>CM060906.1:945286698-946536698 GCA_030737815.1 Allium fistulosum | reverse complement strand
TGAATAATGACTACATATCATATTTTTGATTTTTTTCGGTTATAGATTAAATCCGAACTATTTTGCAAGGGTTTGCCATGTTTTTATTGTTAAATTGGATATATATGCTGGTTGATGATTTATGCTAATTCATATTAATTTTATGATATGTTTTAATGTGAAAACCCTATTAAATGACATCCAAATTCCTTGCAATTTTAGAATAAGGTCAGAAATGATATTTTAGAGATGGATTTAATATTAATTTTATGAATTAATTTTATAAATTAATGTGGATTTAATATTAATTAATGTGAATTATGAATTAATGTGGATTTAATATTAATTTTCTAGTGAAAAAATGGTTATCTGGGTTTAAAATTAATTATGGCTAATATATGTATGTTTTGGGTCAGAAATTAATATATGTTGGAAAACATATTAAAAATTATTATGGGAATTTTTATAGATTTTTCCTAAGTGTTTTAATAAGTGCATAAACTTATTTAAGGTATGAGACTTAAATGTTTTATATATTTATAAAAGGAGAAGGGGCATTTTGTAAATAATTTTATTTATTTATTTCAGAAATTTCAGTAGTACTTTTAGAAAAGAAATTAGCAACCAATCATGTTTTGACAAACAAGGCAGGTTAGTTGAAAAGAATTGCTTTAAAAGGTTAAAAATCAAATTATACATGCATTTTACATGTTTCGCCACTTTCGGCACCTAGCCTTCGACACCTTACTTCTACCTCCATCTCCATTGAAACCAAAGCACAAGGTATTAAAGACTTTGTACATAGTGAATTGGACATAGGAGAAAGGTACTTGGTTGAAACAAGGGGTTCCGAAGGGGTCGAAGCCTTACTTTATTTTTAAATGAAAATGCACCTTCTTTTCTTTCGAAAGGAATGCTTTCGACTTAGTTAGTTTTGACTTGGTCATATTGTTTTAAAGGGATGGTTTTGAAAGAGGTTGCTCTTTTTTATTTTAAGTACATGCTTTCGAAGGGATCGAAATCCCTTGCTGCCGCTTTCCACCTTTCGTAGAAAATGGTTTCGAAAGGGTTACTTTGTTTTTAATACTTAGTCACTTCTCCAATGCTTTTGAAGGGTTGGTTTCGGCACCATCACTTCTTTACTTAGGAAATAGCTTTCGGAAGAGTGCTTTCGACTTAGTTGTTTTATGACCCTTCTGTTCTATTGAAAGTTAAACCCAAAAGGTTTTGAAAGGAATAGTTCTAATGGTTTCGAAAGGTTATTCCACATGTTTTACTTGAACCCAAATGCTTTCAAAAGGTTTGATTTTATGAAGAGGATTTAGTGCTTTTGAAAGGTTTAAGACAAAGGTTTCGAAGGGGTGGTTCCTTAATGGTTTCGACTAGTTTTAAATGGAAGGTTCCATTGTTTTCGAAAGGCAGTGTTTATAGTGTTTTGATAAGAGAATGTCTAAGGTTTTAAAGCTTTCGAAAGAAAAGTTTTTTTTATTGTTTTCGAAAGGTTTATTAAGAATGGTTTCGAAAGGTATGTTTTGGCCTTTCAGCCTAAGGTTATAAAGTAAAATACTTGGTTTCGAATGGGGTACTTTCAATGGTTTCGAAAGGGGTACTTTCAAAGGTTTAAATGTTTTCATCAACAAAGTTTTGTGTAAAGTATATATAACATGGCAAGGTGATTTGTGTAAAGCATAGAGTATATTTTCCTTGTTTAAAGTATGATTTAAAGGTTTAAATAAATTTGAGAGAAAATGTTCTCAAGGAAAATTTTATGGGTAGATGACCCTAAGTAAAATGACTCAAATATTAGAAAACAAGATGAAGCTAGTATGGGGTCATGCCCTATACTTTAGCTAATAGCCCCTAGTTAATATAAGTCCAAAATTCCACTGTGTAGGGCTTTGTCATAGGTAAGACTAAAATGATGTTACACATAGAAAGGAATCTATAGAGGAGAGATATGTTATTGGTGAGCCCGCAAAACCATTAGGATTAGTTGACCTTGGGAGAACTAAGATGTGAATAGACCGTCTAAAAGAGGAGTATCTAACAAAAGTTAGATTATTTGTTTATTTTGTCTAGTAGGCCCGAGTCAGCCAAAGGTTAGTAGTTAGCCAAGCAAAACTATAGTATTCAGACAAATAGTTCATTTGTTACCTGATTTGTATGCATACATGATATTGCTTTATTGTTTTAACCAGTTTTGGTTATAGGATTATGATTTGCAAAAGATATGTTTTAAAAGGATATTACTGAGGGGAAACTCGTTCCTCTAAGTGGCGTGGTCTTACTTAATATCAAATAACCGAGATGTATAGTACTATTCATACCAGGCTTTATGTCTGACTCGAACTTAATGTTTTCCCCTTAAACTCTCGGGTGCTCAAATTGATTTGAGTAGGTAGAGGGTTGAGGGTTTATAGGTTTTAGTAGGTTGACAAATAAAGCTTCCGAAGATAAGTAGGAGGCTGATGGCTAGCTATTTAGGAGTTGTTATGTTTTTATTTTCGCTGTGTGGTATTAAGTCTGTTATGACTATTTAGTACTCTGGTCAACCAAAAAGGCATCTTCATATGTCGCTCTTGGCGTATTTATGTAATAATTATATTTGATATGAACCTGGGAAACGATTGGGATTATGTAACATGGATATGAAATTTTGTCCTGAAATGTAATCAGAAAAGTGTTTTAATCTGTGATGTTTTTATTTCATATTCAAGTGCTTCTAATATTATGGATACCGTTAACATTACCGTATTTTGTCATCGAAAGTTAATACTATGGATGATTGCAATATCTGTAGCGCTTAGCTTCAGACCTCAGATAGGGAATGTTACAAATTAATATCAGAGCATAGGTTTATGAAAAACTTTAAACTAAAATGATTTTTGAAAACATAGGATTTAGAGATAAGGATGGGGTATGGGATAACGCTATAGTAACATACTTGTATTTTCTATATATAATTATATGTTATATCTCTATTCTCCTATCTCTCTTAGGCTATTCTTCTGTATCTTACAAGGCTTGAATACATATATGGATTATAGAAGTGGAAGAGTTAACCTTGGAGGGAGAAGCACCACTACAAAGTGTAACAACCCATAAATTTTAAACGGTTGTTAATAACGTTTTAATTGAATTTTAGAGAAATTTTAAATAAAAAATTTTTGAAATAAAAAAATTTATGTTTGGATTACGTATAATTAAATATAAGTAGTCAATAAATAAGAAAACATATAAATTTAGATTACGTTACTGGTTAATTAATTTGGGCGTATGTTCGTTTTAATTATTGCACCTATTGTACGCACTCTTTTATTTCATATCTTAGCTGTTAAAAATCAAATCAGCACGTGCATTTAAGAAAAAAAAGAATTTAATAATAATTGTTAATTGTAAATATTGATCTATTGAATAAAATTTAAGGGGAAACAATAGTTTAATTGTATTGTTGTAATTCAAATAAGTTAACCTCTAACAAATGAACTAAAATTGGTAACTAATGGATATGTTGAGTTATGTGTAATTATTAAATAATGTTTGATTTATTGTTAATAAAAAGAAGAAAAAAAGGAAAAATATTATGTTCTGTTTATACATCAAATGGTGGTTTTGAAATTTAGTTTTGAAAGCAAGTATGGATTTTTGATTCAAAGAAAAATTTGGTCATAATATACATATATACACGGAAAGTTTAGTTTGGGTAAAGGGTCCATTAATTTTTGTGTGAGTTCTAGTAAGTATGTATATATAGCTTATGTTAGTATTTTCAAATATATTACTCATTTCCTTGAAGTTTTGAAACACACTGTCCAATCAACCCATCAATTGCTCTAATAATTTATTTTGGGAAATTCAAGGCACAGCTGTTTTATTTGCCATCATTTTTTTTCCAAACGGTTCATTTTGCCTTTATAACGTATCCTTCCATTCCATACTTATCTTTTTCCTTTACGTTTCAAATATGGAACGTGCTGTCCAATCAGCGATTTATTGCTTTAATTTCTCAACTAAATCTTAGGGTGACTGTTGCCATCCTATAATTATTTTGAATATCAAAACATATAAATTGTATATGTTTACGTTCATTTTTGGTCAGTTCTTCTGTTTTAAAGTAATATATTTATTTCTTTCTTAAAAACGGTTGCATTATGAAACACGTCTCTTCCA
The DNA here is from genome assembly GCA_030737815.1 of Allium fistulosum. Classification (NCBI taxonomy): domain Eukaryota; kingdom Viridiplantae; phylum Streptophyta; class Magnoliopsida; order Asparagales; family Amaryllidaceae; genus Allium; species Allium fistulosum. The sequence goes on along the minus strand of CM060906.1, from coordinate 946,532,549 downwards.
AATCTTCACCGTGTAGCCCAAGCAATATAATAAATTGCTTTAATAACGTTGCTGAAACAGCGGTCATTTCAATTTATCATTTGTTGTACGTTTCCTTTTTGCTTAAAATTTGGCTACGTAAACATTAATTCAAAAATAGGAAGAAATCATTCGTTTCCTGTAGCCACTTCATTTTCTTTTATTATTTCACGTGATTCAAGTGGGTGACCATTTCCATTCACTCAACCTTTATCTATATTTTTGTTTTAAATTTCTTTCCTCTGTTCACTAGGGTAATTATGGTATGATTCTCAGCCTATTGGGCTGCCTTTCCTTCGGCAATCAAAAAAAAAAGAAAAAAAAACCTTTAATTATTATCTCATTTCTTGCTTGCACGGTTACAACTAATCAATTAGTTAATTGCATGTTGTAGTCTGTTCATGCCTATTTGGTTCATAAAAATTAGTAAGCATTTTACCCAAAGCAGCCAACTCACCTACATCGTTCTCTATCTATTTATTTGCGTACAAGTTCAAAATTTTCCATTTTCTTTGATTGATAGATTTGTTGCCTTTATCTATTCTTTCTCTCCCTGTCTTTATTGCTTAAAGGAAAGCTGTAACGACCCGATATTTTCAACCATTCGCATCCATTATAAGTGTATAAGTAGACACACATGCCGGAATTGAATTGCTCAAAATACCGCATTGTAAATAAAATTTGGCAAATCTCAGAATATACAGTAAATAAATATAATCACAGATCACAGACACAGAGTAAAATAATGCAGCGGAAGTAAAAGAAATAGTAGTTCATGAAGCTACTATATAAATATATCAGAGTTACATAAGATATAACAGAAGAAATAGAATACAACAAAGTCTCAATATAATAACCAAGTACAAGCTGAGTAGAACAACGAAATTGAAATAGATAGGACATGACAAGCAGATAATCTCCAGCGATTCAAATCTCCAAGAGAGTGGAAATCCAAATCTGTGAATAACTCAGGCTGACCCGAGCGTAAAGCAAAGCACAAAACACTCGAGTCAGGACAATATATACTTATATAATGTAAACCAACTCAAGTGAACTGTAATAAGGGTACAAGTAACTTAGAAGATGCTTGGGACCGCCCATCCTCTAAGGATCCATTAAACTATTTACTATATAGTAATATACGCTATATACAGTAGTGTCTAATTAGTAAAGTATAATCATATAGAAAATAGCGTTAAGGGGATGGAGAACCTTAACGCGGTCGGATCTTTAAATCAAAATCGTAGTAAAGCTCGATATGGTAGGTGACACGACACAACTAGGCAATGCCAGGGTAGATATACTAATTACGCATCCGGACTAGTGGTGATGCATAGCAGCCACTACCGCCCACCTCGAACAACACTCCCAAATCAAGGGTGGCCACCAAATCAATCATAAGTAATGGAATGGTATCGAAGAAGTGTGTCCGATAAGAGGTGCTACCTCCTTGGTCCGTCAATCGCTCCTATTTTAGCCACCTTATGCCAACTCACGGGAGTTGGGTCCACGTATATACCTTAGGATCGTCGCCACCATCCTACTTCATTCTAGAAACTCCACCGCGTACACAGTTGTCAAAGTGGTTTTCGGTATCGACAAAGAGTATGTCCATATCCGATCCCGGTCTCTTTCACAACCAATAGTTATTATAACCCGTAGTTATAACTTTTAAAACAATACTTTACTTCAAAATAAAATATCATTTCAAAACCATATATTTATAAAAATAAAGATTAAATTAATTCCAAACCATTTCCATATATTTAAAATATCATATCATTTCAAAACTTCATTTCAAATCATTTCAATATATCAAAATATCATATCTTTCCAAAACTTCATTTCAAATCATTTTAATATATCAAATATCAATCTTTCCAAATCTTCATTTCAAATCATTTTAATATAATAAAATATCATATCCTTACAAATCCAAATATTCAACTTTAAATACCTTTTAAATTCAAAGATATCGTTCATTTACTATCATTTCAAATCACCTTTAAATAGTTTATATTCCAATCAAAATAATTCATTTAAACCTTTTAAAAGTGTAATTATTATATTTTCAAATCAAGTATTCAATTTCCAAAGTTTCAAACCATTCTGAGTTCGTTTACTAAGTCAAAAACCATAATTATTAAAATTTCAGCCTTTCGCAGCATTTAGAAAAAGCTGTTATAAGTTATACTTGAAAACATTTTTATTCAGCAAAGACCACATTTAAAACTGCTGTTAAAACTCAGTTTTTAGTTAAATTATAGTTCAAAGCAGAAAAGACAGCATTTCAGAAGTGCTGCGGTAACTCAGATTTCAAAACAAAGGTTTTATTTGATTTCAGCAAAGACTGCAGACCACTATAGCATTTCCAGAGAATGCTATAATAGACCTGAGTACAATATTAGCCTATAAGTTCAATTGCAGCAACTACAGCATTTCAGAAATGCTGTAATAGCTCTTTTTACACAATTTTAGTTCAATTCAGAAACTATAGCATTTATGAATGCTATTAAAAGTTAATTCCAGATTTTAGTGTATTTCCAGCAACTAAATAACTTCAATTTAAAACACATAAACATTTTAAAAATCATATTTTAACATTTAAAATGTTCATTTACATATCATTTAATATATATCATTTTCACAATAAATTTCTTATAATTAAATCCAATTTTCAACAATTTACTTAATAAATTTAAGTGTAAAAGTTTCCAATTCTTCACATTTCAACAAATAACTTAACACTTCAAATTTAAATTACCATTTCACAAATTTAACTAAATTTCCAATTTTATTTAATTAACTTAAACCTTTAATAAAAACCAAATTTCACATTTCCAAGTCAAGTTATATTTTAAAAGATCACTTTTAAACATTCATTTATTTAACCACTTAAACTCATAGAAAAATCAATAATACTTTAATAAATTGCTTAAATTCAAATTTAATCAAATTATCATATTTACCATTTCCAAATATAATTAAATTTTCATTTTTATTCATATAACTTAAATATCATTTTTAACCAAAATTCCAAATTCCAAACTTAAGTTATATTTCAATAATCCAATTTAACCATTCATAAATTACATTTTTAACTCATAGAAAAATCATAATTTCTTTATTTTAAAACGTTTCAAAATCTATTTAAATCAAATTTCATAAATTTATATTTTTAAAATACTTAAAAATATCCAAAACACTTTATAAAATAACCACGGGCCTGTATATAGTTTTCTAACCTAGGTCAAGTGATACAGATATATATCATTTCAATCCGCAATTTACAAAGAAAAACAGGGTTCTATCATTTCAAACCCGCAATCCCAAGTTAAAATAAGTTAAATAAAAACCATTCAGGCCTATCATTTCAGCCCATAATGATTTTTCCCTATTCTAAAGTCCGTTCGGGTATGTATCATTTCAACCCATAGTGATTCTAGTCTACAGGGAACTTGCAGTGTGATAAACAGATATAAATGAATAGAATACATTATATAACAGTAACGGATGATATAACAGGTGTATAAACATCATATGATCATAACATAGTCAAGTATAACATGATAATATATTTCTACAGATTCACAGGGTGTCAATTTACTAGTTATATAGGTACATATTGTCTGGTGAGAATAACTCACCTGTTAAAGCTGGAGATTAGCGATCAAAACACACAGAATAGATTCCAGAAAGCACAACAAGAACGATATAGCATGACTTTTGATTTGAATGAATGGAGAGCCTTGATATTTACCTTGTAAACAATAACCAAACAAGACAATATACACATAAATATTCAACGCAAACAATGTTGAAACAATGAAGATAAGAAGCAACAACGGAATAGATTACTTGACTGTGCTTTAACCATTCAAAATCTCGAACAAGGGGTTCATTTCTCAGCCATGATGATGATGAGTGTGGGAGAGACAAGGTTAACTTCCTTGAATACATAAGACAAAACAATACAAACAATATAAGTTTTCAAATGCACAATACGATAGAATAATATAGAATCAACTGCACGAATCAAAGTAGAATTGCTTTGCACTTGCTTCCAACAACCTCCAGGTTCAGCCATATGGTGTACTACAGGTCTAAGGCAAGATTTGGATCAGGTTTTAGTTGCCTAAGGGTCGGCCAAACATGTTTAGAGGATAGCAAAAGGTGAGTATGCATGAAACAACACAACAAGGCAAAACAATGTCACTTTAACATGGATTCAAGGCAATTCAAGGCTCGGCCAAGGCTCATGGGGCACGGCCAGAGGAGTGGGGTCCAAGGTGATGACGTGGCAGAGGGTCCTGGTGGTGCTGGAGGTGGTGGAGGTGGTGTTGGTGGCGGCCATGGGTGGTGGAAGGTGATGGTACCAAAACTAGGTCAGCTTGAGTGCATAGGTGATGGATAGTGCTAGTTTAGATGGATTTTTGTGGTGATCTTCATCATGGCTTGGCTTGGCCTGAGTAGGAGAGGTGTTAGTCTGTGTGATGGTCAGAGAAAAGTGGTGGTGGTGGTCAGCCACAGCTTGGAGGAAGGGGAATACAGCTATGAAGGTGGAGAGCATGTGCAAATTCAAGTAGAAAATCATAAAAAGACAAGAAGAAGATAGAATTTTTTTACCTAAGCTTCACAAGGAGAATAGCCATGATTTTTTTGTGAGAGGAGGAGAAATGAATTTCGTGAAAGTGAAAAAAAATGCAGCTGAAATGAGTAGATTACACGCCCAAAACAATTAAGAGAAGAGTTGGGAAAATGAAAGGTCGGGAGATGGAAAGCCTTAGGAGTTTCAAGAGTTTAAAACTTTTCAAATTTCCTATATTTATTTTTAATAAGTTTAAATATCTAAAAATACATATAATTTCAGTTAAAATTCGAAAATGTAACAAATAAAAAAATATAAATAAATAAATATTAATTATAAATAATTAAATCAAGAAAATAGCAAAAATTGTCAACTAGGCTAGAAAAATTGAAAATAAATGGTATAAACTTTAGAAAATTCATATGAGCTTGTAATATATTTTTAAACATAAATAATAACATAAAAAAATACATTCACAAAATAAATATATAAAATTTAATTTAAATATAATTTTAATGAAGAAAATAGCAGAAAATAAGAAAACAGCCTTTAAAAATAGGAAATCAACACAGTAAACATTGGAAAAATTCTATTATTATTTTTGAAATATTTAGAGATGAAAATATACATAAATTAACATATTGAAACATATTAAATAAAATATAAGAAAGAAAAATATGATTTATAAAATTTAAAATAGGCAAAATTGCACAATAAAACAAATTATACTAAAAATTGAAATGTACATAACTTTTACATTTTAACTCCGTTTCCAACGAAACGAAAAGCAGTATTCAAGTTATTAAATCTATTTTCATAATAAAAGATAAAATTTATAATTTCAAATATTTAAAATTTAAATTTAAAAGTCAAAGTTTGACTATTTGACCAAAATTCACAATTTCTGGAAATATTAAATTTAGTCATATTTGGAATTCTAATCCACATCAAAATCAAAGTTTATACTTAAAATAACAAAATTTTTTCTTTTTCATAAATAAAGCTTTTGAATCTGGAAAAATCAATTTAAAAATATTTGAAAAATACAGGGTTGTTACACTCAAAACTTTTCGTCCTCGAAAAGGAATAAGGTACGGGAAAGCATAGAAAAGATAGAGTGAAATAAGATTAAAATAAGATGATAAGAAGATTGGAATTACACCTGATAACTATTGTTATAGGTAAGTTTAACAAAATGGAGGTGATCAAATCAAGAATATAAGCATGAAAAAGATCCTCTAGAGTCTGAATCTCCCTTTTCACTTGACCGACGGTCTATGAATGGAAAAACAGTGTTCAGACCCAGATGAGTAACAAAGATTATCAAAGATTACAGAAAGGTTTCTAAATAGACTGATATAAGCAATAGCCTTCCCATTCTGTAACAAGATAAAGGAAATAAGGACAACCAAAAGATAGTTTGGAAAAAAACAAAACAAGATAATAAATTTGAAACCATAATGCTTTGAAATCATAACAATTTAGGGATGTTTATCATTTGGAAATCATACTACTAAAATCATAACACTTTGGAAATGTTATTCTTTAAAAAAACATAATACTTAGAAAATCATAACACCTTTTAAAAATAATCTTTATTTAAACCATTTTAATTCAAGGTCAAATAATATTCATTTTAAAGTTGTAACATTTCTAAGTTCATTCAATTTTAAAAATTTCCAAAACATTATATTTTCAAAACAGAAGCACTTATAAAATGCTACAGTAGATATATTAATATTTCAAATCAGTTTTATTCTAGAATATTCATTTGGATATCATTTAACTTATGACTTATTAAAACAAACTTTTATGAATGGAATATCCAAATTAAACTATACTTCGTTTATTAAGTCAACTCACTATTTTACTTAGCTCTAAATTTAACACATACCCTAACACTTTATTTAAAATACCCATTTCATAAATAGATATTCCTTTAATAAGTTACACTTAAAATTTCCATTTGAAAACCAAATTCTCAAGTATCAAGTTTTAGTGATGTTAAAATACATTTTAACTATTTAAATCATAATTATTCATTTTTCAAGACATATCAATTTCATAAATAAAATATTTATCATAGCAAATATAACAATCAAATTTCTTTACACATTTATTCATTTAGACATCAATCAAACTATGAATTCAAGTTAAATAAACTTTATTATCAAAAGTCCAATTCAAATGTATTTTATTTTATCTATTCAAAGATACATTATTTATTATACAACATATTCATTTTAGGAAATAACCTTTATTAAAATTCCTAGGTTAGACTTAAGGTTCCATAGTAAATCAAATTTGATTATTAAGTTATTTAAATAAAATCTCTTCAAATTCCTTTTTCACTATTTACCTCTGTTAATCTTTTATAACTAAAATTTAAGTGTATAACATTTATTATAGCCACTCAAATTTTATTTATAAAAATCCTTTTTATATTGTATATTATCCAATTTCATATTCAACTTCTGTGTAATTTAGGTAAGTTATATTGGAATGAAATTGTGCGTTATACAAATAAAACTTTCCGATTCAATTATCTCAAGTTTGAATCATTATCCAAATTTTTATTTTTTTTTATTTTTCTTTTTATAATTGAAATTATTCTTTAAGAAAAAAAAATGTAAGAATTAATTTCCAATTTCCTTCAAACCAGTTAGAGATAAATAAATATATGTACATAATATGTCAAATCAAATTTAAATCATATATCTATATATATTATAAATCAAGTCATATTTTTAGAAATTCATATTAATTAAATTCCCCAAAACAAAGCTGTAGCAAGACTACAGAACAGTCTCTTCACTTCGAAACTCTAAAATGAACGTCGATGATGCTGCAGTCATCACCGAAATTATTTTCCAGCGACAAAGAGAAGAGCACTAAATTTTTAAACTTAAAATTCTTTGGAAACAAATTTATATTCAAAATACTTTAAATAATATGTCCTTTTAAAACTTTAAACACAAGGTTTGAAACCATCAGAAATTAAATTCTCAAATTCTTGATTTAAATTCATTTCAGTTCCCAAATCAAATTTATAACCAACTATTTATAAATTCATTTATAGAATGATAAATCAAGTATTATCATTTCAAATAATCAATTTAAATCAATTTATTAAGTTCCATAAATTTACTTATATAACAAAATTTATTCCATTAACCAAATTTAAAAATAATATTATGTCAGTTTGTTCTGTCAAAGTGTTTTAGAAATCCTATTGATAGCGTTGATCAGACGAATCGATCGGAAGCCCAAATCAACATCAACAACTCAAACAACACAATATATAAAACAAAACATAGATTTACAAGTACAATTTAAAAATGTTTGGAGATAGTTTGGAAACAAAAGACAAGATGATTAAATAACAAAATAAGGAGATGGGTAAGCTTAAATAAATCGCGGGCAACCTTAACCGGGTCAACCGTGACTTAATAAATAAGATCAAATGTGTATTTTTTTCTGGGGTAAATCTACATCCGATCTCAAGAGATAGAGTTTGGAATAACAAAAGATATTAGCATCTAAACCAAGGATAGATATAAATCTCTGGTGAATCGATGCAAATTTTGTAAAGGAGTTTCCCCCTTTACCAGAAAATTAGAATATTGGCGAGACAGCCAATTCACTATAAAGATCATTCGAAGTGGAGTTATGTGATACTCCAAAATCAAAAGAAGATGAATAGTGAGGGACAAGAATGAATTTTGGAACCGTAGGGAATGTTCCAAAAATTCAACGGAAATTCGAATCAAGAGGAAAAGATTCAAACTCGAACGAAAGTGATTCTGTAAATAAATCTACTCCATATGCTGAGTTTTGCCTCAATGCCAAAGCTCTGATACCAACTGTAACGACCCGATATTTTCAACCATTCGCATCCATTATAAGTGTATAAGTAGACACACATGCCGGAATTGAATTGCTCAAAATACCGCGTTGTAAATAAAATTTGGCAAATCTCAGAATATACAGTAAATAAATATAATCACAGATCACAGACACAGAGTAAAATAATGCAGCGGAAGTAAAAGAAATAGTAGTTCATTGAGCTACTATATAAATATATCAGAGTTACATAAGATATAACAGAAGAAATAGAATACAACAAAGTCTCAATATAATAACCAAGTACAAGCTGAGTAGAATAACGGAATTGAAATAGATAGGACATGACAAGCAGATAATCTCCAGCGATTCAAATCTCCAAGAGAGCGGAAATCCAAATCTGTGAATAACTCAGGCTGACCCGAGCGTAAAGCAAAGCACAAAACACTCGAGTCAGGACAATATATACTTATATAATGTAAACCAACTCAAGTGAACTGTAATAAGGGTACAAGTAACTTAGAAGATGCTTGGGACCGCCCATCCTCTAAGGATCCGTTAAACTATTTACTATATAGTAATATACGCTGTATACAGTAGTGTCTACTTAGTAAAGTATAATCATATAGAAAATAGCGTTAAGGGGATGAAGAACCTTAATGCGGTCGGATCTTTAAATCAAAATCGTAGTAAAGCTCGATATGGTAGGTGACACGGCACAACTAGGCAATGCCAGGGTAGATATACCAATTACGCATCCGGACTAGTGGTGACGCATAGCAGCCACTACCGCCCACCTCGAACAACACTCCCAAATCAAGGGTGGCCACCAAATCAATCACAAGTAATGGAATGGTATCGAAGAAGTGTGTCCGATAAGAGGTGCTGCCTCCTTGGTCCGTCAATCGCTCCTGTTTTAGCCACCTTATGCCAACTCACTGGAGTTGGGTCCACGTATATACCTTAGGATCGTCTCCACCATCCTACTTCATTCTGGAAACTCCACCGCGTACACAATTGTCAAAGTGGTTTTCGGTATCGACAGAGAGTATGTCCATATCCGATCCCGATCTCTTTAACAACCAATCGTTATTATAACCCGTGGTTATAACTTTTAAAACAATACTTTACTTCAAAATAAAATATCATTTCAAAACCATATATTTATCAAAATAAAGATTAAATCAATTCCAAACCATTTCCATATATTTAAAATATCATATCATTTCAAAACTTCATTTCGAATCATTTCAATATATCAAAATATCATATCTTTCCAAAACTTCATTTCAAATCATTTTAATATATCAAATATCAATCTTTCCAAATCTTCATTTCAAATCATTTTAATATAATAAAATATCATATCCTTACAAATCCAAATATTCAACTTTAAATACCTTTTAAATTCAAAGATATCGTTCATTTACTATCATTTCAAATCACCTTTAAATAGTTTATATTCCAATCAAAATAATTCATTTAAACCTTTTAAAAGTGTAATTATTATATTTTCAAATCAAGTATTCAATTTCCAAAGTTTCAAACCATTCTGAGTTCGTTTACTAAGTCAAAAACCATAATTATTAAAATTTCAGCCTTTCGCAGCATTTAGAAAAAGCTGTTATAAGTTATACTTGAAAACATTTTTATTCAGCAAAGACAACATTTAAAACTGCTGTTAAAACTCAGTTTTTAGTTAAATTATAGTTCAAAACAGAAAAGACAGCATTTCAAAAGTGCTGCAGTAACTCAGATTTCAAAACAAAGGTTTTATTTGATTTCAGCAAAGACTGCAGACCACTATAGCATTTCCAGAGAATGCTATAATAGACCTGAGTTCAATATTAGCCTATAAGTTCAATTACAGCAACTACAGCATTTCAGAAATGCTGTAATAGCTCTTTTTACACAATTTTAGTTCAATTCAGAAACTATAGCATTTCTGAATGCTATTAAAAGTTAATTCCAGATTTTAGTGTATTTCTAGCAACTAAATAACTTCAATTTAAAACACATAAACATTTTAAAAATCATATTTTAACATTTAAAATGTTCATTTACATATCATTTAACATATATCATTTTCACAATAAATTTCTTATAATTAAATCCAATTTTCAATAGTTTACTTAATAAATTTAAGTGTAAAAGTTTCCAATTCTTCACATTTCAACAAATAACTTAACACTTCAAATTTAAATTACAATTTCACAAATTTAACTAAATTTCCAATTTTATTTAATTAACTTAAACCTTTAATAAAAACCAAATTTCACATTTCCAAGTCAAGTTATATTTTAAAAGATCACTTTTAAACATTCATTTATTTAACCACTTAAACTCATAGAAAAATCAATAATACTTTAATAAATTGCTTAAATTCAAATTTAATCAAATTATCATATTTACCATTTCCAAATATAACTAAATTTTCATTTTTATTCATATAACTTAAATATCATTTTTAACCAAAATTCCAAATTCCAAACTTATGTTATATTTCAATAATCCAATTTAACCATTCATAAATTACATTTTTAACTCATAGAAAAATCATAATTTCTTTATTTTAAAACGTTTCAAAATCTATTTAAATCAAATTTCATAAATTTATATTTTTAAAATACTTAAAAATATCCAAAACACTTTATAAAATAACCACGGGCCTGTATATAGTTTTCTAACCTAGGTCAAGTGATACAAATATATATCATTTCAATCCGCAATTTACAAAGAAAAACAGGGTTCTATCATTTCAAACCCGCAATCCCAAGTTAAAATAAGTTAAATAAAAACCATTCAGGCCTATCATTTCAGCCCATAATGATTTTTCCCTATTCTAAAGTCCGTTCGGGTATGTATCATTTCAACCCATGTACCATCTATCAAAACATGAATATTTGATTGTAGCCATCCGTTACCTATACCCAAATTTCCACTTTTATGACCGTCATTCGAATATCAAACTTATATACTTTTTGCATTCATTTTGCTTATTTAATTTTATGTTTCTTATTCCAGCTTTTAAATATTGAGCTCCTCCCTTATATTTCTGTGTGGCCTTTACTTCTCTTCTCTGTTTCTTCTTTTTTTTTCCCCTCTATTAGCTTCTCAAAACCATCACTCCGCAGCTCCTCCCTGATCTTCCACCCCTCGTGCTCCTCCGTAGCCACTTAGACCGTGTACTCCTTCTTTTGCGTAAGTATATATATATATATATATTTTATACCTATGGTATATTATAATATATACAGTGTACGTTAGTTTATATGCTTATATATATACGTTGCTATATGTTTATGAAAGAAAATATGTATATATTACACACTATATTCTCTGTTTTGTTTTAAAATATATAAGTGTTATAGGGTATAAGGTACACATATATAAAGTTATATGTTGTATAAGAATATAAGTGGATTTGTACAGATAAAGCATGGGTTTATAGATATTATAATTACGTAAATACTGATTTTATATAAACAATTATATGATCTATTTTTATATATTATAGAAATTGGAAAAATCCGGTTCGACAATGAATATATGTTATACTGTTTATATATTTACAGTAATATATATTGATTTTGTTTTAGTATGATATAGAAAGTGTTTATAACTTTTTTTTTAAAAAAAAATTAAGTTATATTAGTTTGGATTTTACCTGTTGGGTGACATAGGGTCACTGAGTATACATATGTATATATTTATACCTTATATACATTTGTATATATATATTTGTTAATTATATTTTAAGTTATATGTTAGTTATAATATATTATGGTTTGTAGTATTCCTAATATTTTAAAACGGAAAATATATATTGTTCGAAACTTGTAATACAATCGCGTTGTATATTTTCTATTTAAGTTTATACAACTTTATATATATGTGTGTATATATAATATAAAATTTTGTTCGCAAATGTCTATATGAGTATACATTAATTGGTTTTAAAAGATATAAATATATGGAGACTTTGTTCGAAGTGTTGAATTAAATTTTAATTTGAGATATATGATTAAATTGATTTTTAATAATAAATAATAAAATTATATATGTGACGACCGCCCATGACCCCTACACCGAATCTAGAGATAGAGCGCTGTAAAGTGTGCCAGGCGACCATGGACGATTGTCAAGGTAAGATTTAAAACAACAGAATCTATCGTATTACTCACAGCGCACGGACAAAATACAATAGAACATATGTATAGTGAAGCTTTACAGAACAAAATGACATCATATAAAACTCCATAATAGTTGAATACAAGCATCCACATAGTCAATACATCCAGCCTCACTACATATCTCTCAGAGAATACAAAAAAAACAGCGGAATATCCAGTACATATAAGAAGATAATATGCAACCCTCTAGCTCGTCTTCGATATCAGCATCGTGAGAAGAGAACAGCACCTGTCACCTGCTACCTAGTCTGCCCGTCCCAAAATGGACGAACAGCCCAAGGCAATAAGAATTAATACATAAAGCCTTGAGTCAGACAACAGTCTTAGTGAGCAGTAAATTAACTAACAACATACCAAAAGAGCATAAAGGAAAAGGAATAGGAACACAACCCTCCCACTCCAACCTCATTCTACAGTGATAGCCCCCAGACACACACTAAGCAGAAGCAAACATAGCAGAGCATACAATTTAAAGTAAAGCTACTATCACTCGAGTCAAGGGCGATGTTTTCCAAGTACCAAGGCCTAAATCAGATAAGCACCCAGAAAATACCGCTCTTGAGTCCGAATGACGATACAACCAAACATCCATGACTCTGGCTATCACTGTTATCATTGCTTCGATATCACCGTTAATTGAATGACCGGCACATTCTTTCAGCCGTCCGTCAAGGGCTAATGAAAACCCCGGTTCTAGACATAACTACCGCACGTCGTCGCAGCCCGTGCCTAGGACTATCGAATCTGCCCAGAGTACTCGACCATCAACAGTTGGTCGTTGGGACTATCGAATCTGCCCAAACGTACTCTTGCTTAGAGTATGCTAGAACCTTCAACAACGATGCTATCCAAGCCTCCTAGTCATCCTCCTCGACGACTATTCTCATATCCATTCATTATCCTCAACTCGAATCATATCACCGAGTTATCAACATGCTTGGAATGATCCCGTCTGGATTAGACCAAGTCTTCATCATATGATGCCTCGCTTCATTACATCCTTGCAAAGCCTCATCTCAACTTCACATCATCACATCTATGCATAAGAGCTTCATCATCCCGCTACATATGCCACGAGCAGCTTTCCCAATTCAAGAGCCTTTCCCTTAGCTTTTGAATCATCTTCGATCTAAATCTAATCATCAATCATCTAGTTCATAACAAGCACTCAAATCAAACATCAATCCAAGCAATCAAGCATTCAAATATGATCTAAGTAGACAATTATAACAATAATGGCATTTTCGTAATTAAAGAGTTGAAAGTCCAATAAGCATGAAAACATGGATTATATCTCTACAAACTTGATGAATGAACTTGCATAGGTTAACATATGATAAAATGGATGTAACATCATCATGAACAATGGATCTATATGGATCTACACTTTGGATGAAGAAAATGCATGGAAATCTCTATTTTAACACCAAATCGAGCCAACAATCCGATATACTCCTTTGGATCCGTGTGAGAGATAATCACCACTCACCAAATCACCTAAACAACCTCAAATCAATACGCTTCAGATCTGGACAGCGAAGGATCAAGCTTGATCTATCACGAATCCGCTTCAAACAAAGAAATCTCTCTTGAAAAGATGAAGATCTTCAATCTAAGCTCTTGAATCTTCAATTTGATCTTCAACTTGGATGGATGGAAGCACTAGATTAGAGTGGAGAAAAGAAGTGAAGAAGTGTAGAAGTCGAGCTCTCAAAATGGCAGCACTTCGTCGCTTCAAAATCCGGATCCCAAAAAGTGAGAACAACCCCTCCTATTTATAGCTGAAATTCCTTAAGTCGAAATCTGGCTATCTCCCTAAGTCGCTTCCGACTTACGACCTAAGCCTCTCCGACCTAACCCTTCTGCGTATCCAAACACCCAGCGACCTACGACCTAACGCAACGCGCACCTTAACACATAGGCTACGACTCAACTCCTCAGCGACCTAACACATCGCGACTTAACAACCATAGAAGTCCACGACCTAACTTAGGTCGTTGCCGACCTAACATTTAACTGCCTTGCCGACCTACGACATAACGAGGTTACGACTTAATACCTTAGACTCCCACGCGACCTAACACTTAAGCCAACCCGCGACCTAACAACTTACTAAGCTACGACCTAAGACTTACAAAACCCTGCGACCTAACAACTTAGCACCCACGCGACCTACGACTTAGCAAACTCGCGACCTAACACACACGCGACCTAACCATCTTAGGTCGCCTACGACCTAACTCAACACAGATCTAACGACCTAACTACGCTAACACTTAGGTCGGTCAATCCCATAGGTCGCTAACTCTTATAGGTCGCAAACTGCTTATCCCCTAAGTCGTTAACTCTACTAGGTCGCTCACAACATTCCTTAGGTTGTCTATCCCTTAACTCGGCAACGACTTACAACCTACGACTTAACACTTGCCGAGTTAACTTCAACCTACTAACCTAGCCCAGCTACGACTTATTTCCTTAAATCGCCAAACCCTGGGCTACTCCTATCTCCTAAGTCGTATACGACTCACGACTTATGCTAAGTCGTGAACGACTTAGGACTTAGGCAAAATTTGCCTAAAAGCTGAAATGGCTCAAAATGCTAAAACTCCAGATTTGACGAACTTTCCGATCCGTGAAAAATACGGGTCGTTACATTCTCTCCCCCTTAGGAATTTCGCCCCCGAAATTCCAAACAATCAAAGCAATCAAAGACTATTCTGTACGCCTACCAACCATAACAACCAGCAAACCATGCATCCAATTCTAGCTTAGCGTACAGAATTCTAAGACTTAGAACAAGTTACAATGTTGTTAGATGATACGGCACCTAAGGGCCATACCTCGAAGAGTTCAGGATGAGCTGCCTTCATCCTCTCTTCCACCTCCCACGTACAGTCGTTATCATCATCACTCCATTGTATCTTGAGCAACTTAACCACCTTCCTCCTAAGCTGTTTCGTGTCAGTTTCAACAACACGAAGCGGCTTACGAGGTCTTCTATCGACTGGATCAACTTCTAAGTCTTCACAGCTATCGGCAGAAACTACCGTACTCGAGTCGTGCACATACTTCCGTAGATATGATACATGAAAAACATTGTGCACACTCGACATCTTCTTTGGTAACTCCAATCTGTAAGCGAGCTTTCCAATTCGCTCGATAATCGGGAATGGTCCAACAAATCTCGGAGTCAATTTTCCTTTCTTCCCGAATCGAATAACATTCTTCAGTGGAGAAATCTTCACAAAAACCATATCTCCAATGTCGAATTCTAAATCCTTACGACGCTTATCGGCATAACTCTTCTGACGGTCTTGGGCTGCCTTCATTCGTTGCCCAATGATTTCTATACAATCCGAAGTCTGCCGAATCATCTCTGGCCCAAGTATCAACTTTTCTCCAGTTTCCAACCAACATGTCGGAGAGTTACACGGTCTTCCATACAATGCCTCATACGGTGCCATACCAATGCTTGACTGGTAACTGTTGTTGTACGCAAACTCCACCAAATGAAGGTGATCTTCCCATGATCCTCCGAAATCCAAAACACAAGCTCTGAGGAGATCTTCCAAAACTCGGTTGACTCTCTCGGTCTGACCATCTGTTTGAGGGTGATAAGCTGTACTCAAACATAACTCGGTTCCCAAAACTTCCTGGAAGCTCTTCCAGAATCCACTAGTGAACAATGGATCTCTATCGCTCACTATACTCTTCGGAATACCATGGAATCGAACTATCCACTTAACATACAACTCAGCCAACTTTGATGCAGTCCTAGTCGATCGAACAGGAATGAATCGTGCACTCTTAGTCAGACGATCTACAATGACCCAAATCCCTTCATTTCCCGTCCTGGTTCTAGGCAACCCATCGATAAAATCCATCGACACTTGTTCCCACTTCCATGTAGGAACTTCTAATGGCTGAAGCAATCCACTTGGCTTCTTCTGTTCGGCTTTTACCAACTGGCAGTTCATACATTTGGAAATAAAATTTCCAACATCTTTCTTCATACCTTCCCAGTAGTAGGTTCTCTTCATATCCCGATACATCTTATTTCCACCTGGATGAATTGTCAGCTTCGAGTGATGACTTTTCTTCAGAACTTCACTCCTCAATTCATCTATATCGGGAACAACTAGTCGTCCTTGCTTCCGAAGCCAACCCTCTCGATCGACCTCGAATCCTTTATCCTTTTCTGGATCCAATCCAGATTCCAATTCATGGATAATCTTGACAAGCTTATCATCTCGCTTTTGGCTCTCACCAATCCTTTCCACAAGAGTGGGTCTTATTGATAAGTTTGCCAACATCTCAGGTTCCAATTCGCATCTAGGCCTGAAGTCAAATCCAGCTAAATACTCGAGACACTTCCATTCTGAAAACATGGCTCCCAATCCTGCATGTCTTCGACTTAACGCATCTACCACTGCGTTACCTTTTCCCGGAGTATAAGCTATACCAAAATCATATGATGCCAAAAACTCTAGCCAACGTTGCTGCCGAAGATTCAAATCCTTTTGGGAGAAAAGATACTTCAACGACTTGTGATCCGTAAACAACTCGAATCGAACTCCCAACAAATAATGCCTCCACATCTTCAGAGCAAATACAATCGCCGCTAATTCCAAATCATGAGTTGGATAATTCCTTTCATGCGGCTTCAGCTGTCGACTGGCATATGCAACAACTTTATCCCTCTGCATCAGCACTGCTCCAAGTCCAGTACCACATGCGTCGGTGTAAACCACCATCTCATCATTCCCACTTGGAATAGTCAAAACAGGAGCACTCGTCAATCTCTCTTTCAGGATTCCGAAAGCTTGCTCACACTTAGCATCCCAACTGAACACTTGGTTCTTTTTCGTCAATCCTGTTAATGGTGCAGCTATCTTGGAGAAGTCTTGGATAAACCGTCGATAATATCCTGCTAATCCAAGAAAACTTCTCACGTCAGATGCATTCTTAGGTCTAACCCAATCCTGGATTGCTGCCACCTTAGCGGGATCAACCGCTATTCCACTTCCAGAAATCACATGGCCTAAGAACCTCACTTCACTCTTCCAGAAGTGACACTTCGAAAACTTAGCCTTCAACTGATGTTTCCGCAAGATTTCCAAAACCATATGCAAGTGCGTCTTGTGCTCTTCTTCAGTTCTGGAATAAATCAGAATATCATCCACGAACACAAGTACGAACTTGTTCAACTGATCTCTGAACACTCTATTCATAAGATCCACAAAATATGCTGGCGCGTTAGTCAATCCAAACGGCATTACCAGCCACTCAAAGAAACCAGATGGTGTCCGAAAAGCAGTCTTCGGCACACTATCCTTAGCCACTCTCAACTGGTGAAATCCCGTTGCCAAATCCATCTGAGAAAACACCTTGGCTTCGTGAAGCTGATCAAACAAGTCATCTATTCTCGGCAATGGATACTTGTTCTTCTTAGTCACCTTATTCAGCTCACGATAATCGACGCACAATCTCAACGACCCATCTGCCTTGGTTGCAAACACAACTGGTGCACCCCACTCGGACACACTACGCCGAATGAATCCTTTCTGCAAAAGATCATCAACTTGCACCCTCAACTCCTGTTGTTCCCTAGGCGCCATCCGCCTAAGAGGCATCACAACAGGTCTGGCTCCTTCAACTAGATCTATTCGAAACTCGATCTCTCTATGCGGCGGCAACCCTTTGACTTCGTCAAAGACATCCTCGAATCTATTTGCGATTGGCACTAAAGACAGTCCATCCCGTGGAACAACTAGCGAATACATGAAGCTCATGAAGACGCCTTCCCCATGCTTACATCGTATCACAATCTTTCGCCCTTCCACATTCTCGACTGTCACCTCCAGCCTCTCACAATCAACCTTAGCCGCATACTTCCTAAGCCAGTCCATACCCAAAATAATTCCGAACCCCGCAAAGTTTAGAACAAAACAATCACAAACAAAAGAGCAACCATGACTCGATACAACTAGACCACGGCATAACATACACAAACAAGACGAACCCCCAACTGGATTAGTCACAACCAATGGCCTATCAACAATATCCGGTGCCAAACCTAACCGGCCTACGAGTTCATTACAAACAAACGAATGCGATGCTCCAGTATCAAACAGAACTCTAACTGGAACACCACATAGGAAAACAGTACCTTGAACAACCACACTCTTTCCCTTCTCTTCAGCAGTAGGAGCTTTCGAAGACGATGGAACAGCTCCTAAAGCATAGGCTTGCACAATCTGCCTGTCCTTCCTTGGTTCTGGACAATTCTTCCTGAAATGCCCCGGCTTGTCACAGTTATGACACTTCATCGGCACCTTAGGATTCTTACAATCCTTTGAGAAATGGCCCTTCTGCTGACAGTTGTAGCAAGTCACCTCGCCTTTCAGCTTCTTCTGGCCATCCTTACCCTTCTGCTGCTACTTCCTCTTCTGGTTTCCACCCTGCTGTGGTTTAGACTCTCCCTTGGTAACAGCAACAACAGGTCCTTCCTTAGGAAACAGACTCTCATGCCTAAGAGCTTTCTCCACAAGCTTCTCAAATGAATCGTCCAAATGATCCACCAACTGTCTCCCAAGATAATTGTCCAAGCCTGTCACAAACTTCTCATTCTTCTGATAAGCAGACTCAATATATGACCGGGCATATTTGGACAAAGCTTCAAACTCAGAAACATACTCAAGAACTGATCTTCCACCTTGCTTGAGCTCCACAAACCTCTTGAACAGAACAGACTTCTGAGCTGTAGAAATGAACTTAGCTTCAAATCTGACTTGGAATTGCTCCCAAGTAATTTCTTCCTCCGGAGTAGTGATGGTAATAGAATTCCACCAATCAGAAGCTCTCCCTTGAAGCTGCCTCGATGCCAACTTCCTCTTAGTTGCATCATCAATTCCCAAATCACCAAAGATCCTTCTACAAGCATCTATCCACCTCTGAACCTCAATGGTAGATTCTGTCCCCAAGAAAACCTTCCCTCCAAGAGCAGTATAATCCTTGCACAGCTTAGCAAAATCCACTGGTTTCGGAGTTTGGACTTGAACTCCAACATCAACTGCTGCCCCCGGAACTGGTATCCTTCTCATGATCGAAGTCATCATAGCTTCGAACATGGCTGAATAATCAGCAGTCTCTTCAGTAGCACGGCCTTCCCTAGCAGCTGGTCTCCCTCTTCGACTCATTCTCAATATCTATAAAAAGGAATGATTAGAACATCTAGAGAAACAACTGCATAAAGGACTCAACTCTACTAAACTACTATATTATCTATAGTATTCATCCATCAAAATACAATTACGTCTCTCATACGTAGTTACGACGGCGAGCGTTGGGTAAAATCGATTAACCAATGCTCTGATACCAAATGTGACGACCGCCCATGACCCCTACACCGAATCTAGAGATAGAGCGCTGTAAAGTGTGCCAGGCGACCATGGACGATTGTCAAGGTAAGATTTAAAACAACAGAATCTATCGTATTACTCACAGCGCACAGACAAAATACAATAGAACATATGTATAGTAAAGCTTTACAGAACAAAATGACATCATATAAAACTCCATAATAGTTGAATACAAGAATCCACATAGTCAATACATCCAGCCTCACTACATATCTCTCAGAGAATACAAAAAAAACAGCGGAATATCCAGTACATATAAGAAGATAATATGCAACCCTCTAGCTCATCTTCGATATCAGCATCGTGAGAAGAGAACAGCACCTGTCACCTGCTACCTAGTCTGCCCGTCCCAAAATGGACGAACAGCCCAAGGCAATAAGAATTAAAACATAAAGCCTTGAGTCAGACAACAGTCTTAGTGAGCAGTAAATTAACTAACAACATACCAAAAGAGCATAAAGGAAAAGGAATAGGAACACAACCCTCCCACTCCAACCTCATTCTACAGTGATAGCCCCCAGACACACACTAAGCAGAAGCAAACATAGCAGAGCATACAATTTAAAGTAAAGCTACTATCACTCGAGTCAAGGGCGATGTTTTCCAAGTACCAAGGCCTAAATCAGATAAGCACCCAGAAAATACCGCTCTTGAGTCCGAATGACGATACAACCAAACATCCATGACTCTGGCTATCACTGTTATCATTGCTTCGATATCACCGTTAATTGAATGACCGGCACATTCTTTCAGCCATCCGTCAAGGGCTAATGAAAACCCTGGTTCTAGACATAACTCCCGCACGTCGTCGCAGCCCGTGCCTAGGACTATCGAATCTGCCCAGAGTACTCGACCATCAACAGTTGGTCGTTGGGACTATCGAATCTGCCCAAACGTACTCTTGCTTAGAGTATGCTAGAACCTTCAACAACGATGCTATCCAAGCCTCCTAGTCATCCTCCTCGACGACTATTCTCATATCCATTCATTATCCTCAACTCGAATCATATCACCGAGTTATCAACATGCTTGGAATGATCCCGTCTGGATTAGACCAAGTCTTCATCATATGATGCCTCGCTTCATTACATCCTTGCAAAGCCTCATCTCAACTTCACATCATCACATCTATGCATAAGAGCTTCATCATCCCGCTACATATGCCACGAGCAGCTTTCCCAATTCAAGAGCCTTTCCCTTAGCTTTTGAATCATCTTCGATCTAAATCTAATCATCAATCATCTAGTTCATAACAAGCACTCAAATCAAACATCAATCCAAGCAATCAAGCATTCAAATATGATCTAAGTAGACAATTATAACAATAATGGCATTTTCGTAATTAAAGAGTTGAAAGTCCAATAAGCATGAAAACATGGATTATATCTCTACAAACTTGATGAATGAACTTGCATAGGTTAACATATGATAAAATGGATGTAACATCATCATGAACAATGGATCTATATGGATCTACACTTTGGATGAAGAAAATGCATGGAAATCTCTATTTTAACACCAAATCGAGCCAACAATCCGATATACTCCTTTGGATCCGTGTGAGAGATAATCACCACTCACCAAATCACCTAAACAACCTCAAATCAATACGCTTCAGATCTGGACAGCGAAGGATCAAGCTTGATCTATCACGAATCCGCTTCAAACGAAGAAATCTCTCTTGAAAAGATGAAGATCTTCAATCTAAGCTCTTGAATCTTCAATTTGATCTTCAACTTGGATGGATGGAAGCACTAGATTAGAGTGGAGAAAAGTAGTGAAGAAGTGTAGAAGTCGAGCTCTCAAAATGGCAGCACTTCGTCGCTTCAAAATCCGGATCCCAAAAAGTGAGAACAACCCCTCCTATTTATAGCTGAAATTCCTTAAGTCGAAATCTGGCTATCTCCCTAAGTCGCTTCCGACTTACGACCTAAGCCTCTCCGACCTAACCCTTCTGCGTATCCAAACACCCAGCGACCTACGACCTAACGCAACGCGCGCCTTAACACATAGGCTACGACTCAACTCCTCAGCGACCTAACACATCGCGACTTAACAACCATAGAAGTCCACGACCTAACTTAGGTCGTTGCCGACCTAACACTTAACTGCCTTGCCGACCTACGACATAACGAGGTTACGACTTAATACCTTAGACTCCCACGCGACCTAACACTTAAGCCAACCCGCGACCTAACAACTTACTAAGCTACGACCTAAGACTTACAAAACCCTGCGACCTAACAACTTAGCACCCACGCGACCTACGACTTAGCAAACTCGCGACCTAACACACACGCGACCTAACCATCTTAGGTCGCCTACGACCTAACTCAACACAGATCTAACGACCTAACTACGCTAACACTTAGGTCGGTCAATCCCATAGGTCGCTAACTCTTATAGGTCGCAAACTGCTTATCCCCTAAGTCGTTAACTCTACTAGGTCGCTCACAACATTCCTTAGGTTGTCTATCCCTTAACTCGGCAACGACTTACAACCTACGACTTAACACTTGCCGAGTTAACTTCAACCTACTAACCTAGCCCAGCTACGACTTATTTCCTTAAATCGCCAAACCCTGGGCTACTCCTATCTCCTAAGTCGTATACGACTCACGACTTATGCTAAGTCGTGAACGACTTAGGACTTAGGCAAAATTTGCCTAAAAGCTGAAATGGCTCAAAATGCTAAAACTCCAGATTTGACGAACTTTCCGATCTGTGAAAAATACTGGTGGTTACAATATACATCATTTTCTGTCATATCAAGATGGTTCTAATTCATTTTCACCAAAATTCTTATCTCTCAGCTTTGTTGAATTCATGCCAATCTAGCGTTGCTTTGAAATTCGTAACTTGTTATGTTGTCTATCTTCTCTAGCCTCGAAAGGTGAGCAATCACTCACGATTAATGTTCTAGTATTTATTAAATTTGATTTCAATTGAAACGACAATTGAAATATGTTGCTGTTAGTTATTTAAATTGTTATAATATTATTATCTGTAACTGTTCACCTGTAGGATATGACACCATATCCTATTGTTTATATTATATTGTTATTGATGATATATGCCTGTTATATTATTATATCTGTTATCACTCTACAAGTTCCCTGTTAGTATAGAATTCACTATGGGTCGAAATGATACATACCCGAACGGACTTTAGAATAGGAGAAAATCGTTATGGGTTGAAATGATAGACCCAAGCGATTTTCATTTGAATTCAATTTGGGATTGCGGGTCGAAATGATATCCACCCGTATATATTTAAATTACGGATTGAAATGATAAATATCCATACTACTTGACCATAGATAGGAAATTATATAGAGACACTGTTGGTCCATATATAAATGTTTTAGAAATAAATTCTATGGTTTTGGAAAGAAATATATAGTTTTAATAAATGTTAATTCTTAAATTTTTATATATAAAGGGTAATGATATATATATATATAGATTTAATAATAATATTTAATTTAATTAAGATTGATCTAATACATATAATATGTTTAAGTGTTTAAATTTATATTTCAAACTAGATTTTGGTAATAATTTGAATAAGTTAAGGTTGGGAAGATAATGTGAATTTAGTTGAAACTGTATTCAATAAAGAATTTTATTTAGTTAAACCGATTTGAAACTTATTGAAATTGAGATTTAAGATATGATTTATAACTTGGGTTTGATTTAAGTAATTTAATGAGTATTTCTTGTTTAAATAAATTTAAGGAAATATTTAGTAAAAAATGTAATTTAAGGCTAGTTAAAGGATATTGAATTTATTAAGTGAATATTCCTTGATTAAATAATAATGAAGTTAAATCAAGAGCTATATGAAACTATTAAATTTAACTTTGAAAATGTTGAATATTAAAGCTTTGAAATATATTGAAAATTTAAAAGGTCTATTGAGAACTGAATTGAATTGATGAATTGAGCTTTGAATACATTTGAATTTGGAATTTGAGTTGATTTAAATCGATTTGTGAGACTTGAGAAATTATAAATACTTTACTTTATAAATTATTTAATATATGTATACTATTTTGGAGAATAGATATATTTGAAATGAAATGATATTTGGGTTTTGAAGTATAAATTAAATTGAAATGACCACGGTGTTATAGTGTATATTTCTACATTGTAGATAGTTCCACAGATCCTAGAGGATGGCTATCCCAAACATCCTTTAAGTTACTTGTATTTCAGTTGATATTTCACTTGAGTTGGATTTATTGATATAAGAATGTTAATCCTGACTCGAGTGTTTTGTGTTTTGCTTTACGCTCGGGTCAGACCGAGTGACACAGCATTTGAGACTTACCTTTGGAGTTTGGAGCTTCGTTTGGAGATCCAACTATCGACTCAGCTTTCAGCTTTTCTAGTTGATTTGTTCAGAGAGGTCATCTGTTGTACTGGAGACTTCACTGCATTTGAGATATTCTGTTGTATTTTATTTCTAACTCTGATGTTTATATAGTAGCTTCATGAACTACTATTTATTTATTCCGCTGCGTATTATTGTATTACTCTGTGTCTGTGATTCTATGATTGATTTATTTATTGTATATGCTGAGTTTTGCCAAATTTAAATTAACAATCTATTGTTTTGAATTATTCAAGTCTGACATGTGTGGATTTATTGTCGATTTGAATGGTCCAAAATAACGGGTCGTTACAGTTGGTATCAAAGCTTTGGCTCTAGGCAAAACTTAGCATATATAGTAAATTTATTTATAGAATCACTTTCGTTCGAGTTTGAATCTCTTCCGTTTGACTCGATTTCCTTTGAACTTTGGAATGTTTCTTGCGGTTCCAAAATTCATTCTTGTCTCTCCCTATTTGTATTCTTTTGATTCTGGAGTATACCATAACTCCACTTCGAATGATCTCTATAAGAATAGGATCCCACCAATCTTTGAATGATTTGTGAAGGGGTGAAACTCCTTCACAATTGGCATTGATTCACCGGAGATTTCTATATCTTTGGTTTAGATGCCGCTATCTCTTGCGATCGAATGTTGATTTTTCTTAGAATTCCGCATCGATCTTGTTCCTGAAGTATATCAATCTTCTATTTTGTAATTTAATTATCTCATCTTCGTTCGAGCCTATCTTCGAATCAGAATTTTATTTGATTAGAGTTCTTTTAAATTGAATCTCTATCTTTGTTCTGAAATCCGTTCGTGAGTCATTCTTTGAAAATCGGTTTTTTTTGTATTTTAGAAATTGTTTTCTAAACCAAAATTATTATTTTGATAAGTACGATTATATTCTATATATAAAAAGTGAAATGTTTTCGATAAAGATTTAATACCCTTTTTAAAATGAGAATTTGAGGTTTCGAAAGGATTTGTAATTTTGAAAAATCATATAAGAAATTTGATTTATCTAAAAATGATTTATGACCGAAGGATTTTAAAATTTGAAATTCGAGAATTGAACTTCGGTATTTTGAAATTGGTTTTAAGATTTTGAAATATATAATGATAATATGATTTAAAAGTATTTTTCCGAATAAGAAATGTTTCAAATGATTTTAAATATGTTTCGAATGATTTCAAAGAAATTGCAAAAGAAGTTTGAGAAAATAGAAGTCCAGAACTCACTTATGTCGTTGGAAAATAATTTCGGTGATGAGTGCACGCATCATCGACATTGATTTTCGAGTTTTAGAGTGGGGGAGAGGCCACTTTAGTAGCATTGCTATGCGAGAGATTTTGCGAAACCAATTTTGATTTCAACTTTCGAAGTAAGATTTGGTATTCAAAAGATATATGTATATATATATATATATATTTGAAATGATTTGAAGTAAGCCGGTGTTCAGTCCTTGAGTTTCGGATTTGATATAACCCTATCTATTAAAATTGATTTACTGATTTGTTGCTGATTTCCAACTCTTGAATTTGAAAAATGATTCTCCAACTATTTTGAAGGTTCGAGCACTTCCAAATCAAGTTTAACTTTTCAAAGCTAAGAAATTTTGAAAAGTATAAAGTATATAAGTTTGGTATGTATGTTAAAGTATGTAGTAATATGATTTAAATAAGTTGAAACTGTTTTATTAAGTAAATGAATAAGGCAACTTTAAAATTTTCTAGTATGAAATTTAGATTTGAAATGTTTTGAAAAGAATTTGGTCTTCAAAATATTTTGAATAAAGTTTAGTTAAATGTTTTAACTTAGTAACATCTTTATGAAACTATATATTTAACAAGTTGAAATAAATATATAAGTTGTGTGTATGCTGTTTTATTCGCATAATTAATTTGATCCAGGTTTGAGTATACAAGTTCGAGGTGAATTACACCATTTCATGTTAGGATTTTTCATTTGATTCTTGATGGCGAATATTTGATATGGATTTTGGGCTTGATTCTAGGATTCTCTATCATAGTATATAGCTATGCAAAGAGACTGATGGCTTCTAGTCGAGAAACCATATCGAAATCTGCATTAGGCAAGTCGAATGGACAATACTAGTTCGAAAGCGAACTTGTGTGATCGAGCGAGCGATCAAATGTGATTTTGTGAAATGATGACGTATGTACATCTTATATTCTAATATCAGTGATATATTTTGACGCTGAAGTTAAAAGCTGTCGGGTTAGAATATCTTTGCTTACTAAAAGAAAATTTCCAATTTAAATTACAAAGATATATAACCCATAAAAGCAAAGATATTCAATCCCATATGGGTCTTCATACAGCGAAATTTATTTTGTAAAATTTGATCCTTATATAAGATGGACCTTATGTAGGTATAAGATTGATTTTGAAAACCATTGATTTTGGAAATGAATTGGTTGACTTAAATGGTATTGATTTAGAAACTTGGATTATTTTCTAAATTTATTATGTTGGAAACTTTGAAACTAAAGATATTTAAATTGAGAAGAAATAATTTGGTGGGACTGTATATGATTTTGAAACTGAACTGATATTGAAACAAATTGAAATTTGAGAACCTTATTTTTTTACTAAATACCTAATTTGGGAGTTATCAAACTTATATAAAAAAAAATTGGTTTGTATAAGTATGAGGTTGATTCGAAAACTATAGATTTAAAAAGGTACTCAATTTAAAAAGTGAAATCTTATATAATTGAAGTCTATATAAGTGTTATTTTATATACTATTGATTTTGGAAAGTATTTGATTTGAAATGAAATCTTATATATAATGGACTTTATATAAGTATGATATTTGAAAGTGATTTGAAAAGGGTACTATATGATACATATTTTCAAAGTAAAGATATGGAAAGTGCCTTCTGCTTGATATCCGCTTTGTGGCCACATTGTGGATTCATTCTATCGATATTTCTCTGATTTTTGGTTTTCCGGATATGATACTCGAGTTTCCATCGAATTCCATGGCAATCTCCATGGTCTTACGAGCACGACTTCATAGCGTAATCGCAAGGTTGGGGGCGGCCAATGTAACATCCCACCTTTTTGTATACTTAAGCAGCCACACGTGCCAACTTAAACCATACGGAAGGGTGGATTGTTATGGGGTAAATAAGAAAAAGTGGAGAAATAAAAGAACAAAATAGAATCTTGCAGCGGAACGATAAAATATAATAATCAAATAACAGTTCATGAAGCTGTTTTACAAAACATTTGATTATACTTATACAATACATATCAGAGTTACACATACCAGAGAATGATAATTATGCAGCGGAATACAATGGTTTAGTAGAATATATAACAAATAGAAATAATAAAATCTTCGTCTTCATCCTTCAGAAATAGGGCCTTCAAATCCTGAAATGCTCAGGCTGACCCGAGCGAATTGAAAAGACAAAACACTCGAGTCAGAACTAAAAGATCTTATGTAAGTTAAATCAATAATAAATATATGAGCGGAACGTCGTCAGAGATGTTTACGGGATTTGACATCTCCTATCCAGTGTCTAACGTGTAACGACCCAGTATTTTGGACCATTCGCATCCATTATTAGTGTATAGGTAGACACTCATGCCGGAGTTGAATTGCTCAAAATACCGCGTTGTAAATAAAATTTGGCAAAACTCAGCATATACAGTAAATAAAATAATTACTGATCATAGACACAGAGTAATATAACAATAATGCAGCGGAAACAAAAGGATAGTAGTTCATGAAGCTACTATATATATAACAGAGTTAAACAAGATACAACAGAGGTCTCGAATACAATAGATGTCTCAATACAATAATCAAATACCAGATCTGAATACATCACTGGAATCAACAGAATAACTGAAAGCAGGATCGATAGATTGCTGGATCTCCAAGCGAAGCTCCAACTCCAAAGGTGAGTCCAATGCTGTATCACTCAGTCTGACCCGAGCGTAAAGCAAAACACAAAACACTCGAGTCAGGATTAACACTCTTATATAAATAAATCCAACTCAAGTGAAATATCAACTAAAATACAAGTAACTTAAAGGATGTTTGGGATAACTATCTTCTAAGGGTCCGTTAAACTATTTACTATGTAGTAATATACGCTATATACAGTAGTGTCTAAATAAGTAAAGTATAATCATATCGGAAAATAGCGTTAAGGGGATGGAGAACCTTAATGCGGTCGGATCTTAAAATCATAATCGTAGTAAAGCTCGGTATGGTAGGTGGCACGGCACAACTAGGCAATGCCAGGGTAGATATACCAATTACGCACACGGACTGATGGATACGCATAGCAGCCACTACCGTTCCACCTCGAACAACATTCCCAAATCGAAGGATGGCCATCTAGTCAAATCACAAGTAAGAGTATAAATCGAAGAAATGCGTCCGAGAAGAGGTGCTACCTCACTGGTCCGAGATCGCTCTTGTTTTAGCCACCTTATGCCAACTCACGGGAGTTGGGTCCACGTAACATACCTTAAGAACGTCGCCACCATCCTACTTCATTCTGGAATCTCCACCACGTACACGATTGTCAAAGTGGTTTTCGGTATCGACAAAGAGTATGTCCATATCCGATCCCGGTCTCTTTGCCAACCAATCGTTATTATAACACCGTGGTCGTTTCAAAATAGTTTATACTTTACACCAAAATCATTATCATTTCCAAAACCCATTTTAATACGATATCATTTCACCTCAAATATATCCATTTCAAAATCATATTACTCTCCAAAGTTTTAATGCTTTCGAAATCATAGTCTGGAAATCACAGTATTTTGGCAATCATAACACTTCCTTTTAAACAGTTTAGATAATAAAATTTCGTTATAAAGTAAATTAGTTTTCCTCAAATTTCACAAATCGATTCAAAATAACTTGAATTCCAAAAATTTAATTTAATCAAATCTCAAATCATCCGTTTCAACTCGATTCGGCTTCTAAATAAACCATTTCAAATTATCAATTTCAAATACGTATCTAAACCATAAAATAAGCCATTTCAAATTTGAATATATTTCAAAGCTTTTAAATATTCATCATTTCAAAACTAAATTTGATAAATTTATATACATATCAAATTCACTTTACAATTATTTAGTTTTGAAATATTAACTTAATCATTTCCATAACATCTAAATACAATTTCAATTTACAATTTAAATAAACAAAAGATCTCATTTAAATATTTATACGTTTGAAATATCCATTTAAGTCACCCTTTCAAATTTCAAGTTGTAAATCACTTCTTTAAATTTCAAATTCAATACATTTCAAATCAGACTTATTTAAGTATAATTCTTAAATAAGTACAATTTCAATCAATTTCAAATCATTACAAATTCTATATTTAAAAATATAGATGTTAAATAAATACTTAAACATATTATTTATCAACTTTATTAAATCAACTTTAATAAATCTTTTAAAAATCAATATTTATCAAAACCATATATTTCTCTTCAAAACCATAGAAATCATTTCCAAAACGTTTAGATATATACCAACGGTGCCTGTATATAATTTTCTATCCTATGGTCAAGTGATACGGATATTTATCATTTCAATCCGCAATTTAAAACATATTCGGGTATATATCTTTTCATCCCGAAATCCCAAATTCAATTCAATTGAAAATCGCTTGGGTTTATCATTTCAACCCATAACGATTTTCTCCTATTCTACAAGATCGTTCGGGTATGTATCATTTCAACCCATAGTGATTCTATACTAACAGGGAACTTGCAGAGTGATAACAGATATGATAATAAAATAACACAGTAACAGGCATATATCATCAGTATAAATAACAGATAATGGTGTCGGATGTCATAGGTGAACATATACAGGTAATGACATATATAACAATGTAAATAACTAACATCAGCATATTTCAATTGATATTTCAATTGAAATCAAATTTAACAAATATAAGAACGTTAATCAGAGTGATTGCTCACCTTTCGAGGCTAGAGAGAGAACAGAATGAGAAGAGATACGAACCAAAGCACACATTTCGAAGCAAAGCAATATTGACAAGAATCGACAACGAACAAGCTAATAGATAGGAATCGATGAGAATAAATCAAATTTGTTTGATAAAATTTAAACGAGATGTATATTAAAATAAAATCTTCCTTAAACAAAATATTCAATTTTTAAAATACATACACATTTTTTTTTAAATCAATCTTAAATTTTGAATATAAAAAACATACCACATAAACAACAACAACTTATATAAGCTTATAATTGTAACATATTCTTTAACTAATATGCATATACTCTGAATTTTAATAAAATACCGTAGATTTATATTATAAAGTGATGTACTTATTATGTATACCTTCTTTATACATATTCTAATATTAACCCATACTTTTTCCTTCATTATTGTTTACAAATATATATACAAAACAAGACAGTCCAAACATCGTTTCGAACATACATAAAAACATCTTATTATAGATCTGGTATGTACAACTAAAAAAAAAATTATTTTAGTAAGCCTCAGATATGAATTAAGCTCAACATACCAGACAATATAAACTTATAGTCAAACTCAAAAAACCTTATACTGTATGAACATATATATATGAACAGGCATAAACACATTAATATATATAACTAACATATATATTTTAAACACATATAAGAATACAGTCTATATGTTACTTAAAGTTTGTACATATATAACAACAATAAAATAATGTTATAAATAAAAATATATGCAGACACTACAAATATTAAATTACAACTAAAAGTGCAATATCATGCTATTATATCTGCAGACTTCAAAATTGAATACGAAAGTTACCTATCCATACTTAAAGTCAACACTAATATGCATATAAAATCTCAAACCAAAGAGGCCACAAGTTTTACTAAACAAATACATGTGCAGACTATACATGTCCATGCAAATTATATAAATCTATCATATAAAGTTCCAAAGGTCAATATATAATAACAAATATATATACTAAAAAAAAGAGAAGTGAAAATTGTAGGAAGACCATAGCTTTACATATATACATACTGACCACTATGCATGCCTATATACATCAAACAGTAAAGCAATTACAACTTTATAACTTTATACACATTTAAATATCAATAACAGCATACACTCTAACCAAATCTTATACAACTTTATATGAAATGTATACTAGCAAACAATACCTATAAACAACACATTTCATAACTAAAATTTTATAAAATTAACATAGTATTATATATATAACGAAATCCAAACAACAAGGTTCATGGGCAGCAAATATATTTGTTGAAAACAAAAACCTTGTAAACATATGTATATATATCCTTACTAAATAAAATATATAATACCTTGTTCTAACAGAGAAGCTGAGAGGAATGAGATGGCAATCGGCTGTAGATGGTGGTTTGGGCACGGATGAAGGGAGGGAGATCAGTGTGGGGTGGCGACAGTCAGGGGAGGTGCGTGGCACGGCTGTTGATGGTGGTTTGGGCACGGATGAAGGGAGGCGTGGGCCAGGGCTTCTGGGTTCAAGGCGAGTTATGGTGGCGGTAGACTGCAGGGCGAAGGGTGGCGGAGGAAGGCTGGCGTGGTGGTTGGCAGGTCTCGGTTGAATAGGTGGCTGCTAGTTGCTCGACTAAGGGGGAGGGGATGATGGAAGAAAAGGAGTGAGTGGGAGGCCACGTTTTTTTTATTGCAGACGGAAAAATGAGGGCGAAGAATAGATTTGGAGGAAGGAAAAGTCTTAGTGAAAAAGAGGAGGAGATTTGCAATAAGAATAGCTCACAGTAACACGTTGCAAAAGTATAGTTTAAATGCAAATGGACGGTAGGATATTGAAAGTCACGAATAAAATATAAAGTGAATTGAATAGCAACGGTTACCTCAAATTTAGCTGACTCTTTCAAGGCAAATAAATGGTTTGATTGGACAGCACGTTTAAATCTGAAAAGGTAAGAAAGTGGAAAGTCACAAATTTTGTACCATTACAATGGAACGTTTTATTATTTCCGTCGCGTACCGGACCTCAAAATAAAGAAATAAATATACCGCTGAGATCAGCATGACGAGACGATCAAAACGGTATACAAATATTGGTGGTACGATCATCCGATCAAAAGTCGATAATCGGTACCGAAAATGCTGCTATTCAGCCAGAATTAAGATAAACGGGACAATAGATGTCCAAATTTGACGAAACGAAAGATGACGTCTCACTCAGAAGATGATTTACAATTTTCTATGTAAAAATATTCAGGTTTGGAAAACATTTTATTATCATCAATTTTAACTGATTAAATTGAAGTAAATTTACGCACGAAATAAATTTTCATATTTTCGGACGAAAATTTACCAGTTGCTATCTTTAATTAGACGCATTCCAAATATCAAATTTATATTTCAAAATTTTATCGTTTAAAAATTTCACAAAATTTAATTAATTAAATAAATAAAACAACTGAAATTTGTGGGTCGTTACACTCTCCCCCACTCAAAACTTTTCGTCCCCGAAAAGGAAGGAGGTAGGAGAATAGAAACAACCAGAAAGCAAAATAGATAAAAAAACAAGATAAGACAATTAACTTAAACCATATAATTTCAAATTAAACTAATTAATATTTAGCAATTTGATTTAATCCACTGAGTTCACTTAAGTTAAATCAATTTATCTATATCTGAATTCATTACCTTATTGTCTAGTCATCCCCAATTAACAATTTCTAAATCATCAAATTTGTATAATCACTTATTATACTCTTGTTTTGTTCGACAAATTAAATTCTTTTATTCCAAATCATTATTAAGTTTATTCCACTTAATATGTCATATCACATATATTTAAACCATATAAATTAATTTAAACCATATATTTCAGTTTAAATCAATTTATGTTCAATAATTGATTTTTAAATTCAAGGTATTTCCATACTTTAATAAAATTTCAATTTATTAGTTCCTTCAAAACAATTTATTTGTCTCATCTATTATTTAATTAACTTATTATTCTGCTGATCTCTATTAACATTTTTATAATAAGATTTAAGAGTATAACATTTATTGTAACACTCAAATCTTTCCTTATAAAGTCATTTTATACTGTATATTATCCAATTACATTTTTAACTTCTGAAAATTTTAGGTAAGTTATGTTGAGATGTAATTGAGTATTATACAGTTATTCCCAGTTAACTATTTATCTAAGAATTTTGACTTCAATTTATAATTGAAATCATCTTTAATCCAAAATTTAAGAATTTAAATCTCCGATTTACTTCAAACAATTTAGAGATATATATATAATAATATTTATATAAAATTAAATTTTAAAATAAGATACTTACATATATATATGTAAATCAAATTATACTGAAGAAATTCAAATCAAAGTATATATTTTTTTTTTCAAAACAAAACCGTAGCAAGGCTACAGAATAGTTTCTCCACTTCGAAACTCGAAAATGAATGTCGATGATGCGGCCGTCATCACCGAGATTATTCTCCAGCGACAAAGAGAAAAGCGCTGATTTAAACATTTAAAATTCTTTGTAAACCATTTTATTCGAAAATACTTTAAATAATATACATTTTAGGACTTTAAACAAAGTTTGAAATCACCAGAAATTTAATTCTTAAATTCTCAATTCAAATTCATTTCAATTCCAAATAAATTTATAAACAATAGTCATTTTGCAATAGTCAATGACTTACAAAACAATAAAATGATAATCGAATATTATCATTTTCAACAACCAAATTATTTAACTTTTAATTCCAGAAAATTTTCTTATATATTTAAAATATAATCATACAAATTTATTTCATTTATCAAATTTGAAAATTATATTGTGTCAGTTTGCTCTGTTCAAGTGTTTTGGAAATCCTATCGATAGCGTTGATCAGACGAATCGATCGAAAACCCAAATCAACATCAACAACTCAAACAACACAATATATAAAACATTTTAATATTAATATACAAATACCAATACACTCCCTCACACGATGATTCCAGAATTGGATTCTGACAAAAGGATAGAGATCCAAATATAGAGGGACTCTAATCAAAGAGAATTATAATCTAAAATAGATGGGCTCGAAACAAAGATTAGATGATTGCATTTCAAACGGGAAGATGGATAAAGTTGTATAAATCGCGGGCAACCTTAACTGGGTCAACCGTGACTTCATAGATAAGATCGATGTAGAATTCTGAAGCAAATCGACATTCGATTACCAGAGGTAGAATTCGGGTATAGCTTAAGATAGCAGCATCGTAAACCGAGGATACAGAAATCTCCGGTGAATCAATACCGATTGTAAAGGAGTTTCACCCCAGTACAAATTATTCGAAGATTGGCGAGACCGCCGATTTATTATAGAGATCATTCGAAGTGGAGTTATGGGGTACTCCAGAATCAAAAGACACGAATGGGGAAACACGAATGGACTTTGGAACCGAAGTGAACGTTCCAAAATTCAAAGGAACCGAGTCAAAGAAGGAGGAATTCAAGCTCGAACGAAAGTGATTCTGTAATTGAATTTACTACATATGCTGAGTTTTGCCTAAAACCAGAGCTCCGATACCACATGTAACGACCCAGTATTTTGGACCATTCGCATCCATTATAAGTGTATAGGTAGACACTCATGCCGGAGTTGAATTGCTCAAAATACCGCGTTGTAAATAAAATTTGGCAAAACTCAGCATATACAGTAAATAAAATAATTACTGATCACAGACACAGAGTAATATAACAATAATGCAGCGGAAACAAAAGGATAGTAGTTCATGAAGCTACTATATATATAACAGAGTTAAACAAGATACAACAGAGGTCTCGAATACAATAGATGTCTCAATACAATAATCAAATACCAGATCTGAATACATCACTGGAATCAACAGAATAACTGAAAGCAGGATCGATAGATTGCTGGATCTCCAAGCGAAGCTCCAACTCCAAAGGTGAGTCCAATGCTTTATCACTCAGTCTGACCCGAGCATAAAGCAAAACACAAAACACTCGAGTCAGGATTAACATTCTTATATAAATAAATCCAACTCAAGTGAAATATCAACTAAAATACAAGTAACTTAAAGGATGTTTGGGATAACTATCCTCTAAGGGTCCGTTAAACTATTTACTATGTAGTAATATACGCTATATACAGTAGTGTCTAAATAAGTAAAGTATAATCATATCGGAAAATAGCGTTAAGGGGATGGAGAACCTTAACGCGGTCGGATCTTAAAATCATAATCGTAGTAAAGCTCGGTATGGTAGGTGGCACGGCACAACTAGGCAATGCCAGGGTAGATATACCAATTACGCACACGGACTGATGGATACGCATAGCAGCCACTACCGTTCCACCTCGAACAACATTCCCAAATCGAAGGATGGCCATCTAGTCAAATCACAAGTAAGAGTATAAATCAAAGAAATGCGTCTGAGAAGAGGTGCTACCTCACTGGTCCGAGATCGCTCCTGTTTTAGCCACCTTATGCCAACTCACGGGAGTTGGGTCCACGTAACATACCTTAAGAACGTCGCCACCATCCTACTTCATTCTGGAATCTCCACCGCGTACACGGTTGTCAAAGTGGTTTTCGGTATCGACAGAGAGTATGTCCATATCCAATCCCGGTCTCTTTGCCAACCAATCGTTATTATAACACCGTGGTCGTTTCAAAATAGTTTATACTTTACACCAAAATCATTATCATTTCCAAAACCCAATTTAATACGATATCATTTCACCTCAAATATATCCATTTCAAAATCATATTACTCTCCAAAGTTTTAATGCTTTCGAAATCATAGTCTGGAAATCACAGTATTTTGGCAATCATAACACTTCCTTTTAAACAGTTTAGATAATAAAATTTCGTTATAAAGTAAATTAGTTTTCCTCAAATTTCACAAATCGATTCAAAATAACTTGAATTCCAAAAATTTAATTTAATCAAATCTCAAATCATCCGTTTCAACTCGATTCGGCTTCTAAATAAACCATTTCAAATTATCAATTTCAAATACGTATCTAAACCATAAAATAAGCCATTTCAAATTTGAATATATTTCAAAGCTTTTAAATATTCATCATTTCAAAACTAAATTTGATAAATTTATATACATATCAAATTCACTTTACAATTATTTAGTTTTGAAATATTAACTTAATCATTTCCATAACATCTAAATACAATTTCAATTTACAATTTAAATAAACAAAAGATCTCATTTAAATATTTATACGTTTGAAATATCCATTTAAGTCACCCTTTCAAATTTCAAGTTGTAAATCACTTCTTTAAATTTCAAATTCAATACATTTCAAATCAGACTTATTTAAGTATAATTCTTAAATAAGTACAATTTCAATCAATTTCAAATCATTACAAATTCTATATTTAAAAATATAGATGTTAAATAAATACTTAAACATATTATTTATCAACTTTATTAAATCAACTTTAATAAATCTTTTAAAAATCAATATTTATCAAAACCATATATTTCTCTTCAAAACCATAGAAATCATTTCCAAAACGTTTAGATATATACCAACGGTGCCTGTATATAATTTTCTATCCTATGGTCAAGTGGTACGGATATTTATCATTTCAATCCGCAATTTAAAACATATTCGGGTATATATCTTTTCATCCCGAAATCCCAAATTCAATTCAATTGAAAATCGCTTGGGTTTATCATTTCAACCCATAACGATTTTCTCCTATTCTACAAGATCGTTCGGGTATGTATCATTTCAACCCATAGTGATTCTATACTAACAGGGAACTTGCAGAGTGATAACAGATATGATAATAAAATAACAAAGTAACAGGCATATATCATCAGTATAAATAAC
This sequence comes from Allium fistulosum, assembly GCA_030737815.1. NCBI lineage: Eukaryota > Viridiplantae > Streptophyta > Magnoliopsida > Asparagales > Amaryllidaceae > Allium > Allium fistulosum. The sequence continues at coordinate 946,495,196 of CM060906.1, read as the reverse complement.
AGATAATGGTGTCGGATGTCATAGGTGAACATATACAGGTAATGACATATATAACAATGTAAATAACTAACATCAGCATATTTCAATTGATATTTCAATTGAAATCAAATTTAATAAATATAAGAACGTTAATCAGAGTGATTGCTCACCTTTCGAGGCTAGAGAGAGAACAGAATGAGAAGAGATACGAACCAAAGCACACATTTCGAAGCAAAGCAATATTGACAAGAATCGACAACGAACAAGCTGATAGATAGGAATCGATGAGAATAAATCAAATTTGTTTGATAAAATTTAAACGAGATGTATATTAAAATAAAATCTTCCTTAAACAAAATATTCAATTTTTAAAATACATACACATTTTTTTTTAAATCAATCTTAAATTTTGAATATCAAAAACATACCACATAAACAACAACAACTTATATAAGCTTATAATTGTAACATATTCTTTAACTAATATGCATATACTCTGAATTTTAATAAAATACCGTAGATTTATATTATAAAGTGATGTACTTATTATGTATACCTTCTTTATACATATTCTAATATTAACCCATACTTTTTCCTTCATTATTGTTTACAAATATATATACAAAACAAGACAGTCCAAACATCGTTTCGAACATACATAAAAACATCTTATTATAGATCTGGTATGTACAACTAAAAAAAAAATTATTTTAGTAAGCCTCAGATATGAATTAAGCTCAACATACCAGACAATATAAACTTATAGTCAAACTCAAAAAACCTTATACTGTATGAACATATATATATATATGAACAGGCATAAACACATTAATATATATAACTAACATATATATTTTAAACACATATAAGAATACAGTCTATATGTTACTTAAAGTTTGTACATATATAACAACAATAAAATAATGTTATAAATAAAAATATATGCAGACACTACAAATATTAAATTACAACTAAAAGTGCAATATCATGCTATTATATCTGCAGACTTCAAAATTGAATACGAAAGTTACCCATCCATACTTAAAGTCAACACTAATATGCATATAAAATCTCAAACCAAAGAGGCCACAAGTTTTACTAAACAAATACATGTGCAGACTATACATGTCCATGCAAATTATATAAAACTATCATATAAAGTTCCAAAGGTCAATATATAATAACAAATATATATACTAAAAAAAAAGAGAAGTGAAAACTGTAGGAAGACCATAGCTTTACATATATACATACTGACCACTATGCATGCCTATATACATCAAACAGTAAAGCAATTACAACTTTATAACTTTATACACATTTAAATATCAATAACAGCATACACTCTAACCAAATCTTATACAACTTTATATGAAATGTATACTAGCAAACAATACCTATAAACAACACATTTCATAACTAAAATTTTGTAAAATTAACATAGTATTATATATATAACGAAATCCAAACAACAAGGTTCATGGGCAGCAAATATATTTGTTGAAAACAAAAACCTTGTAAACATATGTATATATATCCTTACTAAATAAAATATATAATACCTTGTTCTAACAGAGAAGCTGAGAGGAATGAGATGGCAATCGGCTGTTGATGGTGGTTTGGGCATGGATGAAGGGAGGGAGATCAGCGTGGGGTGGCGACGGTCAGGGGAGGTGCGTGGCACGGCTGTTGATGGTGGTTTGGGCATGGATGAAGGGAGGCGTGGGCCAGGGCTTCTGGGTTCAAGGCGAGTTATGGTGGCGGTAGACTGCAGGGCGAAGGGTGGTGGAGGAAGGCTGGCGTGGTGGTTGGCAGGTCTCGGTTGAATAGGTGGCTGCTAGTTGCTCGACTAAGGGGGAGGGGATGATGGAAGAAAAGGAGTGAGTGGGAGGCCACGTTTTTTTTATTGCAGACGGAAAAATGAGGGCGAAGAATAGATTTGGAGGAAGGAAAAGTCTTAGTGAAAAAAGGAGGAGATTTGCAATAAGAATAGCTCACAGTAACACGTTGCAAAAGTATAGTTTAAATGCAAATGGACGGTAGGATATTGAAAGTCACGAATAAAATATAAAGTGAATTGAATAGCAACGGTTACCTCAAATTTAGCTGACTCTTTCAAGGCAAATAAATGGTTTGATTGGACAGCACGTTTAAATCTGAAAAGGTAAGAAAGTGGAAAGTCACAAATTTTGTACCGTTACAATGGAACGTTTTATTATTTCCGTCACGTACCGGACCTCAAAATAAAGAAATAAATATACCGCTGAGATCAGCATGACGAGACGATCAAAACGGTATATAAATATTGGTGGTACGATCATCCGATCAAAAGTCGATAATCGGTACCGAAAATGCTGCTATTCAGCCAGAATTAAGATAAACGGGACAATAGATGTCCAAATTTGACGAAACGAAAGATGATGTCTCACTCAGAAGATGATTTACAATTTTCTATGTAAAAATATTCAGGTTTGGAAAACATTTTATTATCATCAATTTTAACTGATTAAATTGAAGTAAATTTACGCACGAAATAAATTTTCATATTTTCGGACGAAAATTTACTAGTTGCTATCTTTAATTAGACGCATTCCAAATATCAAATTTATATTTCAAAATTTTATCGTTTCAAAATTTCACAAAATTTAATTAATTAAATAAATAAAACAACTGAAATTTGCGGGTCGTTACATAACGTGAGTGCAATAACTTAAGAGATGCTCGGGATTCACATCCCCTAAGGATCCGTTAAACTATTTACTATGTAGTAATATTCGCGATTATAATAATGTCTAATATAAAATAAACATACTTTTTTATAGCGTCAAGGGGTTTCCCATATAGCCCTTAACACGAAATAGTCTATCCAGTATTAGCATACTCCCAAAATGGGGGCTACCCTCGATACTCCACAGGCTACGGGAGAAATCACAAATCGTAGTAAAGCTCGATATGGTAGGTGACATGGCACAACTAGGCAATGCCAGGGTAGATATACCAATTACGCATTCAGACTAGTGGTGACGCATAGCAGCCACTACCGCCCACCTCGAACAACACTCCCAAATCAAGGGTGGCCACCAAATCAATCACAAGTAATAGAATGGTATCGAAGAAGTGTGTCCGATCAGAGGTGCTACCTCCTTGGTCCGTCAATCGCTCCTGTTTTAGCCACCTTATGCCAACTCACGGGAGTTGGGTCCACGTATATACCTTAGGATCGTCGCCACCATCCTACTTCATTCTGGAAACTCCACCGCATACACAGTTGTCAAAGTCGTTTTCGGTATCGACAGAGAGTATGTCCATAACCGATCCCGGTCTCTTTAACAACCAAACGTTATTATAACACCGTGGTCATCTAAAAATATATATACTTTTAAAACACAATCATTGCCCTTTCAAAACATATTCTTTATTTCAAATAGTACATACTTAAAACCAAATTTCCAATCACTAATCTTTCTTAAACTTAGATAACTCGAAATATTCTTTTAAATCAACTTAGACCCAAACCCCATTTTTGAAGTCATATTCTAAATTTCAATTTCAGTAGGTTTCCAATCAATATATTCATAGATAATTCTTAAATAAATTCCATTTCAAATAAATTCATTTTTCAAACCATATTACTTTCAAAGTTATAACAATTTCAAAAACTAATACTTTGAAAACAATAATACCTTAATTGAAATAAAACATTTCAATTTTGATATATTTCAAGACTTTAAATATTCCAAAATTCCCAACCAAATCTGATAATCTTATATATACCTTAATTCAATTTACAATTATTTAGTTTAGAAATATTTATTTAATAAATTCAAGATCACTTAAATAAAGCTCAAACTTGAAATATTCGTAAATCAAACTTAAAACATCATCAAGTTATGCATAGCTTAAATTTTAGAATTTAACCATACATAAAATAATATTTATATAATGTCAAAATTAGTATATATATATATATAAACCCTTATTTTCCAAAACCCATAGAAAATCACTTTAAAATATTTTATATATAGACCACGGTGCCTGTATATAAATTTCTATCCTATGGTCAAGTAATATAGATATTTATCATTTCAATCCGTAATTTTAAAAATAAAAGTTTACGGTTATATATCATTTCAAACCGCAATCCCGAATGGAATGAAAATGCATAATAACTTGCAGTTTATACAATATAAAATATAGCATCCATTCAACCAAATATCAATAAACAATCATTTATTACAATCATCGTCCAATTTAAACAAAACATCAATATAAAGCATATAAAATATAACGGGCATCAACGAATAGTTTATATTCAATAAAAATTAATAACTGTTTAACAGGCAGTTTATATGCAATAATAAATAAATTTAACTGTCAAATTATATGCAAAAATAAAATTAAATAACAATTTAATTTAAATAAATGCTATCTAACTGAGATGATGATTAAATATATGCCCAAACAATCATAGATAAATTTTAAATCACATCAAAATTTAATTTAACAAACATAAGAAATCTTAGAAGTTGTGAGTGGGTTAAAACACTCACCTTTTGAATTTAAATTGAATTTAAATTCAATTTAAACCCAAAAATTTGACCATCTCAGAATTTGTCCAAACCAGCGTCATAAGGTCCGAAATTTCAATACGATCCTAACAAAAAAAACCACGTGTGAAACGGAGTTCGTATGCACAAGATATTGCGAAAATTGTGATTGAATTTCAAAATAAAAACAACAAAAGGAGAACACATCCATACCACTGCCACGTCATCACTCATTTTCTTCGAGAAATGAACGCGCACAGTACCGACCGAGCAAACGTCACGCACGCGGACTGCCTCCACCAATTCGAACCCAAATTCGCGATTTGCCGCCAATCCGACCGTCAGTTCGCCTCCAAACTTCGCCAATGAACAACACGCTAGCCCCTCTACAAAACCCAAAAGGGATTTTCCGATCAGATGCACCAGTCAAAAACGCCCAATTCAATTTTGACCGTGATTTCTGGTCAAATGATGCATCAAATTGAAAAATGAATTACACCATTTAATTACGCTCGTCGAGAACTTCAACATATATTATTTTGAGATTTTTCCGAGGACTTTGAATTTTTGACTTTGATTTTGAAATGGATCTAGATCTGAAATTTTGTCTGCCATTGAGGAGGAGAAGGAGCTGATGAAATTTTATGCGCAGACAAATGAGAATAGGCGGAGGCTAGGGTTTAGCGGGGATATTTATAGAGAATGTTGAAAATAGAATAGATGGAAAAACAGGTGTACGCGCTAACGCCAACATGGTCCAAAAAGCCCGTTCTGACCCCGGAACGAAATTGGGTAAATCCATATATCAAAATAGGTGTTTTAAAATATTTTAAATTCAATGGAAAATGTTTCAGGTTCAAATTCCATCGTATGAAGAAGTCTTGCTTAAAACAATATTTTCCAAATTGATTTTAATTGATTTCAATTGCATAAATTTCAAGGCGTTTCAAGTTCGTACGATCAAACGTCAAGTCCGATCGCTACGAAACTTGAAACACTATTATAATTCACCGTTACGGATCCGATGAAACTGGTTTCGTCGAAATCCGAGTCAGTGGCCAAAATGGCTATTTTTCCATTTAGTAAATAAATTTAAAATAAATTAATTAAATCAAATTTCCTATTTAAATTCTGAAATTGACAATCTTTAACACTTTTATTTTCTTAATCATTCACAATGATTTTAAATAAATTTAGATGTCAAATTAAATGTTAATACATTAACAATTTCAGCGTTAAATTACAGTTTTGTTAAATTTAGAAATTATAAATTAAATTTCAATAATTTCTTTGAATTAAATTTTTATTCATATTATTCAAGTTCATTATTACAAATAGATGAAATAAATATTGGAATCAAAACCCATTATATTAACATTCTCAATTTTCACCTAAATTTTCATTTGTGTAATGTTTTAAAATTATATTCCACTTATTTGCAATTAATCCACTTATTAAGCTTCAAATTATAAATAAATTAATAAATCTTGGTTTTCACTCCTTAAATCAACCAATCTTCATATCATAAATAAAATTAACATTTTACATCTTATGTAATTAACTATCTTTAATGACAAATCAACCTACCCTAACTACACAAGTTAGGACAATAAATGGCAATTGATTTCACCTTAAACGTTATAAATTATAAGTTGAAATCTAAATAAATTCGTTTATTGATTTAAAATCTTGCTATCTAATAAATTGACATTGTATGGGTATAATTAACAATGAATTATATTACACATCATTAATGTATTAATTTATTTATTTCCCATTTAACGTGCTACTTAATCTCCTTTGATTGCAAACTGATTTCCAAATTTTATGCAACATAGTAAAGAAATAAATACATATCTTAATTGATTCGTTTTTCCCATTCATTATAAATTAATGCACACATACAAATTAAGATCCTAAATCCAATTTATTAATTCATCTTGGTTCCATTCCTTTTTTTACATCAACTATCACTTTCTGAATAAATTAGCATTTCCTATTCATTTTGTTACATTCACTTATTCTTACTTTATGAATAAATTGGTATTCTATCAAATCCATTTGTTATTAACTTAAATTATTGCCAATTCACTATCTAATATAAACCTTGAATCTATTTCCTAATTTTCAAATTTCAATAAATTAAACCTTACAATTGTTTACAAATAAAAATGGGGATTGTACTACAAATATTATTTATTGTCCTGCATTACTTTACTTGTATTTAACTTATTACCCAAATACAACAATTATTACTTAAAATAAATTTACGCTTTTATTACTTTACATTCACACTTCTGTTACTATATTAATAATCACTAAGTAACGTTTATTATCAAAACAACATTAATTAAAATTTCTTATCTACATTGATTTGCATATGTTTTCCATTAATCGCGTATTACTTTATACGTTACTATAACATTGAATTCATTAGATTATCACAAATTACGTCATGGCATTAGTATATACAATATTCCCATTACTTCAATGCATCGTAATTTCTCTTTTTATATGATTAAGTACTTAGCTAAAATTTCAAATGTTGCATTTTCTTTCTAAATTAAATTACAAAAATCAAATTAAATTAACAAATTGAATGGTCTAAATTTACGGGTCGTTACACTCTCCCCCACTCAAAACTTTTCGTCCCTTAAAAGGAAAGAAGGGGAAAGAAGACTTTAAGAAATCTATATATCTTATTCAAACATTTCTTTATAAACAATTAAATTTTCAACATTTGTTACTTATATTAGAATATACAAATTTACAATCATTATATCTTTTTATACTTAAATTATTGAAGTTTGGAAAAACATTTCAAAATATTTTCAAAGTCCAAATTTTTCGGAAAATTTTGGCAAAGTCTCCTTGTACGGAAAGGCTCGGAAGAAAATATAATATAAATATAACAATATATAACATACATTTTCCAAAATAATATATAACCCAACACAGGGAAACAATATAATAGCGCTATAAACTGTAATCCGAAAACGTACCTATTTGTCGGGCAATTAACGCTTATTTATGGAACCAAAAGCAGTAGCAATTGCTTCCATAACCTGCATTTTACTTATATAATCTAAAAGGGTTAACAATTATATAAGATGAAATATTTAAGGTTGTTTCAATCACAACAATAATCAATACAACAAACACTTGCAACAAGGCATACAACCATAAAATCAATCATTCATTCATATCAAACAAAAGAAATAGTTGTTCAGGTTCATAACTTTAAATTGTACAGAATGAAGAATAAACTACTAAGTGTACCCTTCACTCAGCAGTCTTAGGTGAAACTAAATAGGTTATTCCTACATCCAAACAATAGTAAAGTATCCTTGCCCAAACAACCATAAGCCAAACAACAACAAATTCAACAATAGATCAAGTTCATTATTATTAATTTCATTCCATATATTGTTGTTTGATTTTCTCTTTATTCATTATTTATTTGTATCCATTCAACCAAATTACTTGGTAGGTAAATTTATTAACTTAAGTTTACAGTCATTTTCCAATATTCATCTTTTATTCTTATTTTATTCTGAGGTAACATCAACTTATTACTTAAGTTTATTTTTTTTATAATACTAAAATCCATAACAACTAGAACATCAATACTTATTAATTTCATTTATTCATTTCTTAAAAATATTCGTGTTCAATTTTAGTTACTTGGCATAACAGTTATACTTTAATTCTTATTAATAAAAGAAATTCACTGAATATTTTCATTACATAAGTTTACTTGTATAATTTCCTATACATTTTCTTATTAACATTTTCAACTTTTATATCTTTTGGTAAGTTATATATATGCTTTTAAAGAATGAAATTGAAAGTTATACAAGTTTTCTCATTTCTTTTAATTATTTTAATGTTCAATAATTATTTCCTTTATTTCATAGGTTACAATTTCAACTTCCATTTAATACCATTTATATCCTAGCATTAAATCTCTTATTTCCTTTAGAGGTTTCAATTTATTAATTACCTACGTTCCAATTCACTTCAGTAATTAGGACTATTTATTAATGGAAACTTAAGAATTAAATACCGGGTTTTATTCAAAAATCATTTTAAAATAATAGATAATATATATACTTATAATTTATATATCCAATTATATTAAAAACAATTTAAAATAAAATAATCTTGTAGTAAAACTACTACAGTGGCCTTCCCACTTTGAAACTCGAAAATGAATGTCGATGATGCGGCCGCCATCACCGAAATTATTTTCCAACGACAGAGAGGGGAGTACAACTTATTTCTTTGCGGAATTTCTTTTAAAACATTTCTTTCAAATTCTATTGAAATATTTATATCAGAAAATACTTCTAACAATATTATTACTATGTACCAAAATCAATTGAAAGAAATCTTCAAAAACCCCGGAACTTAAGCTCTAAATTTCCAGTTTTCATTTATTTTATTTTCCACTTAGTTTCAACTATTATTTAAATTTTCATTACCTAACGCCCAATCTATAGCAACCAAATATATATCTTTTCAAAATATTTTTTTTTATATGTGGAAAATATAATAGGCAAAGTTATTTTATTCACCTATATTAAAACAAATATTATCTCGGTCTGTCCTATTAAGTGTCTAGAAATCCCTATTGATGTCATAGCGTCCCATGCACCAACCAGAATTTCTAAATACAAAACGGAAAAAATTAACACAATATTAAAACATTTTATAACACTAACAAATACGCTCTCTCATATATATACACTCAGCGACTCCCATAGAGTATTACTACCCTATTAGTAAAGAGTCAAACCCCACAAGGCTAAGGTTTATCGCTAAACCAAAGCTCTGATACCAACTGTAACATCCCACCTTTTTGTATGCTTAAGCATACACACGTGCCAACTTAAACCATACAGAAGGGTGGATTGTTATGGGGTAAATAAGAAAAAGTGGAGAAATAAAAGAACAAAATAGAATCTTGCAGCGGAACGATAAAATATAATAATCAAATAATAGTTCATGAAGCTGTTTTATAAAACATTTGATTATACTTATACAATACATATCAGAGCTAGACATACCAGAGAATTATAATTATGCAGCGGAATACAATGGTGTAGTTGAATATATAACAAATAGAAATAATAAAATCTTCGTCTTCGTCCTTCAGAAATAGGGCCTTCAAATCCTGAAATGCTCAGGCTGACCCGAGCGAATTGAAAAGACAAAACACTCGAGTCAGAACTAAAAGATCTTATGTAAGTTAAATCAATGATAAATATATGAGTGGAACGGCGTCAGAGATGTTTACGGGATTTGACATCTCCTATCTAGTGTCTAACGTGAGTGCAATAACTTAAGAGATGCTCGGGATTCACATCCCCTAAGGATCCGTTAAACTATTTACTATGTAGTAATATTCGCTATTATAATAATGTCTAATATAAAATAAACATACTTTTTTATAGCGTCAAGGGGTTACCATATAGCCCTTAACACGTAATAGTCCCAATAGTCTATCCAGTATTAGCATACTCCCAAAATAGGGGCTACCCTCGATACTCCACAGGCTACGGGACAAATCACAAATCGTAGTAAAGCTCGATATGGTAGGTGACACGGCACAACTAGGAAATGCCATGGTAGATATACCAATTACGCATCCGGACTAGTGGTGACGCATAGCAGCCACTACCGCCCACCTCGAACAAAACTCCCAAATCAAGGGTGGCCACCAAATCAATCACAAGTAATAGAATGGTATCGAAGAAGTATGTCCGATCAGAGGTGCTACCTCCTTGGTCCGTCAATCGCTCATGTTTTAGCCACCTTATGCCAACTCACGGGAGTTGGGTCCATGTATATACCTTAGGATCGTCGCCACCATCCTACTTCATTCTGGAAACTCCACCGCGTACACAGTTGTCAAAGTGGTTTTCGGTATCGACAGAGAGTATGTCCATAACCGATCCCGGTCTCTTTAACAACCAAACGTTATTATAACACCGTGGTCATCTAAAAATATATATACTTTTAAAACACAATCATCGCCCTTTCAAAACATATTCTTTATTTCAAATAGTATATACTTAAAACCAAAATATTTTTTTTTCAAAACATATCCTTTACTTCAAAATAGTATATACTTTAAACCAAAATATAATTACTATTTCAAACTCAAATTATCAATGTATTATTTCCATTTCAAAACCCAATTCTATAATATATCATTTCCATTTCCAAAACAATTCAATAATATCTTATTTAAATAAAACCAAATTTCCAATCACTAATCTTTCTTAAACTTAGATAACTCGAAATATTCTTTTAAATCATCTTAGACCCAAACCCCATTTTTGAAGTCATATTCTACATTTCAATTTCAGTAGGTTTCCAATCAATATATTCACAGATAATTCTTAAATAAATTCCATTTCAAATAAATTCATTTTTCAGACCATATTACTTTCAAAGTTATAACAATTTCGAAAACCAATACTTTGAAAACAATAATACCTTAATTTAAATAAAACATTTCAATTTTGATATATTTCAAGACTTTAAATATTCCAAAATTCCCAACCAAATCTGATAATCTTATATATACCTTAATTCAATTTACAATTATTTAGTTTAGAAATATTTATTTAATAAATTCAAGATCACTTAAATAAAGCTCAAACTTGAAATATTCGTAAATCAAACTTAAAACATCATCAAGTTATACATAGCTTAAATTTTAGAATTTAACCATATATAAAATAATATTTATATAATATCAAAATTAGTATATATATAAACCCTTATTTTCCAAAACCCATAGAAAATCACTTTAAAATATTTTATATATAGACCACGGTGCCTGTATATAATTTTCTATCCTATGGTCAAGTGATACAGATATTTTTCATTTCAATCCGTAATTTTAAAAATAAAAGTTTACAGTTATATATCATTTCAAACCGCAATCCCGAATGGAATGAAAATGCATAATAACTTGCAGTTTATACAATATAAAATATAGCATCCATTCATCCAAATATCAGTAAACAACCATTTATTACAATCATCATCCAATTTAAACAAAACATCAATATAAAGCATATAAAATATAACAGGCATCAACGAATAGTTTATATTCAATAAAAAATAATAACTGTTTAACAGGCAGTTTATATGCAATAATAAATAAATTTAACTATCAAATTATATGCAAAAATAAAATTAAATAACAATTTAATTTAAATAAATGCTATCTAACTGAGATGATGATTAAATATATGCCCAAACTGTGACGACCGCCCATGACCCCTCTACTGAACATAGGAAAAGTGCGCTGTAAAGTGTGCCAGGCAGCCATGGACGGTTGCCAAGGTTAAGTTAAAACAGCAGAATCTATCGTATAATTCACAGCGCATGGATAAAATACAATAGAAAATATACATAGTGAAGCTTTACAGAACAGAATCTCTATTAAACCTCATAATAGTTGAGTACAACATTTGAATAGTCAATACATCAAGCCTCACTACATATCACTCAGAGAGTATACAAAGCAGCGGAACATCCAGTACATATAGTAAGAAAATAATATGCAAGCCTCCAGCTCGTCTTCGCCATCAGCATCGTGGGAAACTAAGAACAGTACCTGTCACCTGCTACCTAGTCTGCCCATCCCAAAATGGATGAAAAGCCCAAGGCAATAAGAGTTAAACATAAAGCCTTGAGTCAAACAACAGTCTTAGTGAGCGGTAAATTAACTAACAACATACCAAAAGAGCATAAAGGAAAAAGGAATAGGAATCCAACACTCCCACTCCACCTCTTTCTACAGTGATAGCCCCCAGACACACACTAAGCAGAAGTAAGCATAGCAAAGCAAATATTTAAAGTAAAGCAATTATCACTTGAGTCAAGGGCAATGTTTTCCAAGTACAAACCCCCAAGGCCTAAACCAAGATCAGATAAGCACCCAGAAAATACCGCTCTTGAGACCGAATGATGATACAACCAAACATCCATGACTGGCTATCACTGTTATCATCGCTTCGATACCACCGTTAATTGAATGACCGGCACATTCTTTCAGCCGTCCGTCAAGGGCTAATGGAAACCCCGGTTATAGACAGAACTCTGCACGTCGTCGCAGCCTGTGCCTAGGACTATCGAATCTGCCCAGAGTACTCGACTACCAATCATAGTCTTTAGGGACTATCGAATCTGCCCAACGTACTCTTGCTTTGAGCCTGCTAGAACCTTCAACAACGATGAAATCTCATCCTTCTAGTCATCCTCCTCGACGACTATTTCCATACTAGCTCAAGCGCCTCTCGAGCAAACCATTATCCTCTAACTCGAACCATTTCACCGAGTCATCAACATGCTTGGAATGATCCCGTCTGGATTAAACCAAGGCTATCTCTCATCATGCCTCGCCTTATCACATCATAGCAAAGCCTCATCTCAACACCATCATCATCAAATCTATCCATATGAGTTTCATCATCCGCTACATATGCCACGAGCAGCTTTTCCCAATTCAAGAGCCTTTCCCTTAGCTTTTGAATCATCTTCGACCATCTTGTCTAAATCAAATCATCAATCAACTAATTTACAACAATCAATCAAGTCAATCATTAATCCAAGCAATCAAACATTCAAATATGATCAAATAAACAATTACAACAATAATGGCAATTCTGTAATTAAAGAGCCTTAATCTAACAAGTGTAAATCATGAGCAATATCTTTACAACTTGATGAATGAACTTGCATAGGTTAATCATGTAGTAAAATGGATGTCAAATCATCATGAGCAATAGATCTATACTTAAGTTTACGAAAATGCATGAAAATCACTAATTTAACACCAAATCAAGCCATCAATCCGATATACTCCTTTGGATCCATGTGAGAGATAATCACCACTCACCGAATCACCTAAACACCTTAAAAGCAACACACTTCAGATCTGGACAGCAAAGGATCTAGCTCGATCCGCCAAAATTCCGCTTCAAACGATGAAATCTCTCTTCGAAGAATGTAGATCTTCAACTTTAGCTCTTGGATCTTCGACCTTGATCTTCGATTTGGATGAAAGGAATCACAAGATTAGAGTGGAGAAAAGAAGTGAAGAAGTGTAGAACTCGAGCTCTCAAAATGGCAGCACTTCGTCGCTTCGAAATCCGGATTCCAAAAAGTGAGGAAATGGACGTGTATTTATAGGCTGGAAACCCTTAGGTCGTCCGCCCCCTTAAGTCGTCCACGACCTATCGAGACCCCACGACCTACGACCTAACGACCCAAGCCTATGCGCATCCACAACCTAACGAAACCCCACGACCTACGACCTATCGCATGCGCGCGACCTAACAGCTAAGCCTTTACGCGACCTAACATAAGTCGTCTACGACCTAACAACTTATCATAAGTCGCGACCTAACAACTCACGACCTAACATTCTTAGGTTGTCTAGCGACCTAACTAACACGGCAAAGACTCAACGACCTAACACTTAACTCATCCACGACCTATCTACCTTAGGTTGTTAACTCACTCAACCCTTAGGTCGCTAAACCCCTTAAGTCGCCAACTACTACCACTAACTCCCTTAGGTCGCTCGACCGACCTAAACTACAACACGACCTAACCCCTTAGGTCGTCTAAACCCTTAAGTCGTCTACTCCTTAGGTCGTCAACTCCTTAGGTCGCCGATTCCTTAAGTCGCCATCTATCCTAAGCCGTTAACTCCTAAGTCGTCTACCAACTTAAGTCGTTCACTTCCTTAGATCGCTCCAACCTCTTAAGTCGCTCATCCGACCTAACCTACCCCGCGACCTAAGCCACCACACGACTCATCTTCCAGACGACCTAAGCTACACACGACTTATCTTCTATACGACTTAAGCTCTAGTCAACCTAAACTCTTGACGACTTATCAATACTACGATCTAATAACAATAGTTACAATCATTCGATCCGTAAAAATACGGGTCGTCACATTCTCTCCCCCTTGGGAATTTCGCCCCCGAAATTCCAAATAAACAAAGCAATCAAAACTATTCCGCATGCCTATCATTCATAGCAATCAACAAACCATGCATCCAATTTTAGCCTAGCATGCAGAATTCTAAGATTAGAACAAGTTACAACGTCATGAGATGTCACGACACCTTATGGCCATACCTCGAAGAGTTCAGGATGAGCTGCCTTCATCCTGTCTTCCACCTCCCATTAAAGTCGTTAACATCATCACTCCATTGTATCTTGAGCAACTTAACTACCTTCCTCCTAAGCTGTTTTGTGTCGGTTGCTATAACACGAAGCGGCTTACGAGGTCTCTCAACAACTGGATTTACCTCAAAATCTTCACAGCTATCGGCAGAAACTACTGTGTTCGAGTCGTGCACATACTTCCGTAGATACGATACATGAAAAACATGGTGCACACCCGCCATCTTTTCTGGTAACTCCAATCTATAGGAGAGCTTTCCAATTCGCTCGATGATCGAGAATGGTCCAACAAATCTCGGAGTCAATTTTCCTTTCTTCCCGAATCGAATAACATTCTTCAGTGGAGAAATCTTCACAAAAACCATATCACCTATGTCGAATTCCAAATCCTTACGACGCTTATCGGCATAACATTTCTGTCGGTCTTAGGCTGCCCTCATTCGTTGCCGAGTGATCTCTATGCAATCTGAAGTTTGTCGAATCATTTCTGGCCCAAGTATCAGCTTTTCTCCTGTTTCCAACCAACATGTCGGAGAGTTACATGGTCTTCCATACAATGCCTCATACGGTGCCATACCAATGCTTGACTGGTAACTGTTATTATACGAAAATTCCACCAAATGAAGGTGATCTTCCCATGATCCTCCGAAATCTAAAACACAAGCTCTAAGAAGATCTTCCAAAACTCGGTTGACTCTCTCAGTCTGACCATCTGTTTGAGGATGATAAGCTGTACTCAAACACAACTTGGTTCCCAAAACTTCCTGAAAGCTCTTCCAAAATCCACTAGTGAACAATGGGTCTCGATCGCTCACTATACTTTTCGGAATACCATGGAATCGAACTATCCACTTAACATACAACTCAGCCAACTTTGATGCAGTCATGGTTGATCGAACAGGAATAAATCTTGCACTCTTAGTCAGTCGATCTACGATGACCCAAATCCCTTCATTTCCCGTTCTGGTTCTAGGTAACCCATCAATAAAATCCATCGACACTTGCTCCCACTTCCATGTAGGAACTTCTAATGGCTGAAGCAATCCACTGGGCTTCTTCTGTTCGGCTTTTACCAACTGGCAGTTCATGCACTTGGAAATAAAATTTCCAACATCCTTCTTCATACCTTCCCAGTAATAGGTTCTCTTCATATCCCGATACATCTTATTTCCACTTGGATGAATTGTCAGCTTTGAATGATGACTTTCCTTCAGAACTTCATTTCTCAATTCATCTATATCGGGAACAACTAGTCGACCTTGCTTCCGAAGCCAACCCTCTCGATCGACCTCGAATCCTTTATCCTTTTCTGGGTCTAACCCAGATTCTAAATCATGGATAATCTTGACAAGCTTATCGTCTCGCTTTTGACTCTCGCCAATCCTTTCCACAAGAGTCGGTCTTATAGATAAGTTTGCTAACATCTCAGGTTCCAATTCACATCTAGGCCTGAATTCAAATCTAGCTAAATACTCGAGACTCTTCCATTCTGAAAACATGGCTCCCAATCCTGCATGTCTTCGACTTAACGCATCTGCCACCGCGTTACCCTTTCTCGGAGTATAAGCTATATCAAAGTCATATGATGCCAAAAACTCTAGCCATCGTTGCTGCCAAAGATTCAAATCCTTTTGGGAGAAAAGATACTTCAACGACTTATGATCTGTAAACAACTCGAATCGAACTCCCAATGGATAATGTCTCCACATCTTCAGAGCAAATACAATCACCGCTAACTCCAAATCATGAGTCGGATAATTCCTTTCGTGCGGCTTCAGTTGTTGACTTGCATACGCAACAACTTTACTCTTCTGCATCAGCACTGCTCCAAGTCCAGTACCACGTGCGTCGGTGTAAACCACCATCTCATCATTTCCACTTGGAATAGTCAAAACAAGAGCACTTGTCAATTGCTCTTTCAGGAGTCCGAAAGCTTGCTCACACTTAGCATCCCATCTGAATACTTGATTCTTTTTCGTCAATCCTGTTAATGGTGCAGCTACCTTGGAAAAGTCTTTGATAAATCGACGATAGTATCCTGCTAATCCAAGAAAACTTCTTACATCAGATGCATTCTTAGGTCTAACCCAATCCTGGATTGCTGCCACCTTAGCGGGATCAACCGCTATTCCACTTCCAGAGATAATATGGTCTAAGAACCTCACTTCACTCTTCCAGAAGTGACACTTCGAAAACTTAGCCTTCAGCTGATGTTTCCGCAAGATTTCCAAAACAATACGCAAGTTCGTCTTGTGTTCTTCTTCAGTTCTGGAATAAATCAAAATATCATCCACGAACACTAGTACGAACTTGTTCAACTGATCTCTGAACACTCTATTCATAAGATCCACAAAATATGCTGGTGCATTGGTCAATCCAAACGGCATTACCAACCACTCAAAGAAACCGGATGGTGTCCTGAAAGCAGTCTTCGGCACACTATCCTTAGCCACTCTTAACTGGTGAAATCCCGTTGCCAAATCCATCTGAGAAAACACCTTAGCTTCGTGAAGCTGATCAAACAATTCATCTATTCTCGGCAATGGATACTTGTTCTTCTTAGTCACTTTATTCAGCTCACGATAATCCACACACAACCTTAGCGATCCATCCTCTTTGGTTACAAACACAACTGGTGCACCCCATTCAGACACACTACGCCGAATGAATCCTTTCTGCAAAAGATCATCAACCTGCACCCTCAACTCTTGATGTTCCCTAGGCGCCATCCGCCTAAGAGGCATCACAACTGGTCTGGCTCCTTCAACTAAATCGATACGAAACTCGATCTCTCTATGCGGCGGTATCCCTTTGATCATCAAAGACATCCTCAAATCCATTAGCGATTGGCACCGATGACAGTCCATCCCGTGGAACAACCAGCGAATACATGAAGCTCATGAAGATGCCTTCCTCATGCTTACATCGTATCACAACCTTTCGCCCCTCCACATTCTCGACTGTCACCTCCAACCTTTCACAATCAACCTTTGCCGCATATTTCCTAAGCCAGTCCATACCCAAAATAATTCCGAACCCCGCAAAGTTCAGAACAAAACAATCATAAACAAAAGAGCAATCATGACTCGATACAATCAGACCACGGCATAGCATACACAAACAAGACGAACCCCCAACTGGATTAGTCACAACCAATGGCCTATCAACGATATCCGGTTCTAAACCCAACCGGCCTACAAGTTCATTACAAACAAATGAATGCGACGCCCCAGTATCAAATAACACTCTAACTGGAACACCACATATGGAAAGAGTACCTTGAACCACCACATTCTTTCCTTTGTCTTCTACGGTAGGAGCTTTCGAAGATGATGGAACAGCCCCCAAAGCATAAGCTTGCATAATCTGCTTGTCCCTCCGCGGTTCTGGACAATTCTTCCTAATATGCCCCAACTTGTCACAGTTGTGACACTTCATCGTCACCTTTGGATTCTTACAATCTCTAGAAAAATGGCCCTTCTGCTGACAGTTGTAGCAGGTCACTTCGCCCTTCGGCTTCTTCTAGCCATCCTTACCTTTTTGCTGCTGCTGCTTCCTCTTCTTGTTTCCACCCTGCTGTGGTTTAGACTCCTCCTTGGTCACAGCAACAACAGATCATTCTTTAGGAAACAGATTCTCGTGCCTGAGAGCTTTCTCCACAAGCTTCTCAAATGAATCGTCCAAATGATCCACCAACTGCCTCCCAAGATAACTGTCCAAGCCTGTCACAAACTTCTCATTCTTCTAATAAAGAGATTCAATATACGACCGGGCATACTTGGACAAAGCTTCAAACTCAGATACATACTCAAGAACTGGTCTTCCACCTTGCTTGAGCTCCATAAACTTCTTGAACAGAACAGATTTCTGAGCTGTAGAAATGAACTTAGCTTCAAATGTGGCCTGGAATTGCTCCCAAGTAATCTCTTCCTCCGGAGTATCAATGGTGATAGAGTTCCACCAATCAGAAGCTCTTCCTTGAAGCTGTCTTGATGCAAGCTTCCTTTTAGTTTCATCGTCAATTCCCAAATCACCAAAGATCCTTCTACAAGCATCTATCCACCTCTGGACTTCAATGGTTGATTCTGTCCCTAAGAAAACCTTTCCTCCAAGAGCAGTATAGTCTTTACACAACTTAGCAAAATCCACCGGTCTTGGAGTTTGAACTTGAACTCCAACATCTACTGATTTCCCCGGAGCTGGTATCCTTCTCATGGTCGAAGTCATCATAGCTTCGAACATAGCAGCATAATCAGCAGCCCCCTTAGTAGCACAGCCTTCCCTAGCAGCTGGTCTCCCTCTTCGACTCATTCTTAATATCAACAAAAAGGAATGATTAATACATCTTGAGAAACAACTGCATAAAGGACTCAAATCTTTCTAAGCTACTATATTATATAGTAATCATCCATCAAAAATACAATTACGTCTCTCATACGTAGTTACGTCAGCGAGCGTTGGGTAAAATCGATTAACCAAAGCTCTGATACCAAATGTGACGACCGCCCATGACCCCTGTACTGAACATAGGAAAAGTGCGCTGTAAAGTGTGCCAAGTAGCCATGGACGGTTGCCAAGGTTAAGTTAAAACAGCAGAATCTATCGTATAACTCACAGCGCATGGATAAAATACAATAGAAAATATACATAGTGAAGCTTTACAGAACAGAATCTCTATTAAACCTCATAATAGTTGAGTACAACATTTGAATAGTCAATACATCAAGCCTCACTACATATCACTCAGAGAGTATACAAAGCAGCGGAACATCCAGTACATATAGTAAGAAAATAATATGCAAGCCTCCAACTCGTCTTCGCCATCAGCATCGTGGGAAACTAAGAACAGCACCTGTCACCTGCTACCTAGTGTGCCCATCCCAAAATGGATGAATAGCCCAAGGCAATAAGAGTTAAACATAAAGCCTTGAGTTAGACAACAGTCTTAGTGAGCGGTAAATTAACTAACAACATACAAAAAGAGCATAAAGGAAAAAGGAATAGGAATCCAACCCTCCCACTCCACCTCTTTCTACAGTGATAGCCCCCAGACACACACTAAGCAGAAGTAAGCATAGCAAAGCAAATATTTAAAGTAAAGCAATTATCACTCGAGTCAAGGGCAATGTTTTCCAAGTACAAACCCCCAAGGCCTAAACCAAGATCAGATAAGCACCTAGAAAATACCGCTCTTGAGACCGAATGATGATACAACCAAACATCCATGACTCTGGCTATCACTATTATCATTGCTTCGATACCACCGTTAATTGAATGACCGACACATTCTTTCAGCCGTCCGTCAAAGGCTAATGGAAACCCCGATTCTAGACAGAACTCCACACGTCGTCGCAGCCCGTGCCTAGGACTATCGAATCTGCCCAGAGTACTCGACTACCAATCATAGTCTTTAGGGACTATCGAATCTGCCCAACGTACTCTTGCTTTGAGCCTGCTAGAACCTTCAACAACGATGAAATCTCAGCCTTCTAGTCATCCTCATCGATGACTATTTCCATACTAGCTCAAGCGCCTCTCGAGTAAACCATTATCCTCTAACTCGAACCATTTCACCGAGTCATCAACATGCTTGGAATGATCCTGTCTGGATTCAACCAAGGCTATCTCTCATCATGCCTTGCCTTATCACATCATAGCAAAGCCTCATCTCAACACCATCATCATCAAATCTATCCATATGAGCTTCATCATCCGCTACATATGCCACGAGCAGCTTTTCCCAATTCAAGAGCCTTTCCCTTAGCTTTTGAATCATCTTCGACCATCTTGTCTAAATCAAATCATCAATCAACTAATTTACAACAATCAATCAAGTCAATCATTAATCCAAGCAATCAAACATTCAAATATGATCAAATAAACAATTACAACAATAATGGCAATTCTGTAATTAAAGAGCCTAAATCTAACAAGTGTGAATCATGAGCAATATCTTTACAACTTGATGAATGAACTTGCATAGGTTAATCATGTAGTAAAATGGATGTCAAATCATCATGAGCAATAGATCTATACTTAAATTTACGAAAATGCATGGAAATCACTAATTTAACACCAAATCAAGCCATCAATCCGATATACTCCTTTGGATCCGTGTGAGAGATAATCACCACTCACCGAATCACCTAAACACCTTAAAAGCAACACACTTCAGATCTGGACAGCAAAGGATCTAGCTCGATCCGCCAAAATTCCGCTTCAAACGATGAAATCTCTCTTCGAAGAATGTAGATCTTCAACTTTAGCTCATGGATCTTCGATTTGGATGAAAGGAATAACAAGATTAGAGTGGAGAAAAGAAGTGAAGAAGTGTAGAACTCGAGCTCTCAAAATGGCAGCACTTCGTCGCTTCGAAATCCGGATCCCAAAAAGTGAGGAAATGGACGTGTATTTATAGGCTGGAAACCCTTAGGTCGTCCACCCCCTTAAGTCGTCCATGACCTATCGAGACCCCACGACCTACGACCTAACGACCCAAGCCTATGCGCATCCATGACCTAACGAAACCCCACGACCTACGACCTGTCGCATGCGTGCGACCTAACAGCTAAGCCTTTACGCGACCTAACATAAGTCGTCTACGACCTAACGACTTATCATAAGTCGCGACCTAACAACTCACGACCTAACATTCTTAGGTCGTCTAGCGACCTAACTAACACGGCAAAGACTCAACGACCTAACACTTAACTCGTCCATGACCTATCTACCTTAGGTCGTTAACTCACTCAACCCTTAGGTCGCTAAACCCCTTAAGTCGCCAACTACTACCACTAACTCCCTTAGGTCGCTCGACCGACCTAAACTACAACACGACCTAACCCCTTAGGTCGTCTAAACCCTTAAGTCGTCTACTCCTTAGGTCGTCAACTCCTTAGGTCGCCGATTCCTTAAGTCGCCATCTATCCTAAGCCGTTAACTCCTAAGTCGTCTACTAACTTAAGTCGTTCACTTCCTTAGATCGCTCCAACCTCTTAAGTCGCTCATCCGACCTAACCTACCCCACGACCTAAGCCACCACACGACTCATCTTCCAAACGACCTAAGCTACACACGACTTATCTTCTATACGACTTAAGCTCTAGTCGACCTAAACTCTTGACGACTTATCAATACTACGATCTAATAACAATAGTTACAATCATTCGATCCGTAAAAATACGGGTCGTTACACAAACAATCATAGATAAATTTTAAATCACATCAAAATTTAATTTAACAAACATAAGAAATCTTAGAAGTTGTGAGTGGGTTAAAACACTCACCTTTTGAATTTAAATTGAATTTAAATTCAATTTAAACCCAAAAATTTGACCATCTCAGAATTTGTCCAAACCAGCGTCATCAGGTCCGAAATTTCAATACGATCCTAACAAAAAAACCGCACATGAAACGGAGTTCGTATGCACAAGATATTGCGAAAATTATGATTGAATTTCAAAATTAAAAACAACAAAAGGAGAACACATCCATACCACTGCCACGTCATCACTCATTTTCTTCCAGAAATGAACGCGCACAGTACCGACCGAGCAAACGTCACACACGCGGACTACCTCCACCAATTCGAACCCAAATTCGTGATTTGCCGCCAATCCGACTGTCGGTTCGCCTCCAAACTTCGCCAATGAACAACACGCTAGCCCCTCTACAAAACCCAGAAGGGATTTTCCGATCAGACGCACCAGTCAAAAACGCCCAATTCAATTTTGACCGTGATTTCTGGTCAAATGATGCATCGAATTGAAAAACGAATTACACCATTGAATTACGCTCGTCGAGAGCTTCAACATATATTATTTTGAGATTTTTCTGAGGACTTTGAATTTTTGACTTTGATTTTGAAATGGATCTGGATCTGAAATTTTGTCTACCATTGAGGAGGAGAAGGAGCTGATGAAATTTTATGCGCAGACAAATGAGAATAGGCGGAGGCTAGGGTTTAGCGGGGATATTTATAGAGAAGGTTGAAAATAGAATAGATGGAAAAACAGGTGTACGCGCTAACGCCAACGTGGTCCAAAAAGCCCGTTCTGACCCTGGAATGAAATTGGGTAAACCCATATATCAAAATAGGTGTTTTAAACTATTTTAAATTCAATGGAAAAGGTTTCAGGTTCAAATTCCATCGTATGAAGAAGTCTTGCTTAAAACAATATTTTCCAAATTGATTTTAATTGATTTCAATTGCATAAATTTCAAGGCGTTTCGAGTTCGTACGATCAAACGTCAAGTCCGATCGCTACGAAACTTGAAACACTATTATAATTCACCGTTACGGATCCGATGAAACTGGTTTCGTCGAAATCCGATTCAGTGGCCAAAATGGCTATTTTTCCATTTAGTAAATAAATTTAAAATAAATTAGTTAAATCAAATTTCCTATTTAAATTCTGAAATTGACAATCTTTAACACTTTTATTTTCTTAATCATTCACAATGATTTTAAACAAATTTAGATGTCAAATTAAGTGTTAATACATTAACAATTTCAGCGTTAAATTACAGTTTTGTTAAATTTAGAAATTATAAATTAAATTTCAATAATTTCTTTGAATTAAATTTTTATTCATATTATTCAAGTTCATTAGTACAAACAGATGAAATAAATATTGGAATCAAAACCCATTATATTAACATTCTTAATTTTCACCAAAATTTTCATTTGTGTAATGTTTTAAAATTATATTCCACTTATTTGCAATCAATCCACTTATTAAGCTTCAAATTATAAATAAATTAATAAATCTTGGTTTTCACTCCTTAAATCAACCAATCTTCATATCATAAATAAAATTAACATTTTACATCTTATGTAATTAACTATCTTTAATGACAAATCAAACCTACCCTAACTGCACAAGTTAGGACAATAAATGGCAATTGATTTCACCTTAAACGTTATAAATTATAAATTAAAATCTAAATAAATTCGTTTATTGATTTAAAATCTTGCTATCTAATAAATTGACATTGTATGGGTATAATTAACAATGAATTATATTACACATCATTAATGTATTAATTTATTTATTTCCCATTTAACATGCTACTTAATCTCCTTTGATTGCAAACTGATTTCCAAATTTTATGCAACATACTAAAGAAATAAATACATATCTTAATTGATTCGTTTTTCTCATTCATTATAAATTAATGCACACATACAAATTAAGATCCTAAATCCAATTTATCAATTCATCTTGGTTCCATTCCTTTTTTTACATCAACTATCACTTTCTGAATAAATTAGCATTTCCTATTCATTTTGTTACATTCACTTATTCTTACTTTATGAATAAATTGGTATTCTATCAAATCCATTAGTTATTAACTTAAATTATTGCCAATTCATTATCTAATATAAACCTTGAATCTATTTCCTAATTTTCAAATTTCAATAAATTAAACCTTACAATTGTTTACAAATAAAAATGGGGATTGTACTACAAATATTATTTATTGTCCTGCATTACTTTACTTGTATTTAACTTATTACCCAAATACAACAATTATTACTTAAAATAAATTTACGCTTTTATTACTTTACATTCACACTTCTGTTACTATATTAATAATCACCAAGTAACGTTTATTATCAAAACAACATTAATTAAAATTTCTTATCTACATTGATTTGCATATGTTTTCCATTAATCGCGTATTACTTCATACGTTACTATAACATTGAATTCATTAGATTATCACAAATTACGTCATGGCATTAGTATATACAATATTCCCATTACTTCAATGCATCGTAATTTCTCTTTTTATATGATTAAGTACTTAGCTAAAATTTCAAATGTTGCATTTTCTTTCTAAATTAAATTATAAAAATCAAATTAAATTAACAAATTAAATGGTCAAAATTTACGGGTCGTTACACTCTCCCCCACTCAAAACTTTTCGTCCCCGAAAAGGAAAGTAGGGGAAAGAAGACTTTAAGAAATCTATATATCTTATTCAAACATTTCTTTATAAACAATTAAATTTTCAACATTTGTTACTTATATTAGAATATACAAATTTACAATCATTATATCTTTTTATACTTAAATTATTGAAGTTTGGAAAAACATTTCAAAATATTTTCAAAGTCCAAATTTTTCGGAAAATTTTGGCAGAGTCTCCTTGTACGGAAAGGCTCGGAAGAAAATATAATATAAATATAACAATATATAACATACATTTTCCAAAATAATTTATAACCCAACACGGGAAAACAATATAATAGCGCTATAAACTGTAATCCGAAAACGTACCTATTTGTCGGGCAATTAACGCTTATTTATGGAACCAAAAGCAGTAGCAATTGCTTCCATAACCTGTATTTTACTTATATAATCTAAAAGGGTTAACAATTATATAAGATGAAATATTTAAGGTTGTTTCAATCACAACAATAATCAATACAACAAACACTTGCAACAAGGCATACAACCATAAAATCAATCATTCATTCATATCAAACAAAAGAAATAGTTGTTCAGGTTCATAACTTTAAATTGTACAGAATGAAGAATAAACTACTAAGTGTACCCTTCACTCAGCAGTCTTAGGTGAAACTAAATAGGTTATTCCTACATCCAAACAATAGTAAAGTATCCTTGCCCAAACAACCATAAGCCAAACAACAACAAATTCAACAATAGATCAAGTTCATTATTATTAATTTCATTCCATATATTGTTGTTTGATTTTCTCTTTATTCATTATTTATTTGTATCCATTCAACCAAATTACTTGGTAGGTAAATTTATTAACTTAAGTTTACAGTCATTTTCCAATATTCATCTTTTATTCTTATTTTATTCTGAGGTAACATCAACTTATTACTTAAGTTTATTTTTTTTATAATACTAAAATCCATAACAACTAGAACATCAATACTTATTAATTTCATTTATTCATTTCTTAAAAATATTCGTGTTCAATTTTAGTTACTTGGCATAATAGTTATACTTTAATTCTTATTAATAAAAGAAATTCACTGAATATTTTCATTACATAAGTTTACTTGTATAATTTCCTATACATTTTCTTATTAACATTTTCAACTTTTATATCTTTTAGTAAGTTATATATATGCTTTTAAAGAATGAAATTGAAAGTTATACAAGTTTTCTCATTTCTTTTAATTATTTTAATGTTCAATAATTATTTCCTTTATTTCATAGGTTACATTTTCAACTTCCATTTAATACCATTTATATCCTAGCATTAAATCTCTTATTTCCTTTAGAGGTTTCAATTTGTTAATTACCTACGTTCCAATTCACTTCAGTAATTAGGACTATTTATTAATGGAAACTTAAGAATTAAATACCGGGTTTTATTCAAAAATCATTTTAAAATAATAGATAATATATATACTTATAATTTATATATCCAATTATATTTAAAACAATTTAAAATAAAATAATCTTGTAGTAAAACTACTACAGTGGCCTTCCCACTTTGAAACTCGAAAATGAATGTCGATGATGCGGCCGCCATCACCGAAATTATTTTCCAACGACAGAGAGGGGAGTACAACTTATTTCTTTGCGGAATTTCTTTTAAAACATTTCTTTCAAATTCTATTGAAATATTTATATCAGAAAATACTTCTAACAATATTATTACTATGTACCAAAATCAATTGAAAGAAATCTTCAAAAACCCCGGAACTTAAGCTCTAAATTTCCAGTTTTCATTTATTTTATTTTCCACTTAGTTTCAACTATTATTTAAATTTTCATTACCTAACGCCCAATCTATAGCAACCAAATATATATCTTTCTAAAATATTTTTTTTATATATGTGGAAAATATAATAGGCAAAGTTATTTCATTCACCTATATTAAAACAAATATTATGTCGGTTTGTCCTATTAAGTGTCTAGAAATCCCTATTGATGTCATAGCGTCCCATGCACCAACCAGAATTTCTAAATACAAAACGAAAAAAATAACACAATATTAAAACATTTTATAACACTAACAAATACGCTCTCTCATATATATACACTCAACGACTCCCATAGAGTATTACTACCCTATTAGTAAAGAGTCAAACCCCACAAGGCTAAGTTTTATCGCTAAACCAAAGCTCTGATACCAACTGTAACATCCCACCTTTTTGTATGCTTAAGCATACACACGTGCCAACTTAAACCATACAGAAGTGTGGATTGTTATGGGGTAAATAAGAAAAAGTGGAGAAATAAAAGAACAAAATAGAATCTTGCAGCGGAACGATAAAATATAATAATCAAATAACAGTTCATGAAGTTGTTTTACAAAACATTTGATTATACTTATACAATACATATCAGAATTACACATACCAGAGAATGATAATTATGCAGCGGAATACAATGGTGTAGTAGAATATATAACAAATAGAAATAATAAAATCTTCGTCTTCGTCCTTCAGAAATAGGGCCTTCAAATCCTGAAATGCTCAGGTTGACCCGAGCGAATTGAAAAGACAAAACACTCGAGTTAGAACTAAAAGATCTTATGTAAGTTAAATCAATGATAAATATATGAGTGGAACGGCGTCAGAGATGTTTACGGGATTTGACATCTCCTATCCAGTGTCTAACGTGAGTGCAATAACTTAAGAGATGCTCGGGATTCACATCCCCTAAGGATCCGTTAAACTATTTACTATGTAGTAATATTCGCTATTATAATAATGTCTAATATAAAATAAACATACTTTTTTATAGCGTCAAGGGGTTACCCATATAGCCCTTAACACGTAATAGTCCCAGTAGTCTATCCAGTATTAGAATACTCCCAAAATAGGGGCTACCCTCGATACTCCACAGGCTACGGGAGAAATCACAAATCATAGTAAAGCTCGATATGGTAGGTGACACGGCACAACTAGGAAATGCCAGGGTAGATATACCAATTACGCATCCGGACTAGTGGTGACGCATAGCAGCCACTACCGCCCACCTCGAACAACACTCCCAAATCAAGGGTGGCCACCAAATCAATCACAAGTAATAGAATGGTATCGAAGAAGTGTGTCCGATCAGAGGTGCTACCTCCTGGGTCCGTCAATCGCTCTTGTTTTAGCCACCTTATGCCAACTCATGGGAGTTGGGTCCACGTATATACCTTAGGATCGTCGCCACCATCCTACTTCATTCTGGAAACTCCACCGCGTACACAGTTGTCAAAGTGGTTTTCGGTATCGACAGAGAGTATGTCCATAACCGATCCCGGTCTCTTTAACAACCAAACGTTATTATAACACCGTGGTCATCTAAAAATATATATACTTTTAAAACACAATCATTACACTTTCAAAACATATTCTTTATTTCAAATAGTACATACTTAAAACCAAAATATTTTTTTTTTCAAAACATATCCTTTACTTCAAAATAGTATATACTTTAAACCAAAATATAATTACTATTTCAAACTCTAAATTATCAATGTATTATTTCCATTTCAAAACCCAATTCAATAATATATCATTTCCATTTCCAAAACAATTCAATAATATCTTATTTAAATAAAACCAAATTTCCAATCACTAATCTTTCTTAAACTTAGATAACTCAAAATATTCTTTTAAATCATCTTAGTCCCAAACCCCATTTTTGAAGTCATATTCTAAATTTCAATTTCAGTAGGTTTCCAATCAATATATTCACAGATAATTCTTAAATAAATTCCATTTCAAATAAATTCATTTTTCAAACCATATTACTTTCAGAGTTATAACAATTTCGAAAACCAATACTTTGAAAATAATAATACCTTAATTTAAATAAAACATTTCAATTTTGATATATTTCAAGACTTTAAATATTCCAAAATTCCCAACCAAATCTGATAATCTTATATATACCTTAATTCAATTTACAATTATTTAGTTTAGAAATATTTATTTAATAAATTCAAGATCACTTAAATAAAGCTCAAACTTGAAATATTCGTAAATCAAACTTAAAACATCATCATGTTATACATAGCTTAAATTTTAGAATTTAACCATATATAAAATAATATTTATATAATATCAAAATTAGTATATATATAAACCCTTATTTTCCAAAACCCATAGCAAATCACTTTAAAATATTTTATATATAGACCACGGTGCCTGTATATAATTTTCTATCCTTTGGTCAAGTGATACAGATATTTATCATTTCAATCCGTAATTTTAAAAATAAAAGTTTATGGTTATATATCATTTCAAACCGCAATCCCGAATGGAATGAAAATGCATAATAACTTGCAGTTTATACAATATAAAATATAGCATCCATTCATCCAAATATCAATAAACAACCATTTATTACAATCATCATCCAATTTAAACAAAACATCAATATAAAGCATATAAAATATAACAGGCATCAACGAATAGTTTATATTCAATATAAATTAATAACTTTTTAACTGGCAGTTTATATGCAATAATAAATAAATTTAACTATCAAATTATATGCAAAAATAAAATTTAATAACAATTTAATTTAAATAAATGCTATCTAACTGAGATGATGATTAAATATATGCCCAAACAATCATAGATAAATTTTAAATCACATCAAAATTTAATTTAACAAACATAAGAAATCTTAGAAGTTGTGAGTGGGTTAAAACACTCACCTTTTGAATTTAAATTGAATTTAAATTCAATTTAAACCCAAAAATTTGACCATCTCAGAATTTGTCCAAACCAGCGTCATCAGGTCCGAAATTTCAATATGATCCTAACAAAAAAACCGCACGTGAAACGGAGCTCGTATGCACAAGATATTGCGAAAATTGTGATTGAATTTCAAAATTAAAAACAACAAAAGGAGAACACATCCATACCACTGCCACGTCATCACTCATTTTCTTCCAGAAATGAACGCGCACAGTACCGACCGAGCAAACGTCAAACACGCAGACCGCGTCCACCAATTCAAACCCAAATTCGTGATTTGCCGCCAATCCGACCGTTAGTTCGCCTCCAAACTTCGCCAATGAACAACATGCTAGCCCCTCTACAAAACCCAGAAGGGATTTTCCGATCAGACGCACCAGTCAAAAACGCCCAATTCAATTTTGATCGTGATTTCTGGTCAAATGATGCGTCGAATTGAAAAACGAATTACACCATTGAATTACGCTCGTCGAGAGCTTCAACATATATTATTTTGAGATTTTTCTGAGGACTTTGAATTTTTTACTTTGATTTTGAAATGGATCTGGATCTGAAATTTTGTCTGCCATTGAGGAGGAGAAGGAGCTGATGAAATTTTATGCGCAGACAAATGAGAATAGGCAGAGGCTAGGGTTTAGCGGGGATATTTATAGAGAATGTTGAAAATAGAATAGATGGAAAAACAGGTGTACGCGCTAACGCCAACGTGGTCCAAAAAGCCCGTTCTGACCCTGGAACGAAATTGGGTAAACCCATATATCAAAATAGGTGTTTTAAAATATTTTAAATTCAATGGAAAAGGTTTCAGGTTCAAATTCCATCGTATGAAGAAGTCTTGCTTAAAAAATATTTTCCAAATTGATTTTAATTGATTTCAATTGCATAAATTTCAAGGCGTTTCGAGTTGGTACGATCAAACGTCAAGTCCGATCGCTACGAAACTTGAAACACTTTTATAATTCACCGTTACGGATCCAATGAAACTAGTTTCATCAAAATCCAAGTCAATGGCCAAAATGGCTATTTTTCCATTTAGTAAATAAATTAATTAAATCAAATTTCCTATTTAAATTCTAAAATTGACAATCTTTAACACTTTTATTTTCTTAATCATTCACAATGATTTTAAACAAATTTAGATGTCAAATTAAATGTTAATACATTAACAATTTCAACGTTAAATTACAGTTTTGTTAAATTTAGAAATTATAAATTAAATTTCAATAATTTCTTTGAATTGAATTTTTATTCATATTATTCAAGTTCATTATTACAAACAGATGAAATAAATATTGGAATCAAAACCCATTATATTAACATTCTCAATTTTCACCTAAATTTTAATTTGTGTAATGTTTTAAAATTATATTCCACTTATTTGCAATTAATCCACTTATTAAGCTTCAAATTATAAATAAATTAATAAATCTTGGTTTTCACTCCTTAAATCAACCAATCTTCATATCATAAATAAAATTAACATTTTACATCTTATGTAATTAACTATCTTTAATGACAAATCAAACCTACCCTAACTGCACAAGTTAGGACAATAAATGGCAATTGATTTCACCTTAAACGTTATAAATTATAAATTGAAATCTAAATAAATTAGTTTATTGATTTAAAATCTTGCTATCTAATAAATTGACATTGTATGGGTATAATTAACAATGAATTATATTACACATCATTAATGTATTAATTTATTTATTTCCCATTTAACGTGCTACTTAATCTCCTTTGATTACAAACTGATTTCCAAATTTTATGCAACATACTAAAGAAATAAATACATATCTTAATTGATTCGTTTTTCCCATTCATTATAAATTAATGCACACATACAAATTAAGATCCTAAATCCAATTTATCAATTCATCTTGGTTCCATTCCTTCTTTTTTTTACATCAACTATCACTTTCTGAATAAATTAGCATTTCCTATTCATTTTGTTACATTCACTTATTCTTACTTTATGAATAAATTGGCTTTCTATCAAATCCATTAGTTATTAACTTAAATTATTGCCAATTCATTATCTAATATAAACCTTGAATCTATTTCCTAATTTTCTAATTTCAATAAATTAAACCTTACAATTGTTTACAAATAAAAATGGGGATTGTACTACAAATATTATTTATTGTCCTGCATTACTTTACTTGTATTTAACTTATTACCCAAATACAACAATTATTACTTAAAATAAATTTACGCTTTTATTACTTTACATTCACACTTCTGTTACTATATTAATAATCACCAAGTAACGTTTATTATCAAAACAACATTAATTAAAATTTCTTATCTACATTGATTTGCATATGTTTTCCATTAATCGCGTATTACTTCATACGTTACTATAACATTGAATTCATTAGATTATCACAAATTACGTCATGGCATTAGTATATACAATATTCCCATTACTTCAATGCATTTTAATTTCTCTTTTTATACGATTAATTACTTAGCTAAAATTTCAAATGTTGCATTTTCTTTCTAAATTAAATTACTAAAATCAAATTAAATTAACAAATTAAATGGTCTAAATTTACGGGTCATTACAGCCTACGGGTATGGATATTTCCTGGGAGATCCAGGCGTAACCATTGTGTATCTGCGATCTATTGAGTCGCTTGGTAGCGTAATCAGCAGGGGCTGCGAGAGCCTAGGGTACGGATGTTTCCTGGGAGATCCAGGCATAACATTGTGTATCTGCAGTACTACCAGTCTTCATGGCGTAATCGCTAGGTTGGGGGGCGGCCTAAGGATACAGATGATTCTTGGGGGATCCAGGCGAAACCATTGTGTATCCGCGATCCATGATCGACAGGTTTTGTTTTTTTTTGGATTGTACTTTCCATATCTGTTTTTTTTAAGTTTTCCAGTATTTTCACTGGGTGTTGAAACAAGTCTACTAAGTACCTGGAGAATTCTAGCTTTGCGCCTGATCAACGCACTGCCAGAGTCTGCAAGAACGAGGATAAACTTGTTGAAACATCGAGTTATAGAAGTATTTTCGAAAGGAAAATTGGTTTCGATATAAAGGTATTTTATATAAAAGTATTTTATATAAAAGTATTTCTAACAAAGAAATTCTGTATTAATATTCGAAATTGAAATTCTTATGGTTCTAGATTAATTATTCATGCCCGATACTATTCCTTGAATCTACCTTTCTGCTCAGTAGTTATTCACCTTGATTCTGTTTTTCGAATCTACCTTCTTTCCTTGTTGGATATATCCTTTTTAAATATTGTTTGTTTATATACTACATGGTATAATAGAAAATTTTTAGTGTTTCAGAGGTTATTAATTTATGTTTGCACAAAAAATGGACAAACACCTCAAAGTCGTATGATTTAGTAGATCTTATGTTGTTCTTAGTAATTTTGGGGATTCATGCAAGTATATGAAAAGCAGGGACTAAACTGTAAAAAAGACACGCAGATTTATAATGGTTCAGCCTGAATGTGCCTACGTCCACTTTATATGTTATTTCTCTTCTCTTGTTTTGATTACAAGTACAAAGCTTTGATACTAGTAAAAAGAAAGTTGTTTGAAAGTTCTATCCGTGCTTGAGCTCTCAAAACTTGTCCCCATTGTTGTACCCCTGCCCCTCTATTTATAGAGTGAGGTTGGGAGCAGGGGTCTTGGATGGATATAGCTGCTGGTGGGCCTGGGCTGATGTGATCTGGCCTGGCACGTCTTGGTCCGGTAGCGTTTGGTTCGGTGGTAGGAGATGAATTGGTTCGGTGAAGCTTGGAGATGCTTGGAGGTGAGTTGGTTCGGCGAAGGCTTGAAGGAGGTTGGTCCGGCAGTTGCTTGAAGGAGGTTGGTCCGGCAGTTGCTTGAAGGAGGTTGGTCCGGCAGTTCCTTGAGACTGCCGAATGGGTTTCTATGAGACATGGATGCCGAATGAGTTCCTGCCGAATGGGCTCTGGAGAACGAGAATGCCGAATGAGTTCCTGCCGAATGGGCTCTGGAGAATGAGAATGCCGAATGAGTTTAGGCAAGCCTGGATGGATGAATCAAGCTTCTTGGTCTCGCGGTCTTCTGGGTGAGAACATGCCCAACATTTGCCCCCCAAAGTGGGGCATATGCCGGCATGTGCCGCGCTTTGTTTTAAAACTAATGACGTTAGCTTGGATGCCTTCGCCGAACCAGCCGGTCCGGTCGTCTATAGTTGCCTATAAGTAAGGGCCTAGGGCCTCTATTACCTTCCACCAAATGAAACAGCCGAGCCAAGTTAGTCACGTAGCCGAATCAATTTCTAACCTTCTGCCGAACCATTTCAGCCTGCCGAACCAGGTACTCAACTTCCCATCGCCGAATGGTTTTCCGTTGTATTCACCGAATGAAGTGCGCGTGTCATACGTACCGAATGAATATTAGTTGGGAATGCCGAACGAGTTCCTTGAGACGTGACTGCCGAATGGGCTTTCCAGATGAGAATGCCGAATGAAATTTTTACGTTCAGTTTACCGAATGACAACGGGAGTTTGAGCATTTTGATTTTATGAGTGAAATTTCATATTACACACATACTTGTTTACATCCTCTGTTCTAACAATGTATTTTTCGATGTTGCAGATAATGTCTCGTAAAGCGGAAACTCGATCAGACAAAAAGAAATCCGGGGGCGAAGGAGGTTCCTCTGCCGTGCCCCCAGCTCAGCCGAATCCAGAACGTCACGGACCTGCCCCGAGAGCACTAGTGGACGGGTACGGCCCTCAGGAGCTTCTGAACTCCCCGCCCGATTGCTTTCCTAGCTCCCTCAAGGAGGAGGAGCTTGATGTCATCTCCCGTTCCTTCAGAATTGATAGGGCGCGCTTGCTGTTGCCAGGGAGAGAAGTTATGCCGTATGACCCTCCCGAGGGGTACTTTGCCTATAGCAGATACCACTGCATGTGTGGTGCCATTCCGCCTCTTAACGCTTGGGTAGCCAGCTTCCTCACATATCTAAAGGTGGCCCCATTCCAGCTTCAACCCAACTCCTATGCTATACTGGTGAGCCTCTTCGTCATCTTCCAGAGGAAGTATGGTCGTGCTCCTTCCAACCGGGAGATCCGGTACTTTTATAATCTGAAGGGCTATAAGAAGGGGTCCCCATACATCAGCTTGGAGTCAGCTGTAACCTTCAAGCCGGTCTTGGATCTGTATTCCAAATTCAGCATGTTCAAGAAGGAGTGGTTCTTCGTCAGGGACGACTCTATTTCTATTCGGCGCTTTACTTCAGGATGTAAGTTGATGTTTTATTTATAATTTCCATTCTGATTGCGATGCTTCTTCTCATACGTTTTCATTTTTGCTAGCGACAGGTGGCTTTGCGGTTGTGGAGACTGACCGCCTGGTTCAGACGGCGGTTGAGATAGAAGCTATCCCCGGGAGGGATAGATCAGCTGCCTTCCTGATCAGAAACGCGACCCTTCTGGAGTATAACTTGATCCTTCAACAGCAGTCAGTAGTCAAGCTGAGGGAAACGGCGGAGTAGAGGGCTGCTGCTCAGGCTAAGGGAGGTGTCACGGTAGAGAGTGGCAAGAGGAAACCTTTCACAAAACCTCCAGCTGTTGGAGGTAAGAAACTTAAGAGGTCGGACGGTCCTTCTCCCAGCAATTGTCCACTTACTCAGGGGGAGGAAGACGTGGAGGAGGAAAGAGGTGAGGGTGGAGATGGTTGGGAAGGTGATGAAGGTGGCGATGGCATCGGGGCCTTGCTTCCTGGGCAAGCGGGCGAGATTCAGGAGTGGACGGATGATGCGTTCCACCAGGCTTTCGAGGGGCTGGACGAAGATCCGGCTTTGGTAGAGAAAACCGGGAAAGCGGACAAGGCCGGGACCGGTGCAAGCGAGTCTTCTCAGACCATTCCAGCCAAGGTGGCTCCGACGACTCAAGGTGAACTCTAGACTCCTGCATGCTTCATTAATGATAGGGATCTAGGAATATTTTATGATCCGCTCCCGTCCTGGAATGAAATCCAGGAGTCATTGCAGTATCCTACTTCTCCCCAGGGTTTGTATAACAAACGTGCTTTCTTTCTTCTTTTAACTTGTAATTTATCGCGTTTCTCGAATTATATAGTGATGTAAGCTTGTGACACTTGTTCTTCATATCAGGGGCAGGCAAGACATCCAAGGCCTCAGACCTTCGGCACAGGCTTGAGCAATACAAGCTCTCCAAAACTTCTGTCAAGCCGAAGCCTTCGACCCACCGCTCCGGGGATGTAGTCGGCTACCGTCCTCTTCTCGGGGTTATCGAAGAGGGTATTCAGCAGAGAAAGAGGAGTCATTCCTTATCCGAACCTTCACTTGGTCCCCAGCCCCCAATTCAGCCCCTTCATGATATCACAGAGGAGGATACTGAGTTCGTACTCTCTCCGCACTTGTCTGAAAATCCTACCGTCACTCGGATTGATCGTCCTGACTTGGTTCGGAATCCATTTGCGGGTCATCCTGACCTGGATCCAAGCTCCCATGATATTACCTTTGACGAGGTCACCGGTGAGCACCTTCTTCCCCGCAACCCCATGGTACGGGTACTTGATGAGGCTAAGTCCTTAGATCTCGATTTACTCACTACTCGTATAATTACTATGGGAGACGAGGCCAAGGCTAATATTGATCGGGTGGCGGAGGAGACTAAGAAGCTGATGGGGCATCATGCCCGGCTGGTTAAGGCCGGAGAGGAGATTGGGAGTGCCAACATCCGACTACGATTGGTGGTTTCGGATCAGGCCAAACAGCTTGCGGATCAGGCCATTCAGATTTCTCAGCATGAGGCTGCTTCTGGACGACTAAAGAAAACCATGGAAGAGGCCAGCCGGGCCGAACTGCGGAAAATGGAAGCTACTTGCAAAGAACGGATTGACATTGCTATTGCCACGGTGGACGAGGTTCGAAAAGCGGATCTTGAGCAGGTGGAGGAGTTGTCCGGGAAACTTGAGGCTGCAGAGCTTGCTCAAGCCAAGTTGAGGGAGGAGATGGAGGCAATGCGGGAATCCCTTCTGGTTGACTGCTCGAGATACCGATCGGAGAGAGATGCTGCCGTTGAAAGGTTGTCGGCTTCCGAGGCCCGGATGAGGGAGTTTGAGGAGAATGAGGGGATGATGGACGAAATGCTTCAGGACATGTACTTCCGAACCTGGAAGCAGGGCAACCTATCCTGGATGGATGATTATCCTAGGGTCATGGCTAAGATCTATCTTCAGGCTCTGGAGGAGGCCAAGGCCGATGCGGATAAAGATGGTGGCATGGCCTTCAGCATGGATGTGGTCACTGCCCAGTTTGCCAAGGGGGAGAAGGTGGCGTTGAAGGAGGGTATGCGGTTGCTTGCTGCTGAGGAGGCAGGGGTGCAAGTAGATGATGACGATCAGGATGGCCAAGAAGCATATGTTGGTAAGTCTTCCTTTTTAGTTTCTCCATTAACTTGGTTGCTTGTCACTAATGAATCCTTTCTTTGACTGGTCAGGTGGTCAACACGACAAGGATAAAACTCCAATGCAGCCGGCCCCTTGATTAGACCTGGAAATAACTCTTTTTGTGGACTTGACAGGGTTGTATATGTTAGCCTTTAAACAGTAAAGTAGCTTTTAGGTTGTATTATTTTGCTACTTGTAATAAATAGCTCCATTCTTGATGTTTAATTCTTTAACTTAAGCTGGTTTTGTCGTTTTCTGAATGTTTGTTGCTATTTTGACATGTCGTATGAGAAATATAGCTATGTATATTCTTGTAATTGAATTGTGTTTGATGTCAGGTTCTGGTTCTAAAACATAATTTCATGACTTGCAATATTAGCGTGTGGTGTGAACAAATTATAGTCATGTATTTGTACGCAAAAAGAAGAAAATACCGCCTTTCATGTTTTAATCGTAGATGGCAGTTTTGAATATCTTGTATGACCGAGCATGGAATGCAGTCGAATGCCCTGCCATCCAATTGTGAGTCCCTACACTCATTGGCGAGTATCTCCTACTCTGTATCCTGTACTTTAGGGATTGTTATAGAGGATAGGGAAAAAGCTTTTTAAGTAAAATTGAAATATGTGAAAAAGTAAAACTTCCAATCACGGAAGGCCTTCGATGTGCTTAAGTTCGTGGAAAACGGGTTTTGTAGTCACTTTCCCTAGCTGTGGGTCTTGGAGACATTTGTCACCCATCTTACGCCTCCGCGGGGAGTTAATTCTTTTTTACCACAGCCGCACTTAAGACACATCGGAGCCGAGATCGCGCACAGTAACTACCCGGGCCATTATGGCCCGTAATCGTGGGTATTATTCGATTTACTGTGGCCGGCTAGCGTGGGCGCCGATCGTCAACTGTGAACTGCCCCTGGCTGGCCACACCTTATGTTGGGGCTTATAGTCGGTTCACAGTTGCCGGCGAGCCTAACGCCGTAATGAGCTGCCTCGGCTATAGTCGGCCTTCTCGGTGGCTTATAATCGGCTCATTACAGTTGGCTTTAAGGGCCGTCGCGAGCAATGAGTTAACCCGCAGCAGTGGGATGCTGGAGCAAAAGTGTCTCATTGGCGAGGGCATAGATTCGTATAGTACCTGTTAGGTTTTGCCCAGGTGAAGTTGCGTCGTGGAGTGCTTTGAGTGGAAATGCTATACGCATAGTATTTTGTTCAACAGAAAAGGATAAAGTTTAACAAGTAGCCAAGATATAAAGGAACAAGTTAAAAAAGAGACAAGGTTTTTTAAAGTGGTTCGGCATGAAAAGGCCTACGTCCACTGATTCTCTTTGTTAATTCACTTCATATGGGCAGTACAAGTTAAGAAAAGTATCGACGGAGGTGCTGGATGTTCCATGCCCTCTGGAACACCTCTCCGTCCACTGTTGACAAAATATAAGCTCCATTGTGGAGATCTTTATGAATTACATATGGTCCATCCCAGATTGGGTCTAGTGCTCCGGGGCGAGGGAAGATTCGCTTGAGGACAAGATCCCCTTCTTGTAAGGTATGATGCTTGACTTTGGAGTTGTATTGTGCTGCTACTTTCTGCTTGTGGGCTGCTGTTTTAAGGACTGCATCATTTCTTCTCTCCTCAACTAGATCCAAAGACATGTGGAGGAGTTCTTCATTCTCTTCTGGGTTATAGTGGATCCTACGGTGGGAAGGCACAATGGTTTCAACTGGGAGCATAGCCTCCGATCCGTATGCCAAAGAGAAAGGAGTGTGCCCCGTTGATGTTCTGAAAGATGTGCGGTAGGCCCACAGTGCCGTAGGGAGTTCATCCACCCAAGCGCCCTTTGACTTTTCGAGCTTCTTTTTTATCAGAGTTTCCAGAATTTTGTTGACTGCTTCGACTTGTCCGTTTGCCTGGGGATATGCTACGGATGAGAAGCTTTTATGAATTCCGTGCTCTTGGCACCAGTTGGCGAATTCCTCGCTGTCAAACTGAAGTCCATTGTCTGATATGATTTTGAGTGGGACTCCGTACCTGCATAGAACATTTT
Source organism: Allium fistulosum (assembly GCA_030737815.1). Lineage (NCBI taxonomy): Eukaryota > Viridiplantae > Streptophyta > Magnoliopsida > Asparagales > Amaryllidaceae > Allium > Allium fistulosum. The sequence goes on along the minus strand of CM060906.1, from coordinate 946,456,291 downwards.
TGATCAAGAAGTTAATAACTTTTGCTGAAGATACTTTATTCAGAGGTTCCACTTCCACCCATTTGGTGAAATAATCAACTGCCACTATAGCATATTTGGCCCCGCCTCGGCCCATTGGTAGCTCGCCGATTAAGTCAATTCCCCATATTGCGAAGGGCCGAGGGCTGGTCATTTGAGTAATCTCAGTTGTTGGTAGCCGCGGAATCTTAGCAAATTTTTGGCATCTGTCACACTTTTTGACGAAATCTAAGGCGTCCTTGCTTAAGGTGGGCCAGAAATATCCGTATCGGAGTATCTTTTTTGCTAATGTTTGCCCTTCGGTGTGATCTCCGCAGCTCCCCTGATGGATGTTGGATAAAATTTCCTTGGCTTCCCTCCCAGTGACACACCTTAATAATGGGTTAGAGAATCCGCGCTGATAGAGGATGTCTTCTTGTATTGTGTAGCGGGATGCTTTCCTCAAGATTTTCTTGACTTCGTTACGCCCATTGGGTAGTGTGCCACTTTGTAGGTAGTCTCGGATGGGAGTCATCCAAGTTGATTCTTCGGTTGCAGCTATCAGATTCACTTGCTCAAAACTTGGGGCCAGTTGCTTGGAGATGGTTACTGCCCCGAAGATGGTGATGTCTCTCACACTTGCTTGCTTTGCCAATTCATCGGCCTCTTGGTTCTCTTCCCGAGGGATGTGTTTGACTAAGTAGTGGTCCAATCGGCTGAGAAGTAACTTGGTCTTCTTTAGATATGCTATGAGTCGTTCTTCTCGAGCTTGGAATTCTCCTAATATTTGATTAACAATAAGTTGAGAATCGCTATGAAGACACAAAGAATTGGCTTCGATTTCTATGGCAATTTCTAGTCCGGCTATCATTGCTTCATATTCTGCATCGTTGTTGGTGGCAGCGAACTCCAACCTTATAGCATAGTGCAGTTTGTTTCCTCTGGGAGTGATTATTACCACACCTGCCCCCGAGCCTTGTTCGTTTGATGCACCGTCCACAAAGAGATTCCACTTGATATCTTCTGCTATTTCCAACTTCTCCTTATCTTCGTTGGTAGTGAATTCTGCAATGAAATCAGCCATGGCTTGTCCCTTGATGGCGGTGCGAGGGTGATAGGTGATATCATACTGACTTAGTTCAATGCACCATTTAAGTAGTCGCCCAGAAGTGTTGGGACGATGGAGTACCTGCCTCAGTGGTTGATCAGTCAGAACTTTGATGGAATGGGACTGGAAGTAGTGACGCAGCTTTCGTGAGGTGATTAGTAAACAGTATGCTAGCTTCTCAAGTTTAGGATATCTGACTTCCGCCCCAGTAAACCTTTTGCTGACGAAGTAAACTGGCCGTTGCGTGCGGTTGTCTTCCCTTACCAAGGCAGCGCTTAGGGCATGAGATGACACAGCAAGGTATATGTATAATTCTTCGCCTTTGCTTGGAGTCGAGAGTACCGATGGTTTCTGGAGGTGTTCGATTAGGTTAAGGAAAGCGGTTAAGCATTCGTCAGTCCATTCGAACTTTCCTTTGTCTATCTTTAGAGCTTCGAAAAAGGGGACGCACTTGTCCGTTGCCTTGGAGATGAATCGGCTTAGGGCGGCCACTTTTCCATTTAGGCTTTCCATTTCCTTTTGGGTGGAAGGTATCTTGATATCCCTTAGCGCTCGGACTTGTTCAGGGTTTGCTTCTATCCCTCTGGCATGAACGATGAATCCTAAGAACTTTCCTGATGACACTCCGAAGGAGCATTTTAGTGGATTCAACTTCATTCCATATTGTCGAAGTACTTGAAACATCTCGCCTAGGTGGCTTACGTGATCTTTGGCTTTCCTTGACTTTACCAGCATGTCATCCACATATACTTCCATAGTTTGTCCTATTAGCCCTACAAACATCTTGTTGACGAGGCACTGGTAGGTGGCTCCTGCATTTTTAAGTCCGAAAGGCATTACCTTATAGCAGTATAAACCTCGGTCGGTGATGAAACTAGTGTGGTCTTGGTCGGGAGCACGCATAGGAATTTGGTTATATCCTGAGTATGATCCATAAAAGATAGGAGTTCGTGCCCGGCTGTGCTGTCTACAAGTTGGTCGATTCTGGGAAGTGGGAAGCAATCCTTTGGGCATGCGTCGTTTAGGTTGGAAAAGTCAATGCAGGTCCGCCACTTCCCATTAGCCTTTTTTACCAGCACCGGGTTGGCGATCCATTCCGGGTAGATAGCTTTTCGTATGAAGTCATTGGCGAGTAGATTTTTTACTTCTTCATCGAGGGCTGCTGATCGTTCTGCCCCCATACTTCTCTTTCTTTGTTTTACGGGCGCCTTGGTAGGATCAATGTTTAATATGTGGCATGCTATATCGGGGGAGATTCCGGTCATGTCAGCGTGTGACCACGCGAATACATCCAAGTTGTGGCGGAGAAAATCGATGAGTTGTTCCTTCAATTCGGCCTTTAGTTGGGACCCAATTTTCAATAGTCTACTTGAGTCGTACTTGTCTACAGATATAAACTCCATAGCCTCTGCAGGCTCGGCGGTGGCCTCCTCCTCTTTGTCCCTAGGGTCTAATTCATTGAAAGGGTCGTTGGTATATCGAAGAGGAGGGGCTTTCTTTAGTTGCTATGCTTCTAGACTTTTTGTGCAGAGGGCAATCTCTACACCCTTCCCTTTATCCTTCCTGTGGTTGTTGCGAAGTTCAGTCACATAGCAGTCTCGAGCAACGTCCTGGTCTCCTTCCACTTCCCATACTCCATTGTCTGTTGGAAATTTCATCTTTAGGCACCATGGGGCTAAGACAATTTGGAAGTCAGACAAGGATGGCCTTCCTAAGAAGGCGTTGTAGGCCGACTGGTTTTCTATTAGCACAAACGTCTGTTTTCGTACAGCGGAGCGGGGATGGCTTCCAATCTCAACAAAGAGGTCCAGTTGCCCGAGGGGCATTTTCGCATCTCCAGTGAAGCCGTGTAGTGGTTTATCGCAGGGAGATACATCCTTCATTGATAGCTTCATTTTGTCGAATGCGTGTTTGAACAGGATGTTTACTGAGCTTCCAGTGTCTACCAGGATTCGGTAAACTTCGGCGGGACCAAGTCGGGCAGAGATGACCATGGGATCCATGTGAGGGTACTGCCTTCCTTCTAGGTCACGCTTACCGAATGTGATGTCATCACTTTCTTTCCGCTTCGGATGGCGTTCTTCTATAACCGAATTGACATAGTCTTTATTGTCTCTAAGCAACTTTCCGTACCTTTCCATCTCTTTCCAGCTTCTGTCTGCGATGTGTGGCCCTCCTGAGATGGTATGGACCACTATCTTTTCTTGACTAGAGCTGCTAGCGTTGCGGTTTCCTCTATCGGCCCCTGGTGAGGGTAGCCTTGGGTTTTCATTGGCAGGAGCTGGGGTCCTGTCTTGACCTTTTACATAACGTTCCAGTTTCTTTCTTCTGATGTGTTCCTCAATCAGATCTCGGAGATGATGGCATTCGTTGGTATCATGCCCGTGAGATTCGTGGAAGCGGCAGAACTTTCCAGACTTCTGTGCGTTATCTGATTCCTTCTTGTATGGTGGGCGTTTGTATCTAACTTCGCCTTGGGTGGCAAGGAAGATATTTTCGACGGTCTCGTTCAAAGGAGTGTAAGTGTCGAATCTTGGTCCTGGCCGATATAGGCGCTTTTCTCCCTTCTTGCCCCCAGCATTGTCTCTGGAATCATTTCTTCGAACGTCCCTTGCCACAGCAGGGGCGTTGCCATGGGTTGTCTTATTTTGCTGTCCTGACTGCCCCTCAATGGCAGCATCCTCAAGCCTTATGTATTTCCCAGCTTCATGGAAGAAATCGGGTAAAGTAGCTGGTTTTTCTTTCGTCAACCTTCTAGCAAATTTAGTGTCCGGATGCACACCACTATAGAGGGCCATTAGGATAAGCTTCTCATCGGCATCTTGGACTGCGGCTGCTGCGGCGTTGAATCTGGTTAGGTATTGCTGCAGCTTCTCTCCAGGTTTCTGTTTGACGTTGGATAAGGAATAAGCGTCCTTAGGTTGTTCCACATGAATGCGGAACTAACTGATAAATTTTTCTTTCAACATTTCCCACGAGCTGATGGATCCCTGGGGTAGATGACAGAACCAGGAGGTAGCAAGATCTGCTAAGAAGAGCGGAAAGCATTTGCACAGTACTCCCTCTGTCGCCCCACTCATGAGCATATGTTGCGTGTACCTCTGTAAGTGTACAACAGGATCAGAGGTTCCTTTGTAGGGTTCCATTGTTGGCATCTTCCATTCTCGGGGGGTGATAGCAATTTCGATATTGCGGGCGAAAGGGCTGGTTACCCTAGCGCCTATCCCTCGATCTTTTTGCTCCCGTTGGACACACTCTCTGAATAAGCGTGCCATCCTTTCATCAGAACTTGGAGCAGATAGAAATGAGTTTGGTTCTGTTCTCTGGGATTGATTCCGTCCAGAGGACCTGTAGGGATGGTATCGTCTATCATTCCTCATATTTTCCAGTGGCTGCCTTTGATCTTCTGGGAGCATGCTCGGGTCAGCTACAATTGGCCCTTGCCTTGATCTCCCCCTACTGGGTTCTGATCTAAGCACTTCCTCGGGTCCAACTTCGGGCTGGACTCTAGCTCGGCCCCGTTCACTAGCGTTTCTGTGGTTAGGCAGCATGACAGGCTCAGCTACAGTTGACCTTCGCCCGGTACCTCCCCCGTTGGGTTCGGTACCAAACGTTTCCTCAGGCCTAACTTTGGGCTGTGCTCGGTCTCGGCTCCTACCATGGCTACTTCTGCCGTTAGCTCCTTCGAAGAAGGAAAATCTTTGTTGTCTCTGAGATCCTCCAGACTGGGACTCGCCCCATGATTCAGTGTTGCGGTTGGATTCTTCAGCGTCCCTTAAGCGTGACATGAGATGGTCCACCAAGGCTTCCTGCTGGGACGTGAAGCGGTTAGTTACTTCAACCACAACTCTGTCCAGATCTGCCCTAGTAATTGCTGTAGGCTGTTCTGTGGCAGGAGTGGTTGGGTTAGCCTGTCCTTCATTTGTTTCTGCTGCTGGAGGAGGAGGATTTCCTTGATTCGTGACAGCTGGATCTGGAAGACTGCTGGATGCGATGTTTTTTCCTTTGTTAACATCTTTTCTCTGTTTGGGAGGCATGTTTTCCAAGTAGCGAACGATGCTGTTAGGAAAGCTGTTAAGTGGATGAAGCTGAAGCTTCGAGCTTCTCCTCTCTCAGTGAAAGCACCAAAAATGTTTGCACAAAAAATGGACAAACACCTCAAAGTCGTATGATTTAGTAGATCTTATGTTGTTCTTAGTAATTTTGGGGATTCATGCAAGTATATGAAAAGCAAGGACTAAACTGTAAAAAAGACACGCAGATTTATAATGGTTCAGCCTGAATGTGCCTACGTCCACTTTATATGTTATTTCTCTTCTCTTGTTTTGATTACAAGTACAAAGCTTTGATACTAGTAAAAAGAAAGTTGTTTGAAAGTTCTATCCATGCTTGAGCTCTCAAAACTTGCCCCCATTATTGTACCCCTGCCCCTCTATTTATAGAGTGAGGTTGGGAGCAGGGGTCTTGGATGGATATAACTGCTGGTGGGCCTGGGCTGATGTGATCTGGCCTGGCACGTCTTGGTCCGGTAGCGTTTGGTCCGGTGGTAGGAGATGAATTGGTTCGGCGAAGCTTGGAGATGCTTGGAGGTGAGTTGGTTCGGCGAAGGCTTGAAGGAGGTTGGTCCGGCAGTTGCTTGAAGGAGGTTGGTCCGGCAGTTCCTTGAGACTGCCGAATGGGTTTCTATGAGACATGGATGCCGAATGAGTTCCTGCCGAATGGGCTCTGGAGAACGAGAATGTCGAATGAGTTCCTGCCGAATGGGCTCTGGAGAACGAGAATGCCGAATGAGTTTAGGCAAGGCTGGATGGATGAATCAAGCTTCTTGGTCTCGCGGTCTTCTGGGTGAGAACACGCCCAACAATTTATCTATAATGTTGGAAGTATCTTAAGATGAAATTTTTTTTTATAAATTTTGGATTTAATATTTTCAATAGCTTCTTTGTAATTTTAAATAATAATGTAAATAATTGTTTTCAAAGGATTTTGAACAGTATTAAAGTATTAATGAAAATTAAATTTCAAATGAAGTTTTTAAATGAATATTTCAAGTAAAATTTGTATAGTTTTAAATTAATTGTTTATCTTTTACTTCAATCTATTTTTTTCTTTCTGTTTGTTGCTATTCCGCTACCTCCTTCCTTTTCGGGGACGAAAAGTTTTGAGTGGGGGAGAGTGTAACAACCCATAAATTTTAAACGGTTTTTAATAACGTATTTAATTGAATTTTAGAGAAATTTTAAATAATAATATTTTGAAATAAAAAAATTTATGTTTGGATTACGTATAATTAAATATAAGTAGTCAATAAATAAGAAAACATATAAATTTAGATTACGTTACTGGTTAATTAATTTGGGCGTACGTTCGTTTTAATTATTGCACCTATTGTACGCACTCTTTTATTTCATATCTTAGCTGTTAAAAATCAAATCAGCACGTGCATTTAAGAAAAAAAAGAATTTAATAATAATTGTTAATTGTAAATATTGGTCTATTGAATAAAATTTAAGGGGAAACAATAGTTTAATTGTATTGTTGTAATTCAAATAAGTTAACCTCTAACAAATGAACTAAAATTGGTAACTAATGGATATGTTGAGTTATGTGTAATTATTAAATAATGTTTGATTTATTGTTAATAAAAAGAAGAAAAAAAGGAAAAATATTATGTTCTGCTATACATCAAATGGTGGTTTTGAAATTTAGTTTTGAAAGCAAGTATGGATTTTTGATTCAAAGAAAAATTTGGTCATAATATACATATATACACGGAAAGTTTAGTTTGGGTATAGGGTCCATTAATTTTTGTGTGAGTTCTAGTAAGTATGTATATATAGGTTATGTTAGTATTTTCAAATATATTACTCATTTCCTTGAAGTTTTGAAACACACTGTCCAATCAACCCATCAATTGCTCTAATAATTTATTTTGGGAAATTCAAGGCACGGCTATTTTATTTGCCATCATTTTTTTTCCAAACGGTTCATTTTGCCTTTATAACGTATCCTTCCATTCCATACTTATCTTTTTCCTTTACGTTTCAAATATGGAACGTGCTGTCCAATCAGCGATTTATTGCTTTAATTTCTCAACTAAATCTTAGGGTGACTGTTGCCATCCTATAATTATTTTGAATATCAAAACATATAAATTGTATACGTTTACGTTCATTTTTGGTCAGTTCTTCTGTTTTAAAGTAATATATTTATTTCTTTCTTAAAAACGGTTGCATTGTGAAACACGTCTCTTCCAAATCTTCACCGTGCAGCCCAAGCAATATAATAAATTGCTTTAATAACGTTGCTGAATCAGCGGTCATTTCAATTTATCATTTGTTGTACGTTTCCTTTTTGCTTAAAATTTGGCTACGTAAACATTAATTCAAAAATAGGAAGAAATCATTCGTTTCCTATAGCCACTTCATTTGGTTTTATTATTTCACGTGATTCAAGCAGGTGACCGTTTCCATTCACTCAACCTTTATCTATATTTTTGTTTTAAATTTCTTTCCTTTGTTCACTAGGGTAATTATGGTATGATTCTCAGCCTATTGGGCTGCCTTTCCTTCTTTCCTTCGGCAATCAAAAAAAAAAAAAAAAACCTTTAATTATTATCTCATTTCTTACTTGCACAGTTACAACTAATCAATTAGTTAATTGCATGTTGTAGTCTGTTCATGCCTATTTGGTTCATAAAAATTAGTAAGCATTTTACCCAGAGCAGCCAACTCACCTACATCGTTCTCTATCTATTTATTTGCGTACAAGTTCAAAATTTTCCGTTTTCTTTGATTGATAGATTTGTTGCCTTTATCAATTCTTTCTCTCCCTGTCTTTATTGCTTAAAGGAAAGCAATCTATCAAAACATGAATATTTGATTGTAGCCAGCCATTACCTATACCCAAATTTCCACTTTTATGACCGTCATTCGAATATCAAACTTAAATACTTTTTGCATTCATTTTGCTCATTTAATTTTACATTTCTTATTCCAGCTTTTAAATATTGAGCTCCTCCCTTATATTTCTCTGTGGACTTTACTTCTCTTCTCTGTTTTTTCTTTTTTTTTCCCTCTATTAGCTTCTCAAAATGTGACGACTCGGGTTTTGCCCGCTCGAAAATCAACATCCGTACTTCACATTGTACTAGAATGCCGCAGATTCGACCGTTCAAATCCGATTCGCCGAAGCTATAACACAATTAAGTAAATAACACAGCGGAAGAAAAGAATAATACATTGATATCATATACAACTCCAATGAATACAATATCCAGAATGATATACAACAATGATATCAATATGATACAACAATATCAGAGATAAATAATGATACAGCGGAAAACAGAAATGATAACTCCAAAATGATCTTCAGACAAGAATGAATCCACAACTCCAAGATAAGCAACTCCGATGAATGAACTAGCTCCAGATAATCTACTAAACCTGAATATCTGAAAAGAAACCCAACTCTAGACTGCTCGTGTGGAAAATTATGAGCACCCAGAGTTTAGGAAAGGAACAATAAACTCCGGATCAGTCATGGGACTGGTGTGAGCAACAAAAACAGTTTATCTTTAAACAACAGCAAAGGATTTTAAACATTGAAATCCGCAATGCTTTTTAGAAAATGAAACTACCATAAGACCTCCCACCACACACACAATGCAAACGCAGACTTGGAGGAGATTTCTTCTTATGATAGTCAAAGATGCTTACTACGCAAATCATCTTGATATTATTATTAGTGCATAGTGTAGAAAAACATTTCGAAAGTATAATATTAATCTTAGCCAACATACGACCAGTATCGTATGCCTACTATAGCTACCATCTAAACAGTGGTGACCACCGTACGTAAATGGCAGGTTCTACAACTAAAACCGTACACGGTTCGTATTGGAGAAATGGATTTCCAACAAATGGTCAGGCTAAGGAACTTCCTTCCGCCGCATGGGATCGCCTCTGGCGGGACGCCCCGAGAGACAAACTGCTCTCTGCCAAACAAGGTCGGGTTACCCCTGTAACAGGTAACTCACGAATATGCCACCTCCCGGTCCTTTGGGACCTTTATCCGAGGCCTCGATAACCAACATCACACATAATAAAGTGTATCCACATGAGTAAGTATCTGGGCTCCATACCATGACACCACCCTTTTCCAGAAGGAAATGACATACCCTAAAGGGCGCGACCCTCATAACCTTGCCGCAACATTCCTGTTTCGACCATTTCCGGGTTGTGAGGCCCTGACGAAGTCTCGTCCACAAAGCTACGCTTTTTCAAAAAGCCACGCTTTGGGTCAACAGATGATCAACCTATGATCACAAAGATAAATGATCAAACAAATGATCATATCACAAATGATCAAACGATGATCATCACACAGCAACACTCAGCATGCCACATTACCAAATTGGGAATATATCGCTGATAAATTTCAACTACATAACCTCTGAGCTCGTACGTCTCAGAGAAGGGTGTTAAGCTAAGAGAATAAATTCTCCGCCACCAACAGATATGTATTTGAAAGAAATCAGCTTTATATCTCAAAGTGTAATGTCAGACATACAATCCATACAAGTCTGTTCCGGGATCGAACAGAACCGAAGGCACTTCTCACGAAGCCCTTGCAAATCCGGATAATTTCCAATCACGTCCGGACTTCCCGTCACTAAGGATGATAAAACCTCTATACCGGGGATCAGCCGATGCAGAGTAACTCGACGGTAATCCTTCCGTTTTCAAAAATATCCGGTCTTCAACACCGGTCTTCAAATGCTATCCATATCGATGTATCACATATCCGGAATGGGTTATACGACCCAAAGGTCCTCTCCCGGCTAAACCGAATAGTGAGCGTAATATTTAAAAACATATGGATATGAGATTTCAATTAAGTCACAACTTAAACCCAAACTTCCTTTTCAAATGGTTTAACAAATTACCATTTTAAATCTTTAAACAAAAAGATTCAACCTTTACGGTTTAAACAGTTTCCACACTTTAATCTTTTAAACAAAAGATTCATTCACAGATTTTCCAAATTAATTTCCATTTCAATTTGATTAACTCGTTAAACCTTTAAATCAAGATTTAACTTATAGCTTTCAAAACAATCTCATTTCAAATGATTTAAACCAATCATTATTTTAAATCTGTTAAAAATAAACAGATTCAAATCATAGCTTTTCAAAACAATTCATTCATAACTTGAAAAACCATTTTTCAATTCAAACTTGAAATTCCTTTAACTAAATTGGAATTTCATTTCTTATCTGAAAGCTTTTATTCTTTTAAAACAACAGTTTCATTTCAGAAAATCTGATTCATTCATACGAGTGGAAATCCTTGGGTTAAATCCAAATTCTCAAAATTATACTTTTAAATGGTTTAAATTTAGATAAACACATTTATATCATCTTCAATCCCTAGTTTCAAATCATAGGATTCAATTTCCAACTTGAATTCAAATTTAAATCAAATTATTTAAATTTTCAAAACTCGATTAAGTTATTCAAAATAACTTTTATCTTTGAAATTCCATTTCGAAAGCTTTTCACTTTAAACCTAAATTTCCAATTTCAAAATCAATTGAAATTAAAATTTAAATTTCAAAAAAACATCAGATTTAAATTATCTGTGACTTAACCGATTTCCACGTGAAATCCATATTTGTGTGTGTAAAAGTGTAGTCCAGGGGTTTCACACAATAGTGCAACACAATGAATCATCACATATCAGAATACAGAAATATAATTCGATAAGCGGTATAAGAACAACGCTTATCGTTCATTCACAAATCATAGATATATAAAGGTCACAGATAAGTAAACTACAGATCACAACATAAATCAGGGTGTATCACAAAGCATCATATATCAGGGATATCAAACAATTCAAATCATCCAATATAATCTAAGCATCCATAAGTAAGGTCAAGCATTTAATAGTCATTTATAAACAGGATTAATTAATCGTTTAATCCTAATCAATTCAATTAATTTTCAGTTAAATGAATTAATTATCCAATTCTGATTGATTTATTACAAATCATTAATTACCAATTTATCTAATGATTTTCTTAAATTAATTAACTTGAATTAATCAAAATATCCATAATTAATTACAGTAAGTGATTAGTCCTTAATTACTTTCATTAAGTAATTACATTTAAACAATTTATAATTGATTATCTAAATTAATTAATAAATCCAATTAATTATTAAAATTTATCACCTTAATCAATACTTAATAATCCTTAGTTAATTATCTTCATTAACTAATAACATTTCTTAATCACTTTTAATTAATCTCTAATTATAAATTTATTTGATCTTAAATTACTTATCTAATTACAAGTATAGGTTAATCACATATATTTTTTTATTAACTTACACCTTAAATTAATTGGCCTTCTTACATTTGCAAACCTTGCTTAATGATTTCAAATTAAATCTTAGCTTAAAAATTTGTCAACATTGTTTATTTAATTAATACTCAACTTTGAATAAACAAATAACTTAAAAGGAAAACTAGGCTAATTCTTTATAAAATGGACCGAGTCAAACACCCTGTTTCTCGAGTAGCAACCCGAGTATCACTTCGCGTTAAACACCCTATTCCCCGAGTCACCCTCCCTGTACGCAACATCATCTTCTCCTTCTTCTTTTTTTTTATTTAAAACTTAGTTTAATTTTTTTTAAGTTGGAATCTGGGAATACGACTATCACTCGCGTTCGACTCGTACCCATACCCGAGTTTCCCACCAAATCTCACGAGTTCTTCCCCAAGACCATCCTTCTTCCCCAATTTCTTCTACTGACACAAATTACCAGCTGTGCACGTGCACCACTACATGGTGATGCTCCGACCACCGAGACCGCCTTCGATAGGTCGACAGTGACCTATACCCTTAATTCCGATCATCAAAACGTTCAAAAATCATCAAAGCAAAATTTGAGCCTTCGAGCTCGATACTGAAACCAGAATACCACCTGGAAGTGGCCTCGTTCTCGCCACCACAACCACCGGAACGCGTGAAACTCCGGCCTCAACTTTGTCACTCTCCCCTCTACCTCCCTACAAGACCACGTCGAACTCGATGCACTGTCGACATCGCGCGAGGAGAAATCACCAGCCATCCCAAAATTAGGTCACCGTAGTTCGAACACCTCCCACCGCCACCACAAAGCTTCGTTCAACCTCCGAGTATTTTTCCTAGAACCCTCGATCACCCCCGCACCTCTAGCCTCAGCCTTGACCTCTCCCATCATCGCGATCGCTGGCAATCCCCCAAAAATCCATCTCCGTTCAACTTCGAACTGCACCTCACTCCCTCCACTAAAAATCACGAATCTCGTTTTTAAAAATCATATTTTCGTACACGCATTCCATTTATATTCATGAATTTGTAAATTAATAAACTCGAAAGTTAACATATATGAAGATGGTTCTGTAGTTTGAGCCTTTCCAGTGACAACTCACATTCGTTTTTCTTAAAACAAATTTTAAACTAAAGTTTATGATGATACAAACGACTTTTGTTCAAATCTCAAATTCAATCATCAACTAGAAAGAGAGGAATTGATTTTTGAAATCAACAGTTTTGTATTTAGGAACCAAGAACAGAGAAAGTTTAAGCAATAGCAAGAATAACATACTTCCAGCTTCCACATATATACATACAGATGATGATATAAGCGCAAATTTAAACACTTTAATTTTTAAAGGAATTTGTTACTCACAATCATCAAGATATCAAAACAGTTAAACTTCAAAAAATAAGAGTTGCTCACCAGGATTTTTGTGAAAGATCAGAACAGAGCTCTTTAATTTTGAAACAGGTTTGAACTTTTAGTTGAAGCTTCCTTTTCCTTTGATCTCTGGTTTTAGTTGATGGTATTGTTGTTTTAAATTGAATTTGTTTGTTTATGTTTGAACCTTACTTCAGAAGTTACTTAGTTGTGATGGACGAACCAAGAAAAATGAAGATGATATATATGAAAGTAAGTTTACAGGTTGATACTTTATTTTGTACAGGGTTATGTTTAATCTAGTACAAGATACTTTGTATTTGATCAGAGATTTTCCTAGGCTGAAATGATATTGTAGTGTACTAAGGTTTCACACATTAAATTATCTTGTACAAAATATACTTTTTCTTCATTTCGGTGGCTGATGGATATTGTTGTGGCTTGCATTGGAAGCTTTCATATATATATTTATATTTTTATTTGTTTCATACTTATTTTATCTTTCTTCCTTTGCAATGTACATACTTATATACAAAACTTTGTTTTGTCATTGCTTTGTATTTCTTCATTTTACAAGTATACATACTTGTATATATATAAAATGCTACCTTCTTTTGTTTTGCAAACTTGAATATACTTGCTTTGGGTCTTATTACTATAAATAAATTTCTACTTTTATATGTTGTTAAATTTTAACTAATTTATTTCTAGCTTAAATATTTATTTTACTTTAATATTTATCGTCTTATATTTAATTTATAAATCCAAATTATTATTAAACCATTTATTTAAGATTTCAATCCAAATTCAAATATATACATATATATTCAAATTTACTCATATCTGCCCGTATACATATATATTCACATATATACATATATATACAATATTTAAATTTTTAAAATGATTCAATATATTTTTATTTAGATTCGGGGAAACTCGTATCACTTAATCAATTTAATTTCACAAATTTTTATTCAAAAATCAATTTAATTATCAATTAAATGTAATTAAAATTCGGGGTCGTTACAGACTTCCCCCCTTAAAAGAATTTCATCCTCGAAATTGCGAAGGAGACAAAAAGATAGATGAAGAATATTTCATCAAATCAAACTGAACATCTATTCTGCATTTGGCTTATCAAATCAGAATATCAAAATCAGATACGAGAACGAATCTGTTTAACAATCAACAAAATACTTGGGTTATCCAGATCTACGAAATATGCAGTGGCATCGGTTAGTTCAAAGGGATAACTAACCACTCGTATAACATATCGGGACCCAAAGAATAGATAGATATATGGATACAATTTCAAAACTTTTTAGTTTAAAAATCAAAATATACCTATCAACTATAGCAATCAAAGCAATCAATACATCCAAACAAACAATTTTGGCCTATCTGGAGTTTATGTCCCATATTAATATATCGAATCTTCTTTCTGGATCTACCAGAAATTATCGAAGAATTGAGAAAAAAGATGTTGAACAAAAGAGATTGATAGAGAAAATTTGTTTCCACTATTGTTACAGAGTATTGACCAATTATAGTCGTATTTCCCTGTCCCCTATCTCGTCCTCTTCTTGCACTCATACTCACTATCAGTGGATAGCAAGAGAATTTACTGAGGTATTCGAACGGATATCTGAGAATTACTCATTCTAGAGTTTACTTCACTCTATCTCTAATGAGCTACTTAACGTGTTATACTCCTGAGCTAAAGTTCAACCTTAGCTCTGATACCACATGTGACGACTCGGGTTTTGCCCGCTCGAAAATCAACATCCGTACTTCACATTGTACTAGAATGCCGCAGATTCGACCGTTCAAATCCGATTCGCCGGAGCTATAACACAATTAAGTAAATAACACAGCGGAAGAAAAGAATAATACATTGATATCATATACAACTCCAATGAATACAATATCCAGAATGATATACAACAATGATATCAATATGATACAACAATATCAGAGATAAATAATGATACAGCGGAAAACAGAAATGATAACTCCAAAATGATCTTCAGACAAGAATGAATCCACAACTCCAAGATAAGCAACTCCGATGAATGAACTAGCTCCAGATAATCTACTAAACCTGAATATCTGAAAAGAAACCCAACTCTAGACTGCTCGTGTAGAAAATTATGAGCACCTAGAGTTTAGGAAAGGAACAATAAACTCCGGATCAGTCATGGGACTGGTGTGAGCAACAAAAACAGTTTATCTTTAAACAACAGCAAAGGATTTTAAACATTGAAATCCGCAATGCTTTTTAGAAAATGAAACTACCATAAGACCTCCCACCACACACACAATGCAAACGCAGACTTGGAGGAGATTTCTTCTTATGATAGTCAAAGATGCTTACTACGCAAATCATCTTGATATTATTATTAGTGCATAGTGTAGAAAAACATTTCGAAAGTATAATATTAATCTTAGCCAACATACGACCAGTATCGTATGCCTACTATAGCTACCATCTGAACAGTGGTGACCACCGTACGTAAATGGCAGGTTCTACAACTAAAACCGTACACGGTTCGTATTGGAGAAATGGATTTCCAACAAATGGTCAGGCTAAGGAACTTCCTTCCGCCGCATGGGATCGCCTCTGGCGGGACGCCCCGAGAGACAAACTGCTCTCTGCCAAACAAGGTCGGGTTACCCCTGTAACAGGTAACTCACGAATATGCCACCTCCCGGTCCTTTGGGACCTTTATCCGAGGCCTCGATAACCAACATCACACATAATAAAGTGTATCCACATGAGTAAGTATCTGGGCTCCATACCATGACACCACCCTTTTCCAGAAGGAAATGACATACCCTAAAGGGCGCGACCCTCATAACCTTGCCGCAACATTCCTGTTTCGACCATTTCCGGGTTGTGAGGCCCTGACGAAGTCTCGTCCACAAAGCTACGCTTTTTCAAAAAGCCACGCTTTGGGTCAACAGATGATCAACCTATGATCACAAAGATAAATGATCAAACAAATGATCATATCACAAATGATCAAACGATGATCATCACACAGCAACACTCAGCATGCCACATTACCAAATTGGGAATATATCGCTGATAAATTTCAACTACATAACCTCTGAGCTCGTACGTCTCAGAGAAGGGTGTTAAGCTAAGAGAATAAATTCTCCGCCACCAACAGATATGTATTTGAAAGAAATCAGCTTTATATCTCAAAGTGTAATGTCAGACATACAATCCATACAAGTCTGTTCCGGGATCGAACAGAACCGAAGGCACTTCTCACGAAGCCCTTGCAAATCCGGATAATTTCCAATCACGTCCGGACTTCCCGTCACTAAGGATGATAAAACCTCTATACCGGGGATCAGCCGATGCAGAGTAACTCGACGGTAATCCTTCCGTTTTCAAAAATATCCGGTCTTCAACACCGGTCTTCAAATGCTATCCATATCGATGTATCACATATCCGGAATGGGTTATACGACCCAAAGGTCCTCTCCCGGCTAAACCGAATAGTGAGCGTAATATTTAAAAACATATGGATATGAGATTTCAATTAAGTCACAACTTAAACCCAAACTTCCTTTTCAAATGGTTTAACAAATTACCATTTTAAATCTTTAAACAAAAAGATTCAACCTTTACGGTTTAAACAGTTTCCACACTTTAATCTTTTAAACAAAAGATTCATTCACAGATTTTCCAAATTAATTTCCATTTCAATTTGATTAACTCGTTAAACCTTTAAATCAAGATTTAACTTATAGCTTTCAAAACAATCTCATTTCAAATGATTTAAACCAATCATTATTTTAAATCTGTTAAAAATAAACAGATTCAAATCATAGCTTTTCAAAACAATTCATTCATAACTTGAAAAACCATTTTTCAATTCAAACTTGAAATTCCTTTAACTAAATTGGAATTTCATTTCTTATCTGAAAGCTTTTATTCTTTTAAAACAACAGTTTCATTTCAGAAAATCTGATTCATTCATACGAGTGGAAATCCTTGGGTTAAATCCAAATTCTCAAAATTATACTTTTAAATGGTTTAAATTTAGATAAACACATTTATACCATCTTCAATCCCTAGTTTCAAATCATAGGATTCAATTTCCAACTTGAATTCAAATTTAAATCAAATTATTTAAATTTTCAAAACTCGATTAAGTTACTCAAAATAACTTTTATCTTTGAAATTCCATTTCGAAAGCTTTTCACTTTAAACCCAAATTTCCAATTTCAAAATCAATTGAAATTAAAATTTAAATTTCAAAAAAACATCAGATTTAAATTATCTGTGACTTAACCGATTTCCACGTGAAATCCATATTTGTGTGTGTAAAAGTGTAGTCCAGGGGCTTCACACAATAGTGCAACACAATGAATCATCACATATCAGAATACAGAAATATAATTCGATAAGCGGTATAAGAACAACGCTTATCGTTCATTCATAGATCATAGATATATAAAGGTCACAGATAAGTAAACTACATATCACAACATAAATCAGGGTGTATCACAAAGCATCATATATCAGGGATATCAAACAATTCAAATCATCCAATATAATCTAAGCATCCATAAGTAAGGTCAAGCATTTAATAGTCATTTATAAACAGGATTAATTAATCGTTTAATCATAATCAATTCAATTAATTTTCAGTTAAATGAATTAATTATCCAATTCTGATTGATTTATTACAAATCATTAATTACCAATTTATCTAATGATTTTCTTAAATTAATTAACTTGAATTAATCAAAATATCCATAATTAATTACAGTAAGTGATTAGTCCTTAATTACTTTCATTAAGTAATTACATTTAAACAATTTATAATTGATTATCTAAATTAATTAATAAATCCAATTAATTATTAAAATTTATCACCTTAATCAATACTTAATAATCCTTAGTTAATTATCTTCATTAACTAATAACATTTCTTAATCACTTTTAATTAATCTCTAATTATAAATTTATTTGATCTTAAATTACTTATCTAATTACAAGTATAGGTTAATCACATTTTTTTTTATTAACTTACACCTTAAATTAATTGGCCTTCTTACATTTGCAAACCTTGCTTAATGATTTTAAATTAAATCTTAGCTTAAAAATTTGTCAACATTGTTTATTTAATTAATACTCAACTTTGAATAAACAAATAACTTAAAAGGAAAACTAGGCTAATTCTTTATAAAATGGACCGAGTCAAACACCCTGTTTCTCGAGTAGCAACCCGAGTATCACTTCGAGTTAAACACCCTATTCCCCGAGTCACCCTCCCTGTACGCAACATCATCTTCTCCTTCTTCTTTTTTTTCTTTAAAACTTAGTTTAATTTTTTTTAAGTTGGAATCTGGGAATACGACTATCACTCGCGTTCGACTCGTACCCATACCCGAGTTTCCCACCAAATCTCACGAGTTCTTCCCCAAGACCATCCTTCTTCCCCAATTTCTTCTACTGACACAAATTACCAGCTGTGCACGTGCACCACTACATGGTGATGCTCCGACCACCGAGACCGCCTTCGATAGGTCGACAGTGACCTATACCCTTAATTCCGATCATCAAAACGTTCAAAAATCATCAAAGCAAAATTTGAGCCTTCGAGCTCGATACTGAAACCAGAATACCACCTGGAAGTGGCCTCGTTCTCGCCACCACAACCACCGGAACGCATGAAACTCCGGCCTCAACTTCGTCACTCTCCCCTCTACCTCCCTACAAGACCACGTCGAACTCGATGCACTGTCGACATCGCGCGAGGAGAAATCACCAGCCATCCCAAAATTAGGTCACCGTAGTTCGAACACCTCCCACCGCCACCACAAAGCTTCGTTCAACCTCCGAGTATTTTTCCTAGAACCCTCGATCACCCCCGCACCTCTAGCCTCAGCCTTGACCTCTCCCATCATCGCGATCGCTGGCAATCCCCCAAAAACCCATCTCCGTTCAACTTCGAACTGCACCTCACTCCCTCCACTAAAAATCACGAATCTCGTTTTTAAAAATCATATTTTCGTACACGCATTCCATTTATATTCATGAATTTGTAAATTAATAAACTCGAAAGTTAACATATATGAAGATGGTTCTGTAGTTTGAGCCTTTCCAGTGACAACTCACATTCGTTTTTCTTAAAACAAATTTTAAACTAAAGTTTATGATGATACAAACGACTTTTGTTCAAATCTCACATTCAATCATCAACTAGAAAGAGAGGATTGATTTTTGAAATCAACAGTTTTGTATTTAGGAACCAAGAACAGAGAAAGTTTAAGCAACAGCAAGAATAACATACTTCCAGCTTCCACATATATACATACAGATGATGATATAAGCGCAAATTTAAACACTTTAATTTTTAAAGGAATTTGTTACTCACAATCATCAAGATATCAAAACAGTTAAACTTCGAAAAATAAGAGTTGCTCACCAGGATTTTTGTGAAAGATCAGAACAGAGCTCTTTAATTTTGAAACAGGTTTGAACTTTTAGTTGAAGCTTCCTTTTCCTTTGATCTCTGGTTTTAGTTGATGGTATTGTTGTTTTAAATTGAATTTGTTTGTTTATGTTTGAACCTTACTTCAGAAGTTACTTAGTTGTGATGGACGAACCAAGAAAAATGAAGATGATATATATATGAAAGTAAGTTTACAGGTTGATACTTTATTTTGTACAGGGTTATGTTTAATCTAGTACAAGATACTTTGTATTTGATCAGAGATTTTCCTAGGCTGAAATGATATTGTAGTGTACTAAGGTTTCACACATTAAATTATCTTGTACAAAATATACTTTTTCTTCATTTCGGTGGCTGATGGATATTGTTGTGGCTTGCATTGGAAGCTTTCATATATATTTATATTTTTATTTGTTTCATACTTATTTTATCTTTCTTCCTTTGCAATGTACATACTTATATACAAAACTTTGTTTTGTCATTGCTTTGTATTTCTTCATTTTACAAGTATACATACTTGTATATATATAAAATGCTACCTTCTTTTGTTTTGCAAACTTGAATATACTTGCTTTGGGTCTTATTACTATAAATAAATTTCTACTTTTATATGTTGTTAAATTTTAACTAATTTATTTCTAGCTTAAATATTTATTTTACTTTAATATTTATCGTCTTATATTTAATTTATAAATCCAAATTATTATTAAACCATTTATTTAAGATTTCACTCCAAATTCAAATATATACATATATATTCAAATTTACTCATATCTGCCCGTATACATATATATTCACATATATACATATATATACAATATTTAAATTTTTAAAATGATTCAATATATTTTTATTTAGATTCGGGGAAACTCGCATCACTTAATCAATTTAATTTCACAAATTTTTATTCAAAAATCAATTTAATTATCAATTAAATGTAATTAAAATTCGGGGTCGTTACACAAAACCATCACTCCGCATCTCCTCCCTGATCTTCCACCCCTCGTGCTCCTCCGTAGCCACTTAGACCGTGTACTCCTTTTGCGTAAGTATATATATATATATATTATATACCTATGGTATATTATAATATATACAGTATACGTTAGTTTATATGCTTATATATATACGTTGTTGTATGTTTATGAAAGAAAATATGTATATATTACACACTATATTCTCTGTTTTGTTTTAAAATATATAAGTGTTATAGGGTATAAGGTACACATATATAAAGTTATATGTTGTATAAGAATATAAGTGGATTTGTATAGATAAAGCATGGGTTTATTGATATTATAATTACGTAAATATTGATTTTATATAAACAATTATATGATCTATTTTTATATATTATAGAAATTGGAAAAATCTGGTTCGACAATGAATATATGTTATACTGTTTATATATTTACAATAATATATATTGATTTTGTTTTAGTATGATATAGACAGTGTTTATAAGTTTTTTTTAAAAAAAATTAAGTTATATTAGTTTGGATTTTACCTGTTGGGTGACATAGGGTCACTGAGTATACATATGTATATATTTATACCTTATATACATTTGTATATATATATTTGTTAATTATATTTTAAGTTATATGTTAGTTATAATATATTATGGTTTGTAGTATTCCTAATATTTTAAAACGGAAAATATACATTGTTGGAAACTTGTAATACAATAGCGTTGTATATTTTCTATTTAAGTTTATATAACTTTATATATATGTGTGTATATATAATATAAAATTTTGTTTGCAAATGTCTATATGAGTATACATTAATTGGTTTTAAAAGATATAAATATATGGAGACTTTGTTCGAAGTGTTGAATTAAATTTTAATTTGAGATATATGATTAAATTGATTTTTAATAATAAATAATAAAATTATATACATCATTTTCTGTCATATCAAGATGGTTCTAATTCATTTTCACCAAAATTCTTATCTCTCAGCTTTGTTGAATTCGTGCCAATCTAGCGTTGCTTTGAAATTCGTAACTTGTTGTGTTGTCTATCTTCTCTAGCCTCGAAAGGTGAGCAATCACTCACGATTAATGTTCTTGTATTTATTAAATTTGATTTCAATTGAAACGACAATTGAAATATGCTGATGTTAGTTATTTAAATTGTTATAATATTATTATCTGTAACTGTTCACCTGTAGGATATGACACCATATCCTATTGTTTATATTATATTGTTATTGATGATATATGCCTGTTATATTATTATATCTGTTATCACTCTGCAAGTTCCCTGTTAGTATAGAATTCACTATGGGTTGAAATGATACATACCCGAACGGACTTTAGAATAGGAGAAAATCGTTATGGGTTGAAATGATAGACCCAAGCGATTTTCATTTGAATTCAATTTGGGATTGCCGGTCGAAATGATATCTACCTGTATATATTTAAATTACGGATTGAAATGATAAATAACCGTACTACTTGACCATAGATAGGAAATTATATACAGACACCGTTGGTCCATATATAAATGTTTTAGAAATAAATTCTATAGTTTTGGAAAGAAATATATAGTTTTAATAAATGTTAATTCTTAAATTTTTATATATAAAGGGTAATGATATATATATATATATATTTAATAATAATATTTAATTTAATTAAGATTGATCTAATACATATAATATGTTTAAGTGTTTAAATTTATATTTCAAACTAGATTTTGGTAATAATTTGAATAAGTTAAGGTTGGGAAGATAATGTGAATTTAGTTGAAACTGTATTCAATAAAGAATTTTATTTAGTTAAACCGATTTGAAACTTATTGAAATTGAGATTTAAGATATGATTTATAACTTGGGTTTGATTTAAGTAATTTAATGAGTATTTCTTGTTTAAATAAATTTAAGGAAATATTTAGTAAAAAATGTAATTTAAGGCTAGTTAAAGGATATTGAATTTATTAAGTGAATATTCCCTGATTAAATAATAATGAAGTTAAATCAAGAGCTATATGAAACTGTTAAATTTAACTTTGAAAATGTTGAAAATTAAAGCTTTGAAATATATTGAAAATTTAAATGGTCTATTGAGAACTGAATTGAATTGATGAATTGAGCTTTGAATACATTTGAATTTGGAATTTGAGTTGATTTAAATCGATTTGTGAGACTTGAGAAATTATAAATACTTTACTTTATAAATTATTTAATATATATATACTATTTTGGAGAATAGATATATATTTGAAATGAAATGATATTTGGGTTTTGAAGTATAAATTAAATTGAAATGACCATGGTGTTATAGTGTATATTTCTACATTGTAGATAGTTCCACAGATCCTTAAAAGATGGCTATCCCAAACATCCTTTAAGTTACTTGTATTTCAGTTGATATTTCACTTGAGTTGGATTTATTGATATAAGAATGTTAATCCTGACTCAAGTGTTTTGTGTTTTGCTTTACGCTCGGGTCAGACCGAGTGACACAGCATTTGAGACTCACCTTTGGAGTTTGGAGCTTCGTTTGGAGATCCTACTATCGACTCAGCTTTCAACTTTTCTAGTTGATTTGTTCAGAGAGGTCATCTATTGTACTGGAGACTTCACTGCATTTGAGATATTCTGTTGTATTTTATTTCTAACTCTGATGTTTATATAGTAGCTTCATGAACTCCTATTTATTTGTTCCGCTACGTATTATTGTATTACTCTGTGTCTGTGATTCTGTGATTGATTTATTTATTGTATATGCTGAGTTTTGCCAAATTTAAATAAACAATCTATTGTTTTGAATTATTCAAGTCTGACATGTGTGGATTTATTGTCGATTTGAATGGTCCAAAATAACGGGTCGTTACACAAATGGAAATGCAAGACCAAATACAAGAAGGAACCAAGGTCAGGCACAAGCTGGAAATGTGGGTGCTGGAGTCTCGCAAGTTGACATGGGAGCAATGTATCAGTTCTTTGTCAACATGATGCAAGCGGGTGTTGCTACTGGAGTAGTTGGAGGAAATGCTGGAGGAGGAGTTCAGGGAGCTCCAATAGCCAACAATTATGCTGTTTTGAGTAGGGATTATGCTCGGTTAGGAGGAAAGTCATTCATCGGAACTAAAGACGCCATTGAAGTAGAGAATTGGTTACCACACTATGAGAGAATTTTTGTAGATTTGTGGATCAATGATGAGCAGAAGAGAAGGCTTGCTTCTAGACAGCTTTAGGGAGCAGCGTTGTATTGGTGGAATAGTGTGACAATTGGAGTAAATGAAGAGACTGACATGGGCTGAATTTAAGAGGAGATTTGAGGAGAGGTTTATGTCGGAGATTGAGAAGTCCACTCTGCTCAGAAAGTTTGCTGAGTTGGAGCAGGGGGAGATGACTGTGCTAGAATATGCTACAAGGTTTGAGGAGTTGGCGAGGTATGGGTATGCTACTATTGATACTGTGATTAAGAGGAATGAGAAGTTCATTAGGGGGTTGAAACCTGAATTTGCCGGGGCTACATTACCTCATATTAGGGATCCTTTGTGATGTTGTAGTAGAAATGGTTTTAAGACATGAAGAGATGCTTACTTTCTAGAGAGAAATAAGGCAAAGGAAGTCCGGGTAAGGCAGAGTTAGAAAAGAAATTTCTTCCATAAGAAAGGAGCCCAAAAGGGAGGAGCTACTAAGAAAGGTAAGGCAGACGTTATCTGATATAAATGTGATAAGAAAGAGCATTTCACAAATGAATGTCACTCGGGTGATGGAAAGAAGGTGACCAGGAAGAAGAATATCAGGTGCTTCAACTACGATCAAATTGGACATTATAAGAACCAGTGCAAGGAGCCATCCAAGGATGGAAAATGCAAAGTGTTTGCATTGGGCTAGCTACCTCAAGGCCAACGGCAGAGGAAAAAGGAAAAGGTATGTTGGGAGGTATGCTTCTGATTTATGGTATGTCAGTTAGTGTTCTGTTTGATATCGGTGCATCGCATTCTTTTGTATCTCATTGTTTGGTAGATAAGCTTAACCAAGAACCCTCGTATTTAGTTACATTTTTAAGGGTTGCAAATCTGATAGGAGGGTATGCAACACTTGGGATGAATTGTGACCACCTAGAGTTTGATTTGTTAGGCCATACCTTTGTTTGCAGTTTGCATGTGTTTGATTTCATAGGGTTCAGAATTATTTTGGGTATGGATTGGTTAAGTAAGCACGATGCTAGGATGTTTTTCCATGATAGGAAAATATCGCTTAGACACCCTGACTATAGTGATCGGATTGTATATACTGTAGAAAGCCATAGCTATGAGGTGAATGCTTTGTTGGGTGTTGTGGAGGTAGAAGATGAGTTAAATGAGTTTTCATGGTTAGAGAATTCGAGGATGTTTTTGAACCTGTAGTAGGATTTCCACCGAAATGAGCCATTGAGTTTCGGATAGATTTGGTGCCGGGAGCAGAACCATTGAGTAGATCGCCAAGAAAAATGACACCTATCAAGACGAGGGAGTTGAAGGTGCAGTTGGTGGATTTGGAAGGCAAGGATTTTATTAGGCCAAGTAGTTCACCTTGGGGAGGAGCCGTAGTATTTGCTAAGAAGCCGGACGGATCGTTAAGGCTATGTATCGATTATCGTAAGTTGAATAAGAAGGCGATAAAGAATCGATATCCCTTACCTTGAATTGACGATTTGTTCGATTAGTTGAGTTGAGCCAAGGTATTTTCTCAGTTGGATTTAGCAACAGGTTTCCATCAGCTTAGAGTAGCAGAGGATAGCATTCCTTTGACGGTGTTTAGAACTGGATATGGATTGTATGAATGGTTAGTGATGCCGTTCGGACTAACTAATGTGCCAACATTCTTTGTGGATTTGATGAACCGAGTTTTCCAAGAGCACTTTGATAGGTTCGTGTTGGTATTTACAGATGATATTTTGATATACTCTAAGGATGAAAGGGAGCATGAAGTTCATCTTAGAGTGGTGTTGGAAACTTTAAGGCAGCATCAGCTAAAGGCGAAGTTTTTAAAGTGTCATTTCTAGAAGAAGGAAGTGAAGTTTCTTGTTCATGTAGTCTCAGAGAATGGGTTGTCTGTAGATCCGACTATGATTGAAGTGGTGAATAATTGGAAAAGACCGGAGACAGTGACTGCGATAAAGAGTTTTCTTGGATTAGCTGGGTATTATTAGAGGTTCATAAAGGATTTCTTGCGAATAGCAACACAGATGACCAAGCTAACATAAAAAGATGTGAAGTTTGTGTGGACCGGGAAGTGTGAGGTAGCATTCCAGAGCATGAAACACTTATTGACTAATGCACCTGTGTTAATTGTTCCGGAAGGGAATCAAGACTTATTAGTATATATAGAAGCTTATGAAACTAGGTTAGGAGCTGTGTTAATGTAAAGAGGTAAAGTGATTGCCTATGCTTCTTGATAGCTTAGACCGCATGAGGTGAGATACCCGACACATGATTTGGAATTGGCTGCGGAAATTTTTGCATTGAAGGTGTGGAGGCATTACCTTTAGGGAGAAATATTTGAGTTATATACGGATCATAAGTCATTGAAGTATTTATTCTCTCTGAAGGAGCTGAATATGAGACAGCAGAGATGGTTGGAATTTATAACTGCTTATGACTTTGGAATTGAATACACACCAGGAAAAGGCAACAAGGTTGCAGATGCACTTAGTAGAAAACATCAGAATGCAGCGTTGCACTACAACAAAAATACTCTATTACAACGTTATTTTTACAACGGGCAATTTTTTCCCGTTGTAATAGAACTTTATTACAACGGTCCGTTTTTGAACATTGTAGTAGAGGTTTTATATTTGGTCTTTTACAACGGTCCTCTACTGACCCTTGTAATAGGTGTATATTTTACAACGGCCTTTCTATGCCCCTTGTAATAGGTTTTACTTTTACAACGGGCATGAATTGCCCGTTGTATAATGTCAAAGGGTTTTACCATCTAAATACGTAAATATATTTTTCCTTCAGCCTTTCCCTTTCACTGTCCGTCTTTCCCCAAATTTGACCGCCAAACCCCAAATCGACTAACCTTATCCCTGCAATCATTCGCTTCGCTTGTTCTCAAAATCGAAGACTATCTCAAAATCGACGCACCGGAGTCTGGTGTCGAGTATGGCGCAGCTGGTGGATGGGGAGAACCCGAATCTGTACTTGAGGAAGGGAGAGGATGTGATGCTGTGCGTGCTGCCATTGTTCCACGTGTTTTCGTTGAACTCGGTGCTGCTGACGGGGCTGAGGGCGGCGGTTGTTCTGATGGCGAAGTTTGAGATGGAGAGGTGCTCATTTTGCAAAACACGCTTTGTAGTTTACAGTAATTTACTTGCGATTGTAGAGCTTTTTGTCGTCTCAAGCTAATCAGTGTTATGCTGAGTTAAACACTCTTTGTACACCAGTTCATTTACATAAGTGCAATAATTTTGCTCCATGCATTATTGCATTACTATACTGTATGCATCTATTCCGAGTATATATTCTAATAATGCACTGCACCCATACACATTTTATATGCTTACAAGAACATGTTTTTTGAACTGGTGCTGAATTACAATGGAATGATTTATTTGAGCAGGAAGCACATGCATTATTAGGCCGGTTAGAATATCAAAGAGGTAACTTTGATGCTGCTTTGCAAGTATTTCAAGGGATAGATGTCAAAGCTTTGAAGCCTAGGATGGTTAATGCAATTGTAGAACGTAGTAGACACATAAATTCTAGTAAGAAAGGTAGAGCTTTGTTGGTGAATGTCATGTCGATGCATTCTGTTAGCCTGTTGTTGGAAGCGATCTTACTTAAATCCAAGACCTTACAGGAGCTTAGGCGTGTCAAAGGTAATATTATATCTCCAAGTATTATCATTATTTTTTTACCTTGATGTTATACTTGAGTGGCCAAGTGCTTCTGCATCAGATTAAAAGAGGAGGATGTAGAGTAATTGTTACAGTTATAGCATAGTATACCTTTTGATATATCTGAAAGTATGTTAGGATTAGGCATACCATCCCTAGGGTTTCTAATGATGTATCTAATGAACTAACTCTAGTGAAGCTTTTAAAGTCCTTAAGAAATCTCAATGAATTCTTTATAAATAATAAAAACAATTATTGAAATTTCTAATAAATGTAGTAAAACTTTCGCACTTTAGACAATGAACGAAAAGAATTATTGTTGTTGTTATATCTAAACCTTGCATATCCTTAATCTCATTTGGTGTTTTGCAAAATGAGCACCTCTCATTCTACTAGGAAAAGAACCATAGAAAAACATCTGAAAAGCATTTCAGTCCGGTACATCAATTCTTTCATACCCTCACCAAGTTTTAAACTGTCATCAATCTATATATTCTATTGAGGTTTAAGTTCTATTTTTTGATTTAATAGAACATTTATGAGAATATTTTGTTTTCTGACTTTTATTTTAATTAATTTAATTTTTGTTGCTTGCGTAACTATCCAACTTTTGTTTTATTCAATATCCATTCAGTTTTGGTTTGGTTCTATAAACTTTTAGCAAGTGCAAGCATGCATATTCTATATTTTTTGCACTTAAAACTTGTTATTTAAAACAATTTAAAGTAATTAAAGAAAGATGCTAATAGAACACTGATAGAGCAAGAGAAGGAATTAAATTAAGTGCAAATGTAAAAC
This sequence comes from Allium fistulosum, assembly GCA_030737815.1. Lineage (NCBI taxonomy): Eukaryota > Viridiplantae > Streptophyta > Magnoliopsida > Asparagales > Amaryllidaceae > Allium > Allium fistulosum. The sequence goes on along the minus strand of CM060906.1, from coordinate 946,428,305 downwards.
ATAGCTAAATAATTTAATTTACCATCAGCTAAAATTTAAATCGCAAATTTAAGATGATATACAACTTATTAGTTAAAAGTTTAAATTGGCCCATTGATGTATACAGTGATATTCGAGGGGTTGCTGTTGATGGTGTAGAAGGTGAGCCTGTTAATCTCACTGAACCAGTTGCAAAGGCGATTGCTGCAGCGTTTGCATTGTGGTTGTCAGACGAAATGAAGGCAGATGGATCTACGCGATTAAGAATCTCAATTGGCCATGATTCTAGAATATCTGCAAAGATTTTACAAGTAAGTTGTGATTTTAGTTTTTCAGGATTAGGAGTTTGCTATTTTTTTAATATTATAGAACTCAGTTGGCGAATATAGTTTTCAGACTTAAAGAATATGATCCACATACTATGCTTTATCATCATTAACAGCTAAGCCACATGCTATGCTTTATATTTTATATTGTACTTCTCGCACAGTCATCTGCATTCTATGATTTCATGACATTTATATTTAATATATTCACAATCATCTCATCGAAATTGCGTACCGAATTCTGGTACTTTTGTTATTGGCACTAAGATGTCTATAAACATCAAGTTAATCAGAACGGTCTACATTGCTTTGTACAATTGTTGATTATGTGTGTTATTTTTTCAAATAAGTTTATGATGAGTAAATTGAGATTTATTTAAGATCATTCACCTCCATGTTTTTACCTGATTTAGAGCTAGGATACCAGTTAATTAGGTTCACCGTACCTGAATGTTTTAGCCTCATGCATGCCCATGCTATTGGTTTGCTATTATCCAAACAGCTTAGAGCACTCGCAGGTTCTTTTTTTATTCTTTCTTATGCATAATTTCATAATTTTATTTCTATTTTTGTACCCTTAGCACCATAACCATTCTTAATCTTCTAAGCTCCTCAGCTATCGAATGCTTAAAGAGTTATGGCTTTTTAACATATTAGTTGATTTGGTTTACATGTACAGAATTTTTTTTATGTTTAGTGATTAAATACTGTAGCAGGAATATTAGTGTTAAATTAACAGAAAAAAGAAAGAAGAATAAAAAAAGGAACCTTTTCTTAACAACAATAGCTAATTAATTTGATCACTAAAACCACTGTTTAAATATTACCAATTAAGCCAATAGTCCTTAACATTTGTCAAAAGCATACCATAGAAGCTCAGAATAAACATTGTTGGGCTGATTGCAGATTAATAAAATTTGATCTCTTCGTATACATGGGTTATTTTTCCATACTGCTACTCGGTAGATTTCCTTCATGTTTCATTTGCTTTGCGTCATATATTTGGATTCTTCGTTCTTTTTTCGGCGTATTTTGATTGCATGCACTCACCAACCTATTTTCAACTACCTTGCAAATCTATAGCTATTACAATGCTTACTAACAACTGCTTTTTCAAAAGACAAGAAGAGAACGCAAATAAGTGAATAACTCTTTTAAATTGATGCAATATCAAACCATGAATGTTTTTGCTTTATAGTACCACGTTCTAAATATTAATCTGTCAAACAATTAAATTAAATATTAAATATTAAATTGTCAGTGACCTAATCAATTTAAAAATATTTGATTTTGGCCAGGGAGAATTTTGGACTTTCGCAACACGGACATTGCTGTTGATCATTATCACCGGTATAAGGTGTGTTAAATGCAACAATATTCATGTAACAAAATTTGAACTCACTTTTTACAAATGTAAAAGTCATCTGGGTAAAAAAACCTTGTATGTTAAGTTGTTTAAATAAAATAAAGTTCATGTAATTTACAAACTGACGTGGACTTGATGAAAGATTTGGGAATGGATGCATACAGATTTTCAATATCATGGCCAAGGATCTTTCCAAGTAATTATTAATCTCCAACTTACCTCCCATGTTTTCTATTCTTTAATTTCTTATTTCGTTGAGTGTGTTTTAACATACAAATGGTACGGGAGAAGTCAACATGGAAGGAATACGCTATTACAATAATTTAATCAATGTGCTCCTTGATAAAGGTTATTGATTTTCTTCCATGAACTATGTTATCTATTTCATTTATCTCTGATCTATAGTATCTTTATTATATTTTAGGAATACAACCATATGTCACACTTTTTCATTGGGATCTTCCGCAAGCTCTCCAAGACAAATACAATGGTCGGTTAAGCTATGAAATAGTTTAAGATTTATATTAAACATACAGTTTGAATTTGATGTATTTGTGAATACAGTAATCCTTTATGAAAAAATGTACTCGAATTGCAGGGAAGATTTTAGTAATTATGCCCGTACATGTTTTGAAGCATTTGGTGATAGAGTAAAGCATTGGATTACATTTAATGATTCTTAATTCAAGGCTATGATTTTGGTATTCAAGCTCTGGGAAGATGTTCAATACTATCACACCTGTTTTGTGAAAGTGGAAATTCATATATAGAACCATATATTGTTGCACATCATATCTTGTTAGCTCATGCAACAACATTTAATATGTACAAGCTTCAATTCAAGGTACCATGATAGTTGCACTTAATTTTAAATTGAGAATTTTGGAAATATATGAAATTTATGAATGATCCATATTGGCAGAGTAAGCAGGGCGGTTCCATTGGAATTGCTTTAGACTCAAAATGGTATGAGCCTATATTCGATGCTGAAGAGGACATTGATGCTGCTCATAGAGCAATGGATTTTGAATTAGGATGGTAAGTATATTATAACAATTTTATTTGATTGTAGGCTATAATTGTATAATATTGAATAACCATATGATCAGGTTCCTAGATCCTCTAATATTCGGCCATTATCCTCGTTCAATGGAGAGACTAGTAGGCGGTTGGCTTCCCAATATCATAAATGGAATTTCGAAATTTTTGGCTGGTTCACTTGATTTTGTTGGCATAAATCATTACACAACGTTATACGTCAAAAATGATCGAATTGGATTCGAGAAATTCTTTTTCCATCATGCATCAACCGATGCAGGCATAATAAAAACAGGTATTTATTTTTTATTGTTCTTTTACCTTCGTATGTATTCATCTAATATTAGTGTTACATGTATCCCACAGCATATCGGCATTGTGAAAAGATTGGTGAAACCGTATGTTATAAAATTTACCTTCATGTTTTATTACAAACACTAGATATTTAATAGAGTCTGCTAATTTCCAGTTTTCTGTTTCCCTATTCATTTCAGGCTGCATCTACATGGTTGCACATAGTACCCTGGGGTATTCGTAAACTGATGATGCAGCTAGTCATCTTCCATATAACCGCAATGGTTTCAATTTTTTCACCAATATTGGAGGACTAGGGAAAGCAGACATAAAAGACATCTTAGAGTTTGCTGCAAATATTTATTAGAGTTATTCTGATGAAAAACTGAAGGAAAAGGCTGTCATGAAGCTATACACAAAGTAGATTACATGACAATTTATACTTCTGACCTCGTTAAAGCGGTCCGCAAAGCTGCTGGAAATATAGGTATTTCATCTACTTTCTGTTTGAAGACATTTATTGACCATCAACACATAAAATTTATGGAAGTTAGTCGTTATGTGTATATTAGAACTATGTCAATGTAAACTTATCTAACTTTTTGGAATGTGTTGGAATTTTATGACTCTAACTTTTAGTCTTTTTGTATGTGATATTGGTTGTTTTATGATAATATTTATTACTCATTAAATTATTCATTATTGGTATAGATGTATGCTGCTGTAATTTTTTTTAAAATTTGCATTTATTTTGCAACGGTCAGAAACCGTTGCAATATCATGTATTACAACGAGCATTGCTTGTTGTAAAAAGATGTATTACAACGAGCATTGCCCGTTGTAAACAGGTGTATTACAACGGGCATTGACCGTTGTAAACAGGTGTATTACAACGGGCATTGCCAGTTGTAAAATATGATCGACCTATTACAACGAGGCCTAATACAACGGGCTTATGTCCATGGCAAAATCCATATTACAACGGGCATTGCCCGTTGTAAAATGGCAGTTTTGTTGTAGTGTTGGCAATGATACCTGAGTGGAGAGGCATTGAAAACATGTAGAATACAGTGGAGATCTGAAGCTAGATCTAGTGGAGAAACTAGAGTGTTATCATGTTTAGAAGATCGACAAACGATGATCGAAAAGATTGCTTCTAAAAAGATGGAGGATCCAGTATTAGTTGAACGGATCAAGAAGTTAAAGGATGGAACCAAGAGAGATGACCTGAAGGATTTTTGTCTTGACCAGAATGGGTGGTGGAGAAAGAAAGGAAGATTGTGTGTTTCAAATGCGAGAGACATTAGGAAGAAAGTTTTATAGGAATGCCATCGTTCGAAGTTCACTATTCATCCGGGAGGAACTAAGATGTATCGAGACATGAAGAGGAGTTTCTTCTGGGAAGGAATGAAGAGGGATGTAGGCTTATGGGTAAAGCAGTGTCTGAACTGCCAACAGATAAAGGCCGAAAATCAGAAGCCAAGTGAGCTACTTCAGCCATTTGATATTCTAGTATGGAAGTGGGATTCTATTTCTATGGATTTTATAGATGGGTTGCCAGGATCTAATAGAGGAAATGAAAGCATATGGGTCGTAGTGGACAGGTTAACCAAGTGTAACGACACGATATTTTCAACCATTCGCATCCATTATAAGTGTATAGGTAGACACTCATGTTGGAGTTGAATTGCTCAAAATACCGCGTTGTAATTAAAATTTTGCAAATCTCAGAATATACAGTAAATAAATATAATCACAGATCACAGACATAGAGTAAAATAATGCAGCGGAAGTAAAAGAAATAGTAGTTCATGATGCTACTATCTAAATATGTTAGAGTTACATAAGATACAACAGAAGAAATAGAGTACAACAAAAGTCTCAATAAAATAACCAAGTACAAGCTGAGTAGAACAACGGAATTGAAATAGATAGGACATGACAAGCAGATAATCTCTAGCGATTCAAATCTCCAAGAGAGTGGAAATCCAAATCTGTGAATAACTCAGGCTGACCCGAGCGTAAAGCAAAACACAAAACACTCGAGTCAGGACAATATATACTTATATAATGTAAACCAACTCAAGTGAACTGTAATAAAGGTACAAGTAACTTAGAAGATGTTTGGGACCGCCCATCCTCTAAGGATCCGTTAAACTATATACTATGTAGTAATATTCGATATTATAATAGTGTCTAAATAAATAAAGTATAATCATATAGAAAACAGCGTTAAGGGGATGGAGAACCTTAACGCGGTCGGATCTTAAAATCATAATCGTAGTAAAGCTCGATATGGTAGGTGACACGGCACAACTAGGCAATGCCAGGGTAGATATACCAATTACGCACACGGACTGATGGATACGCATAGCAGCCACTACCGTTCCACCTCGAACAACACTCCCAAATCGGAGGATGGCCATCTAATCAATCACAAGTAAGAGTATAATATCGAAGAAATGTGTCCGAGAAGAGGTGCTACCTCACTGGTCCGAGATCGCTCCTGTTTTAGCCACCTTATGCCAACTCACGGGAGTTGGGTCCACGTAACATACCTTAAGAACGTCGCCACCATCCTACTTCATTCTGGAATCTCCACCGTGTACACGGTTGTCAAAGTGGTTTTCGGTATCGACAGAGAGTATGTCCATATCTGATCCCGGTCTCTTTGCCAACCAATCGTTATTATAACCCGTGGTTATAACTTTTAAAAACAATACTTTACTTCAAAATAAAATATCATTTCAAACCATATCTTTATCAAAATAAAGATTAAATCAATTCCAAACCATTTCCATATATTTAAATTTTCATATCATTTCAAAACTTCATTTCAAATCATTTTAATATAATAAAATATCATATCCTTACAAAACTTCATTTCAAATCATTTTAATAAAATAAAATATCCTATCAGTTCAAATCCAAATATTCAACTTTAAATACCTTTTAAATTCAAAGATATCGTTCATTTACTATCATTTCAAATCACCTTTAAATAATTTATATTCCAATCAAAATAATTCATTTAAACCTTTTAAAAGTGTAATTATTATATTTTCAAATCAAGTATTCAATTTCCAAAGTTTCAAACCATTCTGAGTTCGTTTACTAAGTCAAAAACCCTAATTATTAAAATTTCAGCATTTCACAGCATTTAAAAACAACTGCTATAAGTTATATTTGAAAACATTTTTAATTCAGCAAAGACAGCACTTAAAACTGCTGTTAAAACTCAGGTTTAGTTGAATTATAGTTCAAAACAGAAAAGACAGCATTTCAGAAGTGCTGTGGTAGTTCAGATTTCAAAACAAGGGTTAAATTTGGTTTCAGCAAAGACTGCGGACCATTATAGCATTTCCAGAGAATGCTATAATAGACCCGAGTTCAATATTAGCCTATAAGTTCAATTACAGCAACTACAGCATTTCAAAAATGCTGTAATAGCTCTTTTTACACAATTTTAGTTCAAAACAGAATCTATAGCATTTCTGAATGCTATTAAAAGTTAATTTCAGGTGTTAGTTTATTTCCAGCAATTAAATAACTTTAATTTAAAACACATAAACATTTTAAAAATCATATTTTAACATTTAAAATGTTCATTTACATATCGTTTAACATATATCTTTTCATAATAAATTTCTTATAATAAAATCCAATTTTCAACAATTTACTTAATAAATTTAAGTGTAAAAGTTTCCAATTCTTCACATTTCAACAAATAACTTAACACTTCAAATTTAACCATTTCACAAATTTAACTAAATTTCCAATTTTATTTAATTAACTTAACCCTTTAATTAAAACCAAATTTCACATTTCCTAGTCAAGTTATATTTTAAAAGATCACTTTTAAACATTCACTTATTTAACCACTTAAATTCATAGAAAAATCAATAATAATTTAATAAATCACTTAAATTCAAATTTAATCAAATTATCATATTTACCATTTCCAAATAAAATTTAATATCCATTTTATTTATATAACTTAAATATCATTTTTAACCAAAATTCCAAATTTCCAACTTAAGTTATATTTAAAAAATCCAGTTAAACCATTCATTAATTACATTTTTAACACATGGAAAAAAATCATAATTTCTTTATTTTAAAACATTTCAAAATCTATTTAAATCAAATTTCATAAATTTATAATTTTTTTAAAATACTTAAAAATATCCAAAACACTTTATAAAATAACTACGGGTCTGTATATAGTTTTCTAGCCTAGGTCAAGTGATACGGATATGTATCATTTCAATCTGCAGTTTAAAAAGAAAAATCCAGGTTCTATCATTTCAAACCCGCAATCCCAAGTTAAAATAAATTAAATAAAAACCATTCAGGCCTATCATTTCAGCCCATAACGATTTTTCCCTATTCTAAAGTCCGTTCGGGTATGTATCATTTCAACCCATAGTGATTCTAATCTACAGGGAACTTGCAATGGTGATAACAGATATAAATAACAGAATAGCATGAAATAACAGTAACATATGATAGAATAAGTGTAATAACAGGTATGAACATCATATGATAATAATATAAACATATATAACATGATGATATACATTACAGATTCAAATGGTGTCGGTTTATCAGTTATATAGGTACATATTGTCTGGTGAGAATAACTCACCTGTTTGTGCTGGAGATATCAAAACCAATGACACAATGGAAACAAAATCACGATGACAAGACTACGGACTTGAGTGGAGAGCGAATCCAAGCTACAACTCTTGTGCACAACCCAAAACAACCAATCAAAACAACAAAATTCAATACGACTTTAAAATGAAATAACTTTGAAATGAAAAGAGATTTGAATGTCAAATCTTTTGCCTTGTTTTCTACAATGCTTTGCATGGCCTAGGGGTTTATTTAGGTCAGGTTTGACATGACTTTGGCTCAGGTTTGATCATAGGAATGCATGGCATAAAGGCTAGAACATGTGGAGGAAGTTACAACACAAGAATATCAAGAGACTAGGCAACATAGTGGAGTTTGGTTCAACTTTTGGCTCGATCTATGGGTCAAATGGCTCGGCCATCATCTGGTACAGGTCTGGACAGAGGTTTGGGTGATGAGTAGCAGCAGCCAAAGGTCATGTAGCAAGTGGTGGTGGTGGCTGAGGGGGTGGCCAAAGCAAGATATGGAGGGTAGGTGATGATATGTGTGGTCTAGGCAATGTTTTGTGGAGTTTTGTGGTGATGGCTTCAAGTGGAAGGTCATGGCCTGTCTCGGTCAGAGGGAAGGGAGTGTTTGCTATAGTATATGGAGGAGGTGATGATGGGGATGAAGGTGGTAGAGGCTAGGCCAAGAAAACATGTGAAGAGATCAAGACAAAATTGCATAGAAAAGTAAGAAAAAAAGTAGAAAGAAAAGAGGGAGATTACCAAATTTTTTTGCAAGATGGAGGCCATGATTTTTTTAGGGTTTTGGAGCTTTGAAAATTTGTGAATAAGATGAGGGAGTCGGCTGAAAATGAATGAGGAAAAGAACGGCAAAAAATAAAATAAAAGATGTATTGATTGAAAAGAAACGGTAGAATTCAAAAGGGCTAAGCACACAAAAGGTATCAAACTCTTCATATATCTTTAATTCCCTTTTTATAACTTTATATTTCTGGAAAAAATAATAATCCCAGATAAAATTTCGAAATTTTATCAAAATATAATAATTTATATAAATATTTATCAATTATATAAAGTTAAATTAAGAAAATAGCTAAAATAGTAAACTAGTCTAGAAAATTTGGAATTGAATAGAATAAATTTTTAGAAAATTCATACGAGCTTGTAATATATTTTTAAACATAAATAATAACATGAAATAAAAATATATTCACAAAATAAACATTTAAAATTTAATTTACATATAATTTCTAATGAAGAAAATAGCAGAAAATAGGAAAACAGCCTTTAAAAATAGGAAATCATCATAGTAAATTTTGGAAAAATTCTATTATCATTTTTAAAATATTTAGAGATGGAAATATACATAAATAAACATATTGACACATATTAAAATAAATTATAAGAAAGAAAATATGATTTATAAAATTTAAAATAGGCAAAATTGCACAATAAAACAAATTATACTAAAAATTGAAATGTACATAACTTTTACATTTTAACTCCGTTTTCAACGAAACGAAAAGCAGTATTCATGTTATTAAATATATTTTCATAATAAAAGATAAAATTTATAATTTCAAATATTTAAAATTTAAATTTAAAAGTCAAAGTTTTACTATTTTAACCAAAATTCACTTTTCTGGAAATATTAAATTTAGTCATATTTGGAATTCTAATCCACATACAAAATCAAAGTTTTTATATTTACAATAACAAAATTTATTCTTTTCATAAATAAAGCTTTTAAATCTGGAAATCAATTTAAAAATAATTGTAAAATACAGGGTTGTTACACTCTCCCCCACTCAAAAATTTTCGTCCCCGAAAAGAAACGAGGTACGGAAAAGCACAGAAAGGGATAGAATGAATAGAATTAAGACAAGATGATAAGAAAATTGGAATTACACCTGATAACTATTGTTATAGGTAAGTTTAACAAGATGGAGGTGATCAAATCAAGAATATAAGCACGAAAAAGATCCTCTAGAGTCTGAATCACCTCTTTCACTTGACCGACGGTCTATGAATGGAAAAACAGTGTTCAGATCCAGATGAGTAGCAAAGATTATCAAAGATTACATAAAGATTTCTAAACGGACTGGTATAAGCAATAGCCTTCCCATTCTATAACAAGATAAGAGAAATGAGGACAACCAAAAGATAGTTTGGAAAACAAAATAAGATAATAAACTTGAAACCATAATGCTTTGAAATCATAACAATTTAGGGATGTTTATCATTTGGAAATCATACTACTAAAAATCATAACACTTTGGAAATGTTATTCTTAAAAAAGAACATAATACTTAGAAAATCATAACACCTTTTAAAAATAATCTTCATTTAAACCATTTTAATCCAAGATCAAACAATATTCATTTTAAAGTTGTAACATTTCTAAGTTTATTCAATTATAAAAATTTCCAAAACATTGTATTTTCAAAACAGCAGCACTTAAAAAATGCTACAGTAGATATATTAGTACTTCAAATCAGTTTAATTCCAGAAATATTCATTTGGATATCATTTAACTTATGACTTATTAAAACAAACTTTTATGAATGGAATATCCAAATTAAACTATACTTCGTTTATTTAAAATGCCCATTTCATAAATAGATATTCCTTCAATAAGTTACACTTAAAATTTCCATTTGAAAACCAAATTCTCAATTATCAAATTTAGTGATGTTAAAATACATTTTAACTATCATAATTATTCATTTTTCAAGACATATCAATTTCATACATAAAATATTTATCATAGCAAATATAACAATCAAATTTCTTTACACATTTATTCATTTAGACATCAATTAAACTATGAATTCGAGTTAAATAAACTTTATTACAAAATGTCCAATTCCAATGTATTTTATTTTATCTATTCAAAGATACATTATTTATTATACAACATATTCATTTCAGGAAATAACCATTATTAAAATTCCTAGGTTAGACTTAAGGTTCCATATTAAATCAAATTTGATTATTAAGTTATTTAAATAAAATCTCTTTAAATTCCTTTTTCACTATTTACCTCTGTTAATCTTTTATAACTAAATTTTAAGTGTATAACATTTATTATAACCACTCAAATTTTATTTATAAAATCCTTTTTATATTGTATATTATCCAATTACATTGTTAACTTCTAAAAAAATTTAAGGTAAGTTATATTTGAATGCAATTGTATTATACAAATAAAACTTTCCAATTCAATTATCTCAAGTTTGAATCATTTGTTCAAATTTTTGATTTTCTTCTTATAACTGAAATTATTCTTTAAAATAAAATTTAAGAATTAAACTTTTGATTCCTTTCAAACCATTTAGCGATAAGTAATTATACATACATAATATGTCAAATCAAATTTTAAATCATATATCTATATATATTATAATCCAGTCATATTTTAGAAATTCAAATCAATTAGATTTTCCAAAACAAAGCTGTAGCAAGACTACAGAACGGTTTCTTCCCTTCGAAACTCGAAAATGAAAGTCGATGATGCTGTAGTCATCACCGAAATTATTTTCCAGCGACAAAGAGAAGAGCACTTAATTTTTAAACTTTAAAATCCTTTAGAGACAAATTTTTATTCAAAAATACTTTAAATAATATATCCTTTTAAAACTTTAAACACAAGGTTTGAAACCATCAGAAATTAAATTCTCAAATTCTTGATTCATTTCAGTTTCCAAAATCAATTTATAAACATCTATTTATAAATTCATTTACAGAATGATAAATCAAGTATTATCATTTCAAATAATCAATTTAAATCAATTTATTAAGTTCCATAATATTTACTTATATCAAAATTTATTTCATTAACCAAATTTAAAATAATATAGTGTCAGTTTGTTCTGTCAAAGTGTTTTAGAAATCCTATCGATAGCGTTGATCAGACGAATCGATCGGAAGCCCAAATCAACATCAACAACTCAAACAACACAATATATAAAACAAAACATAGATTTACAAGTACAATTTAAAAATGTTTGGAGATAGTTTGGAACAAAAGACAAGATGATTAAATAACAAAATAGGGAGATGGGTAAGCTTAAATAAATCGCGGGCAACCTTAATCGGGTCAACCGTGACTTAATGAATAAGATCAAATGTGGATTTTTCCTGGGGTAAATCTACATCCGATCTCAAGAGATAGAGTTTGGAATAACAAAAGATATTAGCATCTAAACCAAGGATAAATATAAATCTCTGGTGAATCGATGCAAATTTGTAAAGGAGTTTCCCCCTTTACAAGAAAATTAGAATATTGGCGAGACCGCCAATTCACTATAAAGATCATTCGAAGTGGAGTTATGGAATACTCCAGAATCAAAAGAAGATGAATAGTGAGGGACAAGAATGAATTTTGGAATCGCATGGAACGTTCCAAAAATTCAAAGGAAATTCGAATCAAGAGGAAAAGATGCAAACTCGAACGAAAGTGATTCTGTAAATAAATCTACTCCATATGCTGAGTTTTGCCTCAAAGCCAAAGCTCTGATACCAACTGTAACGACTCGATATTTTCAACCATTCGCATCCATTATAAGTGTATAGGTAGACACTCATGCCGGAGTTGAATTGCTCAAAATACCGCGTTGTAATTAAAATTTTGCAAATCTCAGAATATACAGTAAATAAATATAATCACAGATCACAGACATAGAGTAAAATAATGCAGCGGAAGTAAAAGAAATAGTAGTTCATGAAGCTACTATATAAATATGACAGAGCTACATAAGATACAACAAAAGAAATAGAGTACAACAAAAGTCTCAATAAAATAACCAAGTACAAGCTGAGTAGAACAACGAAATTGAAATAGATAGGACATGACAAGCAGATAATCTCCAGCGATTCAAATCTCCAAGAGAGTGGAAATCCAAATCTGTGAATAACTCAGGCTGACCCGAGCGTAAAGCAAAACACAAAACACTCGATTCAGGACAATATATACTTATATAATGTAAACCAACTCAAGTGAACTGTAATAAAGGTACAAGTAACTTAGAAGATGCTTGGGACCGCCCATCCTCTAAGGATCCGTTAAACTATCTACTATGTAGTAATATTCGATATTATAATAGTGTCTAAATAAGTATAGTATAATCATATAGAAAATAGCGTTAAGGGGATGGAGAACCTTAACGCGGTCGGATCTTAAAATCATAATCGTAGTAAAGCTTGATATGGTAGGTGACACGGCATAACTAGGCAATGCCAGGGTAGATATACCAATTACGCACACGGACTGATGGATACGCATAGCAGCCACTACCGTTCCACCTCGAACAACACTCCCAAATCGGAGGATGGCCATCTAATCAATCACAAGTAAGAGTATAATATCGAAGAAATGTGTTCGAGAAGAGGTGCTACCTCACTGGTCCGAGATCGCTCCTGTTTTAGCCACCTTATGCCAACTCACGGGAGTTGGGTCCACGTAACATACCTTAAGAACGTCGCCACCATCCTACTTCATTCTGGAATCTCCACCGCGTACACGGTTGTCAAAGTGGTTTTGGGTATCGACAGAGAGTATGTCCATATCCATCCCGGTCTCTTTGCCAACCAATCGTTATTATAACCCGTGGTTATAACTTTTAAAAACAATACTTTACTTCAAAATAAAATATCATTTCAAACCATATCTTTATCAAAATAAAGATTAAATCAATTCCAAACCATTTCCATATATTTAAATTTTCATATCATTTCAAAACTTCATTTCAAATCATTTTAATATAATAAAATATCATATCCTTACAAAACTTCATTTCAAATCATTTTAATAAAATAAAATATCCTATCAGTTCAAATCCAAATATTCAACTTTAAATACCTTTTAAATTCAAAGATATCGTTCATTTACTATCATTTCAAATCACCTTTAAATAGTTTATATTCCAATCAAAATAATTCATTTAAACCTTTTAAAAGTGTAATTATTATATTTTCAAATCAAGTATTCAATTTCCAAAGTTTCAAACCATTCTGAGTTCGTTTACTAAGTCAAAAACCCTAATTATTAAAATTTCAGCATTTCATACCATTTAAAAACAACTGCTATAAGTTATATTTGAAAACATTTTTAATTCAGCAAAGACAGCACTTAAAACTGCTGTTAAAACTCAGTTTTATTTGAATTATAGTTCAAAACAGAAAAGACAGCATTTCAGAAGTGCTGCGGTAGTTCAGATTTCAAAACAAGGTTTAAATTTGGTTTCAGCAAAGACTGCGGACCATTATAGCATTTCCAAAGAATGCTATAATAGACCTGAGTTCAATATTAGCCTATAAGTTCAATTACAGCAACTACAGCATTTCAAAAATGCTGTAATAGCTCTTTTTACACAATTTTAGTTCAAAACAGAATCTATAGCATTTCTGAATGCTATTAAAAGTTAATTTCAGGTGTTAGTGTATTTCCAGCAATTAAATAACTTTAATTTAAAACACATAAACATTTTAAAAATCATATTTTAACATTTAAAATGTTCATTTACATATCGTTTAACATATATCTTTTCATAATAAATTTCTTATAATAAAATCCAATTTTCAACAATTTACTTAATAAATTTAAGTGTAAAAGTTTCCAATTCTTCACATTTCAACAAATAACTTAACACTTTAAATTTAAATTACCATTTCACAAATTTAACTAAATTTCCAATTTTATTTAATTAACTTAACCCTTTAATTAAAACCAAATTTCACATTTCCAAGTCAAGTTATATTTTAAAAGATCACTTTTAAACATTCACTTATTTAACCACTTAAATTCATAGAAAAATCAATAATACTTTTATAAATCACTTAAATTCAAATTTAATCAAATTATCATATTTACCATTTCCAAATAAAATTTAATATCCATTTTATTTATATAACTTAAATATCATTTTTAACCAAAATTCCAAATTTCCAACTTAAGTTATATTTCAAAAATCCAGTTAAACCATTCATTAATTACATTTTTAACACATGGAAAAAAATCATAATTTCTTTATTTTAAAACATTTCAAAATCTATTTAAATCAAATTTCATAAATTTATAATTTTTTTAAAATACGTAAAAATATCCAAAACACTTTATAAAATAACCACGGGCCAGTATATAGTTTTCTAGCCTAGGTCAAGTGATACGGATATGTATCATTTCAATCCGCAGTTTGAAAAGAAAAATCCGGGTTCTATCATTTCAAACCCGCAATCCCAAGTTAAAATAAATTAAATAAAAACCATTCAGGCCTATCATTTCAGCCCATAACGATTTTTCCCTATTCTAAAGTCCGTTCGGATATGTATCATTTCAACCCATAGTGATTCTAATCTACAGGGAACTTGCAATGGTGATAACAGATATAAATAACAGAATAGCATGAAATAACAGTAACATATGATATAATAAGTGTAATAACAGGTGTGAACATCATATGATAATAATATAAACATATATAACATGATGATATACATTACAGATTCAAATGGTGTCGGTTTATCAGTTATATAGGTACATATTGTCTGGTGAGAATAACT
Organism: Allium fistulosum; assembly: GCA_030737815.1. Taxonomy (NCBI): domain Eukaryota; kingdom Viridiplantae; phylum Streptophyta; class Magnoliopsida; order Asparagales; family Amaryllidaceae; genus Allium; species Allium fistulosum. The sequence goes on along the minus strand of CM060906.1, from coordinate 946,413,099 downwards.
CACATGTTTGTGCTGGAGATATCAAAACCAATGACACAATGGAAACAAATGCATGATGACAAGACTACGGACTTGAGTGGAGAGCGAATCCAAGCTACAAATCTTGTGCACAACCCAAAACAACCAATCAAAACAACAAAATTCAATACGACTTTAAAATGAAATAACTTTGAAATGAAAAGAGATTTGAATGTCAAATCTTTTGCCTTGTTTTCTACAATTCTTTGCATGGCCTAGGGGTTTATTTAGGTCAGGTTTGACATGACTTTGGCTCAGGTTTGATCATAGGAATGCATGGCATAAAGGCTAGAACATGTGGAGGAAGTTACAACACAAGAATATCAAGAGACTAGGCAACATAGTGGAGTTTGGTTCAACTTTTGGCTCGATCTATGGGTCAAATGGCTCGGCCATCATCTGGTAAAGGTCTGGACAGAGGTTTGGGTGATGAGTAGCAGCAGCCAAAGGTCATGTAGCAAGTGGTGGTGGTGGCTAAGGGGGTGGCCAAAGCAAGATATGGAGGGTAGGTGATGATATGTGTGGTCTAGGCAATGTTTTGTGGAGTTTTGTGGTGATGGCTTCAAGTGGAAGGTCATGGCCTGTCTCGGTCAGAGGGAAAGGAGTGTTTGTTGTAGTAGATGGAGGAGGTGATGATGGGGATGAAGGTGGTAGAGGCTAGGCCAAGCAAACATGTGAAGAGATCAAGACAAAATTGCATAGAAAAGTAAGAAAAAAAGTAGAAAGAAAAGAGGGAGATTACCAAATTTTTTTGCAAGATGGAGGCCATGATTTTTTTTAGGGTTTTGGAGCTTTGAAAATTCGTGAATAAGATGAGGGAGTCGGCTGAAAATTAATGAGGAAAAGAACAGCAGAAAATAAAATAAAAGATGTATTGATTGAAAAGAAACGGTAGAATTCAAAAGGGCTAAGCACACAAAAGGTATCAAACTCTTCATATATCTTTAATTCCCTTTCTATAACTTTATATTTCTGGAAAAAATAATAATCCCAGATAAAATTTCGAAATTTTATCAAAATATAATAATTTATATAAATATTTATCAATTATATAAAGTTAAATTAAGAAAATAGCTAAAATAGTAAACTAGTCTAGAAAATTTGGAATTGAATAGAATAAATTTTTAGAAAATTCATATGATCTTGTAATATATTTTTAAAAATAAATAATAACATGAAATAAAAATATATTCACAAAATAAACATTTAAAATTTAATTTACATATAATTTCTAATGAAGAAAATAGCAGAAAATAGGAAAACGGCCTTTAAAAATAGGAAATCATCATAGTAAATTTTGGAAAAATTCTATTATCATTTTTAAAATATTTAGAGATGGAAATATGCATAAATAAACATATTGACACATATTAAAATAAATTATAAGAAAGAAAATATGATTTATAAAATTTAAAATAGGCAAAATTGCACAATAAAACAAATTATACTAAAAATTGAAATGTACATAACTTTTACATTTTAACTCCGTTTTCAACAAAACGAAAAGCAGTATTCATGTTATTAAATCTATTTTCATAATAAAAGATAAAATTTATAATTTCAAATATTTAAAATTTAAATTTAAAAGTCAAAGTTTTACTATTTTAACCAAAATTCACTTTTCTGGAAATATTAAATTTAGTCATATTTGGAATTCTAATCCACATACAAAATCAAAGTTTTTATATTTACAATAACAAAATTTATTCTTTTCATAAATAAAGCTTTTAAATCTGGAAATTAATTTAAAAATAATTGTAAAATACAGGGTTGTTACACCAAGAGTGCCCATCATTTCAGTTAAGTCAACTAGGATGGCACCTTTTTTGGCTAAGTTATTTATGAAGAATGTAGTTAGACTGCATGGGAATCCTAGTAGTATAGTAAGTGATAGAGATCCATTATTCACTAGTGAGTTCTGGAGAAGTCTACAGAAAATTTTAAGAACCAAGCTCAAGATGAGTACCGCTTACCATCCATAGACTAATCGGAAAACAGAAAGAGTTAACAAAGTCTTGAAAGATTTGTTAAGAGCTTATGTGCTAGATTTTGGAGGATCGTGGGAAGACCACCTACACTTAGTCGAGTTTTTGTATAACAAAGTTATCAGGCTAGTATAGGGATGGCATTGGAGATAGGTTGGTTAGACACTAGAGATAGCTTTGTACGGGAGGCCATGCAAATCTTCCATTTATTGGTTAGACACTGGAGATAGGTTGGTTCTTGATCTAGATTTAGTTAGGGAAGCTTTAGAGAAGATTGAGTTGATTCGGGCTAGGATGAAGGAAGCTCAGTCTAGGCAGAAGAGTTATGCAGATAGAAGACAGAAAGACTTAGAGTTCTTTGTTGGAGATCATGTTTTCATTAAGGTATCACCGATGAAAGGTGTAATTAGATTTGGAAGGTCAGGGAAATTGGCACCGAGATTTTTTGGACCATTTTCTATTGTAGAGAGGATCGGGAAACTTGCATATAGAGTAGAGTTACCAAACAGTTTGGTAGGAGTCCATGATGTTTTCATATTTCTCATCTAAGAAATTGTAGAGATCCGTAGACTACTATAGCACTGAATGTGTTAGAGGACTTAGTGGTAGAGCCGAATTTGACTATAGTTAGAAAGCCAGTTCGTATAGTCGTAAGAGATGAGAAGTGGCTCAGGAACAAGACAATAAGACTAGTTAAAGTCCAGTGGAGCGACGATGAGAGAGACTGTACATGAAAGACTGAGAGCAGGATTAGAGATGCTTATCCTGATTTGTTTGATGATATGTTTTACCTTTTTGATTGATTTGTTTAGTACTTTATCCTAATTTCAAGGACGAAATTCTTTAAGGAGGGGAGTTTGTAGCGACCCTAATTTTGATTAACATTATTTAGGATATTTAATTAGTTAATTTACATAAAATAATGTGATGATTAGGGGATTGAGATTTGTGTTAATAGAAAGGTAGCCGTGTCATATAACAAATGAACCAAAGGGGAACTAAAATAAAATAGGTAAGGCAAATAGATAAGGGGTAAAATAGGAATAAGTATATTCTTATACCCTAAACCCTTAGGCCATTCTTTCTACATGTTCATTTGCAAAAATTAAACATAAGAGGTCGGTCACCATTAAGGAAGTACAAGAAGAAGATAAAGCAATCAAAGGATGGAAGCTTAATCAATTCAAAACCATTCTCAAATCTCAACTCCTTAATCACAAAGCTAAGGTGAATAATCACTACATCTCATGTTTTTGATTATTTTCGGTTATGATTAAATTCGAACTATTTTGCAAGGGTTTTCCATGTTTTTGATTGTTAAGTTGGATATATATGCTTGTTGATGATTAATGCTAATTCATATGAATTTTATGGTATGTTTTAATGTGAAAACCCTATTAAATGACATCAAAACGCCTTACGATTTTAGAATAAGGTCAGAAATGATATTTTAGAGATGAGTTTCAATTTTTATAATTTTCTGAATTAATGTGGATTTAATATTAATAAGTGTATAAAATTATTTAAGGTATGGGACTTAAATGTTTTATATATTTAAGGGGCATTTTGTAAATAATTTAATTTGTTTATTTCAGAAATTTCGACAGTCTTCTAGAAAATAAATTAGCAAGCAATCATGTTTTAACAAACAAGGTAGGTTAGTTGAAAAGAATTGCTTTAAAAGGTTAAAAATCAACGTATAAATGTTTTTTACTTGTTTCGCCACTTTTGGCACCTAGCCTTCGACACCTTACTTCCGCCTCCATCTCCATCGAAACCAAAGCACAGAGTATCAAAGAACTGGTACGTAGTGAATTGGACACAAGTGAAAGGTACTTGGTAGAAACCAGGGGTTCCAAAGGGGTCGAAGCTTTACTTTTTTTTAAAATGAAAATGCACCTACTTTGCTTTCGAAAGGAATGCTTTCGCCTTGGTTAGCTTTCGACTGGGTCAAATTGTTTTAAAGGAATGGTTTCGAAAGAGGCTGCGCCTTTATGTTTTAACTAAATGCTTTCGAAGGGGTCGAAACTCCTTGCTGCCGCTTTCCCCCTTTCGAAGCAAATGGTTTTGAAAGGGTTACTTTGTTTTTAAAACTTAGCCACTTCTCTAATGCTTTCGAAGGATTGGTTTCGACACCATCACTTCTTTACTTAGGAAATAGCTTTCGGAAGAGTGCTTTCGACTTAGTTGTTTTATGACCCTTTTGTTCTATTGAAAGTTAAACCCAAAAGGTTTTGGAAGGAATAGTTCTAATGGTTTCGAAAGGTTATCCACATATTTTACTTGAACCCAAATGCTTTTGGAAGGTTTGATTTTATGAAAAGGATTTAGTGATCTTGAAAGGTTTAAGATTATGGTTTCAAATGGGTGGTTTCTCGATGGTTTCAAATGGTTTTAAATGGATGATCTCGATGTTTTTAAAAGGCAATGTTTATAGTGTTTTGATAAGAGAATGTCTAAGATTTTAAAGTTTTCGAAAGAAAGGTTTTTCAATGTTTTTGAAAGTTTTATTAGGAATGGTTTCGAAAGGTATGTTTTGGCCATTCGGCCTAAGGTTATGAAGAAAAATAGTTACTTGGTTTCGAAAGGGGCACTTTCAATGGTTTCAAAGGGGCACTTTCAAAGTTTAAATATTTATCAACAAAGTTTTGTGTAAATTATATAGCATGACAAGGTGATTTGAGTAAAGCATAGAGTAAATTTTCCTTGTTTAAAGTACGATTTAAAGGTTTAAATCAATTTGGAAGAAAATGTTCTCAAAGAAAATTTTATGGGTAGATGACCCCAAGTAAAATGACTCAGATATTAGAATACCAAATGGGGCCGGTATGCGGTCGCGTCCTATACTTTAGCTAGTAGCCCCTAGTTAATATAAGTCCAAAATTCCAGTGTGTAGGGCTTTGTCACAGGTAAGACTAAAATGATGTTACACACAGAAAGGAATCTATAGAGGAGAGATAGGTTATTGGTGAGCCTGAAAAACTATTTGGATCAGTTGACCTTGGGAGAACTAAGTTAGGGACAGACCGTCCAGAAGAGGGTATCTAACAGAATTTAGATTATTTGTTTATTTTGCCTTGTAGGCCCGAGTCAGCCAAAGGTTAGTAGTTTGCCAAACAAAACTATAGTATTCAGATAGATAGTCTATTCGTTACCTAATTTGTATGCATACATGATATTGCTTTATTGTTTTAACCAGTTTTGGTTGCAGGATTAAGATTTGCAAAAGATATGTTTTAAAGGGATATTAGTGAGGGGAAACCCATTTCGCTAAGCGACGTGGCCTCGCTTAATATCAAATAACCGAGATGTATAGTATTATTCACACCAGCTTTATGTCTGACTCGAAGCTTATGTTTTCCCCTTAAACTCTCGGGTGCTCAAAATTGATTTGAGTAGGTGAGAGTTGAGGGTTTACAGGTTCCAGTAGGTTGACGAATAAAGCTTCCGAAGACGAGCAGGAGGCTGATGGCTAGCTATTTAGGAGTTGTTATGTTTTTATTTCTACTGTATTGTATTAAGTCTATTATGACTATTTAATACTCTGGTCAACCAAGGGGGCATCTTCATATGTCGCTCTTGGCGTATTTATGTAATAGTTATATTTGATCCGAAACCGGAAAACGATTGGGATTATGTAACTTGGATATGAAACGTTGTTTTGAAATGTAATCAGAAAAGTGTTATAATCTGTGATGTTTTTATTTCATATTCAAGTGCTTCTGATATTATGGATACCATTAACTCTACCGTATTTGGTCACTGGAAGTTAATACTATGGATGACTACAACATCTGTAGTGCTTAGCTTCAGGCCTCCAGATAAGAGATGTTACAATATTCGATTCGGGAGCATCAACTTCATTTATAACTAAAAATGTAGTTAACTTCTTTGAGTCTAAAAACACTCATTGTCATTATGATGTGCACATAAAAATGTATATTTTTTACTCTCATACTTAATCTTCTTCTGTTAAAATAAAAGACATATTAGGGTATTATTACATGTTTTGACCAAAATTTACAAAAATGTTTTAAAATCATCATCCACTCATCTACATTTGGGCAAAACGATAATTTTGTGTATTTGCATTAATTTTGGGAGAACTTATTTGCACATTTCAATTTTATTTTTTAGGAACTTGAGTACAAATTGAAAAAAGCATCATAGTTTATGCATGCACATGTTTTGAAAGCCAAAAGAAAGAATTAACTCTTCATGGAGGAGCCCACCTACCCCTTAGCAAATTGACCGCGATTAAAATAAAATCATATATTAGTGGGAATTAATTAATCTTTAGTAATTACTTAGAGAGCACACAAAGTGAAGGGCAGTTTTGGTAACACCCTAAAATATAGTAGGGCTTTAAACTTGTATAAATACTCTCTTATGATTCATGAAAGAGATGAATAGTTGCAGTCACAAAATTATAAATAAAAGTTGTTTTCTTCTTTAGTTTAATGGCTTTTTAGCTTAATACTTTACGCAATTTTATTTCATGCCTATTCTTTTGTGTCATTTTATTTATGCTTCCCTTTTATTTTATGTAAGTAAATTAGATTTCCTCTATGCAAATTAGTGTAGATTTATTTTTATGCAATTAATTAGCTCTATTTCTCTTTAATTACATTTTTTTTTGTTAATGTTGAAATCCACTTTTATTGAAATGAATTCAAGGATGAAATGTTATACCCTTTTTATTCAAGGGTAATGAAGCTCTCATGATTCATGTAAAATCAACATAATGGTTTCATTTATTATCTCTTGTTTTTGTGCTTAATGCAAATGTGGATATAGATGAAAGTTTGATGTTTATAAATAAATTTGATAGCTTATGTTGTTAATCACAGATAGGCTATACTTAATCAAATATAGACTCAAGTTACATCTTCATCTAACTATTTTATTTTGATAATGACGTTAAAAGTGAATTAAAATTTGGCGATCTATGTTACTTGATCTAAGATGGTAAATTGATCGTGCTTAAAATAGATTTTATTTCTAACTTCATAATCATTTTCATGAGATTTAATAAGTGAGTTTAGTTGATGTGTTAAAATTTGATGGTTTATGTTGCTTCATTTAATATCACAAATAGACCATTCTTAAAATCAATACATTAACTAATTCCACTTGGGTTAAAAAGAGAGTTATTAAATGTTGATTTATATGAATAAGAGTGGATTTATCACTAAATTTCCTTTTAACCTCGTTACTTTTATTCTAGCTTTACTCTAGTTTTTCTACAATTTTTAGTTAAAAACATTTTAAAAATTTTTAGGATAATTTGATCGAGTAAGTTAAAATTCTTGCTATCCTTGTGGTTTGATCCATACTTGCCGATGCACTATACTTGTATGTCATGCACTTGCGGTATTTTATAATGATAAAATTCAACGGTTTTCTAATAGATAGAAGTCCGTTTCGAATCAAGCTTCCGGCACCAGTGCCGAGGAAAACAATTTAGTTTTACTTTACTCTTCGAATTATTTTTACATTTGTTTTATTTTATTCTGTATTATTAAACAAAAAAACAAAAAAGCTATGTAGTGCACTTGTTGCTACATTTTGTGTTTTGTTCATTTGTTTTTGTTCATTTGTGCATTTCAAACATGCTAAATTACAATTTTCAGTTTTATTCATTTGTGCTTTTGTTCATTTTGTTTTGTTCACAGTTTTATTTCAGTTTTTTGGTTCTATTTTTGTTTTGTGCATCGGTTTTTTACACTACAATTAAACATACTTTTGTTTTAAACACAACCCTATTTTCAATACAACCCTAATTTTGTTTTGTGCAACACAATCTCTGATACATAAACCTGTTCCTCCTCTAAAACACAAAACTTCTTTCATCCAACATAACCTACGACCTGCCAATACCATTATAATACTATAACTGAACTATCATAGGGAATTTCAATCAACAACACAGCAAACCAATCAAACAACCCTCAGCATTTCAACTCAACCTGCATCTCCAATCCCCAAACTCAACATCAACCTAAAACCTAACTCAAACACGTTATCAAAGCACAGGCGAGCATATCCATACAGTAGCGCATCGCCACTTAATCTTCTCCAAGAACAACGACCACCCAAAACTGCAACCAAACCATGACTGCATCAACCAACCACAACATGTGACCAACCTGCCTGCCGTTCACCTCCTCCACCAACATCACCTGAAGCAACTAATCTCACCTCACTACAAATTCCAAACTCTAATCCACAACTTCCATAACATGAATCACTCAATCATTGCAATAACCCACCACTGCAAACAACCAACAACCCACCACCTCCTCCTCCTGTTTCACAAACAGGCAGCCATAAATGCTACTGAAACGCTTGAGTTGCCCTCTTTGACCATCTTCGATAAACACCACAACCTGAAACCACCCTCATCAACAAATTGCGACCACCAATCCATTAAGCTCAAACCTGCGACCCAAACCAGCAACCTAATCTTAGTTGCTGCTGCTTTCGATTTTGGAATTTATTTTTGGAATTTTGACTTTGGAGTTTGTTGCGGTATTTGTTGATTTTGGAATTTTAGAACTGTTATTGGAATTGTGATTCCTAGGTTGTAAATGTGATTTTAGCAATCATCTAAGAATTTTATTTGTCTTTGGAATTGTGTTTTCAGCGACCACTAAGAATTTGTTCTTTTGGTTGAGATTTGTTTGTGTTGCGATATTTGCTTCTAGGTTGTTGATTTCTTAACTGGGCTTGTAGTGGGGTTTTTTTATTTTAAATTTTTTGTGTAAATTCATTGGTTTTTTTTAATTTTCTTTCGTTTGGTTTGGGTAACTCAGGTTAAGTTCAATTTTTAAGTTTTCTTTTGTTTAACTGTCATTCGTTTTGCTTTATTAAAAGAAATCCAAAAACAAAATCTTTTTCAAATTTTCAGATTTCGAATAGAAGAAAAGCCGACAAAAGGAAGAATTGCTTGCTAAAAAATTCCTCTGCTTTACTTATCAAAATTTGCGCTAAAAAGTTCCTAGTTTTAAATAAATTTGCACATAATTCTACATGCTATGGTATCGTGTTCCTATCTCTTCTTTTTATTTTTCTGGCATTGTTGGTTGCTTACATTTCTAAAAGAAAAAATAAAAACTCAGCTGTAGTTGCATTGATAACGCGCGTTTAATTTCTGTTTTGCATCACTTCATACCTATTTTTATTTTCTAAGGGCCCTACCCAAATACACATAAGGTAAGGATTTCATCACCGTTTCGTTGGTCCACAAATTGCATTTCATTATATAAACTGAATTAAGAAAAATAAAGATTAGACATTTGACTTAAGGATGTCATGGGCTCATTTAGGACAAATTTGTATTCTAATAAGTTGACCTATTTTAACAAACTTTCTCTTAGTGTCCAAGGAAAAGGTAAAGTCTCAATCATTTATAATTATTATGATGATTCATAAGATATTATATTGATTGTTTCTTTGAAGGTTCTTAAAGTTTCAACTACATTGCTATGGTGATTCATGGTGCAATGATAATTCCTATCTGTTAGCTGGCTAAGGATTGTTTCATTAAATTAGGTCAAAGTGTCACTCTACAAGTTTGGGTTAGGAGTTATTAAGGAAAGAAAATTTATGATTAAGTCAATGCATTTATTTAGTTGCATTAGTTTCATGCATATATAAAAAAATAAATAAATAAACTTTTTAAAGTAAAAAAAAATTAAAAAACAAAAGAGAAAAAACACACTTCCATCTTATTCACTTACCTTTGTTGTTCACCTTTTCTTTTTCTCTCTCCCTTTAATCTTCTTCCATATACATGAGAGTTTGGACTCGTGACATTTCAAATAACCTTTAGTGTGAAAAACAATCCTTCAACCTTAACAAACGAAATTCCTCCTCATACTCTCATGGATAGAATTTTCCATGATTGAGTTTTTGTACCTTCTTGCATTACCTTACCCGCCACAACGGGTAATTATTTTGAAATCCATTGAAGTCAAATTAAAACACTTCCAAAATTTAGCAGTTTTGAAAACAACGATCTTTATATCTTTTTAACAAAGTTTGAACAAGTTTGTGTAACCATAAAACTTCAACTATTATGCAATGATGGAACAAAACTTAGGTTAATCCCATTTGCACTGACCGACTGTGCAGAGAAATGGTTGTATAACTTGCCTTCGAATTCGATTAAAACATGGGACGATTTTGTAAAGTTTTCTTAAAGAAATTTTAGCACTTGGAAAAACAAACAAAATTCGAAATGAAATTATAAACTTTCATCAATTTGGGGGTGAATCCTTTGGAAAATGTTTTGAAAGGTTCAAGGAACTTTTAATGAAATATCCACATCAAAATTTTGAAAAATGAAATCTTTGCCAAATTTTATATAACGGATTTAAAAATAGCTCTCAAACATTGCTTAAATCAATGTGTCAAGGAAAAATTTTATCACAAGATCGCGATGTGCTTGGCAAATTCTGGAAAAATTAGCTGAAAAATCAAATCAATGGGAACAATCCAATGAAAAATCAATCTATTCAAGATCAAGCACACATTCGATAAGATCATCATTGGCCTTAGAAGTGAAAATCAATGTGATGATAATAAATTTGATAATGTGTTTTCATCAAATCAAATGAACCAAGGTTCTGAAGTCTTGTGTTATAAATGTAATGATCCAAACCACATTATCGATAATTTCCTGACTCATTAGAACAAATCAACGCTTTTAATAAAGTTAGGAATGATCCGTTCACTTTAACATACAATCCCGATTGAATAAATCATGTTAACTTCGCTTGGAACCAAAAATTCGACCACAATTAGTTCGACCATCTATTCAAGCACTTCCAAACATTGTTTCAAATCCTCTTTTTTAACCAAATTAATTTCAACAATACTTTATGCCACCTTCCCAAAACCAAGCACAATAATCTTTTGTTCCTCAAGATGATAAACTAATGAAATCACTTGAAAAAAGTTTAGAAACTTTGGTAAAGCAACCACTCAAAATCTTTAATCGAACAACAATTTGCAAAACCTGCTAACCTTTCACATGCAAAATATAAGTTAATCAATCTCTAAACTCGAAATGCAAGTAAGTTAGTTAGCCACTACTGTGAGCGAGAGATAAAGATGCATGTTTCTGAGCCAACCTATAATGGACCCTAGGAATTAAAACACAAGCTCAATCTAAGCTCATGTCGTTCAAGATAGCAATATGAATCAAATGAACACTATCACCACTTTGCGATCTGGTAAACAAATTGATAACCAAGTTGCCAGTCCAAACAACATACCAGAAATTCCTCTCAACACTGCAAAAACCACAAATGTTTCTGATCAAAACATCGAATCGAACATCAAACCAACTTCCAAATCTAATTCTTTTCCAACTCAAGTAGACCACCCTATTGAGTTTTGAGTTCCATTTCTACATGACTTTAACCTAAAAAACAATCCGATCAAATGGAAAAGATTTTAGAGATTTTCAAACAAGTCAAAGTGAAAATTCCTCTCCCAGATACCATCCAACAAGTCCCAACTTAAACTAAGTTTTTGAAGGAATTGTGCACTCAAAAAATACACACTCAAGTTCCCAAAAAGTCTTTTTAGAGTCCAGTATAAGTGAAGCCTTGTCTCAATTTATTCTTGTAAAATACAAAGATCCTAGTTGCCCAACAATCTCGTGTACAATAGGAGACAAGAAAATCAATAAATGTTTGTTAGATCGAGGTGCTAGCATAAACTTGCTCCCAAATTCAGTTTACCAGCAACTAGGTTTAGGTGAGCTTAAATCGACAAAATTCACCCTTCAATTGGGTTATCACTCTGTAAAGAAACTAACAGGTGAGATTGTAGATGTTTGGATTAAAGTGGGAGAATTCATATTCCATGTCGATTCATCGTCCTTGAAACACACCATATAAATAATCTCATTAGCCAAATTCCTTTGATTTTAGGACGACCTTCTTAGCCACCTCGAATGCCTTGATCAACTACCGAAATTGTTCAACGAAAATTTCCTTTAGTACCATGACCATAGATCTTAACATCTTCAATTTAGAAAACCAATCAAACGAACCATTCGACCACACTTTGGAAGTTAGCGCTATTCATAAAAATGTCAAAATTGAAATAGTTGACCTTAATAACAAACACGAGGCAAAGTACGAACAATTGTTTCAAGACATGCCAAACGAGATCAAAGACAAGCTTTGTAAGGACCTGCCTTTTCGATCCTCAAAAGTCGATACTAACACATCCACAGTATTTACGTGCTGAGTATCCAAGTGTCGAAAAGACATATTGTTAAGGGAAAGGAAGAGGAAGATAGAATAAAATCTCACACCATGACGAGTAACATATAATATACAATAGATCTTTATAAAAGAAAAACTATAATATACATACGTCTATCAGAGTTAACTAACTAATCATCAGCATGGACAGTTATAACAACATATCCTCACAATTGCTGATAAGTACACTACAACAAATGGAGTGGAAAACAAAATATATGCCAGTATGTTTTGGAGGCAACCAACTCAATTCCTAAAGTTCCAAAGCATCCAAACTAAATCTATAAATATGCTCAGTCTGGCCCAAGCATCATAAGAAAAATAATGTCCAGATCAGTCTAGTAAACAAGCATGAGAAACACACCTCAAATGGATTTTGATGTAATAAAACCTTTCAAAATAAAGGTATCTCACAACACCATACCGCACATAAACACGAATCAATTTTTAACTTACGATAACCAAACTATTTCATTGGAAATCTTCTGATATTATAATAATGTCTAGGGTTTAAAATATATTGAATCATAGCCAAAATTGTTACATTAATTAAATTCTAGCATAATAAGTATACAACTAAGTCCAAAAGCACTTATTAGAGAAAGGATTCCATCAATGACAAGGCATCGGGGTGCCACCTATCACGGTACACCTTTAGATAAAATGTACTGAGGTCAAACCTATCGACCCCTACATGGCAAGATCAGCCTATCCCGTACTGGATAGTAGCAAATATTTCATCACCCTGGTTGCTTTGCAACCTTTTCCCGAGAACTCTCATGCATAGTCAAATCCATAAATAATAATCTAGAAAGGGTGATGACAATGCCATAATGGGTGTGACCCACATAGCCTTACGGCATATCCCTTATTTTAGTCATTCCCAACTGGGGAGGCTAGAGGCTATGTTTACCTTGTTAGAAAATCCCACTTGGAACACTAACACTGTCCTCTAGGCAACAATGCAACACCAGCACTAGTCCATATAATTTGTTCAAGATATGAACAAACCGAAGGCACTTCTTCTACTACATCCATTTTGGAATCACCCTCAGGATTAGTAGTAAGTAGCTCTTGCACTTCAAATAACTTTGTCTTCGATCATCTTCAAGATATCTCTAATTCGAACACTTATGCTGGTTCGAAGTGGTTTTCGGATAATATATCCGATCTCGATCTCTCCGAATCAACAATGATAATTTTTAAAAACTGGCCACCATTTGATAGTCGGTTATTTAAATATCAAATAAAAAAACAATTCAACCAGAGATTTTACCAAGCATGGTTAAGCACAAAGCAACCACTAAGCCTATTTAATTAATCCTTTTGTTAATTAAAACCACTTTATAAATACTTGTATCAAAATACTTTTACAAAGATATATTTACAAATACTTCTCTACTCTTTTAAATACTTGGAAAATATTGATATATTTATCTCAACTGTATAAGTACACTCACAAAACATTCCACTTTCAAAACTTATAAAACTTCTCCATATACTTATATCAATAGTATAAGTATATTCACAAAACACGACATTTTTAATACTTAGCAAATTTACTCATATACTTATCTCAACGATATAAGCATATGCACAAATCTTAAGAAAGATTTCATTTCCAAAACCATAATTAATCGGGTTTAAACAAATGTCATTTTAAAACATTGACAACAATAAACCCAAAACAATTTCCTTTTGGTGAAAGTAAATAGATTGGATGGAAATTATACCAAATACCACCACTTCTCGATTTCAAACAATACTATCTCTCGATTAACAAAAATATTAGACAAGTTAGAAAACTATCATTGCCTTGATACACATTCTTAACTCTCAAGATAGAAACGAGTTTTCATACCTTGGAATTTGGTGTTAAGTATAGAAAGAAAACTTACCATACCACCGTAATTTAAAACGATCATTTACGTAAATCAGGTCTCAGTCTTTTATTATAAATCCTATTTATAAAATGTTTTGATAAAATTTCTTTTTATTTACAAAACTATTTTATATTTACAAACTCCTTCTATAAATATTATCTACAAAACTCCTTTTATTAAACCTTAACTACATTTATATAACTCTTTTTTTTATAAAACTCATTTCTATTTATAAAAATCCTCTCATAAATTCCCTAATAAAATTTATAAACTCCTTTAATAACAATCCCTTATAAAAATCATTTATTAACTCTAAATAAAACTCTTTTATATTTACAAACTCTTTTTATAAAATAGTATCTATAAAACTCCTTTAATAAAACTCCAACTCCATTTATACAACTCTTTTTTTATAAAACTCATTTCTATTTATAAAACACCTTTCATAAATTCCCTAATAAGATTTATAAACTCTTTAATAAAAATCCCTTATAAAAGTCCTTTATAGATCCAAAACTCACTTTTAAAATTTTATGTACTTAACACAAATCTTCATTTCCAAAGTAAGACCAGATAGTTTCATAAAACGATCCTTTCCTATATCACCAAAAATTCACAAGTGGAATTAATTATTCCAATTTATCAAAATGATATTAATTTCCTTTTAATAGAATATCATTTATAAAACCCTTCCCTTATTTATAAAACACTATTTATAAAACTATCTTTTTCTTATAAATAATATTTATAGATCCATCCTTTTATGCAACATTTAATATAAACGTTTCGCAAATATTCATTCCAAAATATTCCTATCTTCCTTTAAAAACAAAAATCACTTAAAAATAAAAGATAAACCCCTTTAATTCCTTTAAAATAAACATTTCTTATTATATTAACTTTTCTATAAAGATAAATACTTCCTAAAATAATTTTAAAACATTTACGTACGTACACGTATTAGAAAAGAATTAAGGAAGTTGAAGGAAAAATATAGAAGTTCATAAGCTATATTTTATTTTAAAGAAAATATCACCCGCTTTTTCAAAATGAAAACTTTTCCAAATCAAATAACACTTAATAGTGTTTCTAAAATACTATAAGGGGGCCAATACTTACTATAGCACTTAATCGATGCTATTTCGACCTTGTTCTCTTAAAAGGTTCAACCTTTAACATATGTCAGTGTCACACCCAATATGGAAAAACTATCAAATTTTTGAATTTAACAATCTATATAACAGGTATATAACTGAAATAAAATCAATAAGTAAACTGCAATTAAAAATCACAATATCGAGAAATCTGGATTTCCTTACTAAATTCTTGTATTTTCAATTTAAATAACATTTCTAAAAAGCAGATATTTGACCAAACCAAGCAATAATTCATCCAAACACAAATAGTAAATTTTTATCTACTATATATCATACTGATTATCCAAAAAGTGATTTTAACTCACCGAAATTCCAACGGATGCTTTGGCATTTCAATTTGCACTAAAATCGAACGACATTCGATTTAAGCCCAAAATTTTACTTGCTCCAACTTCAACGAAACCAGTTCCATTGCGTAGCCATCACCATTACAAGCGCAACACAAAAGATTATGTCTCGATTGGATCTCGTATAGAATAGTTATTCAATTTATAAGATTTCAATTTAATTTTAAATAATTAATTATATTATTTACTAATTACCCAAACTAATCCCTTACAAATCCATCTTCCTCTTCGTTTAAACTCCCGCCTAAACCTTAGACTAACCCACTCCATAGCCGTACTTTCCACCTCCCTTCTCAAGCTCGATACTCCACGAAACGCCACGAGATCCCCACCAATCTCCTCCTCTTCGCAAAAGCAACCCCCCCGACCCATCGCCATTGGCCCCACAACCTCCCTTCGAAATGCGACCACAGCCCTAGCACACGCGATACAGTAGGTCCTGAACCTCCTACATTAGCCGAGCTTCACCAAAAATTGCCAAGAGATGCTCCTTTACCTCACAACAGCAAATCCACACTTCCTCTAGCCTAATATTGCCTAAACCAAGCAAAATCCCAAACTCAATTTCAAACGCTCCACTGTTCAATGCTGTCGCACTCACTCCACATCATCGAACATCACAAATCTTATACTAAATTGAAGATCTAGTCTAAAAAAACCTAAAGCTTCTTATTTTCGGATTTTTAGGTGAGTAAATCTTGAGATATGGATTTTTAAAGTTTGCTTTTCTTACTTTATTTTTGATTTTTGATGGAACGGTGAAAACGAAAGTAGAAGAAACATTTGGTACTCATTTTACCTAAGTGTTGATTTAGATTTTAATTTGCAATTTCCAACATCTCGCTACATACAGTTTCATTCATCTATGAACCATGAATAACAAAACAAAAATACGATCATGATCAAAATGCAACAAGATCCTAAAATAATAATAATATACACTGGTTAACCGATTCTATAAAATCACAATAATACCGTCATTTGCCAAAAAATCATCCAACGATAAATTAAATATTTTCCAAATTAAAATTTATGGAAAAATCAAATAAATTTAATTAAAAATATGTCAACAAAAATCGAGTCGTTATATTAAAAATTAATTTCCTTATTATTTATCCAAACTATTTATTACTGTAAATAAATATACAAAATGAATTCACCATTACTATTAATTAATTAAAAGGAGTTAAGTAAGACCATTAAATCCATTTAATTAATATTCAATGCAAAATCCAGAAATTTAAATTACTACTCAAATATTAAATTCTCAATTCAAATATTTTAAATAATCATTATATTTTTAATTCAAAATTTTAAATTTAAAAGCTAATTATTTCAATATTTAAAATTAATTAAATATTCAAAATCGAATGATAAAATTTCAGGTTGTTGCATTCTCCCCCTTAAAAGAATTTCGTCCTCGAAATTCCCAAAGTAAGAAAAATGTCTCTAAACCCTTAAGCTTTCCCAACAAATTAGTTGAAATAGGTTATTAAATTTCCAAGTCTTTTAAAGTTACGGAAAATTTCGATAGCATCTAATTCTTTGCGCGGCTCGATTGGAAAAACTACAACCTACCACTACGAGTCCAAACCGACAAAAGAAAAAAAAACCCAAAAGTGGCCCCCCATATTTGGGGCATAAAATCATCAAACCAAAACAAAAATATAAACATGTATCTATTTGTCGAGCAACCAAACTCTACCCAACAAACCAAAAGCATTAAACTAACCTTTGTTTTCATCATCCTATATGTCACTTACAAATGATATCCAATCGTATAACTTGCATTTTCTAATGTCAAAAGCATTCAATTTATCTAAAGCCTATACGATGTACCTATTCCATCCGTACACAATATCTACCCAAACGCTTGCTTGATCACACAATTTTCATTTCTGAACTAGTATCGCTAACTCGACTACTCTAGTGTAGACTCTGATCCGATTCCTTGATTAGAAACATCTGTTCTCCTTACATAGCCATAAACTATAATAGAAATCTCCAGAATCAGATCAAAAATCTATATCGAGTGTTCGCCGTCAAGAATCGAATGAAAAATCCTTGTTCGGATTGGTGTAAATCACCTCGAAATCATATACTCGAATCTGGAACAAAACCAGTTTATGAATAAAATAATCTTCGTACAACATACGTATTTATTCCAATTTGTTTCTTAACTACACCAATTATTCTTTTTATTCACATTCATTTTAAATCGCAATTAATTACACCACTAGTATTTCATCTAATCTAAAATCACTTATGAACCATTTTATAAAACCATTTCAACTTTACATAAGTCCAATTTCATTTCATAGCTCAAGTTCATATATAATGCTCCTCTACATTCTAAGAATATATATACAAATTCAGAATTGTTCTCCTAAACTAGAACGTTTAACAAATTTTAAATTTTGTTTTAACCTACTATTTTCTCAAATTTATAGGTTACATAAACTTATTTCCTTATAACTTAACAAAGCACTTAGCTCAATTTCCCAATTGACTCTAAAGTTTTCAACTATCTAAAATCACCGAAAATTTCATTTCATTTCAACAACTGAAAATTACCAAACAACACACATTATAATGAGATGCACAATCCAAACTATCCCAATGAATAGGATACATGAGTTCATATAATAACTTAACTGAAAACTTCAAAATTAAACACTTGGGTTTTATGTCAACTTTATTTGAAATAATAATATACATATCTCCTTTTGTATAACAAATTATACTTTTGGAATTTAAAACAAAATTTGTTTTACCAAACAACTCTTAAGCACACTAGTATTGTAGCATCATGTTAGTTAGAAGCTCAAAAATAAATGTCGATGATGTTACAGTCATTACCAGAATTATTTTCTAACTATAGAAGTGAGTTTGGTGCTTTCTATCTCTTTTAAATTCTTTTTAAAATATTTCTATCCAAATATACTTCCAAATAATATTATTACTATTTCCCCCAAAACATAGAAAAAACAATGTTTCAAAATCACCGGGTCTAAGTTCTCAAATTCTCAGTTTAAATCTTTTTTATTTATAAACCATATTTATAATTATACTTATAAGATTTTAGTTTCTTATATAAAACATTTCACAAATTTTTAGCTTGTTAAGATTATAATAAACAATCTAAATTAAATTAAATTTAAAATTTTAAACCAACTAATACATCAAGCAGCCAAACTGTGAAACTGAATTCACAAGGTTTTCGTAATTAATTTAACTAAAACAATAACTGCTTATAAACTATCTGAGCACAAAAATCAATCAACAACAATGTCAATGCTCCTAAGCTAGATAAGCATGACTAATCAATAAATGATAATAGTTGAACATTATCATTTCCTAACAAACAAACACATCATAAATTACTATATAAATTTTCTAAAAATTATTCTTTTATTTATAAAATATAATCTAGGTAAAATTATTTCATTTACCTAATTTCAGAATAATACTGTGTTGATTTGCCTTGTTCAAATGTTTAGAAACCCCTATCGATACAGTTGCCCCTTCTATATCGATCAGAATTCATAAACCATCAATCAATACAGTAACACAATGTAAAATATTTTTATAGCACTGACAATTACGCACTCTTATAAATACACACACTCAAACTCATTCTAGGGTATTACTAACCCTATCTCTAATGAGTCTACCCCACCATTACCTAGGTGTTCGCTCAACCTAAGCTCTGATACCACGTGTAACGATCTGCCTTTTCAACCCTCAAAAGTCGACACTAATATATCCATGGTATTATTGTGCCGAGCATACAAGTGCCAGAAACATGGATTGTTGGGGGAAAAGAAGAGAAAGACAAAATAGAATCTCACACCATGACAGATATGCATACATCAATCAGAGTTAATCAACTAATCATCAGCCTGGATAGTTATAACAACATGTCCTCATAATTGCTGATAAATACAACACAACAAATGCAACGGAAAACAAAATATACGCGGGTACGTCTTGGAGGCATCTCGCTCGTCTACTGAAGCTCCAAAGCATCTAAACTAAGTCTGTAAATATGCACAGTTTGACCATAGCATTATAAGAAAAATAACGCCCGGATCAGTCTGGTAAACCAGCGTGAGAAACACTCCATAAATGGATTTCAGTGTTATAAAACCTTTCAAATTAAATTTATCTTGTAAGACCGTATCGCATATAAACACAAACGGGATTTTACCTTACGATAACCAAACCATTACATAGGAAATCTTCTGATATTATAATAATGTCCAGGGTTTAAAATAAATATCGAATCATAGCCGATATTTGTAACATTAATTAAATTCCAGCATAATAGGTATACAATTAAGTCCGAAGGCACTTATTGGAGAATGGATTCCATTAGACAAGGCACTAGGATACCACCTGTCACAGTGCACCTCTAGATAAAATGTACCAAGGTCGAACCTATCGACCCCTGCATAGCAAGACCGGCATATCCCTTACTGGATAGTATTGAATATTTCATCACCCCGGTTGCTTTTCAATCTTTTCTTGAGAGCTCTCATGCATGACTAAATCCGTAAATAATAATCTAGAAAAGGTGATGACAGTACACTAATCGGTGCGAACTACATAACCTTGTGGCATATCCCATGTTTTAGTCATTCTTGGTTGATGAGATTAGAGGCTACGTTGACCTTTTTAGGAAATCCTATTTGAAATGCTAACACTGCCCTCCAAGTGACAATGCAATGCTAGCATTCATCCATATAAATTGTTCAGGATATGAACAAACCAAATGTGTTACTTCTACTACATCTATTTTGGAATCATCCTTAGGATTAGTAGCAAGTAGCTCATGCACTTCAAAGAACTTTGCCTTCGGTCATCTTCGAGATATCTCCAATTCGAACGCTTATGCCAGTTCAAAGTGCTTTTTGGATAGTACATCTAATCACAGTCTCTCCGAATCGACAACAATTTTTAAAAACTGTCTAACATTTGATAGTTAGTTATTTAACTATCAAATGGACATTCAACCAGAGATTTTACCAAGCATGGTTAAGCCCAAAGCAACCACTAAGCCTCCTTAATTAATCATTTTGTTAATTAAACCCATTTTACAAATACTTGTGTGAAAAGATTTTTATAAATATATATTCACAAACACTTCTCTACTCTTTTAATTACTTAGCAAATATTGATATACTCATCTCAACTGTATATGTATGCTCACAAAACATTCCACTTTCAAAACTTAGAAAATTTCACCATATACTTATCTCAATAGTATTTTCACAAAACACCACATTTTCAATACTTAGAAAATTTACTCATATAGTTATCTTAAAGGTATAAGCACATCTATAAATCTTAAGAAAGATTTCATTTCCAAAACCACACGTAGTCGGGTTTAAACAAATATCATTTTAAAACATTGATAACAATAAACCCAAAATACTTTCCTTTTGCTAAAAGTAAATAGATCGCATGGAAATTAGACTAAATATACTTGCCACCACTTCCCGATTTCAAACAGCGCTAACTCTCGATTAACAATAAAGTCAGATAAGTTAAAAAACTATCCTTTCCGCGATACACATTCTTAATTCTCAAGACAGAGATGAGTTTCAATACCTTGGAATTTGTTGTCAAGTATAGAAACAATACTTTCCATACCACTATAATTTAAAATGATTATTTATGTAAATCGGGTCTCGGTCATTTATTATAAATCCTATTATAAAATGTCTTTATAAAACTTCTTTTTATTTACAAAACTCTTTTATATTTACAAACTCCTTTTATAAAATATTATCAATAAAACTACATTTATAAAACTGCAACTCCATTTACATAACTCTTTTTTATAAAACTCATTTCTATTTAAAAAACTCCTTCCATAAATTCGCCAATAAAAATTTTAAACTCCTTTAATAAAAATCCCTTATAAAAATCCATTATAGATCCAAAACTCACTCTTAAAAATCTTATATACTTAACACAAACCTTCGTTTCCAAAGTAAGACCAGATACTTTCATAAAATGATTTTTTCCTATATCACCAAAAATTCACAAGTGGAATTAATTATTCCAATTTATCAACATGAAATTAATTTCCTTTTTATATAACATCATTTATAAAACCCTTCCCTTATTTATAAAAAACTATTTATAAAACTATTTTTCTTATAAAACATTATTTATAGATCTATCATTTTATGCAACATTTTATATAAACGTTTCGTAAATATTCATTCCAAAATATTCTTGTCTTCCTTTAAAAACAAAAATCAATTAAAAATAAAAGATAAACCCTTTAGTTCCTTTAAAATAAACATTTCTTATTATAATAACTTTTCTATAAAGATAAATACTTCCTAATAATTTTAAAACATTTACATATAAACATGTATTAGAAAAGAATAAATAAGAAAGTTGAAGGAAAAATAGAGAAGTTTAGAAACTATATTTAATTTTTTTAAAAAAATATCACAAAAAATCAAAAGGGCGGATTAAAAACTACCTTTTCAAATCAAAAACCACTCCAAATCAAAAGACTTAATAGTATTTCTAAAATACTATTTTAAGGCCAATAATTACTATAACACTTAATTGGTGCTATTACTACCTTGTTCTTGAAAAAGGTTCAACTTTTAACATATATCAGTGTCACATTCAATATGGTCAAACTATCAAATTTCAACATTTCACAATCTACATAACATTATAGAATTAAAATAAAATAAACAGGTAAATAACAGAACTTAAAAATCACAATGTCAAGAAATCCAGATTTCCTTATTAAATTCCTGAATTTTCAATTTAAATAATATTTGCATCTAAAAAGCGGGTATTTAACCAAACCAACCAATAATTCATCTAAACATAAATAGTAAATTTTTATCTACTATATGTCATACTGATTATCCAAAAAGGTGATTTTAGCTCAAACGAAGTTCTAGCGGACACTTTGGCATTCTAGTTTGAACGTTCGATTTTAATCCAAATTTTCACTTGCTCCAAATTCCACAAAACCAGTTCCATCGCGTAGCTACCGCCATTACAAGTGTATTGCAAAAGAACGCGTCTTGATTGGACCTCGTATGGAATAATTATTCAATTTATAAGATTTCGATCTAATTTTAAGCTATTAATTATATTAAGTACTAATTACCCAAACCAGTCCCTTACTGATCCATTTTCCTTTTTGTTTAAACTCCTGCTTAAACCTAAGAATAGCCCACTCTATATTCGTGCCTTCCGCCTCCTCTCTCAAGCTCGATGGTGCACGAAATGCCACGAGATCACCACCGATCTGCTCCTCTTCGCGAAAGCCACCCCATCGACCCATCGCCATCGACCCCGCGCCCTCCCATCGAAACTCAACCATAGCCCTAACTCGCATGACATAGCAGATCGCGACCCTCCTTCCTTACTTAGCTTCGTTAAAATTTGCCAAGAGATGCTCCTTAACCTCACAACCACAAATCCATACTTCATCTAGCCTAATATTGCCTAAACCAAGCAAAATCCTAAACCCTAGTTCAAACGCTCCACTGTTCAACACTACCACACTCACTCTACATTACTGAACACCACAAATCTATACCAAATTAAAGATCTAGTCTAACGAACCTAAAGCTTCTTGTTTTAGTATTTTTATTTAAGTAAATCTTAAGATATGGATTTTTAAAATTTGCATTTCTTACTTTATTTTTTATTTTTAGTGGAACGGTGAAAAGGAAAGAAGAAGAAAACGTATGGTACTCATTTCGCCTAAGTGTTAAGCTAGATTTTAATTTGCAATTTTCAGCATCTCATTACATAGAGTTTTGTTCACGTACGAACCTTGAACGACAAAAAAAATATGGTCACACTTAAAAATGAGACATGATCCCAAAAAAATAATAATATACCCTGGTTAACTGATTCTATAAAATCACAAAAATACTGTTGTTTGCAAAAATGGTCAAATGATAAATTAAATATTTTTCAAACTAAAAATTATGGAAAAATCAGATAAATTAATTATAAATACATCAATAAAAATCGAGCCGTTATATTAAAAATTAATTCTTGTTATTTATCTGAACTATTTATTGCTATAAATAAATTTACAAAATGAAGTCACCGTCACTATTTATTAATTAAAAGGAGTTAAATAAGACCATTAAATCCGTTAATTAATATTCTATTCAAAATCCAGATATTTAAATCACTATTCAAATAATAAATTCATAATTCAATATTTTAAATAATTCCTATATTTTGAATTCAAGTTTTTAAATTTTAAAAACCAATTGTTTCAATATTTTAATTAACTGAATATTCAAAATCATATGATAAAATTCTGGCTTGTTACAAGCTTCTCTTCGAACCTTTTACAGTTGAGTCTGAATCTTAACCGATGTAACACCGCTAATTTTTAGTTAACATTATTCAGAACATTTAACTGGATATATTAAATGGAATAATGTGAATAATTAGGGAGAATGGTATTTGGTTAATTAGTGTGGTCATGCCAAACTTAATTAACTAAGTAAGATTGTTTTAAAAATTTTACATATAGAAGAATACAAGAGAGAGGCAAAATAGGCATAGATAACTCTTCATTCATTAAACGTTCACCTCCTACATCATTCTCATATTCACAACAAAAATAATCAAAAGGAAAGCTCAATCAAGGCCGGCCATTAGGAAGCAATAGGGAGATCGAAATATAGGATTTAAGGGGAAGCAAGCTTAGGATTAAGAGTTGCACCAAATGTCAACTCCAACCATTAATCTAAGGTAAATAATAACACTTATCATCTCTTAAATCTTTGTTTTGATTCAGTCATGGGTAATACCTGAATCTTATGCATTTGATTTGTCAAGTTGTGATCTAATAATCATTATTTGGATAAAATAATGGTTAATGGGATTTTTGGAATTTATCAAAATGGTTTAATTCAGTTTTAGGGTTAAATCCGAAGTTTTATCCTCCAAATGATATAAAATTTTGATATGTTAAGGAAAACATTATTTTAGAGATAAGTTTTTTATTTCATAATTTTTTGAATTATAGAGATTATTTTATGAATTTCTTACAGATAAAATGGCTTAATTACGGGTTTTAATCATTTTAAATAACTAAATGAGATTTTGGACTCTAGAATTTTATATAATGTAGAGAAAGGTATTCTCTAATTTCTATGAATTTTGGGATTTTTCCCATGCAATTTTGATTTATGAAGAATTATTTATGCTAGAATAAGCATATAAAAGTTCATGTAATTATGGTTATTAGTTAATGATTTGAAATAATATTTTGGGTCCTGGAAATATGGGGCGGTAATTTATCAGTAAAGAAAATTAATAAAGTTTTGCTAGTCAATAAGCTTTTGACAAATTATAGAGGTTTGGTGAAAACTAATATCTTTTTATAGTAATTTGGCAGGTTTTAAGTTAATTACAGTTTTACCATGTCGATATTAGCTAAGTTGAGCCATCACTCACCGCATCATAGTGTTATCGATGCTGAACCGAACAATGTCGCATGATGCCAATGAGTTTGGCACAAAGCAGATGAGTTTTGGATCTCGTCGAGGTCACAACAACAAAGATAAAGAGATGGTTTTCGACATGACGATGTCAATGTTTATACATGCTGAGTATTATACCAAGTGGCTTATTGCTGCGTTTTATAATAGAAAGCATTCTTCCGCATATACCATTCTATGTTTTTGCCTCGCCGACCCAAGGGTTGTCGAGCCTAGTCCTTACTGCTTTTAAATTATCATCGAGCCTAGACAGCTGCTTTTATATTTGTCATCGAGTTTACCTCATGCCGATTTTAACTAGTCTTCAAGTTTTTAAATAGGCAGATAACCTATGTATGATGAGGATCGATGACTTCATTGTCATCGAGGCTCATGATGCCACATGTTTTAGTTTTCGAGTCTTAAAATAGGCAGAGAGCCTTATGCTTTTATATCGACATAGTATAGATGTCGACGTTAATGCATATCGAGCTTATAAACGAAAGAGAGTCATTTGTTGCATGATTTTAACTTCGAACCTTAGAGACACTAAGGTACGTCTTAATGAGTTTGACATGAAATCTTTTGACGGTTACTAATGTATGTCACCATGAAATTTAAATAACTAAGGGCAAATAAATTAATGCGAGACACTAATAAAAATAAGTTATACATGTGGATAACATGGATAATGTTGAACATATGGGTAGCATAGAGTAAAGTTAAACATGTGGGTAACGTGGGATAAATAGAAACATGTGGATAACATGAATTAAATGGCCATGTAATGGGTTTATAGTCATCCTAGAAAAACTATGGGATGTATGATGGTTAGTCTACATCATGCCGGAGATGGATAGCCTTTAATTAGTTAATTTAAGGGTTCATGTTCATCCCAGGAAAACTAGGAGATGCGAGATAGATAGTCTGAATCAGTTTAAATGTTAAAATGTGAGATGGACAGTCCACATTAGTTTGAGTAAAATAAAATGTGGGATGGGTAGTCCACATGAATATAAAATGGGTAGTCAATAAGAATTTAGATGGGTAGTCTAATAAATGGGGAATAGGTAATCTAGTACATATGATATGTTTATACACTATCATATTATTCTGTTTTAACCATTATGGATGCAAGATCATGGTATATGGTTAAGATTTTTTATTGGGTACAAGCGAGGAGAAAACTGTTTTGCACAGCGGCGTGGTCTCATTAGATATCAATTGGTTCGAAATGGTAGATTATTATTCACATCAGACTTTTTGTCCGAATCAAAGTTTTTTCCCTTTAAACTCGCGGGTACTCATTTGAGTAGGTTGAGAGTAAGGGCTTTTTAGGTTCCCTTTAGAAGAATAAGCTTTCGGAGACATGCAGGAGGCAATCTAGCTAGTAGGAGCTATAAATTTATTTTCCACTCTGTTTTGATTCTGCTTTTGTGTTGTAATGGCAAGTTGTACTAAATGCCAGATATTTGACTCTAATCATCCAAGGGGGTATCTTCATATGTCACTCTTGTAAATGTTGAAATAATTATATTTTCTCTGAACGTGGTTTGCGAATTGGGATTACGTAATGAAATTGAAATCTTATTGTGAAACGAGATGAGAAAATTTATTTTAAAAATTACGTTGAATTTCCATATTCATGTGTTTCTGGTATTATCAAAATAATTAACATACCTATATTTTGACATTGGAAATTAATAACTATGGATGACTACAACATCTATAGCACTTAGTTTCAGGCCTTAAATTATAGGATGTTATAGTTTGATATCAGAGCATAGGTTTATGTAAACTTCAAAGGAATTTAAACCTAAAGGATTTTGAAAATATAAACTAATGAATCAGGGAATAAGATTGGGGTTGGGATAACACAATGATAATGTACTTGTATTTTGCTATATGTATGTATGTATTCCCCTCTCTCTTAGACCGTTCTTTTATATCTTACTAAGGTTCATATGCAGATTTACGGGAAAGAAAGGTATGGAAGCAGGAAACAGAAGAGTAAATCTAGGTGGAGGAAGCACCACAACTAACGAAAATGCTTGACCTAATATCAAGAGAAACCAAATTCGATAGGAAAATGCTAATCAAAACGCAAATGCCAATGTAGGTGCTGGAACCCCACCAGTAGATATAAGGACGATGTATCAATTCTTCGTTAACTTGATGCAAGCTGGAGCGGCTATAGGGATAGCTAGAGGAAATGCTGGGAATGCAGGAGGAGCAAAACCCATGGCTTCGGTTGGCAATAACTATGCCAAGCTGAGTCGAGATTATTCTAGTTTAGGTGGGAAGCCATTTCTGAGGACTGAAGTTTTTATAGAAGTGGAAAATTGGCTTCTAAATTGTGAGAGAATTTTTTGCTGATCTTGGTTTGGAAGATGAGTAGAAGAGAAGATTGGCTTTGAGGAAATTACAAGGTGTAGCATTATTTTGGTGGAATGGAGTTACCGTGGGTGTGCTAGAAGAAGAGTTAACTTATGCAGATTTCTGAAGGAGATTCGAGGAGAGATTTTTATCCAAGGTAGCTAAGTCCGCTTTGTTCATGAAATTTATGGATTTGAAGCAGTGGGAAATGTAATTGTTGGAGTATTCTATGAAGTTTGATGAGCCACCTAGGTATGTATATGCCACTATGGACACTATCATTAAGGGGAATGAGAAGTTTATCTAGGGTTAAAGTCGAAAATCACTAGGGCAACCATGCCACATCTCCCAGATCCATCAAATGTAGTAGTGGAGATGGCGATTAGAAACGAAGAAATGCTTTCAACCTTTGGGAAGGAGAAGTCAATGGAGACTCAGGAATCCCAAAATAAGAAAACAAAATTCTTTAAAAAGAAGGGTGCTTAGAATAAAGGAGCAGTTAAGAACGGGAAGGTAGATCTTTTCTATTATAAGTTCTATAAGAAGGGGCACTATGCTAAATGAGCGTCGCTTGGGTGATGGAAAGGTTGTTATGGAGAAGTAGAATATGAAGTGCTTTAACTATGACCAAGTGGGGCATTACAAGAAGAAGTGTCCAGAAGCAGCCAAGGCTGAGAAGGATAGAGTCTATGCTTTGGAACCATCATCCTCTAGACCAATAGCAGCTAAGAATTAAAAATCTACGATGGAAGGTACGCTTTTGATCCAAAGTATACCAGTTAGGATACTATTTGATACCAGTGCATCGCATTCGTTTATATCTCGGTATTTGGTAGATAAGTTATGCTTAGAACCTTCATACCTAGTTACTCCTTTTGGGGATTGTGAATCCAATAGGAGGGTATGCAACTCTAGGGATGAGATGTGATCGGTTAGAACTTGATTTCTCAGGTCATAAGTTTGCATGCAATTTGTATGTCTTTGATTACGTAGGCTTCAGGATCATATTGTGTATGAATTGGTTAGATAGATACAATGCTATGCTATTTTGATAGGACAGGGAAATATGCATTCTAGTAATAGTAACCAAATAGTATACTCCATCGAGAATTAGAGTCTAGGAATTTGTGCTTTGCTAAATGCTTTAGAATCAGAAGAAGAGTTGAATAGGTTTTTGGTAGTAAGAGAATTTGCAGATGTTTTTGAGTCGGTCATAGGACTACCACCAAAACGAGCTATCGAGTTTCGAATAGATTTTTGCTAGAAGCAGAACCCATAAGTAGACCACCTAAAAGGATGACACCTATCGAGATGAAGGAGTTAAAGGAGCAGCTATTGGACTTAGAAGGAAAGAACTTTATCAGACTAAGCAGTTCGCCTTGGGGAGCGATCGCGGTGTTCGTGAAGAAACCATATAGGTCGTTAAGGTTGCGTATGGACTATCCTAAGTTGAATGAGAAGATGATTAAGAATAGGTATCTTTTGTCGTGAATCGATGACTCATTCGACCAGTTGAGTGCAGCCAGAGTGTTTTCCAAATTGGATTTGGTTATAGGTTCCATCGGCTAAGAGTGGCAGAGGACAGTATTCCATTGATGGCATTACGAACGACATATGATTCGTACAAGTGGTTAGTAATGTCATTTGGGCTAACGAATGCGCCAGCCTTCTTCATAGATTTGATAAACTGGTTTTTCGAGAGCACTTGGATAAATTCATATTAGTGTTCATAGAAGATATTTTAATATATTCTAAGGATGAAAGAGAGCATGAGGTTCATCTTAGGATAGTGTTAGAGAACCCGAGACAACATCATATAAAAAGAAAGTTTTCGAAGTGTCATTACCAATTGATCCAGCTGAGATTGAAGCGGTTAATAGTTGGAAGAGACTTGAGATAGTGACCGAGGTAAGAAGTTTTCTTGGATTGGCTGGATATTACAAGAGACTTATCAATGATTTTTCACGGATAGTAGCAACCCTGACTAAGCTAACCAGAAAGGACGTTAAGTTTGTTTGGTCCGACAGAGGTGAGGAAGCATTCCTTAAGTTAAAGCATTTATTGACCAATGCGTCCGTGTTAGTTGTGCCAGAAGATAACTAATGGTTAGTAGTGTATACAGATGCAAGTGGGACTAGATTAGGAGCTGTGTCGATGTAGAAAAGGTAAGGTAATTGCCTACGCTTCTCGACTGTTCAGACCAAATGAAGTAAGATATCTGACCTATGATTTAGAGTTCGCAGCGGCGATCTTTGCATTGAAAGTGTGGAGACATTATCTTTTGGGAGAGAGATTTGAGTTGTACATAGCTCATAAGTCTTTAAGGTATTTATTCTCTCGGAAGGAGTTGAATATGAGATATCAGAGGTGGCTGGAGTTTTTAGCAGCTTATGACTTCGGTATAGAGTATACACCAAGGAAACATAATAAAGTAGTGAATATTCTTAGCAGAAAACATCAGAATGTGGTGCTAGCTATGTTGGCAGAATGGAAGGATCTTGAGGCATTGACTACATATAGTGTGCAATTAAGGTCGACTTCTAGTTCTAGTTAGACTACTGCCATTTTAACCTATTTGGAAGTTTGACCAGTTTTGATCGAAAGGATTGCTTCTAAGTAGAAAGATGATCCATTATTGGTCGAGAAGATAAGAAGACTTGAGATTGGAACTGAGATTGATGATTTGAGAGATTTTAGCCTTGACTAGAAGGGATGGTTGAGAAAGAAGGGACGACCATGTGTTCTGAATGGACTTAAGGAAAGAAGTTCTTAGGGAATGTCATCGATCGAAGTTTCCGATTTATCCTGGAGGAACCAAGATGTATCAGGATATAAAGAGAAGTTTCTTCTAAGAAGTTATGAAGAGAGATGTTGGCTTATGGGTAAAGCAATGTTCGAATTGCCAGCAAATAAAAGCCAAACATCATAAGCCGAGTGGTTTCTTCAGCCTTTAGATATACTAGTTTGGAAATGGGATTCAATATCCATGGACTTTATTGATGGGTTGCCAAGGTTGAATCAAGGAAATGAGAGTATATGGGTCATGGTGGACAGATTGACCAAGAGTGCCCATTTCATCCTCATTAAGTCAACCAGGACGACATCTGTTTTGGCTAAGTTATTTATGAAGGACATAGTTAGACCGCATGATAGAGATACATTGTTTACTAGTGAGTTCTAGAAGAGTCTATAGGAAGAGTTAGGTACCAAGCTTAAGATGAGTACCATTTATCACCCTCAGATAGATGGGAAGATAAAGGGAGTCAAATAGGTACTTGAGGATTTGTTGAGAGCTTGCGTACTAGATTTTGGTAGATTATGGGAAGACCACCTACACTAAGTTGAGTTCTCCTATAATAATAGCTATTAGACTAGTATAGGAATAGCATCTTTCAAAGCTTTATATGAAATGCCGTGCAAGTCACCAGCACGTTGGTTGGAAACCAGAGACAGGTTAGTCTTAGGTCCAGTTCTAGTGAAAGAAGCAATAGAAAAAATTGAGTTAATCTGAGGTAGGTTGAGAGAAGCTCAGTCTAGACAGAAAAGTTACGTGGATAGAAGTTGTAAGGGTCTAGAGTTCTTAGTTGAAGATAAGATTTTCATTAAGGTATTACTGATGAAGGGTGTGATATGTTTTGGAAAGTCAAGGAAACTGGCACAGATATTGTTGGACCGTTCCCGGTTATAGAGAGGATAGGAAAGCCAGCATATCGAGTAGAGTTACCGAGCAGTTTGGCAGGTGTCCATAATGTTTTTAATGTTTCTCATCTTCGAAAGTATATGCATGATCCAGAGACTACGATCACTTCAACTACATTGGAAGATTGAGTAGTAAAACCGGGTTCGACTTTTGTTAGGCAATTAGTTTGGGTTGTAGCTAGAGACTTGATTATCAATTTTCATTTAAATCTTATCAAGACAAGTTTAAATGATTGTAAAAAATTTGTAAAACATTTCTCATCATTTTCAAGGGGTTTAATGATTCCATATTACTTTATAACTTGATTCAAAAAGTGATTTCCTTGTGTAATATCGACATGTATTTAACGTGACTTGTTAAAACAACCATATAAACAATCAATAATTAATGATCAAAGTATAAACAAGCAACCAAACATGATTAATAATCATCACAACCAAACATAGAAAACCATATTATATCATCCAATATTATATATATAGTTTCTCACCATAATCCAAACCGAAACTTCCTACCAATATTCAAACAAATCAACGCTTCACTAAACATCTCCTAAACACCAAAAGCTCATAGCCATGCCTCCTTCCACTTGCTAATCATGCCTCCCATGATGACTTAGGCTTAATACTAGAGTTTAGAAGAGATGGGAGAAGATTTGGTTAACTTTTGAAAAAGTTAGAGAGTAATTAGTGGATTAGTGCTTAAGAACTTCCACTATTTTTAACCTTCCTACTTTTTATCAAGTTTTGAGAATGAAGAGAGACTTCCATGGAAGCCATTAAAGAGCATAAGAATGGTCAAGAATGAAGAAGAAGAAGAAGAAGAATGTGAAGAATAAGTGAGAAGGGGGTGGTATTTATAGGAAAAAATGAGAAAATACCTTCGAAGTGAAATTACCACTGTAACCTTACCTACCCAAGCAAACACCTCCCCTCCATCCCTTTTGGCGCATGGTAGCCACCCATGTGGTGATGAGGTGTAGGTGATGGTGGTGATGATGGTGGAGGTGGTGATGTGATGTGGTGTAAGATTGATTGATGTTTGCTTTTTAAAGTAATTATTACTTTAGATATTTTATTCTTTTACCATTAGTAAATATGTACTTACTTTCTACTCTTATCATGTGTATACATACATGATAATGTGTGTATGTGCATGTCGCAAATGTATAAAGTCAGTTGAACAACATTGTATAACTTATATACGTCAAACCATTATGAATTTGGATTCCGATCTTCGGTCATATTTTCATTTATTAATTAACATATATATATTTGTAAAAAAACTTTGAAAACTATTTTCTTATTATTATTCATGAATTAAAATGATCTTATATGATTTATAAAACCATATAAATCAATATTAAATGATTGTTTACAAAAGTGTTATTATATCGATAAACCAATAACGGTTTTCCTTATATTTTCAAATCAATTATATATCTTTATAAACTATTATAAATGATTTATTATCACTTTATTACTATTACAAATGAATTATTATCATTTTAAAACAATTAACTGCATAATTATATTAATTATTAAATCATTTACTCTCAATTTAAAATCATTAATTAATTACTAATTATAATGAAATTACAGATGATGTTATAAATACATTTTATTTTTTCAAAAAATAAAATAAATTATTGTATTTCATATTCTTGTTTAAAATAAAAATGAGTGTATGTATCCAGTCTTGTTCACGATTTTGGATAATTATAGAGCCGTTTATCGATAAAACGATTTTCGACTATTTTATCGATTTAAATCCCAAGGAATATATTTTTGTAAATATCCATTCAAAATAAGATTACCATTATTATTCATTGTTCAAAACAAGACAATTATTATTTACTATTACTCAAAATAATTTGTATTATCAAACTTTTATTTTAATATTTCAAAAGTAAATCAAATTTATCAAAGTGATAAATTTGCGGATCGTTACAAACTTCCCCCTTAAAAGATTTTCGTCCTTGAAATTATACCAGAACAAAATCCCAATGGTGTTTTCCTAAAATATTTATTTTTAAACATACTCTTGTACAATGTATATAGATCATTCATACCCATTATCTGATTCGATCTACTATTAAAATCCATAATTTAACTTCCATATTAGTATCGATCCCTCGATCCACTAGTGCAGATTATAATCAGGCTCTTCGATCAAAACTTTAGTCTTCCTTGCATAGAACTCAACTATGATAGAAAACTTAAGTACTTAATCATAAACCCTCAACAATGTTCGTCGTCAAGAGATAAACCCTTTTTCGGACCAGTGTAAACACTTTAAAGTTCCATACTTGAATTTTAGATCAAAATTTTTCGACGAAATGATCTATGCATAATATACTTTTTAACTTCCCAAAATCTTTATGAAAACCTTTCATTTATTATGTTTCACTCACAAATAAACTTCTTTATAAAATCTTTATAGCACTTATTAATTTTATTTATAAATATATCCCTTTATTTATAAAACTTTGTTTATAAATTTATTACTTTAAAATATTTATTTACAAAATATTTCTATCTCTTTTCCAAAAGAAACCATTTGAATTTAAAAGGTAATTTATCTTTATTTTCCAAATTTACAATAAACTTCTCTTATTATAATATATATGTAACGACCTGGTATTTTCAACCATTCGCATCCAAACATGTTGGATTTGAATTGCTCAAAATATCTGATTCTTATTTTATATTTGGCAAAACTCAGCATATACAATAAATAAATAAACACAAAATCATAGACACAGAGTAATATAACAATAATGCAGCGGAAAAAAAAGAATAGTAGTTCATGAAGCTACTATATATAACAGAGTTAAACAAGATACAATAGAAGTCTCGAATATAATAGTCAAATACAAGATCAGAATACATCACTTGTAACGACCCTAGATTTTAATTTAATTTAAATTGATAATTAAATGAATTTTTGAATAAAAAATTGTATAATTTATTATAAATGGAAGCGAGTTTCCCCGATTCAAATAGAAAATATATTAAGTCAAATTGATTTGAAAATTTTCATATATGTGAATATATATATGTATATAGATATATATATGAGTAAATTTGAATTTATATATATATGTGTGTGTGTGTGTGTATGTTGGCTAAGATTAATATTATACTTTCGAAATGTTTTCTACACTATGCACTAATAATAATATCAAAAAGGATTTGATTTTGCGTAGTAAGCATCTTTGACTATCATAAGAAGAAATCTCCTCCAATTCTGCGTTTGCATTATGTGTGTGGTGTGAGGTCTTATGGTAGTTTCATTTTCCAAAAGCATTGCGAATTGACTTTAAAATTCTCTGCTATTTTTTATAAAGATAAACTGTTTTTGTTGCTCACACCAGTCCCATGACTGATCCGGAGTTTATTGTTTCTTTCCTAAACTCTGGGTGCTCAAAATTTTTCTATACGAGCAGTCTAGAGTTGGGTTTTTTAGATAGTCAGGTTCGGTAGATTATCTGGAGCTAGTTCAGTCTTTGGATATGGACTGCACTTGCTTATCTTTGTGCCTCGTTATTGAGAGTTCAAGCTATTTCTGGATTGGTGCTTTGAAAATGGAGATTATCCGCTTTGTAACATCCCGAAATTTTCCACTTTCGAAAATTCAACATCGATACTCACTTTATCGACTGCTGAGTCATCGAATGCCGGAAACCCGAAAAGTTATGATTTTAAGAAAGAAGAAAAAGGTAGAAGAAGAAGATAGAAGAAAAAGAGAAGAAGAACAACAAAACAACAAGAGAACAGCAACAGAAACAGAACAATATCAGTATCTTACACATCGCAGCGGAACAATATATAATAGATAAATCAGTATCATTTAAAAACAAAAGAATTATATCTGTTATTACATTACATCACATCATATCATCAGAGTCAATAAACAACAATGGACAGTTATATAAACTTGTCCTCATACAGAATACACAGCGGAATAAATATATCAGATACAAATACTACGTCTCGTCCTCCAGCTTATCTCCAAAGCTCCAGAATATCCAGAATATCCTGATAATCTAACTCTAGACTGCCCGTGTGGAAATTGGTGGGCACCCAGAGTTTAGAAGGGAACAATAAACTCCGAGTCAGTCATGGTGACTGGTGTGAGATCGTAAAACAGTTATTCTTTAAAATAAATAACAGAGAATTTTAAAGTCAATTCGAAATGCTTTTTGGAAAATGAGACTACCATAAGACCTCCCACCACACACACAATGCAAACGCAGAATTGGAGGAGATTTCTTCTTATGATAGTCAAAGATGCTTGATACGCAAAATCAAATCATTTTTGATATTATTATTAGTGCATAGTGTAGAAAACATTTCGAAAGTATAATATTAATCTTAGCCAGCATAGGCATTCCGCACTTATGCCTACTATAGCTACCATCCAAACAGTGGTGACCACAATAAGTGAATGATAGGTTCTACAACTAAAACCGTACAAGATCGTATTGTTTCTTTGGATTTCCAACAAATGGTCAGGCTAAGGAACTTCCTATCCACGATGGGTACGTCCCTGGAATAGACGACCCGAGAACCTAACGTTACGGTTAGATCTCTGCCAACACAAGGCCGGGTTACCTCTGCAAAAATAGGTAACTACTGACACGCGTATGCCATCCCCCGATCGTCACCGATCTTCCCGAGGATCCCCGATTCGCAACAAACCACAAAGTAATAATAACTGTGCAGCAACCACAGAGGTTAAGTATCTGGGCTCCATACCATGATACCACCTTTATCCAGAAGGAATGACATACACTAAGGGGCGCTACTCCCTAGAACCTTGCTGCATCCTTCCTGTTTCGACCATTTCCGGGGTGTGAGGCTCGACGAAGTCTCGTCCACAAAGCTACGCTTCCTCAAAAAGCCCTGCTTCGGGTTCAACAAAAATGATCAACCTATGATCACAAAGATATAAGATCAAACAAATGATCATATCACAAATGATCAAACACCGATCATTTCACAGCAACACTCAGTATGCCACGTTACCAAATTGGGATATATCGCTGATAAATTTCAACTACATAACCTCTGAGCTCGTACGTCTCAGAGAAGGGTGTTAAGCTAAGAGAATAAATTCTCCGCCACCAACAGAAATGTATTTGAAAGAAATCAGCTTTATATCTCAAATTGTAACGTCAGACACACAATCCATATAAGTCTGTTCCGGGATCGAACAGAACCGAAGGCACTTCTCACGAAGCCCTTGCATTTCCGGATAATTTTCAATCACGTCAGGACTTCCCGTCACTAAGGGTGATAAAACCTCTAAATCGAAGATCAGTCGATGTAGAGTAACTCGACGGTAATCCTTCCGTTTTCAAAAATATCCGGTCTTCAACACCGGTCTTCAAATGCGATTCATAACAACGTATCACATATTCGGAATGGGTTATACGACCCCATGGTCCTTTCCCGGCTAACCCGAATAGTGAGCGTTTATTTAAAAACAAGTGTGGCATTCAAATTCATCCAATCACAACAAATACCTATCTAAAGGTAATTATTGATAGTCGGTTATTTAACTATCAATAAAGATGCGCAACATCATCAGATTCCAAATAATTTTCCCAAATTATTTATCTTCAAAAAATATCTTTACTAGATATAAAATTTCCACACTTAAAAATAAATCAATGTTTATTTTTCTAAACAGTTTCCCTTTCCTTTATAAATTCCATAGAGAATTTATATCTTTCAAAATATCTACTGATATACGATTTTCAAATCGTTTTCAATATTCGATTTCGATTTATCTTTAAGAAGATAAATCTCAAAAACGTTCATTTCATATTGGAAAACATTCCATACTTATTTAAAAATAAGTAATTCACAAATCATTTATTTTCAACACTTAGAAAATATTCGATATACTTAAATCAAATTAAGTATATATTCATTCTTTGAGGAAATCATAAATTTCAACATCTATTTGAGTCAAAACGAATGTTGCGTAAAACATCGTTACGACAACTCGAAATCACTAGTATAGGGATTCGGATTTAGATAGATACATAAATCCCAACACTACATCAAAACATTTCCTTTCGGAAATCATTTACTATAACAATAGTGTTATAGTCCACCATTTCCTTAAATTTCTCGAAAACGTCTATTTCAACAAGAACTGCGGAAATCTATGCTTTCGATTCATAATACATTTAAAACATCTTTAAAATGTTTACCTTCATTTCAAATATTACTTTCCCAAAACCATATCTATTTTACTTAACAATATATTCACTGTCCAAAATCGTGAATATAATTTACTTAACCCAATTTCGATCTTTTCCACACATTTTTATTTCAATAAAAATTCGCTATCCAAAATCGCGAATATATCTTCTTTGATAATCTTCTATATTTAATTTATCAAATTCAATCGATTTCGAATTTATAAACACGGTTATAAATTCTATTTCTATTTATAAAAACTTCAGTTTATAAATCTTCTTTATTTACCAATTCAATTCACAATTCAATTTATATACCACAATCCAGATTATAAGTTAAATACTTATAATTTCATTTATTTACAAAGATCATTCTTTTAAAACTTTACAACTGTAAAATTTACCCTTTTATAAACCCATTTTAACGTCATTTCCAAATACTACATCAATTTCAGATTGATTTCCAAAATCTTATCATTTCTAAATAATTTTCCTTATTCTTTCCAATTTATTCAATATTCTATTTTCAAAAGAATTCTTCAAATTTGAAATCATTTTTACATTGATTTCCCAAGTTATTTCAATTCATATATTTAATTTCTAATTGGACTTCCAACTTATTTCATTTTAAATAAATTCCTTTTGAAGAGAATGAATTTCTTTGTCTCTTTCAATCTATTTAAAAATCCAAATTTAAATTAAATTCTTAAATTTATAATCACTGTTTTATGAAATTCTTATATTTAGCAATTTCACTTTATTCTGGAATTTATTCCATAAGGTTATAAAAATTTACTTTTTATACTTTAAAAATTCCTTTCTTCAAAATTATTCAATTCCTAAAATTTATTCACTTAGAAATTTCTATTTTTGATTCCAAAAATTCAATTTCGTTTATTTTTGGAATCCAATGATATCAAACATCCATTCAGCTAAATTTTAGCTCTAAATCAATTTCCAGGCATCAACAGGATTAATAACATCAATAATCATTCACAGATTAACACATCACAGTAGAATATAAATTCAATCAATGTGAGGGGTCCAGTTGGATCCCTCCAACCTGTTTCCCTGCATCCAAAGATGTTAGCACAATACCAATTCCGCTCCAGTACGGAATTATCGCGGTATATAGGTTTTTATAAATCCGCTTACTAACGGCGCAATAGGGTCTCATCCGCTATACGAGGCGGGAAATCAATCAATCCAATATATACATATGCCAATATGTATATACTGCTATATATATAGATATATCCTATTATATCTAATAGCACATCAGATAGCAATCAACACAATCAAAAACTGCAATTCAAGATTAAATCTGAGTGAGAAGATCTCACCTTAGCATTTTTAATTTGCAATCCAATTTCCATCTTGACTCGATTTTCTTGATTCTTAACCTTGTATAAATAATTATACAATTTGTTAACATTTGAATTAAATCGAACAATTCATTACTATTTCTTATTATCTGTACTGTTATTTGAAACACATTTCCATACGAAAATAGTTTATATGGATTCCAAATAAATTTAAAAATATGTATTTCCCCATTTCTTTTATATCTTTCAAAGTTTATCTATATATATAAAACTACACTTTATAAAAATCCAATCTTTATATAACCTTATAAATATATTTTCTTTTATCTGCCTATCCATACTTATATAAAATCGAATAATTAATTACTACTTACTTATTTAATTTAAACTCGTACATTTGGTTTTAAACAAAAATTTCATCTAACAAACTTTACTGTAAAAATCTCCTAAACAATATGTAGTTGAAATATATATATATATACATTTTTTCCCTTTCTTTAATTTATAAATTAAAATTTTGCGTATCTCACTTTGTATACCCTTACATATATATTTACATACATATGAAAAACTGTTATCCCTAACTGAAAAAAAAATATATGCATATTTAAAATTTAAAATCAAAGAATAATTCTTTGTTAACAAATCTGTACACAAAATTGGAGACAGTATATACCTTCACTACCGAACTCGCGACCAGAAATCGCGAAACAACTCCACTACGTTGCCGATGCAAATTTCGCCTGACCATCATCTCGCATTCACGCCAGTCGCCGCCCTCACGAGTTCCTTGTTGCCTTCCCTTGACCTCGATTCCACCACTGGCCCCATCCGCTGCCACCGCGACTTGGCCTCGCAGTCGCCGTTCGTCGCCTGCCCCTTCGAGTTTTCGTGAGCGCGAGCGCGCCCCCTTCCACGCCACCCAGGTCGCCGCGATACTCGCCTTCGCGAACCCTAGCTGACGCCTCCAGCGACCATCTCATCGCGTGCTTGTCGCGAACCTCCCCAGACTCGAGCATCCATCACGCGATTGATGTAAAAGAACTCGCGGTCGAGTCGCACGTTTTTAATTGAGAGAGGATTCGAATCAGAAATTAATGAGGAATCTCGAGATTTTGGGTTGTGGACGATCGTGAAATTCTATTTTGTGAATCATTCGTATCTCTCTGAGGAAGCCATTTTTTCTTTCGAATTTGTGAAGCGAACAGATCTGATTTCGAACTGAAGGGGGAAGAGATACTTTAAAATCGAATGACAGGGTTTGCACGATTTTCTTCGTTCGTGATTCTCGGCAGAAACAACGGAGCGTGCCTTAAGGAACGAAAAGTAATTGACGTGACAAATTTTAAAATTTAAATTTAAATCGAATCCGAATAAATTTCGATGCGTTTACACGTCGTGTGCTCACATATAAACACCGAAAAATACGAGATTTGAAATCCGACAATAATTCAATATTACGGACCCAATAGAACTGGTTTCATCGAATTCCGAGACTGTGCCTCGGACGGCTATTTTTAAATATCGATACGAACGATATAATTTTCAAAACTGAACGAATTGTTTTTCAAACTTAATTCTGAAGCTTCTATTATCTTCAGTATTATCAATATAAATTTTAAAAGCTTTTGAAATATTTTTCTTCAACTTTAAATTGCAGTTTTAAATTCTCATCCAGATTAAATAGATTAAATTTTATAATTCAATCGCCAATTTCAAAGTTATATCGGGGATTCAAATTAAATCATCGTTCAAATATTTAAAATAAATTAAATATTCTCAATTTAATTCGTTCGAAATTCTGGGTCGTTACAAACTTCCCCCCTTAAAAGAATTTCGTCCTCGAAATTACAAGTTAGAAAGAAAGGTCCTTAACTCGTCTACTATCTTTCAACATCTAATAGTTTTATCAAATTTCAAAACAAATCTTTCTACTAAAGATTCGTTATTATTCAACTCGTTTTCCAACTTCAATTACAGTTCAAAACAACATTGTTTTACTTCAAAATTCAAATTCGAATTCAAATTCAAATTTAAACTTTCAAAATTTTCTCAAAAATTTTCTAACACTCGGAATTTTTGAAAAATTTCGCCAGCGTCTCCTTTGCGCGGCTAATACGGCACAACTACAAAACGTCCCTACGGACTCTCAGATTTCAAAAAGAAAAAGAAAAAGCCAAGCGGCTAGAGAGAAATCATCAAAAACTCATATTATAATTCAAATACGTACCTTTTGGCGAGCAATTCAAATTATCTGTGAAATAATTTTTCCAATCCCTTTATACACCTGTATATCCTACTAGCCATTATATCTAGTTACATATATTCAAACCATTTCGTACATTCAATTTCAAAATTTTCAATATAACTGCTTATATCATTTTTAAGTTCGTTATTGAAGTTATATGTATTCATTTTCTTTCAATTTTACATTTCAAATTCATTTGAATTTAATTCGTTCCAAACCTTATTAATTTGGTCAATATTCAATTAGTTTCACTTACTAATTTTAGTTTAATACTTCACAAATCAAGTTCAATTCCAGTTCTATTTACTTACAAATCCAAAATGAATTTTAACATTCAATTTCACCTTCATTTATTCAAATTTATCTTCACATTCAGTTTCAATCACTTATATTAAACTGGATTTCAATTCGAATTCAATTTACATTCATGTACTTGCAATCACAAATTGATTCATTCCTTCTCAATTTTATTTTCATAATTCAATACTCAATTCCAGAGTCTTTTCAACCTTTTCAAAACCATTTTTGAAAACAATTCAAATCATCCTTTGAATTTTCTAAAACAAAATCCAAATTTTCCAAACAACTTTCAATTGAAACAATTTGGCAGCAATTTCTCTTTTGGAAACCCGAAAATGAACACCAACGATGCCGCGGTCATCATCGAAGTTATTTTCCAGCGACCGAAAAGAGTTTAGAGCTTTTCATCTCTTCAAAAATACTTTTCAAAACCTTCGAAATTCATTTTCAAATCAAAAAGACTTTAAACTTCCAAATCTCCAAAATTTTCAAATCCCTTTCAAAACATTTCCAAATACTTTTCTGGAATTCCGTTTTAATTTACAATTCACATTTATGATCTACATTCTCAATTTCATTTGTCTGTGAATTTATTTCTTAACTTTGGAGTAACGATTTCAGTTTCTTATTCAATTTCATATAAAAATGATAACATTTCAATATTATCACTTTCCTAACAACCATGCAACCATATACTATAGTAATTCATAGAAAATCGTTTCTTTTCTATACAAAAATAGCTTTGGGTAAAATTATTTCATTTACCCTATTTAAAACAATACTGTGCCGAATTGTTCTATTCGAGTGTTTAGAGATCCCTATCAATGATCGTTAATTACTCGTATTGACCAGAATCCATATACCACTCAATAAACCAATCATCACAATATAAAACAATTTTATATTCAAATAACAAATACGCGCTCATATCTATTATTACACTCAACTCATTCTAGAGTACTACTGACTCTATCCCTAATGAGTAACACCCAACAGAGCAGGGTTGTCGCTTAACCATATGCTCTGATACCACTTGTAACATCCCGAAATTTTCCACTTTCGAAAATTCAACATCGATACTCACTTTATCGACTGCTGAGTCATCGAATGCCGGAAACCCGAAAAGTTATGATTTTAAGAAAGAAGAAAAAGGTAGAAGAAGAAGATAGAAGAAAAAGAGAAGAAGAACAACAAAACAACAAGAGAACAGCAACAGAAACAGAACAATATCAGTATCTTACACATCGCAGCGGAACAATATATAATAGATAAATCAGTATCATTTAAAAACAAAAGAATTATATCTGTTATTACATTACATCACATCATATCATCAGAGTCAATAAACAACAATGGACAGTTATATAAACTTGTCCTCATACAGAATACACAGCGGAATAAATATATCAGATACAAATACTACGTCTCGTCCTCCAGCTTATCTCCAAAGCTCTAGAATATCCAGAATATCCTGATAATCTAACTCTAGACTGCCCGTGTGGAAATTGGTGGGCACCCAGAGTTTAGAAGGGAACAATAAACTCCGAGTCAGTCATGGTGACTGGTGTGAGATCGTAAAACAGTTATTCTTTAAAATAAATAACAGAGAATTTTAAAGTCAATTCGAAATGCTTTTTGGAAAATGAGACTACCATAAGACCTCCCACCACACACACAATGCAAACGCAGAATTGGAGGAGATTTCTTCTTATGATAGTCAAAGATGCTTGATACGCAAAATCAAATCATTTTTGATATTATTATTAGTGCATAGTGTAGAAAACATTTCGAAAGTATAATATTAATCTTAGCCAGCATAGGCATTCCGCACTTATGCCTACTATAGCTACCATCCAAACAGTGGTGACCACCATAAGTGAATGATAGGTTCTACAACTAAAACCGTACAAGATCGTATTGTTTCTTTGGATTTCCAACAAATGGTCAGGCTAAGGAACTTCCTATCCACGATGGGTACGTCCCTGGAATAGACGACCCGAGAACCTAACGTTACGGTTAGAT
Source organism: Allium fistulosum (assembly GCA_030737815.1). NCBI lineage: Eukaryota > Viridiplantae > Streptophyta > Magnoliopsida > Asparagales > Amaryllidaceae > Allium > Allium fistulosum. The sequence continues at coordinate 946,369,741 of CM060906.1, read as the reverse complement.
CTCTGCCAACACAAGGCCGGGTTACCTCTGCAAAAATAGGTAACTACTGACACGCGTATGCCATCCCCCGATCGTCACCGATCTTCCCGAGGATCCCCGATTCGCAACAAACCACAAAGTAATAATAACTGTGCAGCAACCACAGAGGTTAAGTATCTGGGCTCCATACCATGATACCACCTTTATCCAGAAGGAATGACATACACTAAGGGGCGCTACTCCCTAGAACCTTGCTGCATCCTTCCTGTTTCGACCATTTCCGGGGTGTGAGGCTCGACGAAGTCTCGTCCACAAAGCTACGCTTCCTCAAAAAGCCCTGCTTCGGGTTCAACAAAAATGATCAACCTATGATCACAAAGATATAAGATCAAACAAATGATCATATCACAAATGATCAAACACCGATCATTTCACAGCAACACTCAGTATGCCACGTTACCAAATTGGGATATATCGCTGATAAATTTCAACTACATAACCTCTGAGCTCGTACGTCTCAAAGAAGGGTGTTAAGCTAAGAGAATAAATTCTCCGCCACCAACAGAAATGTATTTGAAAGAAATCAGCTTTATATCTCAAATTGTAACGTCAGACACACAATCCATATAAGTCTGTTCCGGGATCGAACAGAACCGAAGGCACTTCTCACGAAGCCCTTGCATTTCCGGATAATTTTCAATCACGTCAGGACTTCTCGTCACTAAGGGTGATAAAACCTCTAAATCGAAGATCAGTCGATGTAGAGTAACTCGACGGTAATCCTTCCGTTTTCAAAAATATCCGGTCTTCAACACCGGTCTTCAAATGCGATTCATAACGACGTATCACATATTCGGAATGGGTTATACGACCCCATGGTCCTTTCCCGGCTAACCCGAATAGTGAGCGTTTATTTAAAAACAATTGTGGCATTCAAATTCATCCAATCACAACAAATACCTATCTAAAGGTAATTATTGATAGTCGGTTATTTAACTATCAATAAAGATGCGCAACATCATCAGATTCCAAATAATTTTCCCAAATTATTTATCTTCAAAAAATATCTTTACTAGATATAAAATTTCCACACTTAAAAATAAATCAATGTTTATTTTTCTAAACAGTTTCCCTTTCCTTTATAAATTCCATAGAGAATTTATATCTTTCAAAATATCTACTGATATACGATTTTCAAATCGTTTTCAATATTCGATTTCGATTTATCTTTAAGAAGATAAATCTCAAAAACGTTCATTTCATATTGGAAAACATTCCATACTTATTTAAAAATAAGTAATTCACAAATCATTTATTTTCAACACTTAGAAAATATTCGATATACTTAAATCAAATTAAGTATATATTCATTCTTTGAGGAAATCATAAATTTCAACATCTATTTGAGTCAAAACGAATGTTGCGTAAAACATCGTTACGACAACTCGAAATCACTAGTATAGGGATTCGGATTTAGATAGATACATAAATCCCAACACTACATCAAAACATTTCCTTTCGGAAATCATTTACTATAACAATAGTGTTATAGTCCACCATTTCCTTAAATTTCTCGAAAACGTCTATTTCAACAAGAACTGCGGAAATCTATGCTTTCGATTCATAATACATTTAAAACATCTTTAAAATGTTTACCTTCATTTCAAATATTACTTTCCCAAAACCATATCTATTTTACTTAACAATATATTCACTGTCCAAAATCGTGAATATAATTTACTTAACCCAATTTCGATCTTTTCCACACATTTTTATTTCAATAAAAATTCGCTATCCAAAATCGCGAATATATCTTCTTTGATAATCTTCTATATTTAATTTATCAAATTCAATCGATTTCGAATTTATAAACACGGTTATAAATTCTATTTCTATTTATAAAAACTTCAGTTTATAAATCTTCTTTATTTACCAATTCAATTCACAATTCAATTTATATACCACAATCCAGATTATAAGTTAAATACTTATAATTTCATTTATTTACAAAGATCATTCTTTTAAAACTTTACAACTGTAAAATTTACCCTTTTATAAACCCATTTTAACGTCATTTCCAAATACTACATCAATTTCAGATTGATTTCCAAAATCTTATCATTTCTAAATAATTTTCCTTATTCTTTCCAATTTATTCAATATTCTATTTTCAAAAGAATTCTTCAAATTTGAAATCATTTTTACATTGATTTCCCAAGTTATTTCAATTCATATATTTAATTTCTAATTGGACTTCCAACTTATTTCATTTTAAATAAATTCCTTTTGAAGAGAATGAATTTCTTTGTCTCTTTCAATCTATTTAAAAATCCAAATTTAAATTAAATTCTTAAATTTATAATCACTGTTTTATGAAATTCTTATATTTAGCAATTTCACTTTATTCTGGAATTTATTCCATAAGGTTATAAAAATTTACTTTTTATACTTTAAAAATTCCTTTCTTCAAAATTATTCAATTCCTAAAATTTATTCAGTTAGAAATTTCTATTTTTGATTCCAAAAATTCAATTTCGTTTATTTTTGGAATCCAATGATATCAAACATCCATTCAGCTAAATTTTAGCTCTAAATCAATTTCCAGGCATCAACAGGATTAATAACATCAATAATCATTCACAGATTAACACATCACAGTAGAATATAAATTCAATCAATGTGAGGGGTCCAGTTGGATCCCTCCAACCTGTTTCCCTGCATCCAAAGATGTTAGCACAATACCAATTCCGCTCCAGTACGGAATTATCGCGGTATATAGGTTTTTATAAATCCGCTTACTAACGGCGCAATAGGGTCTCATCCGCTATACGAGGCGGGAAATCAATCAATCCAATATATACATATGCCAATATGTATATACTGCTATATATATAGATATATCCTATTATATCTAATAGCACATCAGATAGCAATCAACACAATCAAAAACTGCAATTCAAGATTAAATCTGAGTGAGAAGATCTCACCTTAGCATTTTTAATTTGCAATCCAATTTCCATCTTGACTCGATTTTCTTGATTCTTAACCTTGTATAAATAATTATACAATTTGTTAACATTTGAATTAAATCGAACAATTCATTACTATTTCTTATTATCTGTACTGTTATTTGAAACACATTTCCATACGAAAATAGTTTATATGGATTCCAAATAAATTTAAAAATATGTATTTCCCCATTTCTTTTATATCTTTCAAAGTTTATCTATATATATAAAACTACACTTTATAAAAATCCAATCTTTATATAACCTTATAAATATATTTTCTTTTATCTGCCTATCCATACTTATATAAAATCGAATAATTAATTACTACTTACTTATTTAATTTAAACTCGTACATTTGGTTTTAAACAAAAATTTCATCTAACAAACTTTACTGTAAAAATCTCCTAAACAATATGTAGTTGAAATATATATATATATACATTTTTTCCCTTTCTTTAATTTATAAATTAAAATTTTGCGTATCTCACTTTGTATACCCTTACATATATATTTACATACATATGAAAAACTGTTATCCCTAACTGAAAAAAAAATATATGCATATTTAAAATTTAAAATCAAAGAATAATTCTTTGTTAACAAATCTGTACATAAAATTGGAGACAGTATATACCTTCACTACCGAACTCGCGACCAGAAATCGCGAAACAACTCCACTACGTTGCCGATGCAAATTTCGCCTGACCATCATCTCGCATTCACGCCAGTCGCCGCCCTCACGAGTTCCTTGTTGCCTTCCCTTGACCTTGATTCCACCACTGGCCCCATCCGCTGCCACCGCGACTTGGCCTCGCAGTCGCCGTTCGTCGCCTGCCCCTTCGAGTTTTCGTGAGCGCGAGCGCGCCCCCTTCCACGCCACCCAGGTCGCCGCGATACTCGCCTTCGCGAACCCTAGCTGACGCCTCCAGCGACCATCTCATCGCGTGCTTGTCGCGAACCTCCCCAGACTCGAGCATCCATCACGCGATTGATGTAAAAGAACTCGCGGTCGAGTCGCACGTTTTTAATTGAGAGAGGATTCGAATCAGAAATTAATGAGGAATCTCGAGATTTTGGGTTGTGGACGATCGTGAAATTCTATTTTGTGAATCATTCGTATCTCTCTGAGGAAGCCATTTTTTCTTTCGAATTTGTGAAGCGAACAGATTTGATTTCGAACTGAAGGGGGAAGAGATACTTTAAAATCGAATGACAGGGTTTGCACGATTTTCTTCGTTCGTGATTCTCGGCAGAAACAACGGAGCGTGCCTTAAGGAACGAAAAGTAATTGACGTGACAAATTTTAAAATTTAAATTTAAATCGAATCCGAATAAATTTCGATGCGTTTACACGTCGTGTGCTCACATATAAACACCGAAAAATACGAGATTTGAAATCCGACAATAATTCAATATTACGGACCCAATAGAACTGGTTTCATCGAATTCCGAGACTGTGCCTCGGACGGCTATTTTTAAATATCGATACGAACGATATAATTTTCAAAACTGAACGAATTGTTTTTCAAACTTAATTCTGAAGCTTCTATTATCTTCAGTATTATCAATATAAATTTTAAAAGCTTTTGAAATATTTTTCTTCAACTTTAAATTGCAGTTTTAAATTCTCATCCAGATTAAATAGATTAAATTTTATAATTCAATCGCCAATTTCAAAGTTATATCGGGGATTCAAATTAAATCATCGTTCAAATATTTAAAATAAATTAAATATTCTCAATTTAATTCGTTCGAAATTCTGGGTCGTTACAATCCGCTGCTGATGTTATCGTTTTCTTTTCCGCTGCTATTTCTTGTATCATATCTCTGATGTATATTGATATTCATTGTATCACTCTGTTGTACCAGATATTGTATATCAATGTATTATTCTTTTTCTTCCGCTGTGTTATTTACTTAACTGTGTTATAGGCTCCGGCGACTCGGATTTGAACGGTCGAATCTACGGCATTCGAGTACGATGTAAAGTATGGATGTTGATTTTCGAGCGGTAAAATCCGTGGACGTTACATTTGGTATCAGAGCTAAGGTTGAACTTTAGCTCAGGAGTATAACACATTAAGTAGCTCATTAGAGATAGTGTGAAGTATCCCTAGAATGAGTATATCCCTAAGATATCCGTTTAAACGTCTCAGTAAATTCTCTTACTATCCATTGATAGTGAGTATGAGTGCGAGAAGAGGACGAGATAGGGGACAAGGGAATACGACTATAAATGGTCAATACCCCGCAACAGTGGAAACAACTTTTTTATCAATTTTCTTTGATTCGTTTCCAAATTCTTTTGATTTCTTCGTATCAGCTACAAGAAGAAGTTTCGGTGTGATGATGGCTCTACGAATCGTTGTAGAAAATTCTTACTTCGTATCTTTATCGGTTTCTTATCAGCTTTTTGATTTAAACCTTAATGAATTTGAAATTGGAAATTTGAGATTAAAATTTGAAATAAATTGGAAATTTTAATTTGAGTTAAATTGATTAATAGAATATGAGGATAAAATTGAATTAAATCAATAAAACGATATCGTTTGAAACCCAATTTTGAAATTCTATTATAATTTCTTGTGAATACCGAAGTCCGAAGAGGGACAAATTGGTATGTATTCTGAGATATTTAGACTTGAGTTTGGAATTCATATCTTAAGTTTGAGGAATTATAGGAGATCGAATATGTCTATCTGTGTTGTTTTCGTGCCTATAAATTTCGAGGACGAGATTCTTTTAAGGGGGAAGTTTGTAACGACCCTAGATTTTAATTTAATTTAAATTGATAATTAAATGAATTTTTGAATAAAAATTTGTATAATTTATTATAAATGGAAGCGAGTTTCCCCGATTCAAATAGAAAATATATTAAGTCAAATTGATTTGAAAATTTGCATATATGTGAATATATATATGTATATAGATATATATGAGTAAATTTGAATTTATATATATATATATATGTGTGTGTGTGTGTGTGTATGTTGGCTAAGATTAATATTATACTTTCGAAATGTTTTCTACACTATGCACTAATAATAATATCAAAAAGGATTTGATTTTGCGTAGTAAGCATCTTTGACTATCATAAGAAGAAATCTCCTCCAATTCTGCGTTTGCATTGTGTGTGTTGCGGGAGGTCTTATGGTAGTTTCATTTTCCAAAAGCATTGTGAATTGACTTTAAAATTCTCTGCTATTTGTTTTAAAGATAAACTGTTTTTGTTGCTCACACCAGTCCCATGACTGATCTGGAGTTTATTGTGTTTTTCCTAAACTCTGGGTGCTCAAAATTTTTCTATACGAGCAGTCTAGAGTTGGGTTTTTCAGATAGTCAGGTTCGGTAGATTATCTGGAGCTAGTTCAGTCTTTGGATATGGACTGCACTTGCTTATCTTTGTGCCTCGTTATTGAGAGTTCAAGCTATTTCTGGATTGGTGCTTTGAAGATGGAGATTATCCGCTGCTGATGTTATCGTTTTCTTTTCCGCTGCTATTTCTTATATCATATCTCTGATGTACATTGATATTCATTGTATCACTCTGTTGTACCAGATATTGTATCAGATATTGTAATCAATGTATTATTCTTTTTCTTCCGCTGTGTTATTTACTTAACTGTGTTATAAGCTCCGGCGACTCGAATTTGAACGGTCGAATATACGGCATTCGAGTACGATGTAAAGTATGGATGTTGATTTTCGAGCGGCAAAATCCGTGGACGTTACATCACTGGAATCAACTAAATATCTGAAAGCTAAAAATAGATAGCTGGATCTCCAAGCGAAGCTCCAACTCCAAAGGTGAGTCTCAAATGCTGTATCACTCAGTCTGACCCGAGCGTAATGCAAAACACAAAACACTCAAGTCAGGATTAACATTCTTATATTAATAAATCCAACTCAAGTGAAATAACAACTGAAATACAAGTAACTCAAAGGATGTTTGGGATAACCATCCTCTAAAGATTCGTTAAACTATCTACTATGTAGTAATATATGCTATTATAATAATGTCTAATAGTAAAATAAACATACTTTTCAATAGCATTCCCGGTTACCCATATAGCCCTTCACACATAATAGTCCTAGTAGTCCATCCAGTATCTGCATATCTCATGACCGGGAGACTATGAGAAGATATGCATGGGCTACGGGAGAAAACCAAACTCGTAGTAAAGGCTCGATATGGTAGGTGACACGGCACACAAGGCAATGTTAGGGTAGATATACCAATTACGCACATGGGCTGGTGGTAACGTAGCAGCCACTACGCCCACCTCGGAACACACTCCCAATCAAAATCGGAGGATGGCCATCAAATCAATCACAAGTAAGAGTATAGTATCGAAGAAGTGTGTCCGATCGAAAAAATAACCTCACTTGGCCCAAGATCGCTCCTGTTTTAGCCACCTTATGCCAACTCACGGGAGTCGGGTCCACGTATATACCTCAATAGGATTGTCGCCACCATCCTACTTCATTCTGAAAACTCCACCGCGTACACAGTTGTAACAACCCCGGATTTTAATTTAATTTAAATTGATAATTAATTGAATTTTTGAATTAAAATTGTAAAATTTATTGATAAATGGATGCGAGTTTCCCCGAAATCAAATAAATTCTGTATAAATCATTGTGAATTTAAATATTGTATATATATGTGAATATGTATGTATGGAATTTGAATTAAATTTTAAATAAATGGTTTATGGTAGAAATTAAAATAAATAAAATAAATAGAAATACAAGACAAATAGTATAAAGTAAAATAATAATAAATATTTAAAATAGAGATATAAATAAATATAAGATATAAAAGTATAAAGTAAATACATTGGATGAAATCTAATAACATAAACTAAAATAGAAATTGTTTATAGTATGAAGTAATATTATAAAGACAAAGTAAAATATAAAAGTATAGTTTTTATACAATATAAAATAAATATATTAGAATAAATTTAAACATCCTTTTAAAATTAGAATTCATTTATATCACAAAGAATGAAACAAATAATACATTCAAGTATATACACATAAATATGAACAAATAAAAGATAAGTATGATCAAGGATAAGTATGTAGACTGAGAAAGGAAAATAAGACAATGTAATACCAATATCTTTAGTACACTATACAATATCATTTCAACCTAGTTAACAAACAAAGTAAGAAATATATAATCAAGTATGAATGGCTTGCTAAAAAAGAAACAAAATAGAATATATATTTGTACATGAAAATTTAATGCAAGCCACCATATTATCATATCAGCCTCCAATTGAGAAAGAAAAAATCTCTGAGCATAATAAGAAAATCTTGTACCTGATATTGTACAAAATAACAACACTCTGTAACTTGTTTATATCCATCATTTCCTTCATTCAGTTTCGTTCCTTTAAAATCTGAAGCAAGTATTATCTCAAACAACAAAACAAAAACATTCAAACTAAAACAAGAAAAATCAACTTAATTCAAAGCTAGAGATCAAGAGAAAGGATTCAGCTTGCATTTTCACAGGCTGATTCAAAATAAAGCAAACTCTGTTCTTCTTTTTCTTGGAAATCACTGTGAGCAAACTAACCTCTCTAATATTTTGATTGTGTGTGATAAATACCTGATGCTTGTGATTGAAATCTGTTTGTATGAAAATCATTGCATGTCTATATATATGCAAATGTCTGTGTTTCTAAAGATATATATATATACCTTCTCTGATTAAATAACAGGCCCTAAACTCATAAATAATCTTCTAAATAAATCAATTTTAGACCTTGATTTTTAAAGAGAAAATGATTGTAAGAATATAAGTCTAATTTCAAAAATAGTTTCAAGAAAATTTATTAAGTAATTAACTGGAAAATTAAAATATACAATGAAAAACTTAAAACATGTCAATCTAGAGTATCATGCTTTCTTGATTAACTTGCATGACCAAATTTGTATTGAAGAATCATGATTTTTAGCAATAAAAACAAGATTTTTAGAATTGAAAATCATATGAATTTTCGAATCGAACAGAATTGTTAAAATAGTCAATCCCCGACGATCAACAAGGAATCGAGCTTCGAGCTTGAGTCTGAAGGAAAATGATGTGATATAGATCGATGGAAAAATGGTAAAGGATTTTCTCGATGGTCCGAGTGGCCAGGAAATGGTGGAGTAGGGTTTAATGGCCGGGTTTGGTTGTCGATGATTCTTGTGCTCGTGTGTTGTCAAGGATGGATTGGGATTGATCGCAAGGGGTGGAATTAAAGCATGGGTCTATGGTGGAGCTCAGGACGTAACCGCGAGCTCTCTGGTAATCGGACACGGAGGCGCGAGGAGAATTTTGTCAACTGGTTTGGGATCGTGGTGGTGTCGACTTATTCGATTTCGATTTAGGTTGTCGTCGAGAATTCTGGGTGATTGCTTGGGTCGGGTAGGTCGATGACGATTTGCTGGTGGTAGCGCTGTTAGTTGGAGTTGCTCCGATCGTTGGTGCATGTGCACGATATCGATCGGTGTATCAGTGGTTTTTTGGGTTTGCTGTTGTTTTGGGGAAGAGGGTAGCTTTCTCGGGTTAGACCCGAGGTAGAACGAGGGTTGCCTCGAAGATGAGATGATGCGCGAGTGTTTAATATAACAGTTTTTAAATTTTAAACTTAGGAAAAAGAAACTCGGGATTTGGAGAGAAACGCACGGGTTTTTGTTCGAGTAAACCTCGGGTTAGTCTCGGTTATTGAATTAATTTGTTAACAAGTTTTTAAGTTTAACAAAGTTAAGTTTGAAATTTATTAGCTTTAAACTATTTTAAATAGTAATTGAATTTTTTAATGTTTGTTTATTAAAGTTGAAAATTTTATTTAAGTCATTAATTAAGTTCATCCTTAAGATGTTTTTAAAAGCTTAATTAATCAGATAATTAAGTAGTTTAAATAAAAGATTAAGTGTTTTAAATTTTTAATTAAACTTAATGCTTTTTATGTTAATGATAACTAATTCCAAAGTTTATTAAATTCTAATGATAATTAAGAGGGTGATTAAGATAAATGAATTATCTTAAAATCATTTAGTGTTGGGTGATTAGGATTATTAATTAGTTAATTAATTGATTATCAATTAAAGGTTAATTAATAAATGTAATCAATTAGAAGAAAAATTAATTAAGAAAAGTGATTAGAGAATCATTAATTAATAAATTAAGGAGATTAATTAAAAGTTAATTGATGTGAATGGTTAAGGCTAATTAACCAGTGGGACAATTACCCGATGAAAGTAATTAAAGGGAAATTACTTAAGGGAAGTAATTAAGGACTAATTACTTAGTGCAATTAATTAAGGAATTGATTAATTAAGGATTGAACAATTAAGGGAATTAATTAAGGATTAGATAATTAATGATTGTGATTAATTTAAGGATAATTAATCAATGTAAGTGATTATCGAATAATTAGTTTGAGTAATTAATTTGAGGATTAATTAATAATTAAAAGTAAATTAATTATGTAATTAACTTAATAATGATTTATTAAATGGTAATTAATTAAGGGTTAATTAATTAATGTGATTAATTAAAGGATAATTAATCAAGGCGATTAATTTATTTTTGAAGGTTAATTAATAAATGATTAAAGGATAATAAATTAAAATGGTCTGTAATTAATGATTAATTAACCAGGATTAGTAATTTATTCATAAGTAATTAATCTGGTTTAAATTAATCAGATAATTAAATTAATCCTACTTATGAATGTTTGAATTATATTAGATGTTGAATTGTTTGATATCCCTGATATGTGATGCTTTGTGATATAACCTGATTTGTGTGTGACCTGTAATGTAGTTATTTATCTGGGATGAATGTAAATTATTATCTGTGATTTATATATATGTGAATGAAAGATAAGCATTATAGTTTATACCGCTTATCAACTATATTTCTGTATTCTGATCTGTGATGATTGAATGATGTTGCACTACTGTGTAAAACCCCTGGACCACACTTTTACACACACAAATATGGATTTCACGAGAAAATCGGTTAAGTCACGGATGATTTAAATTTAATGTTTTTGAAATTGAAATTTTAATTTCAATTGTTTAGAAATTGGAAATTGGGGATTTGTCACATCCTGAAATTTTCGACTTTCGAAAATTCGACATCGATACTCACTTTATCGACTGCCGAGCAATCGAGTGCCGGAAACTCCAATAGTGAGGGTTTTAGAAAGAAGAAAAAGTAAGAAGAAGAAGAAAAGAGAAGAAGAGGGAAGAACAACAACACAACATCAGATACAGAAGCAGAAAACAACATCAGAATCTTACACATCGCAGCGGAACAATATACAATAGATAATTATTAGTCTTTTAAAACAAAGAACTATATCATTTTATACATACATCAATCATCAGAGTCAATATACAACAATGGACAGTTATATAAACTTGTCCTCATACAGAATACACAGCGGAATAAATACTATCAGATACAAATACTACGTCTCGTCCTCCAGCTTATCTCCAAGTTCCAGAATATCCAGAATATCCTGATAATCTAACTCTAGACTCCCCGTGTGGAAATTGGTGGGCACCCAGAGTTTAGAAGGGAACAATAAACTCCGAGTCAGTCATGGTGACTGGTGTGAGATCGTAAAACAGTTATTCTTTAAAATAAACAACAGGATAATTTTAAAGTCAATTCGAAATGCTTTTGGAAAATGAAACTACCATAAGACCTCCCACCACACACACAATGCAAACGCAGAATTGGAGGAGATTTCTTCTTATGATAGTCAAAGATGCTTACTACGCAAAATCAAATCATTTTGATATTATTATTAGTGCATAGTGTAGAAATCATTTCGAAAGTATAATATTAATCTTAGCCAGCATAGGCATTCCGCACTCATGCCTACTATAGCTACTATGTTCAATAGCAGGTTACCGCCACATTCCATAGCAGGTAATACAACTAAAACCGTACACGTCACGTATTGTTTCTTTGGATTTCCAACAAATGGTCAGGCTAAGGAACTTCCTTTTCCACGATGGGTACGTCCCTGGAATAGACGACCCGAGAACCTAACCGGATCTCTGCCAACACAAGGCCGGGTTACCTCTGCAAAAATAGGTAACTACTGACACGCGTATGCCATCCCCCGATCGTCACCGATCTTCCCGAGGATCCCCGATTCGCAACAAACCACATAGATAATAATAATGCAGTAACCACAGAGGTTAAGTATCTAGGCTCCATACCATGATACCACCTTTATCCAGAAGGAATGACATACACTAAGGGGCGCTACTCCCTAGAACCTTGCTGCATCCTTCCTGTTTCGACCATTTCCGGGGTGTGAGGCTCGACGAAGTCTCATCCACAAAGCTACGCTTTCTACAAAGCCCTGCTTCGGGTCAAACAAAATGATCAACCTATGATCACAAAGATTTAAGATCAAACAAATGATCATATCACAAATGATCAAACACTGATCATTTCACAGCAACACTCAGTATGCCACGTTACCAAATTGGGATATATCGCTGATAAATTTCAACTACATAACCTCTGAGCTCGTACGTCTCAGAGAAGGGTGTTAAGCTAAGAGAATAAATTCTCCGCCACCAACAGAAATGTATTTGAAAGAAATCAGCTTTATATCTCAAAGTGTAACGTCAGACACACAATCCATACAAGTCTGTTCCGGGATCGAACAGAACCGAAGGCACTTCTCACGAAGCCCTTGCAATTCCGGATAATTTTCAATCACGTCAGGACTTCCCGTCACTAAGGGTGATAAAACCTCTAAATCGAAGATCAGTCGATGTAGAGTAACTCGACGGTAATCCTTCCGTTTTCAAAAATATCCGGTCTTCAACACCGGTCTTCGAATGCAATTCATAACGACGTATCACATATTCGGAATGGGTTATACGACCCCATGGTCCTTTCCCGGCTAACCCGAATAGTGAGCGATTATTCAAAAATAAGTGTGGCATTCAAATTCATCCAATCACAACAAATACCTACTCAAGGTAATTATTGATAGTCGGTTATTTAACTATCAATAAAAGATGCGCAACATCATCAGATTCCAAAAAATTTTCCAAATTATTTCATCTTCAAAAATATCTTTACTAGATATAAAATTTCCACACTTAACCATTTGAAAACAATTTCAAATCAATTTTCCACACTTCAAAAATAAATCAATATTTATTTTTAAACAACTTCGCTTTCTTCTATAAATTCCGTATTGAATTTATACTTTCGAATATCTACTGATATTCGATTTTCAAATCGTTTTCAATATTCAATTTCAATTTATCTTTAAGAAGATAAATTCTCAAAACATTTCATTTCGTTTTGGAAAACATTCCCATACTTATTTAAAAATAAGTCAGCAATTCACAATTCATTTATTTTCAACACTTGGAAAATATTCGATATACTTAAATCAAATTAAGTATAATTTCATTCTTTAAGGAAAATATTCTTTTAACACCTTTATTTGAGTCAAAACGAATGTTACGTAAAACATCGTTACGACGACTCGAAATCACTAGTATAGGGATTCGAAATTAAGATAGATATATAAATCCCAATACTATATAAAACATTTCCTTCCGGAAATCATTTACTATAACAACAGTGTTATAGTCCACCATTTCCTTAAGTTTCCCGAAAACGTCTATTTCAACAATAAATGTTGAAATCTATGGTTTCGATTCATAACACATTTTAAAACACCTTTAAAATGTTTTAACTTCATTTTTTAAAATATTACTTCTTCAAAAATGAATCCATTTTACTTAATAATATATTCACTGTCCAAAATCGTGAATAAAATTTACTTAACCCCATTTCAATCATTCCTACACATTTTTATTTCAATAAGAATTCGCTATTCAAAATCGTGAATATATCTTCTTAAATAATCTTCTATATTAAATTTATCACATTCAATCTATTTTCGAATTTATAAGCACGTTTATAAATTCTATTTCTCTTTTTAATAACAACTTCGACTTATAAACCTTCTTTTATCAACTTCTATATTTAACTTATCAAAATAAGTGACTTTGGGTTTATAAACAACTTTTATAAATTCCAATTCTATTTATAAAACTTCAATCCCAAATCAATTTTGATATTGATTTCTAAATTTATTTTCAACTTTAAATAAACTTCCCATACTGAGTTCTCAAAATTTCATTTCCAAATATTAAATCAATTATAGATTGATTTCTAATTATATTCATCCTTACTAAAATAAATTCCTTATCTTCCTTCAAATTATTCAATATCCTGTTTTTAAATGGATTCTTTAAATTGAACTCATTTTACATTGATTTCCCAAATCATTTCAATTTACCAATTAAATTTCTAATTGGATTTCCAACTTATCTCCTTTTAAATAAATTCTTTTTAAAGAAAATAAATTTCTATTGTCTTCTTTCAATCTATTTAGAAATCCAAATTTTAAATTAATTTCCTCAATTTAAAATCACTATTATACGAAATTCATTTATTTAACATTTTCACTTTATTCTGGAAATAAATTCGATAAGATTATAAAAATTAACTTTTTATACTTTAAAATTCCTTTCTTCGAATTTATTAAATTTCTAAAATCAAATTCACTTAGAAATTTCTATTTTGATTTCCAAAAATTCAATTTCGTTTATTTTTGGAATCCAATGATATCAAACATCCATTCAGCTAAATTTTAGCTTTCAACAATTTTCCAGACATCGATATGATCAATAACATCAATATAATCATTCACAGATTCATATCACAGTATAAATAAATTCAATCAAAGTGAGGGGTCCAGTTGGATCCCTCCAACCTGTTTCCCTGCATCCAAAGACGTCAGCACAATACCAATTCCGCTCCAGTACGGAATTATCGCGGTATATGGGTTTTATAAAAATCCGCTTACTAACGGCGTAATAGGGTCTCATCCGCTATACGAGGCGGGAAATCATCAATCCAATATATACATATGCCAATATGTATATATTGCTATATATAGATATATCCTAAAATATCTAATATCAACAATCCAAACAGACAATCAAACAATAACTGAAAATTCCACTTTCATTTTGAGTGAGAAAAAAATCTCACCTTAGCTTTTATTTTGCAATCCATTTCCAAACTTGACTCGATTTTCTTGATTTATACCTTGTATAAATAATTATACCATTCGTTAATATTCGAAATAAATCCGAACAATTCAATTCACCATTTTAAAATTGTAATTCAACTTAAATAAATTTTATTTCAAACTAGTGATTTAATTTTTCTAAACAAATTTTCTTTAACAAAAATCATACTTCACTTTACTGCAAAATTCTTTCTTTTATATTTCCATACTTAATTTCCTTAAGTTAGTTTTCAACTTGAAATAGATATATTTTGTTTTTCTTCAAAACAATTGATCCTCATATAGTATTATCAGTAAGTAAATGAATTTTATGCCTCTTATATAAATTATGTAGAATTTCCTTTATCATTTAAAGTTCCTATATTATTATTATTGTTTTTCCAGCTTTATACAAATATAAATAAATTTTCTATATATATATATAGATCTACATCTACTTTACTGTATATATCCCTTTTTTTTCTACAGATATATACATATTATTAAAATAAAAAACTACAGTCATCCTTTACTGAAATTTTTTTGCTTCTTCCTGTTTTTGTATATACATACACGTATAAATTTAAAAGGAAAGAAGAAGAGAAAAAAAATGATAAAAATACCTCAAAGCTTCTTACCCACAACACCATTGGCCACGCCACTGTCTGAATCGAAACCCTAGATCGAGATCGATCACGACCACCACGAACAGACGAACGCCACTTCAATTTGATTGCGCCATCGTCGCCATTTGGAAACGATACCACCTCTGCGACACTCCCCTGCCTCGCGCGTTGCCTGCTCGGTACGACGCTATCATCGCGAACCACCAATCGCGTCGCCGCCATCATCGAGTACCCACGCCCCTCGCAATGCTTGCTCGACTCCCACGGCGCCAAGGCGAGCGCCTTCGCCTTCGTCGCCCACGCGACCCAGTGCTGCCGCCTCTTTTTCTCGCGAAACCCTATGCCGTGCGCGAAAGAACATCGGCATCTACTCCCTTATAGAACGAATTCATGATTTGATGATTGACTTGGGAATCGAAACTGAAAGGGGGGAAAAACTCGCGGTCGCCCTTTTTGATTTTGAAATCGAACGAGTATTTGGGTTTTATTTTCGTGAATGAATTGGAAGGAGAGGGGGAAATGAACGAGATCATTTATTGAGTCGTGGCCATGAATTTTTCTATCTTCTGTTCGATTTTGAACTATACAGGGAAGAGGGTTATTTAAAATTTCTGAAGGTGGCATGGTTCACACGATTTCTCTCGTGATATTAGGCACGATTCAAGGCGTGATTAAATGAAGCTGAGAGAAGAAAGCACGTGATTTTCAGATGTTCACAAATTTTCAAAATTTAAATTTGAGTTGAATTTGTTTTTAAAATTTTCAACGCGTTTACTCACCGTATGGTCACACATCAACTCCGATCAATACGAAATTTGAAGTCCGATAATAATTCGATATTACGGACCCAATGGAACTGGTTTCGTCGAATTCCGAGACTGTGCCCCGGAACGCTTATTTTTAAATATCGATTCGAACAATAAAATTTCAAAACTGAACAAATCAATTTGAAATTAGATTCTGAAGCTTCTATTATCTTCAGTATTGTCAATACGAATTTTTTAAAAGCTTTCGAAATATTTTTCTTCAGCTTAAAATTATAGATTCAAATTTTTATTCAGTTTCAATAGATTAAATTTTAATGTTTAATCGCAAAAATCAGAGTTATATCGGAGACTCAAATTAAATCATCGTTCGAATATTTAAAATTAATTAAATATTTCCAATTTAATTCGTTCGAAATTCTGGGTCGTTACAAACTTCCCTCCTTAAAAGAATTTCGTCCTCGAAATTACAAGTTAGGGAAAAAGGTCCTTAACTCGTCTACTATTTTTCTCAAATTCAATAGTTTTATCAATTCATCAAAACAAATCTTTCTACTAAAGATTCGTTATCATTTTTACTAACTTTCCAACTCCAATTAAAGTTTCAAACAATATTGTTTTTCTTCAAAATTCAAATTCAATTTCAAACTTTCAAAAATTTCTCAAAAATTTTCTAACACTCGGAATTTTCGAAAAATTTCGCCAGCGTCTCCTTTGCGCGGCTAATACGGTACTACTACAAAACGTCCCTACGGACTCTCAGATTTCAAAAAGAAAAAGAAAAAGCCAAGCGGCTAGCCAAGAAATCATCAAAAACTCATATTATAATTCAAATACTTACCTTTTGTCGAGCAATTCAAATTATCTTTGAAATCAAATCCAATTCCTTTATACTTGTATATCCTACTAGCCATAATATCTAGTTACATATTCAAACCATTTTGCAAATTCTATTACAAATTTTCAATATAAACTCCTTATATCATCTCTAATTCGCTATTGACGTTATATCCATTATCTTCAATTTTACATTTCAGATTTTATTTGAATTCAATTTCACATTTCAATTCCTCATTCGAATTCAATTCGCAATTCCAATCTAGTTTGGATTTAGTTTACTTCTGGATATTGAATTTTATCAATTAACTTTAGTTCACTTCAAACTAATTTCAAAACTTCATTTAATTTCACACAATTCAACTTCATTTTCAATATTCAGTTTTAATTCCAGTTTTATCCTTTTACTCATTTCCAAAATTTATTTGCAGTTTGCTATTTTGGTTTATAACCACTCACATTTAACTGGATTTCCAATTCGAATTCAATTTATCTTTCTTTTACAATTATTGAATTTAATTCGTTCTAAACCTTATTCATTTGGTTAATATTCAATTAGCTTTACTTACTAATTTTAGTTTAATAGTTCCCTTCGTTTTCCACAAATCAAATTCAATTGCAGTTTTATTTACTTACAAATTCAAAATGAATCTCAACTTTCAATTTCACTTTCATTTATTCAAATTCATTCACTAATTCATTCGTTTTTCAATTTGTATTTCATTCTAATCAAATTTCAATATTCTATAAGTTATCAACTTATTAATATTTCGTAAGTATTTTAAATAGGATTCCAGAGTCGTTTCCACTTTTTCAAAACCATTTGAAAACAATTCAAATTCCATTTGAATTTCCAAAACAAAAACCCAAATTTTCAAACAACTCCTATTTAAAACAATTTGACAGCAATTTCTCTTTTGGAAACCCGAAAATGAACACCATGATGCCGCGGTCATCATCGAAGTTATTTTCCAGCGACCGAAAAGAGTTTAGAGCTTTTCATCTCTTCAAAAGACTTTTCAAAACCTTTGAAATTCATTTTCAAATCAAAAAGAATTTAAACTTTCCAAATTATTTATTTTCCCATTCTTTTCAAAACATTTCCAAAAACTTCTCTGGAATTCCGTTTCAATTATAAGTCACATTTATAATTTACATTTTTTAATTTCATTTGTATATGTATTTATTTCTTAACTTTGGAGTTACGATTTGAATTTCTTATTCAATTTTAGTGATGATAATTCACTATTATTACTTCCTAACATCCAAACATCCATATACTATGATAATTCATAGAAAAATCATTTCTTTTATATACAAAAATAGTTTTGGGTAAAATTATTTCATTTACCCTATTTAAAACAATACTGTGTCAGTTTATCTTGTTTAAGAGTTTAGAAACCCCTATCGATCACAGTTAGCTAGACTGCACCGACCAGAATCCATAAACAATCAACCGATAAGTCAACACAATACAAAACAATTTCATATTCACTAACAAATACGCGCTCATATCTATTATTACACTCAACTCATTCTAGAGTACTGCTGACTCTATCTCTAATGAGTAACACCCAACAGAGCAGGGTTGTCGCTTAACCATATGCTCTGATACCACTTTGTCACATCCTGAAATTTTCGACTTTCGAAAATTCGACATCGATACTCACTTTATCGACTGCCGAGCAATCGAGTGCCGGAAACTCCAATAGTGAGGGTTTTAGAAAGAAGAAAAAGTAAGAAGAAGAAGAAAAGAGAAGAAGAGGGAAGAACAACAACACAACATCAGATACAGAAGCAGAAAACAACATCAGAATCTTACACATCGCAGCGGAACAATATACAATAAATAATTATTAGTCTTTTAAAACAAAGAACTATATCATTTTATACATACATCAATCATCAGAGTCAATATACAACAATGGACAGTTATATAAACTTGTCCTCATACAGAATACACAGCGGAATAAATACTATCAGATACAAATACTACGTCTCGTCCTCCAGCTTATCTCCAAGTTCCAGAATATCCAGAATATCCTGATAATCTAACTCTAGACTGCCCGTGTGGAAATTGGTGGGCACCCAGAGTTTAGAAGGGAACAATAAACTCCGAGTCAGTCATGGTGACTGGTGTGAGATCGTAAAACAGTTATTCTTTAAAATAAACAACAGGATAATTTTAAAGTCAATTCGAAATGCTTTTGGAAAATGAAACTACCATAAGACCTCCCACCACACACACAATGCAAACGCAGAATTGGAGGAGATTTCTTCTTATGATAGTCAAAGATGCTTACTACGCAAAATCAAATCATTTTGATATTATTATTAGTGCATAGTGTAGAAATCATTTCGAAAGTATAATATTAATCTTAGCCAGCATAGGCATTCCGCACTTATGCCTACTATAGCTACTATGTTCAATAGCAGGTTACCGCCACATTCCATAGCAGGTAATACAACTAAAACCGTACACGTCACGTATTGTTTCTTTGGATTTCCAACAAATGGTCAGGCTAAGGAACTTCCTTTTCCACGATGGGTACGTCCTTGGAATAGACGACCCGAGAACCTAACCGGATCTCTGCCAACACAAGGCCGGGTTACCTCTGCAAAAATAGGTAACTACTGACACGCGTATGCCATCCCCCGATCGTCACCGATCTTCCCGAGGATCCCCGATTCGCAACAAACCACATAGATAATAATAATGCAGTAACCACAGAGGTTAAGTATCTGGGCTCCATACCATGATACCACCTTTATCCAGAAGGAATGACATACACTAAGGGGCGCTACTCCCTAGAACCTTGCTGCATCCTTCCTGTTTCGACCATTTCCGGGGTGTGAGGCTCGACGAAGTCTCGTCCACAAAGCTACGCTTTCTACAAAGCCCTGCTTCGGGTCAAACAAAATGATCAACCTATGATCACAAAGATATAAGATCAAACAAATGATCATATCACAAATGATCAAACACTGATCATTTCACAGCAACACTCAGTATGCCACGTTACCAAATTGGGATATATCGCTGATAAATTTCAACTACATAACCTCTGAGCTCGTACGTCTCAGAGAAGGGTGTTAAGCTAAGAGAATAAATTCTCCGCCACCAACAGAAATGTATTTGAAAGAAATCAGCTTTATATCTCAAAGTGTAACGTCAGACACACAATCCATACAAGTCTGTTCCGGGATCGAACAGAACCGAAGGCACTTCTCACGAAGCCCTTGCAATTCCGGATAATTTTCAATCACGTCAGGACTTCCCGTCACTAAGGGTGATAAAACCTCTAAATCGAAGATCAGTCGATGTAGAGTAACTCGACGGTAATCCTTCCGTTTTCAAAAATATCCGGTCTTCAACACCGGTCTTCGAATGCAATTCATAACGACGTATCACATATTCGGAATGGGTTATACGACCCCATGGTCCTTTCCCGGCTAACCCGAATAGTGAGCGATTATTCAAAAATAAGTGTGGCATTCAAATTCATCCAATCACAACAAATACCTACTCAAGGTAATTATTGATAGTCGGTTATTTAACTATCAATAAAAGATGCGCAACATCATCAGATTCCAAAAAAATTTCCAAATTATTTCATCTTCAAAAATATCTTTACTAGATATAAAATTTCCACACTTAACCATTTGAAAACAATTTCAAATCAATTTTCCACACTTCAAAAATAAATCAATATTTATTTTTAAACAACTTCGCTTTCTTCTATAAATTCCGTATTGAATTTATACTTTCGAATATCTACTGATATTCGATTTTCAAATCGTTTTCAATATTCAATTTCAATTTATCTTTAAGAAGATAAATTCTCAAAACATTTCATTTCGTTTTGGAAAACATTCCCATACTTATTTAAAAATAAGTCAGCAATTCACAATTCATTTATTTTCAACACTTGGAAAATATTCGATATACTTAAATCAAATTAAGTATAATTTCATTCTTTAAGGAAAATATTCTTTTAACACCTTTATTTGAGTCAAAACGAATGTTACGTAAAACATCGTTACGACGACTCGAAATCACTAGTATAGGGATTCGAAATTAAGATAGATATATAAATCCCAATACTATATAAAACATTTCCTTCCGGAAATCATTTACTATAACAACAGTGTTATAGTCCACCATTTCCTTAAGTTTCTCGAAAACGTCTATTTCAACAATAAATGTTGAAATCTATGGTTTCGATTCATAACACATTTTAAAACACCTTTAAAATGTTTTAACTTCATTTTTTAAAATATTACTTCTTCAAAAATGAATCCATTTTACTTAATAATATATTCACTGTCCAAAATCGTGAATAAAATTTACTTAACCCCATTTCAATCATTCCTACACATTTTTATTTCAATAAGAATTCGCTATTCAAAATCGTGAATATATCTTCTTAAATAATCTTCTATATTAAATTTATCACATTCAATCTATTTTCGAATTTATAAGCACGTTTATAAATTCTATTTCTCTTTTTAATAACAACTTCGACTTATAAACCTTCTTTTATCAACTTCTATATTTAACTTATCAAAATAAGTGACTTTGGGTTTATAAACAACTTTTATAAATTCCAATTCTATTTATAAAACTTCAATCCCAAATCAATTTCGATATTGATTTCTAAATTTATTTTCAACTTTAAATAAACTTCCCATACTGATTTCTCAAAATTTCATTTCCAAATATTAAATCAATTATAGATTGATTTCTAATTATATTCATCCTTACTAAAATAAATTCCTTATCTTCCTTCAAATTATTCAATATCCTGTTTTTAAATGGATTCTTTAAATTGAACTCATTTTACATTGATTTCCCAAATCATTTCAATTTACCAATTAAATTTCTAATTGGATTTCCAACTTATCTCCTTTTAAATAAATTCTTTTTAAAGAAAATAAATTTCTATTGTCTTCTTTCAATCTATTTAGAAATCCAAATTTTAAATTAATTTCCTCAATTTAAAATCACTATTATACGAAATTCATTTATTTAACATTTTCACTTTATTCTGGAAATAAATTCGATAAGATTATAAAAATTAACTTTTTATACTTTAAAATTCCTTTCTTCGAATTTATTAAATTTCTAAAATCAAATTCACTTAGAAATTTTATTTTGATTTCCAAAAATTCAATTTCGTTTATTTTTGGAATCCAATGATATCAAACATCCATTCAGCTAAATTTTAGCTTTCAACAATTTTCCAGACATCGATATGATCAATAACATCAATATAATCATTCACAGATTCATATCACAGTATAAATAAATTCAATCAAAGTGAGGGGTCCAGTTGGATCCCTCCAACCTGTTTCCCTGCATCCAAAGACGTCAGCACAATACCAATTCCGCTCCAGTACGGAATTATCGCGGTATATGGGTTTTATAAAAATCCGCTTACTAACGGCGCAATAGGGTCTCATCCGCTATACGAGGCGGGAAATCATCAATCCAATATATACATATGCCAATATGTATATATTGCTATATATAGATATATCCTAAAATATCTAATATCAACAATCCAAACAGACAATCAAACAATAACTGAAAATTCCACTTTCATTTTGAGTGAGAAAAAAATCTCACCTTAGCTTTTATTTTGCAATCCATTTCCAAACTTGACTCGATTTTCTTGATTTATACCTTGTATAAATAATTATACCATTCGTTAATATTCGAAATAAATCCGAACAATTCAATTCACCATTTTAAAATTGTAATTCAACTTAAATAAATTTTATTTCAAACTAGTGATTTAATTTTTCTAAACAAATTTTCTTTAACAAAAATCATACTTCACTTTACTGCAAAATTCTTTCTTTTATATTTCCATACTTAATTTCCTTAAGTTAGTTTTCAACTTGAAATAGATATATTTTGTTTTTCTTCAAAACAATTGATCCTCATATAGTATTATCAGTAAGTAAATGAATTTTATGCCTCTTATATAAATTATGTAGAATTTCCTTTATCATTTAAAGTTCCTATATTATTATTATTGTTTTTCCAGCTTTATACAAATATAAATAAATTTTCTATATATATATATATAGATCTACATCTACTTTACTGTATATATCCCTTTTTTTTCTACATATATATACATATTATTAAAATATAAAACTACAGTCATCCTTTACTGAAATTTTTTTGCTTCTTCCTGTTTTTGTATATACATATACGTATAAATTTAAAAGGAAAGAAGAAGAGAAAAAAAAAATGATAAAAATACCTCAAAGCTTCTTACCCACAACACCATTGGCCACGCCACTGTCTGAATCGAAACCCTAGATCGAGATCGATCACGACCACCACGAACAGACGAACGCCACTTCAATTTGATTGCGCCATCGTCGCCATTTGGAAACGATACCACCTCTGCGACACTCCCCTGCCTCGCGCGTTGCCTGCTCGGTACGACGCTATCATCGCGAACCACCAATCGCGTCGCCGCCATCATCGAGTACCCACGCCCCTCGCAATGCTTGCTCGACTCCCACGGCGCCAAGGCGAGCGCCTTCGCCTTCGTCGCCCACGCGACCCAGTGCTGCCGCCTCTTTTTCTCGCGAAACCCTATGCCGTGCGCAAAAGAACATCGGCATCTACTCCCTTATAGAACGAATTCATGATTTGATGATTGACTTGGGAATCGAAACTGAAAGGGGGGAAAAACTCGCGGTCGCCCTTTTTGATTTTGAAATCGAACGAGTATTTGGGTTTTATTTTCGTGAATGAATTGGAAGGAGAGGGGGAAATGAACGAGATCATTTATTGAGTCGTGGCCATGAATTTTTCTATCTTCTGTTCGATTTTGAACTATACAGGGAAGAGGGTTATTTAAAATATCTGAAGGTGGCATGGTTCACACGATTTCTCTCGTGATATTAGGCGCGATTCAAGGCGTGATTAAATGAAGCTGAGAGAAGAAAGCACGTGATTTTCAGATGTTCACAAATTTTCAAAATTTAAATTTGAGTTGAATTTGTTTTTAAAATTTTCAACGCGTTTACTCACCGTATGGTCACACATCAACTCCGATCAATACGAAATTTGAAGTCCGATAATAATTCGATATTACGGACCCAATGGAACTGGTTTCGTCGAATTCCGAGACTGTGCCCCGGAACGCTTATTTTTAAATATCGATTCGAACAATAAAATTTCAAAACTGAACAAATCAATTCGAAATTAGATTCTGAAGCTTCTATTATCTTCAATATTGTCAATACGAATTTTTTAAAAGCTTTCGAAATATTTTTCTTCAGCTTAAAATTGTAGATTCAAATTTTTATTCAGTTTCAATAGATTAAATTTTAATGTTTAATCGCAAAAATCAGAGTTATATCGGAGACTCAAATTAAATCATCGTTCGAATATTTAAAATTAATTAAATATTTCCAATTTAATTCGTTTGAAATTCTGGGTCGTTACAGGATTAATATGAAAAGCTTTTGAAAAGGAATTTGAAAGATAAAAGTTAATTTGGATAACTTGATAAAGTTTTGGAAACTAAAATAGTTTGATTTGAATTCAAGATTTGAAATCGAATTCTATGTTTGGAAATTTTGGGTTAAAAAGGTTATACAAGTTATAAATGTGTTTATATGGGTTTTAAACCATTTTAAAAAGTGTTATTTTGGGAATTTAAATTCAACCCAAGTTTATATTTAAAAGGCTATAACTTGTGCATATTTGATCAGATTTTTCTGAAACGAAAAGAATTTGTTTTCAAATGATAATAGCTTTCATATAAAGAAAAGATGTCCAATTTGTGTTGAAAGGGTTTCAGATTTGAAATGAAAATGGTTTTGAAAGCTATGAATGAATCTTTGTGAAAGATTGGTGAACTTTGGTTTCAAATTCAAAGTGGATTTTAAAGGGGTGAATCTTTTGTAAAAGATTAAAATGGTAACGTGTTTAAACCATTTGGAAGAAAAGTTTGGGTAATAAATTGTGCTTAATCGAAATCCCAATATCCATATGTTTTTAAATATCGCGCTCATTATTCGGTTTAGCCGGGAGAGGACTTTGTGTCATATAACCCATTCCGAATAATGATACGACTTATATGGATAGCATTTGAAGACCGGTGGTGTAGACCGTATATTTTCGAAAACGAAAGGACAACTCGTCGAATGTCTCTGCATCGACTGGTCCCCGATATAGAGATTTTATCACCCTTTGTGATGGGAAGTCCGGACATGATTAGAAATTATCCAGATTTGCAAGGGCTTCTTTGAAAGTGCCTTCGGTTCTGTTCGAACCCGGAACAGACTTGTATGATTATATGTCTGACATTACACTTTGAGATATAAAGCCGATTTCTTTCAAATACATTTCTGTTTGGTGGCGGAGATTTATTCTCTTAGCTTAACACCCTTCTCTGAGACGTACGAGCTCAGAGGTTATGTAGTTGAAGGTTATCAGTGATATACTCCCAATTTGGTAGTATGGCATGCTAAGTGTTGCTGTGTGTTGCTGATCATTTGTTGATCAAAGCATGGCTTTCGTGTAAAGCGTAGCTTTGTAGACGATACCTCATCGAGCCTCACAGACCGGAAATGGTCGAAACAGGAAAGATGCGGCAAGGTTTCAGGGGTTGCTCCCCTAGGGTATGTCCATTCCTTCTGGAAAAAAGGTGGTATCATGGTATGGAGCCCAGATATTTACCTGTGTGGTTGCTCCAATCTCATTTTCTATGTGGTTAGTGCTTTGTGATCGAGAGCTCTCGGATAAAGGTCCCAAAGGACCGGGGGTGGCATATCTCAGGTTTACTACCCGGGAAGGGGGTAACCAGCCTGGTGTTGGCAGAGAGACAGGTGGTTCTCGGGGCGTCCCGCTAGAGGCGTTCCCATGTGGCATAGGAAGTTCCTTAGCCTGACCATTTGTTGGAAAATCCAAAGAAACAATACGAGCCTTGTACGGTTTTAGTTGTATAACCTGCTATGGAATGTGGCGGTAACCTACTATTGAACATAGTAGCTATAGTAGGCATAAGTGCGAAATGCCTATGCTGGCTAAGATTAATATTATACTTTCGAAATGTTTTCACACTATGCACTAATAATAATATCAAAGGTGTTTTTGCGTTGTAAGCATGTTTGACTATCATAAAGAGAAATCTCCTCCAATTCTACGTTTGCATTGTGTGTGTGGCGGGAGGCCTTATGGTAGTTTCATTTTCCAAAAGCATTGCAGATTTCAATGTTTAAAATTCCTTTGTTGTTTGTTTAAAGATAAAATGTTTTTGTTGCTCACACCAGTCCCATGACTGACTCGGAGTTTATTGTTCCCTTCCTAAACTTTGGGTGTCCACAATTTTCCACACGGGCAGTCTAGAGTTGGGTTTTTCAGATAGTCAGGTTTAGTAGATTATCGAGAGCTAGTTCAGTTTTTGGAGCAGATGACTGACATTGTTTAGCTTGGTGCAACGTGATGGTGGTTCGAGCTGATGTTGGAGTTGTTGGACTCATTCTCCTTTGAGGATCATTTGGAGTTATCACTTCTGTTATTTCCGCTGTATCATTATTTATCTCTGATATTGTTGCATCATATTGATATCATTGTTGTATATCATTCTGGATATTGTATTCATTGGAGTTGTATATGATATCATCCATTTCTTTATTCTGCTGTGTTGTTATACTTACTGGGTTATAAGCTCCGGCGAGCCAGATTCGGCGTTTGAATCTGCGGCACTCGAGTACAAGTGAAAGTACGGGTGCCGATTTTCGAAGGCCGAGTCAGGATCGTTATAACGGTTGTCAAAGTGGTTTTCGGTATCGACAGAGAGTATGCCCATATCCGATCCCGGTCTCTTTGCCAACCAATCATTATTATAACACCGTGGTCATTTCAAAATAGTATATATTTCAAAAATCAAATCATTCCATTTCAAAACTATATTCCTTTCAAAATAGTTTATACTTCGAAACCAAAATCCAATTTTATTTCAAAACTATATCCATTTCAAAATAGTTTATACTTTGAAACCAAAATCCATTTTTATTTTCAAAATTTTATCCATTTCAAAATAGTTTATACTTCAAAACAAAAACCATTTTTATTTCAAACATATATTCACCTTTCAAAAGCATAATACTTTCAAAGTTATAACTCTTTCGAAACCAAAATACTTGAGATTATAACCCTTTGGAAATCATAATTCTTTGAAATTCATAACTTTGAAACATAACCTCCACCACTTAAACAGTTTTGGTATTAAAATACTTTATATAATAAAATAGGTTCTTCAATTTTACAAATCAATTCCAAAACAACTCAAATTCCAAAATTCAAATTAAATCAAATCTCAAATCATCAATTTCAATTCAATTCAGTTTCTCAATAAATCATTTCAAATTATATCGATTTCAAAACAGATTTGAACCCCAAAATAAACCATTTCAATATATTTTCAAAGCTTTAAATATTCTATAATTTCAAAACTAAATTTGACAACTTCATATATATATCAAATTCACTTTACTATTATTTAGTTTTCGAAATATTTACTTAATAAATCCAATATCACTTAAACGACTCCAATTTCAAATAATTGAATATTCCCTCAATTTTATTTAAACTTGATATATTTAATTAAATCACCTTAACAAAAAAATCAAGTTATAAAGACAATTCCCCAAAATCTCAAGTTCAATAAGTTTAAATCGATTTTATTTAAATAAATTCTTAATTTAAATACCATTTCAAAACAATTTCAAATCTATCTTCCCAACCTTAATTTATTAAATCATTTTAAACTCTATATTAAAATATAATTTAAAATAAATACTTAACCATATTATATTTTAATAAAATAAAACTTAATTATTAAACTTATTTTATATTAAAACAAATTTACACATTGCTAAAAATCAAGAATTCAACTATATATAAAATAACAGTTGTTATCCCGCCTTTTGGCAAGGCCAGGACACCAAGGAACCGATCAGAAGACAAGGATAGCTCGCCATGGATATCGCTGAATTTTGTCCGGGTCCAGGATGAGCTATAATTGATAGGACATGGCAAAGAAGATCATAGAAGTCAGCATCTCAAATTTCAAGTCGATCCGAGCTCATACGCTCAAGTAATGATCGATTCAAATTGAAGGGAAAGGCCCAGATTTCGTATCCATCACTATGTGTGATTTCATATCCATCTCCAAGCTCTAGTTCGAATTGATCATTTTCGTATCGATCAATTTCGAATCCATCGAAGCATCTAGGTTCAACTCGGCTTCATTCGAATCCATCGGCAGATCGCCTGCTTCATATCGGCCAACTCCCATGGGTTCGTATCGATAGGAATGGCTGTGTTCGAATCCATCGAGTTCGTATCGATGGACTTCGTAACCCTCAACAGATGAAGCATTTCGTATCCATCGACCAGTGTCTGCCTCGTATCCATCAGAGAAAGGGTTGTTCGTATCCATCGGCAATCGTCTGTTCGACTCCATCAGCAAAAGCCTTGTTCGAATCCATCAAGTCAGCAAGCCAAGATGACGTGTCATCCCTCGATGCGAACGTGCCGAGATATATGGAGTCGACGCGGTCGACTCGGAATGAAGATCGGATCGAGGCGAAGCGTGCGCTCCATGTCATCACAGAGGCGCGTGACACCATCGAGTCGAAACCATCGGTTCGAAAGGATGGATTCGAACCAAACAGCCTAGCAGAGAATATCACTTCGTATCGACGATATCTCTCAATCCACTGATCCATATGCCATGAAATTTTCACTGAAGGTTGTAGAAACACTGAGGATCGTCTCCACCAAATTTCAGCTCAATTGGACGTGACCTTGATCGATACGAAATGGATTTATATCGATCACAGATCGAGGCGAAACTTCCTGAGGTTGGTCGCGCGTGCCCACTCACATGCCAGAAAAAGTCTCTCGAGATTTGAGCGAGATCTGAGCCTCCTACGCCTATAAATAGAGCCCCAGAGCCAACGGAAAAAGGACTTTTCGATTCTCAAGCGTCCAGACTCTGCCGGATTGATATTTGCATCTTATTCCCATTGTCTAATTCGAATTTCAAACTACAATTCACTGTTGTTTGCTGCAATTGCTTGTAATCGTTGAAAGAGAATCAATAAAATCATCAAAACTTCATAGTGGACGTAGGCGATACGCCAAACCACTCTAAATTGCTTGTCTTTGCATTTTATATTTCCGTTTGTTGGAGTTTTTGTTAGATAATCTCTGTTTTATATTCATATTCTTCATTTTATCTCTTCAAATAACTTCCGAAGAGTGTTGTGCCCATTTTTGGTACAAACACTTTGGTGCTTTCACTGAGAAAACCAGATTTTTCTCCTGCTCTTTGGATCTGCCATCGATACCGAATTGCATAAATCCAAGAGGAAGATCCAGATATCCAGTCCGGAATCCTTCCATTCTATTCAGATTTGCTCAAAGTCTAGGAAAGGACTCCACCGCTGAAAATGGTTAGCACAAGAACCGCCGCTACCGCTGCTGATCAAGAAGGCCGAGAAAGACAGAATCTTACACAACAGCCTTCTTCCAATCAGGACAACACTGCTCATTCAGAACCATCAGGACTAGTCACCCGACAAGAGTTCCAAGTGTTGCTCCAGGAACTGACACAAAGCCGGCAACAGTTGGCTGAACAATTGCGCACCAATATCGAATTGACCAACCAACTAAACCGCCAGAGCCGCAGGAGGTCCAGGAGAGATAATGTTTCCCACGCATCCACTGAAAGTTCTGCCTCATCTGACTACCACCACAGGTCTACCCGTCCCCAGTTGGAAGGAAGTCATGCACAGACCACCGGATACCAACCCGCCTTGACCGTTGGACAATTGAGGGCAGGGCCGTCGACCAGCTTTCAGACAGGACCCTCAACACGAGGAGGCGCTGCCCCACAGTATACTACGGACAACCGTGCTACCACTACCGCGGTAGAGACGAGGGTTGATTTCCAAAATTTTGTCAGAACCGAACAATCAGCAGCACGAACACACTCCTGAACCATATGTCCCAGAAGATGCTGAGCCAAGGAGGCGGAATACGGACCGTCGACAGTGCCCGGTCCAAGCTCGCATTGTGGAACCCGACCATACCTTAGCTCAGCCTGCCCAGAATGTGCCAGTAACTGACATTTCAACCATGATACGCCAGATGATTCGCGAGAGTCAGGGGCTCACTAATGACGACTGGGGGGTCTCCCGCAGTCATACCCCTTTCACAGACGAGATATTGTACTCCGAACCCCCTCGGCGATTCAGAATGCCAGCTCTCCCAATGTACAAAGGGAATAGTGACCCCAATCAGCATATTCTGAAATATGAATGGTCAATGAGTGTTGCGCGAGCTGATGATGCAGTGAAATGTCGAAGTTTTCCCATCTCTCTGGGGGGAATCGCAACCATGTGGTTCACGAGGCTACCGCCCAGATCCATTTCTTCGTTCGATCAACCAGCCAAGAGGTTTGTAGAGCAGTTTCGTATGCATGTGGCTAGGCCCAAAGACGTTAATACCCTGTCCAGTGTCACTCAAGCTCATGGAGAGACGCTCAGGCGTTACTTAGAGAGGTTCAACGCAGCATGTGTCGAGATTAGTAATCCCAATGATAACTCAATCTTGATGGCTTTAACCAAGGGAATTGATCCCGATTCTGAGTTTGGGAATTGGCTAGCTGGAAAACCACCCGCATCGTTGGACCGTTTCTACTCCAAAGCCGCTCAGTTCTTATGGCAAGAGGACGCGAAACAGTCTAGGAAGCAAGACGATGTGAGGCCCAGTATCGAAGGAATACAGAGTAATGTGGCAGTTAAACAGTCCAGTGAGAGTTCCGGAAAAGTTTAGTTGAATATACAGAACAAGCAAACCCAGCCGAGAGGAAGCAATGGCCAAGATAAGAAAAGAGATCAGAACCGAGGCCCACGCCGTAGGGCTCAAATGTTTGACAATTACACACCATTGAATACGTCATTGGAGAATGTATACTTACAGACTTGCAACACTGTACAGTATAAGAAGCCAGCTCCGAAACCCTCATCGGAGAGGCAGGTTCAAACGGGGAAGTTCTGTAGATTCCATGAAAGCTACGGCCACAATACGAATGAGTGTCGACACTTGTAGGACCTCATTGAGAAGCTGATCAGAGAAAGGAAGTTGGACCAGTTTGTTAGGGCACCGCAGTCTGGTGGTGCGGGCCCTTCAAATCAGAATCGTCAGCAAAATCAAGAAAGACAGGAAGAATCCGCTCGCGCGGGCGGGAGGTTGGTTATTAACACAATAAGTGGTGGTCCCCATCCAACAGACAGGAGCTGGGGGGAAATGGAGTCGTATGCTAGCTCTGTCAGGCATGCAGACTTCGAGTGTTGTAGTAACTGTGAAGATGAAAGTCCAGCTAAGCAACAGAAAATAATATCTGATGATATCGTGTTTAGGAGCCGAGATGCTGATAAGGTCGAAGCCCCTACGATCGACCCGCTAGTCATATCTGCCCAGGTGGGTCCTGCTTGGATGAAGAGGATCCTGGTTGACAGTGGGAGCTCTGTCAATATCCTGCTTAAACGGGCTTATGACTTAATGAAGATGTAGGCCAAGGATTTGAAACCCTGCTTATCCCGAATCCACGGTTTCAACGGAAGTGCCACGATACCCATCGGAATAACCGAACTACCGGTTGAATTAGGCGTTGGAGAACGCCGGAGGGTCTGAATGTTACAGTTTGTTGTGTTAGAAATTGATTCACCGTATAATGCATTTTTGGGCCGACCGACCCTAGCTGAGTTCAGGGCGGCCATCGCCCCATGGTGTCTGACTCTGAAGTTCCCCACCGATCGGGGAATTGGAGTTGTTCAAGGAGATCAGGCCACGGGAAGGGCCTGTTATGTTGCTGAGCTGCACGGGGCGCAGCGGAAGGAAAAGGGAAAGGGCGTAGAGGAGTCTCTCTGCATCCGTTCTATCGATGATTGACAGTTGGTGCCTGGGCCTCGGCCCGGGCACCCTAACCAATTCCTGAAAGACCTCGACCTTAGGGACAATGAGGATAAAGATGAATCTAAGGAGAGTCAAGCTTCTCCGGCGAACTGACTGTGGACGTCCCAATCAGTGAGGATGATGATTCGAAAATGCTAAAAGTTGGGTCTCAACTGAACAAGCAGGTACAACAGGAATTGGTTGAATTTCTCCGGGCGAATCTCGACGTCTTCGCCTGGACACACTCTGACATGTGCGGAATCTCGCCGAGCATTGCAAGCCACTCCTTGAATATAGATCCGCGACATGTCCCGATAAAGCAGAAGAGGCGCGGTATGGATCTAGAGAGATCTGCCGCCCTTAAGGAGGAAGTTGATAAACTACAATCGAACGGATTTATTCGAGATGCCTTGTATCCGGAATGGGTATCCAACCCTGTACTGGTTCGAAAACCGAACGGAAAATGGAGAACCTGCGTCGATTACTCTGACTTAAACAAGGCTTGCCCGAAAGACAGTGTGACGACCCGCCCTTCTATCCACTGAAGGACGCATCATCAATAAGAAAGAAAGGGGTAGAAAATAGAAAAGAAGAGAAGAAAGAAAGAAACAACAACAACGATCTCACAGCGGAACGAATAAATTATATTAATAACATAAACTATTACATAGTATACAACACTTTACAGAGTTACACAGCATATACATCACGTACTAGTCAGTTATAAACATCTGTCTAGACATTACAACTCAAATACAATACAAACACTATCACAGAGATCTACACAGCAGAATACTATATCTACGAACGCCGAAGCCTCCTGCTCCATTGCTCCTCCAGAATATTCGTCGAAGCTAAACCTGAATCACTTGGCTACTCGTAAAAATTTGAGTACCCAAGAGTTTATATAAAACAGAAATAAACACTTGGGTCAGACATGGGTCTGGTGTGAGTAACAGGTTAAACTTGCTTAACTTCAAAACCTTTTGAAAGAAAAGGTATCACGTAAGACTCCCCACAAATAAACATGGGTAAGTTTTTACCTTACGCTAACCAAAACATTTGATAGGAAATCCGATTGTATTATAATAGGTCTAGGGTTTTCAAATAAGTATTCACATAGCCGAAATTGTTACATTCATTAAATTCCAGCATACATAGGTATACAATCAAGTCCGTTATCACTTATTGGAATTTGGGTTTCCATACAATGGCAGAGCTACCGGGGTACCGCTCATCACAGTACGGGGCCTAGATCACCGTACCGAGGATCACTCCCAATCCCCTGCAACACAAAGCCGGAACCATCCCTTACTGGATAATCCCGAATAAAATCACCCCACAGATGGCCGTCGCCAACTGCACCACTAAGCCGAAATAAAAGGAACTTCTCTAGACAGGGATGACCTTACTCTCAGTGGGTGCTACCCACGAAGCCTTGCTGCACCTCCCCTGTTTTAGCCATTTTCGGTTTGATGAGGCTTGAGGTTACGATTTACCTTTAAATCAGAACACATCACTTAGAATGCTCATCGTCCACCTGACGATGTTCTAAAAGCATTCAATCCATACAAGTTCCGGGTTCGAACGAAACCGAAGGCATTATCTCGTTACACTCGTATTGGAATCACCCTCAAAGTTAACGACAATAACCCTTGCACTCTGAATCTTCATCTTCACTTGAGATTCACGACCTATCGTTAATTTGGATCGATGTGGTATTCGGGTCTCCAGACCTGGAATCTCGGTATACGAAAACCCGATCCCGGTCTCATCGAAATCCAAAACGTATCTCTTAAGGGCCAAGTTGTTTTAAGGTTAAAACAATTCAATTCTTATCTATATACACAAAGATAGATAATTCAATAGATAATCTACATTATCATCCCAAACAGATAATTCACATTATCATTATAATTCAACCAAACATCCATATCATATATCAATCATATCTCATCAGAGATATCAAACAATGAAATACATTCAATCTCATTCATCCATCCTTAAGCAATGATTTATATCATCTAATTAATTTAAAGTTAATTAAATTAATTACTTCATTTTATAAATCCTGCTTACTTAATCATTAATTAAACCAATTAATTAATCATACTTTAAGTATCATCTTAATTAATCATTCCTGATTAATTATACTTTAATTACTTTAAGTAATTAACTCTTAATTAATTTCACAAATTAATTAACTTAAACCATTTCAGTAATTAATCTTAAATTACTTCATTAATTAATTTAATTACATTAATCCTTAATTAGTTACAATTAATTAATTTCTTTAATCACTAATTATTTATTAATTAATCTTAATTAACCAATCCTTAATTACATCATTTAAATTAATTATATTTAATAATTAATTCTTAATTAAACCACATTTATTAATCACCTTTGATTAACCATATTTAGTAATTAACTACCCTTAATTACTCTTCCATAAATTAATTACTCATTAATTAATTATCTTTTAATTAATCCCTTGATTAATTATTCAAAGTAATTAAACTCAAATTACTTTAATTATTAAAATCATCTTTAGTTAATTACATTCAGTAATTACCTTTAATTACTTTCCTAAGTAATTCATACTTTCACTAATTACATTTAAGTAATTATACTTATCACATAACCAAGTGATTATCTTAAATTAATTTAATTAATTAATTTAACTTATCAAATTTTATTTAATTAATTACCATAAGTAATTAATTCCCTTAATTACTTTCATTTAGTAATTATACTTAACCAACTTCATAATGATTATCATTTACTAATTAATCTATTTGATTATCAAAATTAATCATGTTAATTAATTATTTAATAATCCCTAATTAATGATCTCTCATTAATTATTAACAATTCTTTATTTAAGTAATTAAACTTAAATCAACCATTTCTAATTACAAATTAATTAATTCTCAATTACTAATTAATCTCTAATTACTCAATTAATTACCTAATTAATCTTTAACCACTTGATTAATTAATTTCTAATCATTTATTAATAATCTATACTTATCTAATTAAATGATCCTTAATTTCAAATTAATTTACTTAAAATCTTAATTATTTTAATTAATTAACACTAAATCATTAATTAATTAAATTATTAAACTACTCTTTAATTCCTTATTAATTTAATGAATCCTAAATCATTAAACTTTAATTAATCTCTAAATTAAAGTATTAACCTTTATAACTACTTTAATTATTATTAACAAAAGGCTTTGAAACATTTTACTTTAAATCCTTCTTTTATTTCATTTCAATTTAAATATTTAAAATAAATTTCAAATTTAACTTTACCCAAATTTAAATCAAATTTACAATTCTCTTTTTTTAAACCAAATGTTAAAGAAACACTTAACATTAAGGATTTTAAACCAATTTATCTAAATTCAAACCCTTTTAATATATACTTTCAACATTTTAAATTTGTTAAAACATGATAAATTTTATAAACTTTATTTATCTCCACTAGGATACAAATTAAATTGAATCTATATTTTAAAATTTGATTTAAAACTTTGTTTTAAATCCTGCTCTACATTTTAAACTCATTTCAAATTTCTAAAACCCTGTCTGGTTTAAAACTGCAACATCAATCTACCCGAGCCTATACAAAAAAACTTCAAGTCGAAACCCTCCACGCTTCGAGTCACTCACGCAAACTTCTCGAGTACCACCCCTCTGTTAAAACCCAAACAACTCACTGATACTCCTGACACTCGTTCACGTGCACAGGCGAGTCGATCGCCTCTGACCATCGATGCCAACGCCGGCACATCGTCTATGACACCCACTCGCGATCCCAATCACCAGAACCACGAACAACCTCAACAATCGAATTCGAGTTAATCGATCATCACTTGGAAACAGACCCAATCCGGGAAAATCCTTCGAACTCATCCCTCCGACACTACAACAAAAAGACCATATTACAACTGTATTTTTACAACTGTCACAATTTGTCAGTTGTAATAGAGGTTTTTTACAACTCTTTTTTTCAGAAAGTTGTAATAAACTTACTTTCAACAACTCTTCTTTTTTGCCAATTGTAATAGATATCTATTACAACCTTTCTTTTTTGCCAGTTGTAATAGATGTCTATTTTTAACAACTCTTCTTTTCTGTCAGTTGTAATAGATCCCTGTTGCAACAGTTTTTTGCTAGTTATAATAGATGCCTATTTTTTACTACTCTTCTTTTTTGTCAGTTGTCATAGATGCCTATCACAACCTTTTTTGCTAGTTGTAATAGATGCATATTTTTAACAACTCTTTTTTTCAGTTGTAATAGGTGTCGATTACAACTTTTTGTTTACCAATTGTAATAATTAGTTGATAATTATAATTAAATATTAATACTTAATAATTAATAATTAATTCGAAAATTAATAATAAATAATAATTACTATTATATAATAATAATTAATTTAAAATATGAAGTAATAAATATTAATTATTTATATTCAATATAATTAATAATTAATAAATTAGAATTACTTTTTAATAATTAATAATTAATAATTAACATTAATAATTAATAATTAACAAATAACAAATAACAATTAATATTAATTATTAATATTTATTAATTGATATTTAGAATATAATAATCAATAATTAATAATAAATATTGATTATTATTAAATAATAATAATTAATTTGAAATATGAAATAATTAGTATTAATAATTACTATTCTATATAATTAATAATTAATATAGTAACTAATAATTAATAAATTAGAATTAATTTTTGATAATTAATAATTAACACTAATAATTAATAATAAAAAAATAAAAAATAACATTAATAATTAATTTTTAATAATTGATATTAAAAATATAATAATCAATAATAATAATCAATAATTAATAAGAAAATTAATAATAAGCAATAAATACTATTAAATAACAATAATTAATTTGAAATATGAAGTAGTTATAACTAATAATTATATACTAACTATTTAATTGATAATTTATAAATAATAATTACTATCGAATAATAGTAACTAATTATTAATAATAATTTTTTTGTAATAAGGACAATTAACTAAATAAAAATTAAATAGTAATAATAAAAGTTAAAAATCAATGTTAAATAATAATAATAATTAATAGTTAAATTTAAATAATAATAAATAAAATGAAATAATATTAATTTAATAAAATAAAATTAAATAAATTATATTTAAAAATAATAATTGATAAGTAATCATTAATAATTAAGAAGTAATATTTAATATTTATTAATTAACTTTTGGTAATTAATAATTAATAATTTATATTTAATAATTTATAGGTTACAATTAGGAAATTATAATTAATAATTTTTAACACTACCTTATAAATAACAATTGATAATTAAGGATTTATTAGTACGTGGCGCAAGAAACTAAGAGTCTGTTTGGTTACACATTTTCAAAGTATTTTTTGTTTTTATTTTGCAAAATAGTGAAAACTTATTTGCTTTACCATTTTGTAAAATTCATTTTTGAAAATAGCCATTTTTGACAAAAAGGCTTAAAATGAGAATTGAAAACAGTTTTTTGTTTTCCCAATTTTGGCCCAAATTGAAAAGCCTGAAAACCCAAAACTTAAATGCAAAACGAACGCGTTCAATCCCTTGTTCCTCTTTTGTGGCTGCGAAATCTGAAATCATCTGAGGAGCAAAATCGCCTTCTTCTTTAGCTTTTATCCCAAAATCAGGTAAAATCAA
This sequence comes from Allium fistulosum, assembly GCA_030737815.1. Lineage (NCBI taxonomy): Eukaryota > Viridiplantae > Streptophyta > Magnoliopsida > Asparagales > Amaryllidaceae > Allium > Allium fistulosum. The sequence goes on along the minus strand of CM060906.1, from coordinate 946,331,640 downwards.
TTTTTATTTCTTACTTATCTCGTTTGCTTCTAACTAATAGTACCTAGGGTTAAGCGCGAATGATTTGATGATCCGTTTGATTTATTTTTGTGTACTAGGGTTTTGCTTGATGATTGATGATTTTATCCCACCATTGAATATCTGATACGTTCTTAACGGTCAAAGCAATAATTTTACTATCAGGTATTGTACTCATGTCTATTATCATTTTTGTCTGGCAGTAATCTTTCTAAGTTCAAAACAAATTATGGAAAGATAAGAAGCATATTTCCATTTTATTTACATCGAATGCTTGTTATATTTGATAGCAGAGTATGAAATAGTTTACACTTTGAAATCTACACTATTTGATATCTAAAAGGCTTTAATATATATAATTATATTACGTTTTTTAATTTTTTGCTAGATCTACTTAACATAGAGCAACATAACAAGTTCTTTATTTCAGATGTGGCAAACTTCAGAAACTAATACTTACTAAACTATCATGATATTGTGTTATTATTTCAAAATTAGAGCAACATCTATGGTCTATAACTCCCAAAGTGAATGAAAGTTTTATTTCTGGCCATAAGCAAGCATGGCATTTGGGTCAGCATTTCAAAAGATGTGAGAAAAACTACAAAGAAATAAAATAAAACAAATTAATGTCAAGCCCATATAAGAGCAAAGAAACAAAAAAATACGGCTCATGGGTAGGAGGAAGAATATGAAAGGAAGCAAGCTCCAATCCATGCTGAAAGTTTTAAAACTTTTAGAACTTTTAAAAGTTTAAAAGCAAAAAATAATTAAGCTTAAATTTTACTTATCAGTGCTATTTATATGATAAAGATTTGGGTGCTCCTTGTGAGTGTATTAGAAACTTTAGGTTTGAGGAGCTAGATTTATGGATTTTAATCAATAAGTCTAACCATTGAAGCTAAAAGTGGCAACGTCTATGCTCTTTTGATGAAAATATGCATCTGTGCACGTAAGTTTGATACTATATGGTTCTACAGAAAAGGATGACAGCAACATATCTAATATTATCACTATGGTGTTGTAATTTTTCTTTTTTATCATTACACGTGCACGCTATTTTGGTTATTACCATTTACACAAGTAATATCATTCATTGCAAAAGATAAAAGTATAAAGAGCCAACTCAACAATGAAACCAGTCAGACATAAATTTTTATGCCGTAGCTAAATTCTCAATGAGAGAGCAATGACACATAATTTTCTGATTTCTCATTAACAACAATCATTCTAACTAGAACAAATATCCATGATTTTCTGGTCTTTTTATTTCCTTATAGAAGGGATTTTCTTGTTAACACGTCTTTGGTTTTCAGACCTTTTAGTTACTTTGCAATTTCTCCCCTTCTAAACTAGAAAAAAAATTCTTTGATTGACTTCGGATGATTATGTTCCCAATTGAAAGTGTTTGCATACCGTTGTTTGAATGTATACTAAAATAGGATGAAATTTTCCTTATACATCATATGATATTCTCTGTTTTATCTTATATAACTTTTAACAATTATAATTCATATAATTGCAAGGATACATAAATTATGGAGACAAATTATAAAAGCATATTATGACAATTTTTGGATTTTACTTTATATTTTATACGATAGTAAATGCACTAAAAGGTCAGTTTGTAACCATTGTTTTGTTTGACAAACACACATACTGATACACATAACTATAGGACTGTTACCATGTATATTATGATTGTGTAACATACAGTGATTACTATGTGTGTGTATGAGCCTGCATATATGGTTCAAAACTATTATTGTATTTTTTATAAATATTGCTCGCTGTTTGAGTGCTTCCCACTTTTAGGTTACTCTTAAACACTTCCTTTGTAGCACAATTGTAGGGTAATGTTTCTCAGTCCTTATAGTGGTTAACCTACAATAAAATTCTCATAGATGAGCCTGAATGAAAAATAATAACGTAAGTACATATCTACATCCTCATGTGTCGCAATAAGGGTTTCCTTATCAAGTTTGCCTCATGCAAGTCTGGGAATTTGAGTAATTGTAATATTTCCATGGAACATCTCAAGGGAATGACTTGCATAGTTTTTTGTACTTGAAATAGCTTGAGTTCCTTATTTCAAACGAGTTTTAGAAGAAAAAAAAGAATTACTTAAACTTGAACTATCATTCTTACTTTTGCTTCATTTAAAGTGAATAGCATAAAATAATTTTATAATAAGGATGTTGAATGATGGCATGCATTATATCAATATTTAAATGCATTGTTTTTTGGGACACAACATTCTATTATGCTTTGCTTGGTGTTTTGAGTTATAAAATGGAAAAAATTGTTCGAATTGAATTATTGCAACACTGTTATGGTTGTTGGTTTGGTGGAGCAAAGCAAAGGTTATCATACAGATTGATAAGGTTGTAGTATTGCATGTTTTCACTGACATTTCAGCAATTTGATAAGTGTTTCTTTGGCAATTAATAATACAGTTACTTTTACCTGTTTCAATAGATTAATTATTGCTTGGTGACAGATGCATATTTCAACTCTAGAAAGTAAACAAGTACTTGTATGAGCTTTTGGTTTTGAGACGTCAATGTTAGCAGCAGGGTCTGTAATAAAAGTTCCTGCTCGTTTCTCTTTAAACTAAAGAGAGTATAAATAGATTAGTTGCAGACTTCAATTTATTTGAATTTTTTATTAAATCATTGGTTGTAGACTTCAAACTTGCCGTTAAATTATTGCACAATATAGATTAGTTGTAATTTAATAAAACAACTATTGTGGCCGGTGCTAGGCTCTCAGTTTAATCACACGGGAACAAGAGATGTGTAAGCTTTGAAGCTTGGGCTTGAGGTATGATTTATGGTGCTAGTTATTTTTGTATAGAGTGCCTAGAGTATTTTTTGAAAATATGTTTATAGAGCTATAATGGTTTTTAAATGTTGCAACAGTCTATATATCTGGTTAGTAATTGTTTTTGTTATTTTTTATATTGTTTGATCCTTGTTACAAACTATTTATGTACAAAGTTGTCAATTGGACAGTGTAAACCCTCGACTAATATTGAGCAAAGAGAACGTATTTGTGGGTTTAAATGAAAATACACGTATACAAAGTGATGATAACGAAGGAAAAAAGAGAGAGAAATCTTCAGGCTGCTATTGACTTATATGACAACCATCTCAATTACATGACAATCAGTTATTGAATAAATAAACAGCAGGGGCTATATCAATCAGTCAAATCTTTTTATATACACATATTACATCAATATGTAATTGTAGGGTTTCCCCAATGCAAAACTATGTTTAAAAGACCTAAAGGTAGCGTTTATTTTAGTTGCCAACTAGCAACGTTTTATCTTCCTTCTCAAATTTAGAAAGTTGAAGAAAAACTGATTTTTTTAGGGTGTCCAAGAGTCGAGGGTGATGAGAAGGAGGATGGAGTTGATGACATTGAAAATGAGTTCAGTTTTGCTGGAAGAGGTAACGGAGATACGCAGTATGGAGCTGATTCTATGTTCCATGGTCATATGAGATTTGGAGGAAGAGATGCCAATATGTCAAATGGAGTTAGTAGTCGATCTCAAGTCCTTTTGCTTACTAATGGTGAAATGGTACGTGCATTATGATCTATGATGTTTGAACTTGTTCTAGTTTTGTTAATGATATTGTCATTTTGGGAGTAGATATAGTTTATTTACACATAGTATAGGCAACTAATTGAACTTTTTATGTATGTGTATTAGATATACCACACAAAAGTACTAACTTGACTGAATTTTTCTTATTGAAAGCCATTTATATCGTTTTGCGTTGTGACTTGCATTGTGCTAATTGTTAAAAAGTGAGTTAATTACTTTGTTTGTTCGACAGTGGGGCTTATAATTATGTATTTCTAGTCAATTGGATAAACATAATACTAATCAGTCGATCTTTTTCTACTTTTAGTTTTGAGCTTCTCACCATTCAAAAAACCTACACCATCAATAGATGTAAAGGGTTAACCAACATATTTAAATTTAAGCTTAACTTACTTGATTTCAAGTCGTTCATCTTTTACCTCAAAACTATCACTCCCCCTGTAACTGTAATGCTTATGAATGAAACATTGTTGATGTAATCCAAACTTCATATTTATATATATGTTTAGTCAATACATTTATATCAATCATTAATGTATGTATCACACACACAGTCACAAACTTGTGAATGGATGGTTGGACTAAATATTCTATATGACAATATCTTTGTAAATGTACATTGTTTTTACAGGCCGATGACATTCCACCTGAACAACATGCTTGTGTCCGTGATATAGCCCCTGTTGTTGCAATTTTAGAGATTGTTGCTGCAGTTTTAGATATTGCTGCTGCTAGCTATAGCCTCTTCCCGAGGTTGTTAAAGTTTTGGAGGTTGCATTTATAGTTTTGGAGTGCAAGCTTTAGATGTTGTCTATAGTTGCTATGGAGTAGTGCAAGCTTCAGATGTATTACAATTTGATTGAATATCACAATGATTACAACTGCATTGATTTGATTTTTTGGTTTGTTTGATATATTAGTTTTGTAGATAATAATTAATAATGTAATGTTTGAATTGCTTATATTGTTATTTTTATCCTATTATTTATGATTATCTGTTTTTGCTATACTTGAACAATGTGTGTATAAATTAATTTTTTTTATTTTGCATTTTTTACCACAATTGTCAATCACAGTTATAAGAAAGTCTTTTATAATAACCAATAGTGGTAAAAATTCTTCTACAACTGCCAATACCAGTTGTAAAAAATCTTATACAACTGCCAACTGTCAGTTGTAAAAAAAGCTTTTACAACTGCCAACCGTCAGTTGCAAAAAAAGCTTTTACAATTGCCAATAGCAGTTGTAAAAATTCTTTTACAACTGCTTTAGCTAGTTGTGAAAGATTATTTTACAACTACCAAAAATAGTTGTAAAAAGTTAGGACTCTATTACAACTCTGGATATAATGACTGGCTACCGCCCGTTGTAATAGACGTATTACAACTGTTTTTGGTAGTTGTAATAGGGTATTTTTGTTGTAGTGCGATCATCAGATCGTCTGAACTTCTGGCCACAGCTTCGACAACGTTCCCGCTTCTATTTCTCCAAATCTGGTGGAGCTCGATCCACCAGAGGCGCCTTGATGATTGAAACTTCCGACCATTCGAAAACTAGGGCTACAGCCCATTCCGATCAATCCCCATCGCCATAGAGCTTTGACATCACTTCTGCTATTTTTCCCTACCTCACCCATCATCCAACTATCTCCAGTGAGAACCACGTCTCCGACAAACTACTAGATCATCAGAGATCACCCAGAATTCAAATTCTGGCCAAACTCAATCTGCTCCTACTATACCCCTCTAAAAATTGTGATTTCACTTTTAAAATTCATGTTTTAGGATAGGGTTTTAGATTATATGCCTGTCTTGATAAATTTAGATACTTAAATTTTCACCTATTTTAAACATGCACTGTAGTTTCTAGTTCCTAGAGACATTCCTGTTTATTTTAACTTAATTAAAATTTTAAAACTCTAATCTATGATAAAACAAGCAATTTATGTTTTTACTTAAACCATAATAGTAACTAAGTCAAAAGATACAGGATTTAAATCAAACTTTGAACTTGAAACTGGAAACAGAGCTAATAACAGATATGCACACCAACATATATATACATCCATATATACAGATAAGTCTACTTATATAAAATCACTCATAACATATTTATTCCCATAACATGCAACCAGGTAAAAATACTTAAGCTTTTAGAAAAGTGTTACTCACCATTTTAAAGTGAACAGAGCCTCTTTGAAACTGCTTTTGAAAAGCCTTTGAATGCTTTTAAACTGAGATGTCCTTGATCTTTAAAAAAATCTTTAAACTTGAATACTTGCTAGAAAACTTGCATGCATGCTTTGAAACTTGTTTGTGATGTGTGTTGCTTAGATCAGTTGTACTTGCTTCCAGATTTGAAGAAGAAATTGCAGGTTTTTGGAAAATTGGTTACAGGTTTGAAGATTTTAGTTACAGGCTTTGTTTTGATTTTGAGGAGTTGATTATCAGATTTGTTTTGAGAAATTGTTTAAATTTTCAGGCTGAAAGTTTTCCTCTTTGAATTCAAGAAGATAGAAAAATAAAATGAAAGGAGAGGTATGCATATATAAGTTAATTTGTAGTTTCTTAAAAATAAAAGAAAACAAAATTATAAAAACTTGACATTTGTCATTATTGTGGTTAATTAGTTAACACTTGTTATAACAAAATATTTAGAGAATTACACATGTCTTTTTATTTAATTTATATTTATTTTAAATGTAAATACAAACCCTTTACTTAATTTATTAGTTACTTATCTATATATATATAAAGTATTTTAAAGAAAATAAAACCAATTATGTATATATAAATAAGAGCTTATACATATAATTTAAAATCCAAAAATATTTAAATATTACCTCTTGAATTCTAAATTCAAATTCAAATTAAATTTTAAAAATCTATTTTAAAGTTAATTTAAAACAACACATTCAATTTAAAAATAACAATTCTATTTTATTAAAATTTTAAAGTATAAAATTCACTAATTAAATATTCATTTAATTAGATTATTAAACCAATTCAAATTTGATTATCAAAAATTAACAAATCAATTTAATTATTTAAACAGATATTTAAATTGATATTGCCCCAAATTTCCGGGATATTACAGACAGTTTCCCACTTCCCCGAATTGACCAGCTTGTAGATTCGACAGCCGGACATGAATTGTTATCTTTTATGGATGCTTATTCTGGCTACAATCAAATACCCATGCATCTACCTGACCAAGAACATACCAGCTTCGTAACCGATCTGGGACTCTACTGTTACAAAGTCATGCCATTCGGTCTAAAAAACACCGAGGCAACATACCAACGCTTGGTCAACCGGATGTTCACCAACCAGATCGGGAAGACCATGGAAGTTTACATGGATGACATGCTAGTGAAGTCTCGGTTCTCAACGGACCACGTCAACGATTTAGATTCAATGTTCCGCATCCTTCGGGAGTACGGAATGAAGCTCAATCCACTTAAGTGTCATTTCGGCGTCGCATTTGGAAAGTTCCTCGGATTCATCGTCAACGCCCGAGGAATAGAAGCAAATCCCGAAAAGATATGGGCGATAAGGAACTTGCAAACCCCGAGAACCATAAAGCAAGTCCAGAGTCTCAATGGGAAAGTGGCAGCACTGAGCAGGTTTATATCAAAGTCCACCGATAAATGCATCCCCTTTTTCGATCTAATCAGGAAAGGGAAACGAAACTTTGAATGGACCACAGAGTGTGAAGGCGCGTTCCGATCGCTGGTCCAACATCTTTCCACACCTCTGATCCTATCAAAACCAACTGACCACGAGCAATTATACATCTACTTGGCAGTATCAGAACATGCGATCAGTGCTGCTCTGGTTCGGGAGGAAGACAAAGTGCAAAAACCGGTCTACTATGTTAGTAAACGGTTAACAGGAGCTGAGAGAAACTACCCAAGACTGGAGAAGCTAGCTTATTGCCTGGTCATTGCCTCAAGGAAGCTCCGTCCTTACTTCTAAGCTCATCCTCTTACTGTGTACACCGATCAGCCGTTGCGACAGGTCCTCACGTGGCCTGAGACGTTTGGTAGGTTACTCAAGTGGAACATTGAGCTAAGCCAATTTGATATTGTGTACGCCCCGCGAAGAGCCATTCAAGGACAAGTCTTGGCAGATTTCATAGCCGAATTCACCGTTCCAGAAGATCTGCCCGAAACCAGCGAATCCCCCGAATACATCTGGAAGTTGTATACTGACGGTGCATCAAACGACCGATGTTCGGGCGCTGGTGTTGTACTTGAAACTCCCGAAGGGCGATCTATTTGTTACGCTTTGAAGTTTGATTTTCATGCAACTAATAATGAAGCTGAATATGAAGCACTCTTAACTGGACTGAATCTTGCCAGAGATTTGAGGATTATCGCTGTGGAAATCTATTGTGATTCACAGTTAGTTGTGTGCCAAGTGCGTGGGGAGTACCAAGCAAGGGATCGAAGGCTGGCTGCTTACTTGGCCCAAGTTCAGGAAGTACTGAATCAGTTTGACTATTATGCCATTTATTACATACCACGTGAACGCAATCAAAGAGCTGATTCATTGGCGAAGTTGGCCAGCACGGGTGAAGCACAGTAGATGGGACTTGTCCCAGTCGAAACTTTATCTTCCCCGAGTATTGATCGAGCAGAGACAAATTTTGTGCTTGAAACCACTCCAAGTAGAGATTCTTGGATGACTCCATACCGAAATTACATTGAGAACGGGATGTTGCCCGGGCATAGAAATGAGAAAAGACAAATTCTACGAAAAACTTCACGGTTCGTCATTCAGGACGGAGTTATGTACATAAGAGGTTATTTCGTTCCTCTCCTCCGGTGTATCGCACACGATGAAATCAAACGAGTGTTACATGACGTACATGAAGGAGCATGTGGCGATCACACCGGTGGGCAAGCTCTCGCTAAGAAAGTTCTCCGCTATGGGTACTACTGGCCAACAGTAAATCGAGATGCAGCAAATTATGCCATAAAGTGTGATAGGTGTCAGAAACATGCTCGAATTCCAAGAGCCCCGCCTACCGAAATAACTCAAATGGTCAGCCCCTGGCCATTTGCAATGTGGGGTATCGATATTATCGGTGCTCTACCCCTGGCCAAAGGTGGCGCGAAATATGTCATCGTCGCTGTTGACTACTTTACGAAGTGGGCTGAGGCTGAGGCCCTCGCAACCATTACGATAAAGAAAGTGATAAATTTTGTGGTTCGCAACATTATCTATCGGTTTGGACTCCCACATACCATCATCACCGATAACGGAGCCCAATTCGAAAGTTCTGAGTTCAAGAATTTCTGTCAACGGTTTCATATTCATAAAAAGTTCTCGGCAGTTGCGCATCCGCATGCCAATGGTCAAGTTGAAGCTGTTAACAAAGTTATAAAATCCATCCTAAAGAAATGACTGGAAAAGGCCGGGGGCAAGTGGGTTGATGAACTTCCTATAGCATTATGGGCTTATCGAACGACTCACAAGACTGCAACCGGGCACACCCCGTTTTCTCTATCTTACGGTTCAGAGGCCGTTATTCCAGTCGAAATGGAAGTGTTTTCCCATCGCGTGACTTATTATGATCCGAAAACAAATGATATATTGCTTGCTGAATCGTTGGATCTATTGGATGAAAAGCGGGAAGAGGCTGACTTAAGAGCAGCCGCCTATCAAAGTCGAGTCGCCCGGTTGTACAATACCAAAGTTCGACCACGAACCTTTGAACTCGACGATCTCGTTCTCAAAAGGATCTACCGAGTTCCTTCACATATGAAACCAAACTGGGAGGGACCGTATGTAATTTCACGAAGACTCGGGGATGGTACATTCAAACTTTCGACCGTTGACGGTCTTGATTTGCCAAGGGCCTGGAACAGCGAGAGTCTTCGTCGCTATTACACATAACAGGCTTTATTTATTTCATTATGTCTTTTCATTCAACAATTTGTTTCCGCATTTCGAAATTTGAATTCTGTAATAAGGCAACTGACTTTGCCGCATTTTCTTATTTCAGCAATAAAATGCCATCTCTTCGAGCCAGAGCTGTGATTCATTAAGTACAATGTGCGATATCACAATGCACGGAGAGCTAAGTCCCATCACATAGTGGGATTTATTCAAGTAGAGAGTGGCTGTGAAGCGACCGGTCACTCGCTAAGTGAACCCCGAGCTCGGGGGCAAGCCATTACACCAATGTTAATAGGATTGACACACGACAATCCTACATTCAACTCCGTATTCCCAGAGCGCGAAATGGAGTATAAACATTCAACTTCGTATTCCCAAAGCGCAAAACGGAGTATAAACATCCAACTCCGTATTTCCAGAGTGCGAAACGGAGTATAAACATTCAACTCCATATCCCCAGAGCACGAAACGGAGTATAAAAATCCAACTCCGTATTCCCAGAGTGCGAAACGGAGTATAAACATCCAACTCTGTATTCCCAGAGTGCGAAACGGAGTATAAACATCCAACTCCGTATTCCCAGAGTGCGAAACGGAGTATAAACATTCAACTCCGTATTCCCAGAGTGCGAAACGAAGTATAAACATCCAACTCCGTATTCCCAGAGTGCGAAACGGAGTATAAACATCCAACTCCGTATTCCCAGAGTGCGAAACGGAGTATAAACATCCAACTCCGTGTTCCCAGAGAACGAAGCGGGGTATAAACATTTTGCTCTGTAATTCCAAACTTGGCACACAAAACAAGCAATGCTTACGCGTTAAAATAATGCAAGTACAACGGACTGAAGTTCGAAGACTGCAGCATCTAAGCATAGAAGGAATTCAAGTTGAAACAAAAAGACAAAATTTTATTTCAACTAATCAAAAACAAGGGTTCGTACATGAGTTTTTTCCAAAAAATGTTCTACTAGCAGGGGCCGAACCCGCGTCTAAACACGACCTACAAAAAGAAAAAGATAACAAAATTCCTGACTACAAGAGGGGAAATACGTCTAATCTTTCTGTCTCCTTAGCTTCTTCTTCCTTGAGGAGCTACCAGAACCTCCAATGATCTTTCGCTTAGATCCTTTCTCCTTAGACGAGCTCCCCTCAGACGAAGGCATAATGTCGACATCGTCCTCCGAGCTAGAGCCAATGGGGATGCTTCCCGCAGGAGGAGTTGGGGGAACAGGGTCTACAGCCGGAGGCGGGACTGGTGCGCTGACGTCAATAAGCGTGCCTCCGGGAGAAATAATCATAAGGGGAGTGGGGCCCTGCGCTATCGCCCCGCCATCTGAGTTGCCACCACGCGCTGCCGCCGCCATCTCGGCGTTAATCTCAGCCAACATCGCTGCCTCTCGCCGTGCTTGAGCCTCACGACGCACCGTAGTGGTCTGGGTTGGGACATCGGAAGTAGATGAGAATCCGCCCAGGCTGAATGATAAGTCTACGAAGGGATCACTCGGTCGACCGAGAAGATCGTTTATCATTTGCTCATCAAGAGAGAGTGAGCTTCCCTGTGTCACTTCGATCGGCGCTACGGTCACGATGAAGGTCGCCTCAGAGATAATGGCCTCCGATACTTGGCATGTTTCCTGGGCTGCGGGAGGCGCGGTTGGCGCAACTTCGATCACTGAACAAGGAAAGGAAACGTTTGTTAGTATACGCTTCTATGCGCATTCTTCGGACTAAATACACAAGGGGTTAGTTCAGAATACCTTCCTCGGTTTGGGTCAGGGTCGTATGAGCGACTTCAGAAGAATGCTCCCTGATGGGAGATAAGTGTGGTCGGTCTGGATCATAAGCTGGTATGGATTGGGAGACAATCGCCGGAGTTGGCTCAGATTGGGATGGCACGATAATCCCAGAACTCGCAATATGGTGCTCAGCACTGGAGCTTTCTCAAACTTCCTGAAGCTGGGCACCAAGCCTCTCCTTTTCGGTAGAAATTATAGAGCCATGGAGAACACTCTTTTCATCGTTGTTAAGTATGCGGTTCTCCAGCTCGAACTCATCGATGGCTTCATCAGGGTGCCCAGACTTCTCCTCCTCAACTAGCAGGCTCCAGGCGTTATAGAGATGCGATGGGTAGTCATCGAGCCATGTCAAGTCCCGGTGCCTTAGCACGTTGGCATTATAAGTGACAAGCAGCTCTTCTACCTTAGCCTCAATCCTAGCCTCCGCCTGCTGAAATGACCCACTAAAAATTTTCATTTTTTTTTAACATTCAGTGGCCATTTAATCAAGAAAATATTTAATTCAATTTTTCTTCTATCCAGGACCTTTCTGCCAATAAATATTGGTTTAATCATTTTATCTTAAACTTATATATATAAAGATATATAAGTCATCTTCTACCTAAATCAGAGTATAAAATTTTGAAGGTAGAAACCTGTTGAGTATTGCTTAAAAATACTCTCTACATAGCAAAGGTGTTTCTTTTTCAAAACTAGGTTTTTTTTTCCAATTTTTAGATTAATGCATTACTATTGGTTCTAGGTCTCAAGACTCCTATTTTCACATATATGCTTCTGATTTCCTCACTGGGTAATTTTGCCTTTACTTGTGCATGTGTGTGCATGTTTCTGTGCAGGTGTGTTCAAACTCAGGCTATAATAAAGTGGATCCTAAGAGAACACAAGCAACATCTAGGCGTAATGGAAACGCGCCTAACTTATACATGAGAAGTCACAAGTTCGAGTGCCATGCTGGTCAGTTCAACCCAATTTTTGTTTTTCTTCTTTTTTTTTCCTGTGAGCAAAACTGTCTGAACCTACCCTATACTTGGCTATGAAACAGGTCTAAAAGCTTAATTAAACTCACTTGGGTGTTGACTTAAGCCAGGCTCGAGAAAATGACCATGTTAGCCTTATTCTGGTTTGCACTACCCTGATACAAAGTGTCTGCTCTAACATTTTCTTTCCAAAGCAACTTATACCCTTTTATCAGATTTTTATTTTTGACTTGCACAAGGATTCTCTTATGCCAGATCTTTATATATGTATATAAACTACAAATTCCTTCAATCTCAGATTTTCTATCATTTTAGCCTAACAGTTCTTGAAATTTGAAATTCATTTTCTTAACAAAGCATTTTGCAAAACAAAATACATAAGTTCTAACTGATACATATAAATTCAACACTTACAAAACAGCAAATAACATTACATTGGTTTTTTCTAAGCAACTTAGACGAATAGCTTAACATAGTTCCACATGAATATCTAATTTAGCTTCAGCAAGGACTTTTAAAAACATAGCATCCAAATCCTAAGCAGTTTAACATCCAAAGCCTGATCAAAGCAATCCCTATTTCCCTGCAAAATCACCATGAACTGCCCCATATAAATATGAGACACCCAATGGTGCATGAACACAAAAGGGTCAGACTATTTGTCTGGTGTGAATAATCTAACTGAAAACATGATTTATTTCAATTCCATTTATATTCCTGTACTTTGCAAGAATAAGAAACTCCATATCTTCTGTGTGCATGTTTTTGTGAAGCATGTGCATTCATATTAGTGCCAAACAGATTACATATGATCACAATGTTTTAGTTCATAGTAAACAACCACAAGATTCACCAATAAAGCATCAAAACAACCAAATACAAGCTTCAAACCAGTTATCATTTCCTTTTCAACTTTACTGGCCATCAGGGATTTTGCCCAGACCTCTACTGAATCTATTCCTAGGATTCATTATCAAATTTATCAGGGACTTTAGCTACTTTCTTCCTTTTAAACACACACTGCCTGGGACCTTTCTCTGTTAACCCAGCACACTCAGGCCCCTGGGTATAAATATACCATGTGTGAACTTGCAATATTCCCATTGCCAAGCTATGCTTTGGTAGCCCTAAGATCCCAAGTCCTTAGTTACATTACTAAGTGTTTTAATATTTTTCATAGCAGTGCTAATCCCTTCTGCATCTCACTTCTTAATCAGAGAAACATAAATGATGCAAGCAACATATATTCATCCAGAGTTTGGTAAGTTAAATTCTCAGAAGCAACCATTTTATCACAAAAGAGTGAGGTGACTTTTTAGCACATTATTTTGCCTATGGGTTTCACTGGATCAAGATGTAAGCATATGGTCCTGAGTAATTTTCCAGACATATATATATATATTCTTCCCTACCTCTGGTTCAATCAGATTCATGATCTGGCTAAACCACAAGTATATTTGATTTGGGTATTTCATAAAACATAGAAGCTCAGCACATGTACAACATTGCACTTCTACATTTTCTTTGGTTTTAATTAATATGAGGCATAAGCAACAACACAATGTCACAGCCTATATTTCTTTCTGCCTTTAGACCATATACCCACTACTTGAATCTGGGGATTTTACAAACAACTTAAAAGAAAACTTATCAAAGAAAACACCCAATCTCAGAGTTAACCCATATCTCAAACAAACATTTTAGTTTATAAATACATGACTCTTATTTTTCCTGGGTAAATCAGATAGAGGTTTTACCCTTAAACAAATCATTCACAAGCCAAAATCATCCAATCATAAAACATAACTTGTAAAAGAAAATTAGTTTAAACTGGCTGCCACAATATTCAGGTCTTAATGCCAAAGTTTTCAGTGAGATTACTCACTTTAATCCTTCTTCTTCCTATGCCTTATGAACCCCTTTTTAGCCTGCTGCCTTCTCCTATTTTCTCTGGTTTTATACTTTGTATATTTTCTTTTTAAGAGGTAGAGCCAACATAAAACCTTACCACATCAGGTCTTCTTATATGAATTCTGACTGCTACTAGGGTTTTAGGAAATTACCAAATGCCAATTTTACCCTACCAACTATGATCTGCCTCTTGTTCTAACATTTTAGAGAAAATGGGTAATTAGTCATGGTATATTTTCCAGAAAATATACCTCATTGCCCCGGTCATGTTATTTGCATGACTTCCTATTATTATTGTTATTATTTTCTTTATAAAAGAAATTACTGAGAATAGATAAAGTGCTTGTTTAGGGACTCATGCCATTTTCATGCAATTTCTGTTTCTTTCCAGAGATTGATTGACTATATACATGTATAACTTATGTATACCTAAGCCTTTTATTTTTTCTTTCTTTAAATAATTTTAAGTTTATTTCAGCCTAGCTTTTCCTATTTTCTTTGTACTCTATTTTATTTAAAGACAAAATTCTATCTTTATGCATATGTATTTCTAAATCAGTTACTTTATTCTTATCTATTAATTTCTGTCAAATTTTGTTACACAGAAATCTGTGTGCATGTTTGTGCACTGCCTTGTGCACATGTGCATGTTTTATACTTTGTATCTGCAAATCAATTTCCTATTCCTATTTTTTTTTCCAATGCAATTTCAAACAAATACAAACTAAATTAAATCATGAAATTACTCACAAAAATCAGGGTTATCACATATACCCCTCCTTTTAGGAATTGTGTCCCACAATTCTTTCATACTTAACTTAAGTATCATTTCTTCAGAAAAGTGAATTTTTTTTTTCTGATTTCAAAACCATTTTCAAACTAATCACCTATTAGGCACTATGCATATCAACACAAGATAAAAAAAATCACAATGCATATTCAACCAACACATTCAGTAGTATGTACATATATATAGATTTTACCTTTCCTTCAATCAAACAGCTGGGGATAATCATTTCTGATTTTATCCTCCACTTCCCATGTGCAATCATTTGGGTCTAGACTCCATTGTACTTTTACCAGTTTAATTTCTTTGTTTCTCAATTTCTTAGTTTCTCTAGAAACTATGCCCACTGGTTCCTTTTCATAGATCATCCTAGGATCAATCTGCACATCTTTAGAGGATTCTAATATTGCTTCCTTATCATGAACCCATCTCCTTAGTTGAGACACATGAAAGACATCATGCATTGCTCTCATTTCTTCTGGCAATTCTAATTTATAGGCTACTGTCCCTATTCTTTCTAGAATTTTATATGGTCCTATATATCTAGGAATCAACTTTCCTTGTTTCCCAAACCTTAGAACCTTTTTCATGGGTGATATCTTGATGAACACATAATCCCCAACATCATATTGTACTGCTTTTCTCCTTTGATCTGCATATTTCTTTTGCCTATCTTGGGCAGAAGTAATTCTTTTTCTGATCAAGGCTACCTTTTCAGAAGTCTCCTTCACATTTTCTGGTCCTAAGACCACTTTTTCTCCAGACTCATGCCAACTTGAAGGTGACAAACATGGCCTTCCATAGAGAGCTTCAAAGGGGGCCATGCCTATACTACTGTGATGGGTGTTATTGTATGCAAACTCAGCCAGATATATGTAATCTTCCCAGCCTCCTCCCCAATCCAATACACATGCTCTCAACATGTCTTCAAGCAATTTGTTCACAATTTCTGTTTGGCCATCAGATTGAGGATGGTATGCTGTACTCAAGCATAAATCAGTCCCCATTGCCTTGTGAAAGCTCTGCCAAAATCTTGAAGTGAAGATAGTATCTCTATCACTTACTATAGTCTTTGGTATACCATGCAGTCTGACTACTTCTTTAACAAACAACTGGGCTAGGGTATTAGCATTTCTTTCTGATTTCACTGGTATAAAGTGGGCTGACTTGGTTAACCTATCAACCACTACCCAAATACTATCATTTCCCCTCCTAGTTCTAGGCAAACCATCAATAAAATCCATTGATATGTCTTCCCATTTCCACTGTGGTATTTGTAAAGGTTGAAGCATTCCTGAGGGTTTTTGATACTCAGCCTTCACCTGCTGGCAAACCATACATTTTGATACATAGGTTGCCACTGCACTCTTCATACCACTCCACCAATAATCTCTCTTGAGGTTGTGATACATTCTTGTGCTTCCTGGGTGTATAGTATATTTACTTTTGTGGTAAGCATCCAAAATTTCTTGCTTCAACTCATCCATTGCTGGAACACATATTCTTTCTCCTTTCTTCAGATGGCCCTGATCATCCAACTGAAAACCTTCCACTGTTTCACCATTTAATATTTGTGTCTTCTTTCTGAATAAAAATGGATCTTGGTTTTGAAGCATTGCAACTTTATTTTTCAATTCTGATCCCAGAGTAATAAAACTTAATTTTCCCATCTCTACCTTCCCACTGCATAAGCTCATGTTTTCTAGGTTATCACTTTTTATCTCTGAATCAATTAATAATGATAAAGTGTTAAACTCTTCTATCATTAATTTAGCCACTTTAGCATGTTGTCTACTTAGGGCATCTGCTACCTTATTAGCCTTACCTGGTGTGTATAATATTTCAAAATCATATGAGGCTAAGAGTTCAATCCATCTTTGCTGTCTCATGTTTAATTCTTTTTGTGAAAACAAATATTTGAGGGATTTATGGTCTGTATATACTTCAAACTTTGCTCCTAACAAATAGTGTCTCCATAGTTTAAGGGCATACACTATAGCAGCCAATTCAAGGTCATGAGTAGCATACCTTACTTCACTTGATTTCAACTGCCTAGAAGCATAAGCTATTACCTGATGTTGTTGCATCAATACTGCTCCAAGCCCTTGTCCACTTGCATCAGTATATACCACCAAGTTTTCATTTCCCTCAGGTACTTTAAGAATTGGAGCTTGTACCAGTGCCTCTTTTAATTTCCCAAAGGCATGTTCACATTCCTCAGTCCAATTGAATACTTGATTCTTCCTAGTCAATCTGGTTAATGGAATTGAGATTTTTGCAAAATCTTTTATAAATCTCCTATAGTAACCAGCCATTCCCATGAATGATCTGACTTCAGTGACATTAGTAGGCCTTTTCCAAGCTTGCACTGCAATGACTTTATTAGAGTCCACAGCTATTCCTTCTTCTGATATAATATGGCCTAGAAAGTTCACTTCATTCTGCC
This sequence comes from Allium fistulosum, assembly GCA_030737815.1. Lineage (NCBI taxonomy): Eukaryota > Viridiplantae > Streptophyta > Magnoliopsida > Asparagales > Amaryllidaceae > Allium > Allium fistulosum. The sequence goes on along the minus strand of CM060906.1, from coordinate 946,314,184 downwards.
AAAAAGTGCATTTTGAAAACTTTGCTTTCAAGTCTTCCTGTCTCAATTTCTCAAATACCAAATGCAAATGGTTTTCATGCTCTCTAACTGACTTAGAATAAATTAATATATCATCAATAAATATTAATACAAACTTATCCAAGTATTCTCTAAAAATCCTATTCATCAAATCAACAAAATAGGAAGGAGCATTTGTTAAGCCAAATGGCATTACCAAAAATTCATAAAGCCCATATCTGGTGTTAAAAGCTGTATACTTGATGCTTTCCTCTTCTACTTTCATCTGATGAAAGCCTGAAGCTAAATCAAGTCTAGAAAATATTTTTGCACCACTCAATTGATCAAAGAGATCATCAATTCTTGGTAAGGGATATTTATTTTTAACTGTGACCTTATTTAATTCCCTATAATCAATACATAATCTCAGAGATCCATCATGCTTCTTAACAAAGACTACTGGTGCCCCCCATGATGAGCTACTGGGTCTAATAAAACCTTTTTCTTCTAGTTCAACCAATTGCTTTTTCAATTCCATCAATTCCTTAGGACCCATTCTGGTTGGTCTTTTAACCACTGGGCTAGCTCCTGGAATTATTCTTATTGAAAATTCAACTGGCCTGTGATTAGGAACTCCTCTTACTTCCCCAAACACATCATCATATAGATTAACTATGGGAATCTCTTCTAATGCAGGCATGGGTTTTTCATTTGACAATGCAGAAAGGTTGGCTATACTTCTGTTTTTGTTTGCCTCACATAGAACAGTTATTCTTTGTCCATCAGAAACCTTCAATGATATGGTGGATGTCTCCATATTTATGATAGCCTTATATCTACTCAACCAATCAACTCCTAAAATAATTCCTATGTCTGGATATTGCAACACATATAGGTTTGATTCAAATACATGTCCTCCTATATTTAATCCCAGTTGCATGCACATCATACCCATAACACATGAACTACCTATAGGGCTTTTAATTAGCAGTGGTTTATCAACAATCATACAATTCAATTTCAATTGTTGTGCAATTTCATGAGAGATCAATGAATGGGTAGCCCCAGTATCATATACTACTGTTAAAGGTATTGAATGGATAAGCAAAGTACCTTCAACTTGGCCATGCCTTTCAACATTTGATCCCTCAGCTGCCTTGCCTTTCCCTTCCAAAGCCCCTAATCTTCCTTGCTTAAAATCTGGGCAGTTCCTTTTTATGTGACCTTCCTTCCCACAATGGTGACAATTGAAGGATGCTGGTCTAGGATTGGTGCACCTATTTTTCATGTGCCCTTCTTGTCCACAGTTGTAACAAGTGATCTTCTTCTTAACTTCAGCAGTTCTAGCTTCTTCTGGTTTCTTGGTGGAAGTTATGTCTGTTTTCTTTTTATCATAAGGGTGGAATTTACCCTTTCCCTTCTTGTTCTGATTATTTTTGAATGCTCTGAAATTTTCTCTAGCTTTATCATGTTGTTCAATGCTCAGAGTCAAATCCAAAACTTGATCAAAAGTTTTATCCTTATATGGTAGCATGGCTCTACTAAGGCTAGAGTTCAACCCTTGGATATATCTGCCATTCTTAGCTTCCTCAGTGGTGATGAGCACTGCACCATACTTTGCCAATGATTCAAACTTCTGAGTGTACTCAGTGACACTCATAGTCCCTTGCCTCAATTTGATGAATTCCTCCAGTAAAGACTCCTTAGCTGATGCAGGGATAAATCTGCCTTCCAACATTGCTTTAAACTGATCCCATGTCACTTCTCCTTCAGGTCTTCCAGCTATGATAACTTCCCACCAATCCAAAGCTGCTCCTCTCAATTGCCTGGATGCAATTTGCCTCTTCCTATGGTCTTCAACTTGCATGTCTGCAAAGATTCTTTCCAGAATTCTAAGCCAATTTTGAACCCCCATAACTCCTTCTGTGCCATCAAAGGTTTTGCCTCCAAGATTAGTAAAAGTCTTGAGTAGTTTGGAAAGTTCCTCATGTGGATTTTCCTGCCTGTTACCTACTCCATCTCTTATGGCCCTCATGAATTCTTGCACATTCACCATGGGTGGCTCACTTGTTCCTACATTTTGATGTCTGGGTCCTACCATAGCTCTATGGATATAACACTTAGGTTAGTCTGTTTTGCCTAATGCTCTATAAATTAATTCATTTTAATTTATAACTTATTCTGTCATAATAAGTATCAATAGTGTAAATATATATATAAAAACAAAACATCCAAAGCAGTAAACACTCTATACATTCAATGCAAACAAATTCATACAAAATTTTTGCTATGTTATTTAACAACATAGCTCTGATACCAAATGAAATGACCCACTAAAAATTTTCATTTTTTTTTTAACATTCAGTGGCCATTTAATCAAGAAAATATTTAATTCAATTTTTCTTCTATCCAGGACCTTTCTGCCAATAAATATTGGTTTAATCATTTTATCTTAAACTTATATATATAAAGATATATAAGTCATCTTCTACCTAAATCAGAGTATAAAATTTTGAAGGTAGAAACCTGTTGAGTATTGCTTAAAAATACTCTCTACATAGCAAAGGTGTTTCTTTTTCAAAACTAGGTTTTTTTTTCCAATTTTTAGATTAATGCATTACTATTGGTTCTAGGTCTCAAGACTCCTATTTTCACATATATGCTTCTGATTTCCTCACTGGGTAATTTTGCCTTTACTTGTGCATGTGTGTGCATGTTTCTGTGCAGGTGTGTTCAAACTCAGGCTATAATAAAGTGGATCCTAAGAGAACACAAGCAACATCTAGGCGTAATGGAAACGCGCCTAACTTATACATGAGAAGTCACAAGTTCGAGTGCCATGCTGGTCAGTTCAACCCAATTTTTGTTTTTCTTCTTTTTTTTTCCTGTGAGCAAAACTGTCTGAACCTACCCTATACTTGGCTATGAAACAGGTCTAAAAGCTTAATTAAACTCACTTGGGTGTTGACTTAAGCCAGGCTCGAGAAAATGACCATGTTAGCCTTATTCTGGTTTGCACTACCCTGATACAAAGTGTCTGCTCTAACATTTTCTTTCCAAAGCAACTTATACCCTTTTATCAGATTTTTATTTTTGACTTGCACAAGGATTCTCTTATGCCAGATCTTTATATATGTATATAAACTACAAATTCCTTCAATCTCAGATTTTCTATCATTTTAGCCTAACAGTTCTTGAAATTTGAAATTCATTTTCTTAACAAAGCATTTTGCAAAACAAAATACATAAGTTCTAACTGATACATATAAATTCAACACTTACAAAACAGCAAATAACATTACATTGGTTTTTTCTAAGCAACTTAGACGAATAGCTTAACATAGTTCCACATGAATATCTAATTTAGCTTCAGCAAGGACTTTTAAAAACATAGCATCCAAATCCTAAGCAGTTTAACATCCAAAGCCTGATCAAAGCAATCCCTATTTCCCTGCAAAATCACCATGAACTGCCCCATATAAATATGAGACACCCAATGGTGCATGAACACAAAAGGGTCAGACTATTTGTCTGGTGTGAATAATCTAACTGAAAACATGATTTATTTCAATTCCATTTATATTCCTGTACTTTGCAAGAATAAGAAACTCCATATCTTCTGTGTGCATGTTTTTGTGAAGCATGTGCATTCATATTAGTGCCAAACAGATTACATATGATCACAATGTTTTAGTTCATAGTAAACAACCACAAGATTCACCAATAAAGCATCAAAACAACCAAATACAAGCTTCAAACCAGTTATCATTTCCTTTTCAACTTTACTGGCCATCAGGGATTTTGCCCAGACCTCTACTGAATCTATTCCTAGGATTCATTATCAAATTTATCAGGGACTTTAGCTACTTTCTTCCTTTTAAACACACACTGCCTGGGACCTTTCTCTGTTAACCCAGCACACTCAGGCCCCTGGGTATAAATATACCATGTGTGAACTTGCAATATTCCCATTGCCAAGCTATGCTTTGGTAGCCCTAAGATCCCAAGTCCTTAGTTACATTACTAAGTGTTTTAATATTTTTCATAGCAGTGCTAATCCCTTCTGCATCTCACTTCTTAATCAGAGAAACATAAATGATGCAAGCAACATATATTCATCCAGAGTTTGGTAAGTTAAATTCTCAGAAGCAACCATTTTATCACAAAAGAGTGAGGTGACTTTTTAGCACATTATTTTGCCTATGGGTTTCACTGGATCAAGATGTAAGCATATGGTCCTGAGTAATTTTCCAGACATATATATATATTCTTCCCTACCTCTGGTTCAATCAGATTCATGATCTGGCTAAACCACAAGTATATTTGATTTGGGTATTTCATAAAACATAGAAGCTCAGCACATGTACAACATTGCACTTCTACATTTTCTTTGGTTTTAATTAATATGAGGCATAAGCAACAACACAATGTCACAGCCTATATTTCTTTCTGCCTTTAGACCATATACCCACTACTTGAATCTGGGGATTTTACAAACAACTTAAAAGAAAACTTATCAAAGAAAACACCCAATCTCAGAGTTAACCCATATCTCAAACAAACATTTTAGTTTATAAATACATGACTCTTATTTTTCCTGGGTAAATCAGATAGAGGTTTTACCCTTAAACAAATCATTCACAAGCCAAAATCATCCAATCATAAAACATAACTTGTAAAAGAAAATTAGTTTAAACTGGCTGCCACAATATTCAGGTCTTAATGCCAAAGTTTTCAGTGAGATTACTCACTTTAATCCTTCTTCTTCCTATGCCTTATGAACCCCTTTTTAGCCTGCTGCCTTCTCCTATTTTCTCTGGTTTTATACTTTGTATATTTTCTTTTTAAGAGGTAGAGCCAACATAAAACCTTACCACATCAGGTCTTCTTATATGAATTCTGACTGCTACTAGGGTTTTAGGAAATTACCAAATGCCAATTTTACCCTACCAACTATGATCTGCCTCTTGTTCTAACATTTTAGAGAAAATGGGTAATTAGTCATGGTATATTTTCCAGAAAATATACCTCATTGCCCCGGTCATGTTATTTGCATGACTTCCTATTATTATTGTTATTATTTTCTTTATAAAAGAAATTACTGAGAATAGATAAAGTGCTTGTTTAGGGACTCATGCCATTTTCATGCAATTTCTGTTTCTTTCCAGAGATTGATTGACTATATACATGTATAACTTATGTATACCTAAGCCTTTTATTTTTTCTTTCTTTAAATAATTTTAAGTTTATTTCAGCCTAGCTTTTCCTATTTTCTTTGTACTCTATTTTATTTAAAGACAAAATTCTATCTTTATGCAAATGGATTTCTAAATCAGTTACTTTATTCTTATCTATTAATTTCTGTCAAATTTTGTTACACAGAAATCTGTGTGCATGTTTGTGCACTGCCTTGTGCACATGTGCATGTTTTATACTTTGTATCTGCAAATCAATTTCCTATTCCTATTTTTTTTTCCAATGCAATTTCAAACAAATACAAACTAAATTAAATCATGAAATTACTCACAAAAATCAGGGTTATCACACCTGCCGTACCTTCTCATCAACCCCAGCTTCAGCTTCGCGGGCTTTCTCCATGGCCGCTTCCTTCTCCTTCCGGAGCACCACCACCTGATCATAGGCTTCCTGAGCAGAGACATTGGCCGCGTCCTTCTCCCTCGCCATGTCGGAGAACTTGGATTTCAGCTCATTGAGCTCCTTGAGAGCGGCGTCCCTCTCGGCGGTAATAGTGGTGTTCCTATGACCCATGTCTTCGATCTGGGTATAGTGCTCTTGTTTCATTCTGGTCATGGCTGAGTTTACCTCATCGATCTTTTTCAGAGCTTCCATTTCGAATTTACGGGAAGACTCGGCCTCAGTATTGAGCACTTTCACGATCCGGTCCTTATGGCCCAACTCCTTCTCCAACTTTTCAATTGCGACACCACGGTCGAAGGCCACTTTGGACGCTTTCCTCGCAGCCCTTGCCCACTCCTTGTACTGGAAGAAAATATCCGCAACATAATCATGTATAGTGTTTTCAGCTGATGGCGGAATTCTCTTTAGGTGCGGAGGAAAGACATAAGCATCGAAGCAGATATCGGGGAATTCCTTCCTCATCTGCGCCAGTTTAAGCGCTCCTTCCCCAGTCGAGTCAGTCAGGACCGGCGTTGTAGTTGAGGAAGTGGCAATTTCGGTCCCACGCGGAGGATTGGGCCTCGGGGTTTGGGAAGGCGGCTTAGGCCGTGAAGTTTCAGGAGGACGAGCAGCCGCTACCGTGGGCAGTACGGAAGTCCTCGGAGGAGGAGAGCGGGATCGGGATCGGCGCACATATCCCCTGTCCCTGTCGGACCGCTCCTGGCCAAAGTGTCCTGAGTCGTAGTCTCTCTCTCCCTCTCTCCGACGCGGTTCGTAATAACGGCGCTTGTTGCACAGGTTGCTCAGCACGGTACCTCGTCCAGACATGACACCTTAAAAGTGAAATATGAAAGATCAGTAGTCATTCAGGATACGCAATTTACGGTTAGAAGACTGTGTAATGCCGTGAAGAGTGTATAGACGTGTAACCCCCCGGACCAACCAGAAGTGTCGATCGTGCTAGTGGGAAGAGACTCGCTAACGTCGAATGTATGTTGCAGTTCATCCGATTCAACGTCATGCTGTTCGGACACAATGTCCGGAACTGGGAGGTCAGCGAGCCCTTCGAATTGATTTACGGCTTGTAGAGAAGGCGCTTCCGAGATTTTGATTCCTGAGAGAGGGCGGTGTAAAACTACAGACTTCCGCCTCCCGGATTTGGCCTGTTTAGAGGCCACTGCCTTGCCCTTTCTCTTTTCATCGGAATCCGGGGTTGCATCAGCGGGCCCGACCAACGGTTCTTCGTCAGTATGAGTTTTTTCAGAATCGGGTTCCTCGATTATTACGACCTTGGGTTTCTTCCGCTTGATTCTCTCTCTGGAGACAGTCTTTAGCGCGCCATCAAGCCTTATGCTTTGTCTCCGCCCGATTAACCCAAGGATTCTGAGGTTTCGGTCATCAACAACAGTTCAATATTCCTTCCTTCAGAGGGAATCTCTTGAAGAACCCGGACAATCTCTTTATAATAACCGCCTTCAGGTCGCTGGATTATTGCTGAAAGAGAAGGAATAGAAAATATGAGTTTAATTTCGCTCAAGAAATTGCCCCGACAAATTACTTGGGAAAAAGACAATACTCACGTCTAAACATCCATCTTCTGGCGAACCCCGGAGGACATCGGACGTAGAACCACTCCGACTTGAAGTAGCTCAGCCTAGTCCACGACCCTGTGACCACTTGACAGTTTCTTACAGACTCCAAGAATGTAAAAGATGGGCTGTCGGTTCGACTTTTGAAGTTGAACAGATATCTTATTTCGGTCATGCTGGGAGGTCGATAGAGATACTCCATAAATACGATGAACAAACTATTGAGTGAAGCATATGCGTTCGGGTGTAACTGAGACGGAGCAATTTCCAGATAAGCCAACACTTCTCTTATATAGTCGTTGAACGGAGGAAGTGTCTCGGCTGCGCATGCGTGTCGGTTAAAGGCGGTATATCCCTCCGGGGGATTATGCGGTCTGTCATCCGGACCAGGCAACATTACATCGTCCAACGACAGGCCATGCCTTAAACATATCCTCCCTAGCATATCTTCGGAGATATGGGATGGGGCAGAATCAGGTGGACTATTGATGAAAGACGCGTCAGGTAACTCGTCCGGAGCCGGACCGACAACTTCTGCCTCGATATCCGGAATCTCGAGTCTGGGAGGGGTCAAATGCTGAGTATCTTGCTGCTGCGAACTTGACGGTTCCATAACTAGCTAACTCATGAGAAACCACCATTAGATGATAAAAAGCCCGTGCATTCCCCAGTGTAAAGTGTGTGGATGAGTTGTGCAGTGCATGTGTTATGCATAACTTGAACAAATAAATCTCTACGGAATATGCCTAAGTGTGTGATCCGCGAAACTCCGAGAGTCCGACCGGAGATGACCGTCATCGCTGACCGTCACCACCGCGCCATCCAAATGCTGTCGTTCGATTCATATTAAAGTTCGTTACACTTTGTTGTGTTACAGTTCCATCTACGAGCTTCAAAGGGCAGTCAGGTATGCAGTGTTGTGATCAAGTTCGATTATGCAATATAGGAGCTCATAGGAATCAGGTATGCAGTTTAATTATCAAGTCCAGATATGCAGGGATGAAGTTTATTGGAATCATGTTTTCAAAATGCTTGAGATTTCGTATCCATCGAAGGGAGAGTTCGAATCGATTGCATTAGACTCATTCGAATCCATCTGGCTGTAGGTTCGAATCGATACCAAGCGTCGTGCTTCGAATCGATCGTTGGTAGTCTGGTTCGTATCGATCACGGTAGGTGTGCATTCGTATCGATCATTGGTGGCCCGATTCGTATCGATCGGGAGGGCCTTAGCTCTGCATCGATAACGCTCAAATCGATACTTTTCGTATCGATCGCAGTGGCGAAATTCGTATCGATCCAAAGCTAGGGGCTTCCGAATAGTCATTGACTTATTATCAGATACTTCATCGTATCGATATGACCCATCACCACGACCATCGAATCGAAATCACATCATCTCCACTGATATGTCTCCAGAGTCGATACGAGGTCCAGAAAAGCACCGTTGATTTCATCAATTCGAGCATGGCTCTCGTCATCGACTCGGAATTGCCTCTTCCACACTTTCTTCTCCAACCTGCCAGGAAGCGCCATGGCCATCATATCTTCGAGCCAGATCTGGTTTTACCAGTCGCCAGAAGAGAAGATTGGTGGAGAAAGAATGGATCCATGGCAACCTTATCATTTAGATTCGCAGTTTTTTACCTAGAGATTGAGATTCGAAGATCTAAAGAGGTGGGTTTGATCGAGTCGAAAGTACGGAGCTGTTATCTCTGTCTGAATCGATCGCAAGGGGTTAAGAGCAACAGTAAAAGTAAAAAGTAAAAAAGTGAAAACGAGCCAAGTCCCAGGTATTTATATGAAGCCTAGAGGAGAACTGGGTCGATTCGTCTCCAAGTCAACATAACCGGTCGCAACCAGTCAAACAGCGCATCGAAACGAATGCTCATTTCGAATCCACCAGAGTTCATCATTTCGAAACGCACAGGGAAGCCACCTGAAGGTGACAGACTCCATCGATTTGGAATGTCCGCTTTATGAGCCATCGACTCACCACAGGGCAGATTTATCGATACGAGCGTAGCTTTCATATCCATCGGAACCTATCGGTACGAACGGTCACTTCGTATCTATCAAATGCTCATCGATACGAAGCAGAGTCCACCATAATTTGTGACCATCGACACGAATGAGCATTTCGTATCCATCAAGTCAACCCGCATCGATGAGAAGAAAGGCTTTCCAGCTTTTAACGTCAATTCATGAGAAAACCGATACAAGAGGATGGTTCAAGGTGATCATCAGACATCGTTTCAACTCAGGTTTCAAATGAGTTCGAGGAGGAATCAATGTGAGATTCAATGACGACCCACGAACTTGCAACGTTAACAAGAGTCAGCTAATCATTATCACACAGCAGTCACTTACAGCAATGCAGAGTACGACTTTCAAATTATTCAGAGGAGGCCTGCAACTTTTCAAAGCACGTCATGTTTTCACAAGACGTACTTTGGGGGGCAAATGTTATCCCGCCTTTTGGCAAGGCCAGGACACCAAGGAACCGATCAGAAGACAAGGATAGCTCGCCATGGATATCGCTGAATTTTGTTCGGGTCGAGGATGAGCTACAATTGATAGGACATGGCAAAGAAGATCATAGAAGTCAGCATCTCAAATTTCAAGTCGATCCGAGCTCATACGCTCAAGTAATGATCGATTCAAATTGAAGGGAAAAGCCCAGATTTCGTATCCATCACTATGTGTGATTTCATATCCATCTCCAAGCTCTAGTTCGAATCGATCATTTTCGTATCGATCAATTTCGAATCCATCGAAGCATCTAGGTTCAACTCGGCTTCATTCGAATCCATCGGCAGATCGCCTGCTTCATATCGGCCAACTCCCATGGGTTCGTATCGATAGGAACGGCTGTGTTCGAATCCATCGAGTTCGTATCGATGGACTTCGTAACCCTCAGCAGATGAAGCGTTTCGTATCCATCAACCAGTGTCTGCCTCGTATCCATCAGAGAAAGGGTTGTTCGTATCCATCGGCAATCGTCTGTTCGACTCCATCAGCAAAAGCCTTATTCGAATCCATCAAGTCAGCAAGCCAAGATGACGTGTCATCCCTCGATGCGAACGTGCTGAGATATATGGAGTCGATGCGGTCGACTCGGAATGAAGACCGGATCGAGGCGAAGCCTGCGCTCCATGTCATCACAGAGGCGCATGACACCATCGAGTCGAAACCATCGGTTCGAAAGGATGGATTCGAACCAAACAGCCTAGCAGAGAATATCACTTTGTATCGACGATATCTCTCAATCCACTGATCCAAATGCCATGAAATTTTCACTGAAGGTTGTAGAATCACTGAGGATCGTCTCCACCAAATTTCAGCTCAATTGGACGTGACCTTGATCGATACGAAATGGATTCATATCGATCACAGATCGAGGCGAAACTTCCTGAGGTTGGTCGCACGGGCCCACTCACATGCCAGAAAAAGTCTCCCGAGATTTGAGCGAGATCTGAGCCTCCTACGCCTATAAATAGAGCCCCAGAGCCAACGGAAAAAGGACTTTTCGATTCTCAAGCGTCCAGACTCTGCCGGATTGATATTTGCATCTTATTCCTATTGTCTAATTCGAATTTCAAACTACAATTCACTGTTGTTTGCTGCAATTGCTTGTAATCATCGAAAGGGAATCAATAAATTCATCAAAACTTCATAGTGGACGTAGGCGATACGTCGAACCACTCTAAATTGCTTGTCTTTGCATTTTATATTTCCGTTTGTTGGAGTTTTTGTTAGATAATCTCTGTTTTATATTCATATTCTTCATTTTATCTCTTCAAATAACTTCCGAAGAGTGTTGTGCCCATTTTTGGTACAAACAACAGTTATATAATATCTAAAATCATATATTTCCGTTAAAACCATATATTTCTTTCCAAAACCATAGAAATCATTTCCAAAATATTTTTATATAGACCAATGGTGTATGTATATAATTTTCTATCCTATGGTCAAGTGATACGGATAGTTATCATTTCAACCCGCAATTTAAATATATACGGGTATATATCATTTCAACCCGCAATCCCAAATTCAATTCAAATGAAAATCGGTTGGGTTTATCATTTCAACCCATAACGATTTTCTCCTATTCTAAAGTCCATTCGAGTATGTATCATTTCAACCCATGGTGATTTCTATACTAACAGGGAACTTGCAGAGTGATAACAGATATGATAATAATATAACAGACATATATCATCAATATAAATAACAGATAATGGTGTCAGGTGTCATAGGTGAACAGATACAGGTATATAACAGAGCAAACAACTAACAGCAGTATATTTCAATTGTCGTTTCAATTGAAATCAAATTTAATAAATAAAAGAACGTTAATCGTGAGTGATTACTCACCTTTCAAGGCTAGATAGATTCGACAACCGAATGAGATGTGTTACAAATTTCAAGCACAAATTCCAAAGTAAAGCAAGATTGGAACGAATCTTTGATGATCAAGGCAAAGCTTGATGCAGGCCAAGTACTAAGTCGTGACCGACTTAAGGAAATTGAAGGTCTAAGTCGTGACCGACTTAACAAAAATGGCATGAGTCGTCCACGACTTAACCAAAGCAAAGGCATGAGTCACCACGACTTATCGGAGTTGAAGACATAAGTCGTCTACGACTTAACTCGAGCGGGTTACGACCTAAAACTACAGAAGGAGCAACACAAGTTGAAGGCTTAAGTCGGAAACAACTTAAGGGAAGTGTTTTGAGTAGTGTACGACTTAACGGAACAGGTGATAAGTCGTTACCGAGTTACGACTTAGTTAAGTCGTCAGAAATCTTAAGTCGTGTTGATATGATGAGTCGTAGACAACCTAACCTATTATTGAGTCGCTCACGACCTAAGTTAAGTTGCTCAATGACCTACGACCTAGCTAGGTCGCACGAAGATACTGGGTCCTTAGGTCACAGAAAGATGTGGGAAGATAAGTCGTAAAGGCTTAGGTCGCGAGGTTTCTGAAGCTGCTCATTTTTAAGTCGCTATTGGGGGATGCCGTTCATTCTTAGGTCACGAAGCTCCGGATGCCGTTCATTTGTTAGGTCGTCTATCTGTTGTTATAAGTCGGAGGTCTTGATAGGTCGCGTACGACCTAAGTTGAGTCGTGAGAAGTTGATAGGTCGGCAACGACCTAAGTGATGTATTTTCTGTTTGTAATTTCTATTGTACTTAAGTCGTAAGTCGTGGTAATTGTGTTGTAATCTGATAAGTCGTAAACGACTTATGGTGAGTCGTCTGTTTTGAGTCGTTTACTTTTGAGTTGTGTACTTTGTAAATAAGTCGTGAGTCGTGTTGTATTTTGTTGAGTCGTGAGGTTATAAGTCGTTACCGACTTAAGAGTTGTAATGTTTTGGGCATGTTGAGTTGTAGCCTATAAATAGGCATGTGTGGTCATTTGTAATAGTTAGTTGATTTGAAATAAAAACTTTGTTTTGTTAGCTTTGTGATTCCACCAAATTGGTAGTTGAGTGTAATCTCCTATCTCCTCTTTCGGTTAATCGAGTGCGCTCGATTCAACGACTATTGAAGCCGATTCACGGAATCTAGTGCGCTAGATCAACGTGTGAAGAATCGCAGATCTTTGAGCCCGGTATCGTGCACGATCAACGAGTTCGGGATAGCTAGAATTCGGTATCTTCGGATCAACGAATTTGGGCATGTCAGTATTCATCAACTCACCGATTGCTACTTTCATTGATCTACATTGTTTTGATTAATTCGCTACGTCAGTTTTGGTATCAGAGCTTGTTTTAGCCAATCATAGCTAAATCGAGTCTTGGAGCCGAGAATTTGAAGAGGAAGTATAGATTTGAACACGGTCGAGAATTTAAAGAAGTGGGTCGTGCATACTTTTGAAGATTGGAGATCGGATCTATACCTTTTGGAGAAGTTGTTGTTCATCGAGTTCATCGCAAAGTGCAACAAGTTTGAAGTTTTCGATTCATTTCATTTTGGATCCAAGTTCGAATTGTGTTTGAATTTTGAAGTGTGAAGAGTAGATCCATCATTTGGTATCATTTTGAATCATGCCACCAAGGAGAGCTAATCGTCATCAAAATGTTGAAGATTTGTATAAGCGGGAAGATGCCGAGCAAATGGAGCAATGTATAAGTGACAAATTCAATGAGAAGTTGGATGAAGGCATTGGGAGATTAGAGAAGCTTATGACGGAGATGAATCAAAACCGAAGAAGGGTTTCACCTGAATCTAACCATGAGAGAAGTAGAGTTTCACCACATTCCAATCAAGGGAGAAGTAATGATAATGATCATAGAAGTGTGAGCCGAGACAGTTATAGAAATGTTGATGACCGAGATCGTGTTCGGAGGAATGTAGATAGAAGGGATGGTAGTAGACGTGATGGTAGTAGAGATGTTGGTGGTCAGGATCGACATCGATATACATCTGATTTTGAAGAGGAGTATGATGGTGGTAGTATTCAAGGAAGAGGTCAAGGAAGAAATTATTCAGAGTATGATCACAAGTGGGAATCGGGAATGAAAACTGAAATTCCTGAATTCAAGGGTGGTATGCAAGCTGAAGAGTTTTTAGATTGGGTGGCTAACGTTGAAGAAATTTTTGATTTCAAAGAAGTTCCAGAACATCGTAGAGTGAAGTTGGTTGCTACAAGGTTGAGGGGTAGAGCTTTGGCATGGTGGCAGCAAACCAAACTTACACGTGAACGGATGAGGAAGTCAAAAGTTGAATCTTGGGAGAAGATGAAGAAATTGATGAAAGCAACGTTCTTACCTTACAATTATCAGTCACTGATGTATCAACGTTTGCAGAATTTGAGGCAGGGCACAAAGACTGTTAATGATTATGCGGATGAGTTTTATCAGCTGATTGCAAGGAATGATATTATGGAAAAGGAAGAGCAGCTGACATCAAGATTCATTGGGGGATTGAGAATGCAGTTTCAGGATATGGTTAATATGTTCGATCCAAGATTTGTGGCAGAAGCACATCAAAAGGCGTTGGCTTGGGAGAAACAGGGACGACGAGGAGGTGGTGTGTTTACTAATTCCAACAATCAAGTGAAGGGTGTTAGTGGGAGTTCTAATGTTTCTAAACCTATCAGTAGACCAGTGGTGAAGGAGGCTGAGAAGGCGAAGGTTAACAATGGTTTCAAATGTTACAATTGACAGGAATTGGGTCATAAAAGTAACGAGTGTCCAAAGCCAAAGAAGAGAACCATGGTTGTGGAAGTTGAGGATGTTGATGGAGACTATTCTAGTCCAGTTGAGGAGGATGAACAGGATATTGCATCAGGAGATGAAGGTTGTAATCTAATGCTGAGGAGATCGTGTTTGACACCGAAGTAGGAAGAAGCTAGTTGGTTGAGGAGTAATATCTTTCAGTCGACATGCACTATACTGGGGAAGGTGTGTAAATTTGTGATTGACGTAGGAAGCTGTGACAATATCGTTTCAACCGAGGCTGTGACAAAGTTGAAGTTGAAGACAGAGAAACATATGAATCCATACAAGTTAGCATGGTTAAGGAAAGGAGGAGAAGTGAAAGTGGATAGACGAGTTCGTGTTCCATTCTCTATTGGGAAGAAATACAAAGACGAGATCTGGTGTGATGTAGTAGAGATGGATGTTTGCCACTTACTTTTGGGAAGACCATGGCAGTATGATTGAGCAGTACAACATGACGGTCGGACCAATAGCTACAGTTTTATGTTTGAAGGTACGAAGATTATCTTAGTTCCAAAGAAGAGACAACAAGGAGAAAGTAAGTCAGAAGAGATTGAAGAGCTGAAAACTTTATTATCTCTGAAGGAGTTTGTTAAGGAGGTTGAGGAAGAGCCGGAAGTATTCTTGTTGATTGGGCGTGAGAGCAGTGAAGAGGTTGAAATTCCAGAAGAAGCAAAGCCAGTTTTGAAAGAATTTGAGGATATATTTCCAGAGGAATTACTGAAGGAGTTACCGCCTTTAAGAGACATTCAACATCAAATCGATCTTGTTCCGGGAGCAGTGTTGCCACATAGACCACATTATCGAATGAGTTCGAGGGAACATGAAGAGTTGCGAAGGCAGGTAGAGGAATTGCTTGAACAGGGGCGTGTACAGGAGAGTCTAAGTCCTTGTGCTGTACCAGCTTTATTGGTACCCAAAAAGGATGGAACGTGGAGGATGTGCACAGATAGTAGAGCATTGAATAAGATCACAGTCAGATACAGATTTCCGATGCCGAGGCTTGATGATTTATTGGATCAAATTAGTGGGTCCGTAATCTTCTCTAAGATTGACTTGAAGAGCGGTTATCATCAAATTTGAATTAGACCGGGAGATGAATGGAAGACAGCATTCAAGATGAGGGAAGGATTGTATGAATGGCTGGTAATGCCGTTTGGTCTATCGAATGCACCGAGTACATTCATGAGGGTGATGAACCAGATTTTCAGGCCATACATTGGGAAATTTGTGGTGGTTTATTTTGATGATATTCTGATCTACAGTGCTAGTACAGAAGAGCATGTTCAGCATTTGAAGAAAGTGTTAATTATTCTTCGTGAAGAACAATTCTATGCTGCTACAAAGAAGTGTGTTTTTATGGCAAGGAGTGTCTTATTTCTGGGGTATGTTGTGTCGGAAGAAGGAATACAGGTTGACCAAAGTAAAGTCGAAGCTATCAGAGATTGGCCGCAGCCCAAGACGATAACGGAAGTTCGTAGTTTTCATGGGTTGGCTTCGTTCTATCGAAGGTTTATTCCACACTTTAGTAGTGTGATGGGGCCTGTTATAGATTGTATGAAGGGTAAATAGTTTTCTTGGTCAGAGGAAGCAGGGGATGCTTTTGGGAAGATCAAGGAGTTGCTGACGTCTGCACCAATTCTAGTGCTACCAGATTTTCAGTTAGTATTTGAACTACATACTGATGCGTCCAAGGTTGGAATTGGAGGGGTGTTGAGTCAGAAGGGGCGTCCTATTGCATATTTTAGTGAGAAACTATTAGGAGCGAAGATGAGATACAGTACATATGATGTGGAATTTTATGCTGTTGTGCAAGCTATTAAACATTGGAGACATTATCTATTTCAGAAAGAGTTTGTTCTTTACACTGATCATGAGGCGTTGAAGCATTTACAAGGGCAAGACAAGATTTCAGCGAGACACGCATCGTGGATTGCATATTTGCAACAGTTTACTTTTGTTGTTAAACACAAGTCAGGAGTGACGAATCGTGTGGCTGATGCTTTGAGTAGAAGGAATCATTTGGTAACAACAATGAAGGTTGAAGTGATGGGGTTCGATGTGTTACCAGAATTATTTGACGAAGATCCTTACTTTGCAAAGTTTGTTGATAAAGTCAAGAATGGGGAGACAGATGAGTTTATGATGGTAGACGATTTTCTGTTCAAAGGAAATCGATTGTGCATACCTGATTGTAGTTTGAGAATGAAAATTGTGAAGGAGCTACATGAAGAAGGACATGTTGGGAGAGACCGTACATTACAATTGATTTCACAGTCTTATTTTTGGCCATCGATGAGGAAAGAAGTGGAGAGGTTTGTGGAGCGATGTCATATTTGTCAGGTTTCAAAAGGAACTGCTACTAATGTTGGATTATATATGCCGTTACCTGTACCAACTAAACCTTGGGTTGATGTGAGTATGGACTTTGTGTTGGGGTTGCCGAGAACACAGCGGGGAAACGATTCCATTTATGTGGTGGTTGACCAATTTTCGAAAATGGCACATTTTATTGCTTGTAAGAAGACGGCGGATGCTGTTCATGTTGCTCAGTTGTTTTTCAAAGAGATATATCGACTTCATGGATTGCCAGAATCTATTGTGTCGGATAGGGATACTCGTTTTTTGAGTCATTTTTGGCTAAGTTTGTGGAAGATGGTGGGAACGAAGTTGAACTTTAGCAGCGCTTATCATCCACAAACGGATGGACAGACCGAGGTTGTGAACAGATCATTGGGAAATTTGCTGAGATGTCTTGTGCAAGACAATCTAAAGAGTTGGGATGTGAAGTTATGTCAAGCAGAGTTTGCTCATAATCATGCAGTGAATCGTAGTACAGGGTTCAGTCCATTTCAGATAGTGTATTCCAGCTTACCGAAGGGACCGTTGGATTTAACGGTAGTGCCACAATCAAAGAAGATAGTTAAAAAGGCTGCTGAATTTGTTGAAGGGCTGACTGAATGTCATAAAATCGTCCAGGAACGATTGGAGAAAGAAAATGAAAAGTATAAACGATCTGCCGATTTGAAGCGAAGAAGTGTTGAATTTAATGAAGGTTATTGGGTTTATGCAGTGTTAACAAAGGATCGTTTTCCGGTGGGATCATATAATAAATTGAAAGCATGGAAGATTGGTCCAGTAAAAATTTTGAAGAAGATCAATGAAAACGCTTATAAATTGAGGCTGCCAGAGGATGTGTATACTTCCGATGTGTTCAATGTTAAACATCTCATACCATATCATGGAGATGAACTTATGGTGGAAGAGGATGGCGCAAATTCGAGGACGAATTTTTCTCAACCTGGGGAGGATGATGCAGGCCAAGTACTAAGTCATGACCGACTTAAGGAAATTGAAGGTCTAAGTCGTGACCGACTTAACAAAAATGGCATGAGTCGTCCACGACTTAACCAAAGCAAAGGCATGAGTCGCCCACGACTTATCGGAGTAGAAGACATAAGTCGTCTACGACTTAACTCGAGCGGGTTACGACCTAAAACTACAGGAGGAGCAACACAAGTTGAAGGCTTAAGTCGGCAACGACTTAAGGGAAGTGTTTTGAGTAGTGTACGACTTAACGGAACAGGTGATAAGTAGTTACCAAGTTACGACTTAGTTAAGTCGTCAGAAATCTTAAGTCGTGTTGATATGATGAGTCATAGACAGCCTAACCTATTATTGAGTCGCTCACGACCTAAGTTAAGTCGCTCAACGACCTACGACCTAGCTAGGTCGCACGAAGATACTGGGTCCTTAGGTCGCAGAAAGATGTGGGAAGATAAGTCGTAAAGGCTTAGGTCGCAAGGTTTCTGAAGCCGCTCATTTTTAAGTCGCTATTGGGGGATGTCGCGAAGCTCCGGATGCCGTTCATTTGTTAGGTCGTCTATCTGTTGTTATAAGTCAGAGGTCTTGATAGGTCGCGTACGACCTAAGTTGAGTCGTGAGAAGTTGATAGGTCGGCAACAACCAAAGTGATGTATTTTCTGTTTGTAATTTCTGTTGTACTTAAGTCATAAGTCGTGGTAATTGTGTTGTAATCTGATAAGTCGTAAACGACTTATGGTGAGTCGCCTGTTTTGAGTCGTTTACTTTTGAGTTGTGTACTTTGTAAATAAGTCGTGAGTCGTGTTGTATTTTGTTGAGTCGTGAGGTTATAAGTCGTTACCGACTTAAGAGTTGTAATGTTTTGGGCATGTTGAGTTGTAGCCTATAAATAGGCATGTGTGGTCATTTGTAATAGTTAGTTGATTTGAAATAAAAACTTTGTTTTGTTAGCTTTGTGCTTCCACCACATTGGTAGTTGAGTGTAATCTCCTATCTCCTCTTTCGGTTAATCGAGTGCGCTCGATTCAACGACTGCAGAAGCCGATTCATGGAATCTAGTGCGCTAGATCAACGTGTGAAGAATCGCAGATCTTTGAACCCAGTATCGTGCGCGATCAACGAGTTCGGGATAGCTAGAATTCAGTATCTTCGGATCAACGAATTTGGGCATGTCAGTATTCATCAACTCACTGATTGCTACTTTCATCGATCTACATTGTTTTGATTAATCCGCTGCGTCAAAGCTGGAAGTTGGAATTGACGGAAACAAGTCAACACAAGTTTATTATAGACAAATCAAAATATATGCTATATATAAACTTTTCTCTTAAATCAATTAAAACATATATAAAATAAATTATATATATATTTTTGCTATTTGACAGATATAAACATGGACTAAGTAACTAATTTTTAACACCTTATATCACTTCACCTTCTTTTCAAATATATGCAAAGCACATAAAAGAATATCTAAATATATATATATAACTACTCAAAACGTATACAACTTATACTAAATAATAATAAATAACTTTCAAAATCTTGCATATACTACATATAAAGCCTGCAGCTTGCAATATACAATTATATTCAAATCTGATATATCATAATCTATGACAATACTTATATATAAACTAATGCATAGAAACTAATATGTATATAACCTTACCTATACAATTTACATCAATGATTAATAAAACAAATATACTTTATATAACCAAGTCTTATATTTCTATAATATATATAGGCTACAGTCATAACTATATATATACCGACATATAGACTGTAATACTATATGTAAACAAAATAGCTTATGTATATTATAAATAAACAACAATACAAAAAAATACCGTATACATTCATATAGATAACACTGACTTTTATTACCTATATATAAACATTCATATACAACCATATTATATATATACTTTTGAAAACCCGCTTATAAATACGGATATAGACTAACATAAGAGAACAATATTTATTGAAAAATCAATATGACTCACATTATTATAGTATATAAATAACCCAAGCAGATCATAGTTCCGTTATATATATATATATGTATATATATATATATGTGTGTATATATACAGACAACAAAAATAAAATTTAAAATCAATGTTTAATTTAAAATACATAAAAAAATAAAACAAGATATCAGTATATTATACTCTAAAACAATATTCAAAGTTTATCAACATACGTATGTTTCACCCTTTATACTAACTTATATAAAATAGCTATACCTGTATACACTTTATATTGTAAACATACACTGTATATATAGTAATCCATTCTTATATCAACAGTTCAACGTACATGAATATATTCAAAATTTTCTGACAGGTCATATATCATTCATAATAAAATATTATACACTTTGCTATATAAAGGGATATATAACATGCATACCCAATATATTAATATATTCACATATATATTTCAAAATCAAATAGCTTATATTATAAATTACATGTAACTATACAATATATCAAACACATACTAATACTTTATAAAACACTATCATCATACGCTTAATGTATAGGTAAACCACAGTTTGTAAGTAATATAGCTATGTAAAACCTTTATATACCTATAACAGCAGACCTATATATATATATATATATATATATTTTCAAGATGGCATGCATAAATTCTATATATATGTATATATAATTTCTAGAGAAATAAAGGAGACCTGGAAAGCAAAGTAATGGTTGAAACTGGGCTGCGTGCAAAGGCTTGGAGCTGTGGTGGCAATCGGGGTGAAGGCCAATGCAAGGTGGCAGGCTGATGTGTGGAAGGCGTACGGCTAGGGGCTGGTTGACCGATGAGGGTGAATGGGTGGAGGATGGGAAATAGGCAGGAGTGGTTGGTCTCTTGAGGTTGGAGCCGCAAGATTCAAGACATAATATACAAGCTTATATTTATTTCCTTTTTTCTCTTCATGAATAAGAACAGAAGGTAGAAGAAGAAATGAAGGTGAATGGTGAATCAGAGTATAAATTGAATTAATAGGAATAACAAAAGGCCGGGAGTTGAATTCATGGGATATTAAAAGCAAATGAACGTGTATATTCAAACGGTGGAGAAATGAAAGGGCAAAAGGAAACTAAAAGACACGAAGTGGTTACCCATCTGAAATCGGTCTTTCGATTTTTCCGACGCGTGTCGGACACCGAAACAAAGATATGAATATACTATGGCGATCAGCACGACGAGACAATTAAAAGGGTATAAAGATATCGGTGGTACGACCATCGTATCAAAAGTCGATACGAACACTGATATACGTTGCTATCCCATACGGAAAAATCCAAACGGAACTAGAAATGTCCGAATTTCACGAAATGGATCACGCAGTCTTATTCAGAGTGTTCTAAATAAATTTTCTCAAGTTGGCACATTTAGGTTTCGGAACAATTTTATTATCATCAATTTTTAACTGATATAAATTGGAATAAAATTACACTAGAAAATAAACTTCAATATTATCAGATGAAAACTTACCAGTTGCTATGTTTAAACAGACGTATTCCAAATATCAAATCTAAATTTCAAAATTTTATTGTTTAAAATTTCACAAAAAAAATTCAATTAACATATTATTAAAACAAATAAAATTATTAAAAATTTACGGGTCGTTACAATATATTCCCTTTTAACTTTAGAAAATTATCTAGATAAAGTAACTCTAAAATAATACCAAGGAACTGGATACTACCAATAGTATCACATATCCTTTTAACAGGAGGGGTAATACTTAAGAGAAGTGTTTACCACCCAAACATAACTCCTACCCATTTTTAGTTACTTTCAAGCGACTCGAACTAGTTAATCTTTAGATTCATTTTATTCATATTCATTTATTACTTAGTATATTTTCTGAAATACTAATAATACTTTAGGAACCATTCTATAAAATCATTACTTAAGTTTATTATAAACTTATGTTTTATTATCACTTCAAAACTTAAGTTTATACAGTCCGCAAGTAGTGGCGCAGTGGTTGAGACACTTGCCTCCTGTTAACGAGGTCGCGAGTTCGATACCCGTCTGCCCTACTCCCCTCAAGGCGTGGAGGTGGATTCCCAAAAAACCGGAAAACATGGTTGGGAACATCATACCTCTGTGCTGGGGCTAGCTTAAATCCCTCCTAGGGTTGGCGGACTCACTAGGTAGGGGCTCTTCCCTTCGGGGTTGAGTTTTTTAAATAAAACTTAAGTTTATATTTATAATATTATTTCGTTTAACTTCACTTAAGTTAAATTTTCATTTCATAGTGCACTTTTAAATTTTGTTTTTACTTAACCAAAATGTTTAACCATTTTTAAAATTTGGTTTTAATTTCCATTTTCTAAAATTCATAAGTTACACAAACCTATTTACTTAAAATTTTATGAATCCTTACTTAAGTTTATTCACGTTATATAATTACAACTTATGTTAATATAATCACTTTACAACTTAAGTTTATATTTATTTCACACTCTTTTACAGTGTAAAATTTCCAATTTACTTTACTTAGCTTGAATATTTAACAAATTACAAATTTGTTTTGTTGGGTGTATTTCGATCGGTCCAACATCTCTGCCAAACCAAGTACCATCTCCCCCATCACCGAACCAATGCCTCTCCATCCCACTGCCGAACCAGCCTACCGAACCAGCCACCTCCAAAGTGCCACCGGACCAACATGCATCCCACCTCAATGCCGAACCAACCTACCGAACCACCTCCACTCCAACAACTACCGAACCACCTCCACTCCAACAACTACCGGACCAGAACCATCTCCCACATCCTACCGATCCAACACAAACTCCGTCTAATTATGACCGGACCAAGACGTACTGGACCGGCACTGTCAGGCCAGATTGCTTCAGCCCAGGCCCACCAGCTGCAACATACGTCCAAGACCCCTACCCCCAACCTCACTCTATAAATAGAG
This sequence comes from Allium fistulosum, assembly GCA_030737815.1. Taxonomy (NCBI): domain Eukaryota; kingdom Viridiplantae; phylum Streptophyta; class Magnoliopsida; order Asparagales; family Amaryllidaceae; genus Allium; species Allium fistulosum. The sequence continues at coordinate 946,291,448 of CM060906.1, read as the reverse complement.
GGGCAGGGGTACAACAATGGGGGACAAGTTTGAGAGCTCAAACACGGAGAGAACTTTCAAACAACTTTCTTTTACTTGTATCAAAGCTTTGTACTTGTAATCTAAACAAGAGAAGAGAAATAACATATAAAGTGGACGTAGGCACATTCTGGCTGAACCACTATAAATCTGCGTGTCTTTTTACAGTTTAGCCCCTGCTTTTCATATATTTGCATAAATCATCCAAACCACTAAGAACAACATAAGATCTACTAAATCATACGATTTTGAGGTGTTTGTCCATTTTTTGTGCAAACATGTTTTTAACTTGTAATTTATCTAACACCCCATAGTCAAATTGTGAAAGTAAATTCACAAGGTGTACATGCTTAAACTTTTGAATCAAACAATTCATTAAATTGAAGTGAACTAAGTTTATTGTTATTTCAAAATTACTTTGTTTTAATAAAACACATTCATACAAAATACATCCATATATTTCATTTATCTTAATCAAATTCCTTAACCCAATGATATTGATCAAACACCACATAGTCAAATTGTGAAACTAAATTCACGAGGTGTTTGTATTTAAACTTTTAACCAAACGATTGATTACTCAATGGTAATAACTGAATATTTATTATTATCAACTTTCAACATTTTGAAAACTTTTTCTCAAAAACATTTTAGATTAAAATCCTCATTTCATAACCATTTTTCAACTTATCAGGTTTTATTTATTATTCATAACCCTTAATATTCTTAGCGTTATTTGTTAAACATCTTATAGTCAAACTGTGAAATTCTAATCACAAGATGTTTATACTTAGATTTTACAAATCTTGATTAGAAATCATCCAAGTTATAATATATCTATCTATAATCCTTTTTAAAATATATTCATAATATATAAAATATAATTCTAGGTAAAATTATTTTATTTACCATATTTTTCAAAAATTATTTTTATATATCATTAACAAATACGCACTCACATATATAATACTCTCAACTAATTCTAGGGTGTTACTAGCCCTATCTCTAATGAGTTACTCATCTTAGGGTATTACTAACCCTATCTCTGATGAGTTCTGACACCGACCAGTTTTAGGTGTTTGCTCAACCAAAGCTCTGATACTAAATATAACGAATAGGCTTTGAGACCCGAGCAATGGGTACACCCACCAACCTAGGCTTTTCAACCATCAGCAGTGGGCAAAACCACCATGGCATACACTAGTACCTTGAATTTGCTTTTATGGCCAGCCTCGCGACTAACAACCAACCCTTTCCTAGGGACATGCAGGGGTAAGAGTCTCTTGCTCGCCACCAAACAAAAAGAGAGAACCTCTTATCATGCTATACTGAGCAAGCAAAGCCAATCCCAACACTCTAATATCAAATGTGACGTACACCCACTTTTCAACATGGTGGTGACCACAAATGATAACCTCGAATCTGATATTATGGCTAGCCTCACGACTAGCAACCAACCCTTTCAAACTAGGGACATGTAGGGGTGAGAGTCAAAGCTTCGTCACAATTCACAAATCGAGAACCCCCTATCATGCACCATAGAGCAATAAGTCCGATCCCGGTTCTTTCAAACCAATCATCAATAAAAAGATTGTTTATAAATTTGTGATTATCATTTGATTTATTCATTTCTTTTTATTGGAAAAAATATCTTTGAGAGATATATATCTTTAAAAACATTCTTGTTGGTATATACAGAATCATTAAACCTCTCTTTATTAAATTCTTTGGTTTAATTAAATAATTCCGAATCATTTTACTTCAAATCTAACCAAGATTTCTTGTTTTTTAAAACATAACTTTTTAATAAGTTGAAACCATGTTATCTAAGATGGTAAATCGGAATTGTTAAAATTTAGAAAATTTAATCTTTTAGACTTAACTCGTTTCTGATATTCGACCTTATCTATCCCTCTTCTAGGTGAGACCAGGTGAGCCAGGGCACTAGTTTCTCATGAACATCTACTTAGTTTAAGTACCTTAACTAGATCTCACGAATAGAAAAATTAGGTGTACTCGTCGGCTTATTAGAGCCAAGATTAACACATTTGTTTATAATAGCTTTTCCTTAAATCATTTACTTTGAATTCTTTTAAATAAATTATAAAGTATTCAAATCATCTTTAAAATGCTTGATTATTCATTTAATAGCATTTATAATAGATTTGAAAAAGAATTGTTACTTCTAAAGTTATATTTCAAAAGTTATTAAAAACTGCTACAAAAAGTATTGCGAATAGTGTTTTAAAAGCTATATTGATTTAAAATGACTTTTCTATCATTTGGAAGTTCATTTGTATAACCCAAATCTCTTTTAAAACATTTTAAAAGATTTAAAAGATTTATTTAATATTTTTAAACATTTAAAATATCCATTTTAAATCATTTTTAAACTTTGGTCATTAAAATGCAAAACCACGATATTTTTGAAAACTTTTTTTGGACTTATTTAAAAATCTATAAGATAAAAACTTGATTTTCTTACTTTATTTGAAAACTACGGATAAAATAGTCTAGAAATTCTTATTACAAAGAATTCTAAGCTATATTCCACTTTATATACTTATTTAAAATATATGGCGCGAAATCGCGAACTACCATTACGTGACGTGCCTTATTTGACTTGATTATCAATTTTTATTTAAATCTTTTCGCGATTAGTTGAAATGATTATAAAACATTTCTAATAATTTTCAAGGGGTTTAATGATTCCATATTACTTTTATAACTTGATTCAGAAAGTGATTTCCTTGTGTAATATTGACGTGTATTTAACATGACTTGTTAAAACAACCATATTAAACAATCAGTACTTGATGATCAAAGTATAAATAAGCAGCCAAACATGATTAAAAATCATCACAACTAAACATAACAAACTATATTACATCATCTAATATATAATATATATATATAAATGTAGAGTTTCTCACCATAATCCAAACTGATACTTCCTACCAACTTTCAAACAAATCAACAGTTCACTAAACATCTCCTAAACACTTAAAGCTCATGGCTATGCCTCCTTCCACTTGGTAACCATTCTACCTATGATGACTTAGGCTTAATACTATAGTTTAGAAGAGATTAGAGAAGATTTGGTTAACTTTTGAAAAGGTTATGGAGTAATCAGTGGATTAGTGCTTAAGCACTTCCACTATTTTTAACCCTCCTACTATTTCTCAAGTTTTGAGAAAGAAGAGAAACTTCCATGGAAGCCATTGAAGAGAATAAGAAAGATTAATAATGAAGAAGAAGAAGAATGTGAAGAATAAGTGAGGAGGGGTGGTATTTACAGGAAAAAATGTGAAAATGTATTCGAAGTGAAATTACCACCATACCCTTACCTACCCAAGTTGTAACAACCCGGGGTTTTGTGAAAATTTATAATCGTCGTTAAACGATTAATCCTTTGGCTAATAGCTTTTGGGAATTTTTGATCGAGCTGAAATTCTTTAATAAAATTGGTTAAGGGTTTTTGAGTTTTAAAAATCATCTTGGACCATGTTTTCTTGATTTGTGCCGTGTTACCTCAATCATATGCCCGCCCCCTTTATTTTATTTTTCCATTCGAAAACCCTAACGAACAAACGAAAAAAAATAAAAAAATGGCGGCCTCATTCAAAATTAGGGCTTTGGTTTTTCGAAGGCGACTGCCTTTGTTTTGCTCGATCAAATGAGGAAATTTGTTGCTTGCTCGTCGAATCTAAGGTGAGTACCCACTCACATCTAATTCTCATCTCGAGTTGAATTAAGGTTTGAATTATGTGATTTCACTCGTATTCGATTGATTTGAGTTGGCCATTTCTTTTCGTTCGATGTTGGAAATTGATGTTTCTATGTGAATCTCTTATGTGACTTTGGCTCGTTCGTATTTTTGCTGTTGATATGAATTTATTCGACTGTTTCTTGTTTTCCTTTTTGGCTTCGGCCTTATACATTTGTTTGCATATCTATGCACATTATAGCCTTGGTCCAAGAGCTTCTCCTATGACATATCTGACTTCGGCCACTTGATTTCTGACTTTGGTCGTGGTTACACTTTACTTTAGTTCATGAGTGACTTGAGCTTGATTTCTGGGATTTGTTCGAACTTGTAGATTATCATTAGTTTGAAACAGTTACATGACTTTGGCCAGTTGATAATTTGTGATGATATTTTGACTTGCTTTAAACTGCTACTTTGATCAGTAGGCAGTCCTCTGGTTAAGCAGTATGCCTCTGGTGAATTTTCTCATCTACATATGTAGCTTCGACTTGTTTCATCTTAAGTCTTTGTTGTATTTATGCATCATGTTGTGTTTGATGTATTCGTGTGTACTTGCTGTTGCATATAGCTATGGCCATGTCACACCTATGCTTTTTAAAATCCCTAATGTTTTGACTGTTTGAACTTGGTTTGGATTTGAGGCCGTGTGTTATTGTTTAGTTGTTATTGTTTAGTTCTGTGTAGCCATTGCCAGACTATTCTTGTCTGTCTGCACTTGTCATTCTACTAGTATCACTTGAGCATCACTTGACTTGTGCATATGCATCTGTCTTTTGTTTTAGATCTGATGCATTGTGATTTTTGAGTCAGTTAGCACTTTTGTTTTATAATTGCGTGCTGCCTGGCCTTTGTTTCTGTGTTGCCATACCCTGGTACACTCACTCATTTGAGTTTGTATTTTTTTCATTTGAGGGCTTCAAGCCTGAACTACTTTGTTCTTGGTTTGGTATGCCACTGCTTTATGTACCTTGTCTAGGTTGGGCTGTCCAGTTGAGTTCGGCACTTGAGTTGTCGCTGCTTGACTGTTTAGTTTCGTGGTTAATTGCTTGCATAAGTCTACAAGTATTCACTGCTTGTAGTCTCTGTTCGACCTGATTTTGCTTTGACTTTGGTCACTGTTGCATATTGTTCCACTTGTGGTTTGCTGTCTGATTTTGGTTTAAAATCTACAAGCTTGATTCGTGAAAACATTTTTAGTTTGACATTTAATTTGATATTTGTCGAACTCTGTTTTGACTTGATAGTGTCTCCGACATTTTACTGTGGCTTCGGCTCTTGATGTAGTTCGAATTGACTTTGATTTTGAACTGCGTATTTCGTTTTGGCTTTATCTTTGGAACATTTTCAAAGCTCTGCCCACTTTGAGTTGAAACTGCAGTTCCATTACCTTTGTGCCTTTGTGCCTCTGTGCCTTTGTGCCTCTGTGCCTTTGTGCCTTTGTGCCTCTGTGCCTCTGTGCCTTTGTGCCTCTATGTCTATGTGCCTTTGTGATAATTGAAATTTGATTTGTTGTACCTGTTTGAAACTATAGTTTCATGGTGGCATTCGATCTTCATGTGCACTGATCATCACTTTTGCACTTTGGTCTGATTTGTGACTTTGTTGTCTGCATTTGCTCGAATGCATTTGGTTGCTTGTTGGCACATGTATTTCGACTGGGTAGCTTGCCACTGTGTTGCACTTGCTTGATCCAGTTTAGTAGTTGCATACTTGTTGTGCACTTTTCATATCCTTTCCTTGGTACTATTGCAGTATATATACGAGTTTGATTCCTATTTATGTTGTGTACTGAGCATTTCTTTGGGTTTAAATTGCCTGACCACTTTGATTGTCTTTGTGGTCTGGTTCCTTCATGTAGTTGTACCTAACTCATTACTGTTTTGTTGCATTAAATGGTGACTGCAGCCCGTTCTGTATGCAATCTTACCCTTCTTGGTTTGTATTGCAATGATGCACTAATGCATTTTGTAGCAATTGTGTTGAGTCATGTTAGCCGTGACTTGACCTTTGCAGTTTTGACTTACTGTAGTGGCGAGGTAGTGCACGCGTGCGTGTACTGCAGCCACACAGTATTTGGTTTGATTTGATCATTTTGTGGTTGTCTAATTACCTCTTTGATAATTAGATTCTGAGTTTTTGATTATTTATTTAATAATTGGATTTTGTTGTTAATTTTCGTTTAGGCAATTCTGGAGTTTTCATATTATCTTTATCGATAATCTTTTTATTTATCTTGTTGATGATTTGGATTCGCTGATTTGTTGTTTAACACTGTTTAGCGTTATATCTGCCGTTATCTGATTCTCTCATCGAGGAGTTGGATATACGAGATTTCTATGACTGTCATCTATTTGATATTTGATTATTATTGCTTCTGTGCATTAATAACTGAGTTTGAATTAGACTGACCCGTGTATTATTTTCTTTTGAATTTAATACTCGAGTCAGACCCGAGTTATTTCAGGTTGTAGATATTTTGCTTTGGTTGTTGTTTGAGCTACGAAGACTTTTCATATCTTTTGAAGTGGTCTGCATCTTTTTGTAGTAGTCAGTGTACTGATTTAGGTTGATATGTATTCATGTATATTAGTCGATAATGTACTTGTATATATAACTTCCAGAGTCGACAGTTGTAGTTGTATCATATGTATTGTGTCAAATGTATTGTAACTGACATCAGTTATATATATATATATATGAGATTTTTGTTATCTATGTTCCGCATTTTATTATCTGTGTTATTATTATATACATTGTCCTAAACTATTATGAACCGTCGTAGTTCGTTTTATACTAGAATTGGGTATGTCGATGGGAGTAAATAAATAAGAGACGAAAAATGAAAAATATATACCACTCCTATCGAGGTAACCTATACTAGTGTAAGGCCAACTACGGATGGCCGCTCCTATCCAGCCTTATTCTTCATAATAACAGACAGTATTTCTTTTAATACTCTTTGTTATTGTGAGCATAGAGGTGGGGCGTCACAGTTGGTATCAGAGCTTGGGGTTTATGGACATAATATAAAACATAACTTAGATGGAACATGTGTTACAACTATTTGTCGGTGTTTTTTTTATTTATGCTTTGAGTCAAAACTAAAGTTTTGAAATTATGATGAAATTTTTAAATATCTTTATTTAAAAATAAAAGTGAAATTGTGTTTTGTTGATTGATAATTTGTGTTCTGTTATCAGAGTGTGTAGCGGAAACAGTGAGACTGTCTTCGCTGAATACAGCTGATAATCTTTTTGATTTAAAAAAAATCAAAATATGAAATTGAAATAAATTTCATTTGTTGTTTACATAGCTGTGTTTAATTTGTTTCTTTGAGAATTTCGAATCCGATTTGAGGATTCGAACCGATTGCAGTTATGTGATTTTTATTGAGATTTTTGCTGGTTTTCTTTTAAGCTAATCATATATTGATTAGATTTTGCTGTTTTGAATTATCTTCATTGAAGATACATTCGAATGATTTCTTTGTTCATTTTGTAGTATACGTACAAATTGAGTTGCACGTTAGTGCATTAATTTTACGTTGAACCGATGTTTGGTTTAAACGTATTTTGTTGCCGTTATCTTTATAACGGGATTTTTACATCGGTGCTAAATTTTTGAAGCACGGTGTTTTGTGGCATTTTAATGAATGAAAATTCACTGGTATTACATTTTGATGTGAATTATTTTGATGAGATTTTGACGTTTGGAAATTACTGTCGCTTTGACTTCAGTAACCGTCAAATTTTAAAAGTGCATTTTCAAGCGGTTATTCCGCAATACTGATTTTGAGATTCATTTTACGATGTTTTGGGAAATGCAATTTCCTTTTCAAAATTGCTACTGATGTTACTGATGTTGTTGCTTTAATCACGTGATTGGAAAATTATTTTTAAATGAAAATTGTTTTGTAAATTTTTAACAGTTTGCGCTTTCAAAAGAATGAGGAAGCGACTTAAACGTTTCAGCAAAATCGAGGACTATGACCCCTTTCTTTTACTGATTCGCTTAACTCCGGACTTGTCCAGTTGAGAATGTGAATTGTTATTTTCTTATAAAATAAATAAAATTGTTTTTAGAAATTTTACAGTTTGCGCTTTCAAAAGAATGAGGAAGCGATTTAAACGATTCAGCAAAATCGAGGACTATGACTCCTTTCTTTTACTGATTCGCTTAATTCCGGACTTGTCCGTTTGAGAATGTAAAATGTATTTTTATAAAATACCTAATTTTGCACTTTCAAGGAAACGATGAAGAGAATCAAACGATTTAGTAAAACACGTGGTATGGGACATGTGCGTTTTCTATTTCGGTTAATTCCGGACTCGTTAATTGAAATATTTTATGTTTGATGATTATGATGATTTTGTGTGCTTTCGAGCCACTATGAGAGACCTTCAGGTCATATAAGGGACCTTCGGGTCAAATACCAGTACTAGACCTTCGGGTCATTTGTTGGGCGCCAAAATTATGATGACAGTACTAGGTAGGCTTCAGCCATATGAGATGCACGTGCGGCGTAGCTTAGACTCGCCATATGATGGGATCGATCCAACCTTTTATGTTGATTTTCTAGAGTATCTTAATTAATTTCTAGATATTTGTTGTTTCTATTTATTTGCAGGTAATTAGATATCTGATGTTATGAGATTTAATTGTCGCATCGATAATTAAATATTTGCTGTTATGAGATTTCTGATTATCGCTTGTGATAATTAGATATTTGAGATTTGATTATCGTTTTTGATAATTAAATATTTGTTGATTTGAGATTTATGATTATCGCTTGTGATAATTAGATATTTGAAATTTGATTATCGTTTTTGATAATTAAATATTTGTTGATTTGAGATTTCTGATTATCGCTTGTGATAATTAGATATTTGAGATTTGATTATCGTTTTTGATAATTAAATATTTGTTGATTTGAGATTTCTGATTATCGCTTGTGATAATTAGATATTTGAAATTTGATTATCGTTTTTGATAATTAAATATTTTTTGATTTGAGATTTCTGATTATCGCTTGTGATAATTAGATATTTGAGATTTGATTATCGTTTTTGATAATTAAATATTTGTTGATTTGAGATTTCTGATTATCGCTTGTGATAATTAGATATTTGAGATTTGATTATCGTTTTTGATAATTAAATATTTGTTGATTTGAGATTGCTGATTATCGCTTGTGATAATTAGATATTTGAAATTTGATTATCGTTTTTGATAATTAAATATTTGTTGATTTGAGATTTCTGATTATCGCTTGTGATAATTAGATATTTGAGATTTGATTATCATTTTAGATAATTAAATATTTGTTGATTTGAGGTTTCTGATTATCGCTTGTGATAATTAGATATTTGAAATTTGATTATCGTTTTTGATAATTAAATATTTGTTGATTTGAGATTTCTGATTATCGCTTGTGATAATTAGATATTTGATATTTGATTATCGTTTTTGATAATTAAATATTTGTTGATTTGAGAATTCTGATTATCGTTTTTGATAATTAGATATTTGTGATTTGTGAATTCTGATTATCGTTTTTGATAATTAGGTATTTGTTGATTTGTGAATTCAATTATCGTTTCTAATAATTTGATATTTGTGTTTTCTGACTATCGTTTGGGTAATTGGATGTTTACTGACTTTGTTGATTATGAGATTTCCTAGTCTCTGATTGAGTCTAGATTATGTCGATTTTATTGAATTGCTGTTTTCTATCTATCTCTGTTGATAGTTAAAGTTCGTTGATTATAGAGTTTGTGTTTTCGAGTTATTTGTTGGATAACTAGATATTTGCAGTTTTGTGATTTGTGATTGGTGTTTTCTAATTATCTTTGCTGATAATTAGATTTTGCTATTTTCTAATTATTGTATCGATAATTAGATGTTGCTGTTTTGTGATTTCTGAATTTCAATTATCTAGTTGATAATTAAATGTTGCTGAAAATTCCATCTATCCAGTTTTGTGTTTTCTAATTATCTACTTGATAATTAGATTTCGTTGAGAATTTGTGAATTTCTTTTATGGAATTAAAAGATTCCTTTGGTGTTTATGTTCTTGACTTTTATTTTTCTAGCTTAACCAGTTTATGTTAGAAAGATAATTGTTATTGATGCCTTTAATTATGAAAATTGCGGGGACGCAATTTTTATAAGGAGGGGAGTCTGTAACAACCCGGGGTTTTGTGAAAATTTATAATCGCCGTTAAACGATTAATCCGTTGCCTAATAGCTTTTGGGAATTTTTGATCGAGCTGAAATTCTTTAATAAAATTGGTTAAGGGTTTGTGAGTTTTAAAAATCATCTTGGCCCATGTTTTCTTGATTTGTGCCATGTTACCTCAATCATATGCCCGCCCCCTTTATTTTATTTTTCCATTCAAAAACCCTAACGAACAAACGGAAAAAAAAATAAAAAATGGCGGCCTCGTTCAAAATTAGGGCTTTGGTTTTTCGAAGACGACTGCCTTTGTTTTGCTCGATCGAATGAGGAAATTTGTTGCTTGCTCGTCGAATCTAAGGTGAGTACCCACTCACATCTAATTCTCATCTCGAGTTGAATTAAGGTTTGAATTATGTGATTTCGCTCGTATTCGATTGATTTGAGTTGGCCATTTCTTTTCGTTCGATGTTGGAAATTGATGTTGCTATGTGAATCTCTTATGTGACTTTGGCTCGTTCGTATTTTTGCTGTTGATATGAATTTATTTGACTGTTTCTTTTTTTCCTTTTTGGCTTCGGCCTTATACATTTGTTTGCATATCAATGCACATTGTAGCCTTGGTCCAAGAGCTTCTCCTGTGACATATCTGACTTCGGCCACTCGTTTTCTGACTTTGATCGTGGTTACACTTTACTTTAGTTCATTAGTGACTTGAGCTTGATTTCTGGGATTTGTTCGAACTTGTAGATTATCATTAGTTTGAAACAGTTACATGACTTTGGCCAGTTGACAATTTGTGATGATATTTTGACTTGCTTTAAACTGCTACTTTGATCAGTAAGCAGTCCTCTGGTAAAGCAGTATGCCTCTGGTGAATTTGCTCATCTACATATGTAGCTTCGACTTGTTTCATCTTGAGTCTTTGTTGTATTTATGCATCATGTTGTGTTTGATGTATTCGTGTGTATTTGCTGTTGCATATAGTCATGGCCATGTCACACTTATGCTTTTTAAAATCCCTAATGTTTTGACTGTTTGAACTTGGTTTGGATTTGAGGCCGTGTGTTATTGTTTAGTTGTTATTGTTTAGTTCTGTGTAGCCATTGCAAGACTATTCTTGTCTGTCTGCACTTGTCATTCTACTAGTATCACTTAAGCATCACTTGACTTGTGCATATGCGTCTGTCTTTTGTTTCAGATCTGATGCATTGTGATTTTTGAGTCAGTTAGCACTTTTGTTTTATAATTGCATGCTGCCTGGCCTTTGTTTCTGTGTTGCCATACCCTGGTACACTCACTCATTTGAGTTTGTATTTTGTTCATTTGAGGGCTTCAGGCCTGAACTACTTTGTTCTTGGTTTGGTATGCCACTACTTTATGTACCTTGTCCGGGTTGGGCTGTCCAGTTGAGTTCGGCACTTGAGTTGTCGTTGCTTGACTGTTTAGTTTCCTAGTTAATTGCTTGCATAAGTCTACAAGTATTCACTGCTTGTAGTCTCTGTTCGACCTGATTTTGCTTTGACTTTGGTCACTGTTGCATATTGTTCCACTTGTGGTTTGCTGTCTGATTTTGGTTTAAAATCTACAAGCTTGATTCGTGAAAATATTTTTAGTTTGACATTTAATTTGATATTTGTCGAACTCTGTTTTGACTTGATAGTGTCTCCGACATTTTACTGTGGCTTCGGCTCTTGATGTAGTTCGAACTGACTTTTATTTTGAACTGCGTATTTCGTTTTGGATTTAGCTTTGGAACATTTTCAAAGCTCTGCCCACTTTGAGTTGAAACTGCAGTTCCATTACCTTTGTGCCTTTGTGCCTCTGTGCCTCTGTGCCTTTTTGCCTTTATGCCTCTGTGCCTCTATGTCTATGTGCCTTTGTGATAATTGAAATTTGATTTGTTGTACCTGTTTGAAACTATAGTTTCATGGTGGCATTCGATCTTCATGTGCACTGATCATCACTTTTGTACTTTGGTCTGATTTGTGACTTTGTTGTCTGCATTTGCTCGAATGCATTTGGTTGCTTGTTGGCATATGTATTTCGACTGGGTAGCTTGCCACTGTGTTGCACTTGCTTGATCCAATTTAGTAGTTGCATACTTGTTGTGCACTTTTCATATCCTTCCCTTGGTACTATTGCAGTATATATATGAGTTCGATTCCTATTTATGTTGTGTACTGAGCATTGCTTTGGGTTTAAATTGCCTGACCACTTTGATTGTCTTTGTGGTCTAGTTCCTTCATGTAGTTGTACCTGACTCATTACTATTTTGTTGCATTAAATGGTGACTGCAGCCCATTCTGTATGCAATCTTACCCTTGTTGGTTTGTATTGCAATGATGCACTAATGCATTTTGTAGCAATTGTGTTGAGTCATGTTAGCCGTGACTTGACCTTTGCAGTTTTGACTTACTGTAGTGGCGAGGCAGTGCACGCGTGCGTGTACTGTAGCCACACAGTATTTGGTTTGATTTGATCATTTTGTGATTGTTTAATTACCTCTTTGATAATTAGATTCTGAGTTTCTGATTATTTATTTAATAATTGGATTTTGTTGTTAATTGCCGTTTAGGCAATTCTGGAGTTTTCATATTATCTTTATCGATAATCTTTTTATTTATCTTGTTGATGATTTGGATTCGCTGATTTGTTGTTTAACACTGTTTAGTGTTATATCTGCCGTTATCCGATTCTCTCATCGAGGAGTTGGATATACGAGATTTCTGTGACTGTCGTCTATTTGATATTTGATTATTATTGCTTCTGTGCATTAATAACTGAGTTTGAATTAGACTGACCCGTGTATTATTTTCTTTTGAATTTAATACTCGGGTCAGACCCGAGTTATTTCAGGTTGTAGATATTTTGCTTTGGTTGCTGTTTGAGCTACGAAGACTTTTCATATCTTTTGAAGTGGTCTGCGTCTTTTTGTAGTAGTCAGTGTACTGATTTAGGTTGATATGTATTCATGTATATTAGTCGATAATGTACTTGTATATATAACTTCCAGAGTCGACAGTTGTAGTTGTATCATATGTATTGTGTCAAATGTATTGTAACTGACATCAGTTATATATATATATATGAGATTTTTGTTATCTGTGTTCCGCATTTTATTATCTGTGTTATTATTATATACATTGTCCTAAACTATTATGAACCGTCGTAGTTCGTTTTATACTAGAATTGGGTATGTCGATGGGAGTAAATAAATAAGAGACGAAAAATGAAAAATATATACCACTCCTATCGAGGTAACCAATACTAGTGTAAGGCCAACTACGTATGACCGCTCCTATCCAACCTTATTCTTCATAATAACAGACAGTATTTCTTTTAATAGTCTTTGTTATTGTGAGCATAGATGTAATTTTCTCTACCACATACCACGCGTCCCATACCACACGTTCTCACTGAGAGATATTAGGTCGTTGGCGTTGAAAAGTCACACAGGGATAGGTCATCCCTGCCTTAAATTCGCTTTGGAATCCCTAGGTCGCGCGACGCTAAGTCGTAGGTTGTCTCCGACCTAATATCTCTCAGTAGCACTAAGTCGCGCTGGCGCTAAGTCGTAGGTCGTCTCCAACCTAATATCTCTCAGTAGCACTAAGTCATGCTGGCGTTAAGTCGTAGGTCGTCTCCGACCTAATATTGCCTCTGCTATTTCACTAGGTCGCGCGGGCCTTAGGTCGTAGGTCGGTCGTGAGTTAAGCTATAGGTCGTTTGGCCTCTATGTAGTTAGATCGCTCGCATGTTATGCCTTAGGTCGTAGGTTGCTCGCGAGTTAACTATAGGTCGTTTGGCCTTTATGAAGATAGGTCGCTCGGCTTGCTTGAGTCGTAGGTCGTTGGACCTTAAGTCGTTTGCCTCGGCCATTTTGTTAGGTCGCTCGGCCATTGTGTTAGGTCGCGTGAACCCTTAGGTCGTTAGACCTCATTTTGCTTTAGGTCGTAGGCCGCTTGTCTTCACTTAGGTCGAACACCGTAGCAGGGGCGTTGCCCCCGCACCCCCACCTAGGGGGTTACCACCCCCCTGGACCCCCCTCCGTAGGGGATCTTATCTGAAAAACATTCAACAGAACTTCCACTTTGTTGCATTTTGAGCTGATTTCCTTGGATTTTGTTCCCGTCTTCGAATGTGAATTTTGTGATTTGATTTGTTTCAACAATCATTTTGTGACTTGTCACTTTAAAGACATAGAGGTTTCAATACTAGTAGTAAATATCATCAAAACGATTTCAACTCTATTTTTATTACAAAGCTCTTTTTCCTAAACCGTTTTCCAACCTATTAGTATATACAAGCCTTTACTTCACTCGGATGAGAAATCGAATTAAACGACTTAGTAAAACGAGTGGTATGAAACGCTTGCGTTCACTTCGTCGGTTAGCTCTTGGACTTGTTCGATTGAACCCTTTTGTGACAATTTTCTAGTGAAGACCTACAACTTGTTCGTAAATATTTAAGTTAAGCAAGTGGTTATGGGACATGAAGCTAAACTCATATATTTACTAGCTTGGTGTGATTGACACTTCTTGATGATCATGACGGTTATTTTTATGATTTAGACTAGCAATTGAGCGATGTCTCTTTGTCTGTGAGGGAGACTAGACCCCGCTTGTGTGATGTTTTGCCATCACATATATGGGGTAGCACCCAATGGTCTTCGGGCCGTTCGTGTGTCAAAGGCCTTCGGGCCATTCGTGTGTTCGAAAAATTAAATGGATAGCTTCCATGAGATAGCTTCTCGTCCGTGTGTTCGGACTTCCCCCTTTTTATGATTTCTGAATTTCGTGTGTTGATTTCTGGGATTTGTTCTGGATTTCGTGTGTTGATTTCTGGAATTTATGCTTCACCAATTTTTATGATTTTCATTGATATGATATCAATTTTTATGCATTGGTGAATTTGTGTGTCATTGACTTGTTATGCATACAAGTTTAGGGTATGATACCCTATTTTATCTTTGAGAAGATTCTTGTGATATTGATTAATCTCTTGTTGATTTTCAATTACATACTTATAGTAGTATGCCACTATGGTTATTACATGTTCATGCCATGTCTTTTATTGTATACCATATCATCTGATATTTATAGCTAGACTGATCCGTTTATTATTTTCTTATAAATAATACTCGGGTCAGACCGAGATGTTACAGGTGCTTCTGCTTGACTCCTCTTCGGGATATTCTGACTTTGGCTAACTACTTAGATTGGTAGTTTTTGGATGTACACATTTGAGATATAGACTCTATGTTGTGTACTTACTCTTTTGTATAGCATGTGTTGCTATTCTTTTGTATTATCGTGGATCTTTCTAACCCCTACTCTGATGTACACTTTCATGTGTTATATATATATTCATATCTTTTTCCGCCTTTGTGATATGGATGTCTGTGACTGATTGTGTTTTGTTTATTTCTATGTTTGTTTCCGAAAATTATATAGCCACTGTGTGATAGCTTTGAGTTTGAATCGGTATGTTGGATTTCCTCCTTAAACGATATGCATTCTATACTATCTGACATATCGGTGCTCGCTCAAAGAAGTTACACGGATGGTCGCTCCTCAACAGCCTTATTCTCTGTGCTAGTCGACAGCATTACACCGTAGTGTTCTTGTCTAGCGTGGGTATAGAGGTGGGGTGTCACATCCCCTCCACCCATTGTGGCACACAGTAGCCCCCTTATGTGGTGATGAGATGTAGGTGATAGTGGTGATGATGGTGGAGGTGGTGATGGGATGTGGTGTAAGATTGATTTGATGTTTGCTTTTTAAAGTAATTATTACTTTAGATATTTTATTTTTTACCATTAGTAAAATATATTTACTTTCTACTCTTATCATGTGTATATGTACATGATAATGTGTGTATGTGCATGTCACAAATGTGTACAAGTCATTTAAATAACGTTGTATAACTTATATACGTCAAACCGTTACGAATTTGAATTCTAATCTTCGGTCATATTTTCATTTATTAATTAACGTACATATATTTGTAAACAAACTTTGAAAACTATTTTCTTATTAATATTCATGAATTAAAATGATCTCATATGAGTTATAAAACCATATAAATCAATATTAAACGATTGTTTACAAAAAGTGTTGTTAAATCGATATCGATTTTCCTTATATTTTCAAATCAATCATATATCTTTATAAACTATTATAAATGATTTATTATCACTTTATTACTATTACAAATGAATTATTACCAATTTAAAAAATTTATCTGGAGTATTGTATTAACTATTAAATCAGTTAATCTCAATTTAAAATCATTAATTAATTATTAATTATAGTGACATTACTAATGATGATATAAATACATTTTCTTTTTTAAAAAGTAAAATAAATATTTTATTTTATATTCTTGTTTAAATATAAAAATGAGTGTATGTTTCCAGTCCCATTCGCAACTTTGGATAATTATGGAGCCGTTTATCGATAAAACAAATTTCGGCTATTTTATCGATTTAAATCCCGAGGAAGATATTTTTGTAAATATCCATTCAAAATGGGATTACCATTATTATTCATTATTCAAAACTAGATTATTATTATTTATTATTACTCAAAAAAATATTATTTGTATTATTAACATTTTATTTTAATATTTTAAAAATAAATCAAATTTATCAAAGTGATAAATTGCGGGTCATTACACATTCTATGTTTTTGCCTCCCCGACCCAAAGGTTATCGAGCCTAGCCCTTATTGTTTTTAACTTTCATGAGCCTAGACGGATCGCTTTTAAACTTGTCATCGAGTTTACCTCATGCCGATTTTAACTAGTCTTCGAGTTTTTAAATATGCAGATAACCTAATGTATCATGAGGATCGATGACTTCATTGTCATCGAGGTTCATGATATCGCATGTTTTAGTCATCGAGTCTTAAAATAGGTGGAGAGCCTTATGCTTTTACATCAGCATGGTATAGATATCGACGTTAATGCATATTGAGCTTATAAATGGTAGAGATCTTTTTGTTGTATGATTTTAACTTCGAACCTTAGGATACTAAGGTATCTTAATGAGTTTGACTTGAAATCTTTTGGGGGTTACCGATGTATGTCATCATGAAATTTAAATTAATAATCAAAATGATTAACACTGCCGCATTTTATCACTGAAAATTAATAATTATGGATGACTACGGAATTTGTAGCACTTAGTTTTGGGCTTTAAAATGGGGGATATTACAACTGATTTCTTTGATTGAGCAACCTCCTAGGTTAAAGCTCAAAACTCTTCCTTGTCACCTTAAGTATGCATACTTAGTGATAACAAAACTTTTTTTGTCATTATTTCTACCAATCTTTTTCTTTACCAACAAGGTCTCTTCTTTCAATTCTTTCGAAAAACAAAGAAGCAATTGGGTGGTCTATTACTGATATTAAGGGAATTAGCCTTGTAATTATTCATCATCGCATTCAGTTAATTGCTGAAGCCAAGCATACTCATGATGTGAAATGAAGGCTTAACCTAAAAATGAAAGATGCAATTCAAGATGAAATTCTTAAGCTCCTTGATATGTATCATATATTCCATATCCGACAGCTCTTGGGTTAGTCCAATTCACATCGTACCAAAAAAATTAGACTTACCATTATCGTGAATGACATGGCACGTAAATATCATTTCCCTCTTCCTTTCATCGACCAAATGTTTAAACGATTAGCCGGCCATAAATTCTATTGTTTCTTAATGGTTATTCAGGTTATAACCAAATTCTAGTCGCTCTTGATGATTAAGAAAAAACGACTTTCACTTATCTTTTCGGCACCTTTGCTTATTGGTGTATGCCATTCAGACTTTTTAATGCCCCTGCGACTTTCCAAAGATGCATGGTTAGCATCTTTTCTAACATGATCGAACACTTTTTAGAAGTTTTTATGGACGATTTCTCTATCTTTGTAGATTTTTTTTCGAATGCTTACATCATCTCGAGTTGATTATAAATCAATGCAAAGAGAAACACTTAACTTTAAATTAGGAAAAATGCCCCTTTATGGTCAAACAGGGCATAGTCCTTAGACATGTCATTTTAAATAAAGGCATGGAGGTAGATAAAGCAATAGTTGATGTTATTTCAAATCTACCCATTCCCAAATCTGTTAAGGACAGTCGATCCTTCTTAAGGCATTCTAATTTTTACGGACACTTTGTAAAAACTTCAGTAAAATTGCTAGGCCCTTAACACACTCTTAGGAAAAGGCGTTCCTTTCAGTTTCAATTCTGATCGTATCTCTTCTTTTTAACGTCTTAAAAATGAACTCATTTCTGCCCATCAGCTCACCTAATTTGGATCTGCCTTTCAATTTTATGTGTGATGCTTCTAACTTTATGGTTGGTGTTGTTTTAGGACATCGCATTAACAAATCCTTCACGTTATCTATATGCTTGTATGACTTTAAAAGACGCTCAACTTAACTACACAACCATCGAAAAAGATCTTATAGCCGTAGTTTTTGCATAAGGAAAGTTTAGACCTTATTTGATAGGTCATACATCACGGTCTACACTGACCATTCCGCTCTTAGGTACCTTTTTGCTAAAAAGGATGCTAAGTCTTGTTTGATTCATTGGATCCTATTACTTCAAGAATTTGATCTTACAATCAAAGACAAAAAAGGATCTAACAATGTCATAGCTGATCACGCGTTTTGTCTTCCAAATGCACCATCTTCTTTACCTATCAACGAGAACTTTCCTGATGAACAACTCTTTTTTGTTTCCATCGATCCTTGGTTTAGCAGTATAGTAAACTATTCAGTCACTAAGGAAACTCCTTCATTTTGGTCCAAATAAGATAAGTATAAATTTATATCCCAAGTGAAATATTTCTATCAGGATGATCCATACTTGTTTAAGTATTGTTCCAACCAAATTATTCGACGATGTGCTCGAATAGCAAAATCAAGAGTGTTCTTTTGTTTTGTTATGACCAAGCTTATAGTGGATGTTTTGGTTCTAAGAAAAACGTGGAAAAGGTGCTTCAATGTGGCTTTTATTGACCTACACTTTTCAAGGATGCCTTTGAGTTTTGTAAAGTGTATGATCATTGTCTTAGGAAAAATCACTAAAAGAAACATAATGTGACTCCAATTCTAACAATTGAAGTATTTTATGTTTGCGAAATTGACTTTATGGGACCATTTTCTAATTCTTTTGGAAATATTCATATTTTTCTTGTCATCGATTACGTGTCTAAATGGGTTAAAGCTATTCCATGTAAAACTAATGACCACAAAATTGTAGTGAAGTTTTTGAAAGAAAACATCTTTTCTAGGTTTGGTACACCTTACACAATAATTAGTGATAACGGAACACACTTTTCGACCATCTGAAACTTTAATGAGGAAATACTCGATAGCCCACAAGTTATCCACTCCTTGTCATCATCAAACTTACGGTCAAGTTGAAGTTTTAGATCGACAAATCAAACAAATCTTGGAGAAAACTATTAATAAAAATCAGAAAGATTGGTCTCAAAAATTAACATATGGGCTTTGGGCTTACAAAAATGCTTTTAAAACTAATCTTGATATGTCTCCTCTTAGATTATTATTTAGCATATGTCACTTACCAATCAAGCTTGAACATAAAGTGTTATGGGCAATAAAGAACATAAACTGCGGTCTTGAAAAAGTTGGCAAAAATAGAAAATTGCAACGCAATGAATTAGAAGAGATTAGAAAAAATGTGTATGAAAATGCAAAAATTTACAAGAAAAAAGTATTTCATGACAAGTCAAACCTAAGAAAAACATTTTTGCTAAATCAAAAGGTTCTTTTATATAACTCTCGACTTCTTGTATTCTCTAGTAAATTAAAATCGAGATGGACAGACCATACGTAGTACGTACTATTTTTACCACACGGCGTCATAGAAATAGAAAACCCTAAGAATGGATCGATTTTTAAGGTCAATGGTCATTGTTTAAAGCCTTACTTGGAATTAGCAAGTGACCAAGAGGAGGAACTCATGATTCTTCATGAGTCACACTATGTCTAGTAAGGAATTTTAACCCCCTCTTGTAAATATGTATATATTATTCTCCTTTACACTCATTATATCATGCATTGACTGTGGGGGCATAGTCAAAATCAAGCATAGAGGGGTTCTCATGTTTATCTTGATTTTACATGATTTGATTTTTGCATTTTCTTTCCCTTTCTTTCAAAAAAAATATTTTTTTGCATATTAATTTACTTTTGAATAGGCATGATAGAGTAAGCATACAGTTATGGTCATTAGATTGAAATTTTTGGGAAATTGTTTGTCTCGACGAATAATAAAAAGAAAAGTTTAAATTACAAGCAGCTATGGGGTAACTAGTATATAGGGTGATTCATAGGTGGTGGTTATGAAGTCTATTCTAAATTATAGTCTTTTTTTAAAGAGTGGTTGATTTAAAGTACGTGCGTTAACATGTTTAATCTTTAAAGTTAAGTGGTGCTAAGATGATTTTGGATAACTCTCTCTCCTAAAATAAAAATAATAAACACCTAGAGTCGGGTGTTCACACCTAAGTGTGTACGCTCGCCACACTTAGCGCTCTTCTCACATAAGCCTACAAGGCAGTAGATGAATGGTATATTTAGCCTCTATATTCTGAGTTAGGTGTATGTATATAAAATATAATAATAACAATAATAATATAATAATAATAATATAAAAACCTAGAGTCAGGTGTTCACACCTAAATGTGTATACTCGCCACACTCTGTACTCTTCTTTGTAAGACCACAAGGCAGTGCATGAATGGTATATCTGGCCTTAGATTTCTGAGTAAGATGTACCCAAAAAATAATAATGTTAATGTTAAAAAAATTACAAATAGAGAGAGATAAGCAATTGAAACCCTAGCATTATCTTGACTTTATCGATTTGAATTGTTATACAAATAGAAATGAAGATACCACATTGCAAAATCTGATAAACAATTAAAGAATTTATTTCATAGTTGCAGTATGTTATAAATCAAAACAACTAGCCATGCAAGAGTTATATTATAATGAAAACTTAATTTTGTTGGAAGTTTTTATTAGTAAAGAACTGAAATTTCCTAATAATGATCGAGACTTGTATATTACTATCTCATGTCATTTGAAATGTAATTTCTTCATTTTGTAAATAAAACTTGCATTCATATCTTTTGTATTAGGAACTTTGCATATTGCATTTGGATTTTGTGGTAGTATCCCTTAAAAACCCTTATGAGACAACACTTGTCCTACTAGGAATGTCTAGAGGTTTAACGGTATATTGCATACGCACGATGCAATCATGTTTCCTACAATATCTTAGTTTTACTTTATTTAAGGATAAATAAAACGATAAGTGTGGGGGTATTTGTTGTGCATGTAAAAATGTATATTTTTACTCTCATGGTTAATCTTCTTCTCTTAAAATAAAGTACATATTAGGATATTTTTACATGTTTTGACTAAATTATACAAAAGTATTTTCAAATCATCATTCACTCATCTACATTTCGGTAAAACGGTAATTTTTTGTGTATGCGTTTATTTTGAAAAGATTTAGTTGCACATTTTAATTTTATTTTGTAGGAGATTGAGTGCAAATTGGAAGGAACATCATGGACTTATGCATGCATATGTTTTGGAAGCCAAAAGAAAGAAGAAAAGAAAGAATTAACACTTCATGAAGGAACCCGCCCACCCACTTGCAAATGGACCATAATTAAAAGAAAATTATAATTATTGGGAATTAATTAATCATTAATGATTACTTGGAGACCACACAAAGTGAACTATAGTTTTGGTAGCACCCTAAATTATATTAGGGTTTTAAACTTGTATAGATACCCTATTATGATTTATGATAGAGATGAATAGTTGTAGCCACAAAATTATAAATAAAATCTCTTCCCTTCTTTGGTTTAACGACTTCTTAACTTTCAACTTTTTGCAATTTTATTTCACGCCTATTCTTTTGTGTTATTTTGTTTATACTTCTTTTTTATTTCATGCTAGTCGATTAGATTTCCTTTATGCAAATTAGTGTAGATTTACTTTTATGCATTTATTAGCTCTCTTTCTCTTTAATTAGCATTTCCTATCTTTTTGTTAATGTTGAAATCCACTTTTGGTTAAATGAGTCCAAGGATAAGAGTATAAACCCCTTCAATTTAAGGGTAATGAAGCTCTCATGATTCATGTAAAATCAACATAATGGTTTCATTTATTATCTCCTGTTTTTGTACTTAATGTAAATAAATGTAGATGTAGATAGAAGTTTGATGTTTATAAATGAATTTGCTAGCCTACGTTCTTTATAACACGTAGGCCATACTTAATCAAATATAGACTTAATTTACATCTTCATCTCACTATTTGTTTTTGACAATGAAGTTAAAAGTAGAATTAAAATTTGATGATCTATGTTACTTCATCTAAGATGGTAAATAGATCATGCTTAAAATAAATTTTATTTCTAGCTTCATAACATTTTTATAAGATTTAATAAGTGGGTTTAGTTGATGTATTAAAATTTGATGGTTTATGTGATTTCATTTAATATCACAAATAGACCATTCTTAAAATCAATGCATTAACTAATTCCACTTGGGTTTAAAATGAGAGATTTTAAATTTAATATGTGTTGATTTATATGAATGAGAGTGGATCTATCTCTTAATTGTCCTTTAATCTCATTACTTTTATTCCAGCTTTACTCTAGTATTTTCTATAATTTTTAGTTAAAAATGTTTTCAAAATTTTTGGGATAATTTGATTGAGTAAGTTAAAATTCCTACTTTCCTTGTGGTTTGATCCATACTTGCCGACGCACTACGATTGCAGAAGCACACTTGCTGTATTTTGTTATGATAAAATTCGTCGGTTTTCTAATCGATAGAAATCCATTCAGAATCACACCGACCCACTAGTAGTATCAAATCCTATTGGGGGTTGACACATCTTTTCTTAATTTGTCAATACTTAGTTGTGGATATATGTAACGTAGATTTTACATGTAATGCATATTTCTTAATTTTGAGGGGTATAGACTTATCTAAGGATGGATTGCTTATCTTACAATGGGGTTATTTTAGATTGCGATATGAGAATTGTATGTGTTTAAGGAGTTGTAAGGGGCTAGATATAGATGTTCGTTGTACACCCCAAAACTCAATCGAGTTAAGCTACTTATATTTACTGATCCTATCATAAGATGAGCCCTCATCTATACCGCATTTTGAGAATTTCCTGACATCTTCGAGGAAGCCTTGGGTCTCCCACCCCAAAGGGAGATTGAGTTTAGGATTGATTTGGATAAGGACGTTGGACCTATTGCTCTTTCATTAAGGCACATGGCTCCCAAAGAAAGGAGAAAGTTGGATAAGCAAATTTTGAAGCTATTGCAGAAAGGATTCATTTGTCAAAGTAATTCTGAATGGGAGCACTTATTGTCTTTGCCACCATGGTAGACAGCTCGCAAACTCTATGTGTCGACTATAGAGAACTAAACAAGTTGACTAAGGATAATGGGTATCTCTTACCTAGAATAGATGATTTATTTGACCAGCTTGTTGGAGCCAAAATCTTTCCCAATGGATTTAGCCACTAGATTTTAGCAATGAAGGATAGCTGAAGATAGCCAGCAGAAGACCACATTTCGCACTCTAGATGGACTATATGAATGGGTAGTGATGCCTTTTGGATTAATGAATTCCCTTGCATACTTTGTAGGTTTGATGGGTAGAGTTTTTTGGTGATAGATGAATAAATTCATCATTGTGTTTGTGGATGATATCATAGTATTCTCCATAGGGACGTTGGGAAGGCACCAACTTAAAGCAAAATTCTCAAAATGTCACTTTTGAAAGTAGGAGGTGGGATTTCTTGGACATATTAAGGGATTTTCTATAAACCCTACAAAGGTTGAAGCTATTCGATATTAGAAGATTCCAAAGAACGCCTCGAAGGTTCGGAATTTTCTTGGTTGGCAGGTTACTATTGGAAATTCATCAAGGACATTGCAAAGATAGAAATCCCACTAACTCACTTAACCAAGAAGAATCTAATTTTTGCATATGATGAGAAGTGCATGGAAGCATTAGAGAAGTTGAAGGAGCTATTGACTAGCACGCCAGTACTAATTATTCCCGACAGTATAAAGCCTTTCACCATTTACATTGATGCATGTAGTATGGGATTAGGAGCTATTCTTATGCAAGATGGGTGGATAAGAGCTTATGGAAGTATGCAATTGAAGGACCATGAGAAGAGATACCTAACTCATGACTTGGAGTTAGTAGCCATCGTTTTTGCCTTAAAGATGTGGAGGCACTATCTTTTGGGAGAGAGGTTTTAGTTGTTAACTAACCACAAATCACTCAAATACCTATTTTTTCAAATAGATTTGAATCTTAGGCAGCAGAGGTGGATGAAATCTATAGCATCATATGACTTTAGAATACAGTATACCACTAGAAAAGAGAATGTTATCGTCGACGCCCTTAGCCGGAGGCATGCTACTTTATGTGCCATTTATGAGTGGAGGCAGTTGGAGTTCCTTTTCAATTTCAATTTCTAACAGCCAAACGAACCACTCTAGGTTATTTGGTAGTAATTGAGATTAGGTCAACATTAATGGACCAGGTTGGGCTAAAGAAAAAGGAGGATGCGATGATAGTAGATATTTTGGGCAAGATGAGTAGAGGAGAGCATTTACCCCATTTCAGTAGATATGCAGCTGACGAAAGAGGATGTTTGAGGAGAGATGGATGCCTTTGTGTTCCTATCGTCGAGGATGTTTTAGCAGAAGTGGTAACAGAATGTCACCATTCTAGGATGACCATTTACCTTGAAGGAGATAAGATGTATAGGGATATAAGAAAATTATATTAGCCAGCGATGAAGAAGAGGGTAGCAAGATTTGTGTAACACCCCTAATTTTAGTTTAACATTATTCAAGATATATAATTAGATAGATTAAATAGAATAATGTAAAAGTTTAAGGAGAACGAGATTTGAAACTTTATAAGGTCAAGACATTATTAATGAATTAAGAAAGATTGTTTAAACATAAATATAGAAAAGAATACATGATAGGGGCAATTTAGGTATAGACCTATCTTTTATCCCCTAAACCCTCTCCCCCTCATTATCATTCTCATTTTTCCTAACATCAAAACAATCAAAGATAAAAGTAAAGGCCGGCCATTAGACTAGCTAAGGAGGATCGCGAAATCAAAGGGGGTTCAAGAAAATTTTAGAGAAACTAAAGCACTAACCAAATCTCAACTCCGACATCAATTTTAAGGTGGATAATACATGAAACATCTCTTTTGCTTGTGTTTATATTTGGTTATGGATGATACCTGAATTATTATTATTTTCTTTACCAAGATATGGTTGTATAATCATTGTTTGGATAGAATAATGATTTACGAGATTTTTTAAAATTATTTAAGTGGGTTTTAAGGTAAAACTTAAGTTTTAATATCTAATAGCTTTGATTTTCTAGTATGTTGAGTAAAACATTATTTTGGGAGATGGACTTTTAATTTTATAATTTGCCAAGTTAAAATAAATATTTTATGAATTTCCTGGTGGAAATTAATTTAAATTTTCGTTTTATTTATTAAAAATAATTGAATATAGTTTTAGGCCCTAAAATTTTTATATGGTAAAGAATGTGGTATTTTCGAATTTCTAGGATTTTCGGAGATTTTTCCCAAGTGATTTTGAATCGCTATGAATTTATTTTACTAGATAAGCATTTAAATGGATAATTAATTAAGGATATTAATTAATTAGTTTGGTCAATGTTTTGGGACTTTGAAAACTAAGTGCAGCAGATTTTTGAGAAAGATTTAGGTAAAAAAAACTTATTATCCAATAAGAATTTGACAAAGAGCAAGAATTGGTGAGAAGTATTTACTTTTAATAGAAATAAGTTAGTTTTCATGATAATTATGATAATGCCTTGCCATTACATCATCACCGCGCCTATAGAAATGCCACACCAATGAATGTCGATGTTGATATGGAAGGAAGCTTAGGATAGCTACTTTGGTAGCTATGGAATGATTCTAACCGTGTCTACACTGATTACGTCGACAACCTATCATTGGTGGCATGGCCTTACCAAGATTCATCTAAGTGTTTAAAGATTTAGTGTTGTAATCATTGAGGCGACCTCTTATCATTTACACCGCCATCAATGATGCCACATGTCTTCACCATTGTTTTAAAGCGACGCCGCACCCTTCCAATTTGATTGTTTTCGACACAAAGACATTGACGTCGCCTGTTTTAACATCGACGTTATATATATATATATATATATATATATATATATTTGGCAGCATAATAGTCGAAGTATGCAAGTATGTTTATATAATGACACAGATTGTCTTGATGCCACATCCATCAGTGTCTATACAAACATTTACCTCTGTTTTGAAAAGGGTGGGTAACCTATATTTCTTCTAGGTCGACGACCTTATTTTCAGCATAGTATTTTATACTTAAAAGAATTTAAAAAAAAATTCTAACCTTGGGTGAAGGTTAAATGCTATAAAGCGTGACGTGTAAGTCACCTATCTTCTTTACTAAAGGCGAAAGCCTTAAGTCTTCTTCTTCGTCCTTATTATTCGGGATACCAATGTCGTTTTAGTTGTAAATTGCAACACTATCAATGGGGACACCAATTGTAGATTAGCTTCGACAGTGTTTTAACGCCGCATGTGTAATATGTTATCTTATTAAAGGCGGAGAGCCTTATGTCCTATTGTCGACATTGTTATTGATGTCAATATTGATCTGTACTATCCTATTTAAAGACAGTAAGCCTTATGTTTTATGACTTTGACTTCTAAACCTAATTAGGGCTACCAATGTTTATGCTGCTATGTGTTAAAAGTGTACGAAGTTGACATCATTTATTAGGGGTACTAAGGTAGAATAAACTCGACACAAATCATTGGGGATACCAATGCATGTTTTAATAAATTTGACATAGATCACTGGGATACCAACACATGTCATTATGAGAGTTATAACTTTAAATGGAGATAAGCTAATTGGGGATAACAATAGACATAAGTTAAACATGTGGGATAAATTAAATTGTTAAATGATGGGTTCATAGTTATCCTAGGAAAACTATGGAATGTGAGATAGATAGTCCACATCATACCAGAGATGGATAGTTTCTAAATGGTTAATGAAGGATTCATAGTCATCCTAGGAAAACTATGGAATGTGTGATGGGCATTCCATACCATTTTAAATAGATGAAACCATATGTGATGCGCAGTCCATATGAGAGGGGATAGATAATCCATAAAAATGTTTATATATGAGATGGACAGTCTTCATAACTCTGACAATGAAACCATGGGTGATGGGTATTCAACATGGTAGGGGATGGTAATCCAAAGAATTAATATATGTGAGATGGGTAGTCCACATAAGTATAACACGGATAGTCAATGAAAACTTAAATGGGTAATCTAATAACTTAGGATGGATAATCCAGTGAATATTGCACGTTTGCATATTAATATATTATTATGTTACAATCATTATGGATGCAGGAGCATAGTATATGATTGTGATGCTTTGGTTAAGACACCAATCAGGGGAAAGTCGTTCCGCTCGGTGACGTGGTCTCATTAGATATCTATTTGGTTCGAGATGGTATATTATTATTCACACCAGACTATTGTCTGACCCAAAGTTTTTTTATCACCTTAGGTACTCATTTGAGTAGGTCGGAAGTAAGGGCTTTTAGTTCTAGTTAGACGAATAAGCTTCCGAAGACATGTAAGTGGCAATCTAGCTATTAGGAGCTTTATCTATTTCTGCCGTGTTTGTCTGTTTGAATGTATGTAGTGACAGAAAATTCTAACAATCAAGTAGTAGTAGACTCTGATCAACCAAGGGGGCATCTTCATATGTTGCTCTTGGAGTATTTGTTATACTTTCTCTGATCGTGGAATTGCGAATGGGATTATGTAACGAATATGAATTGTATTTTGAAATGGAATGTAAAAGTTATTTCTGAATTGTGTTTGAAAATTTTTCATATTCATATGCTTCTGATTATTGATATGATTAACATAGCCGCATTTTATCGCTCGGATTAATAATTATGGATGATTGCAGCTTCCGTAGCGGTTATTTTTGGGCCTCGGAATGGTGCATGATACCAGCCGGTATCAGAGCATAGGTTTATGTAAAACTTAAAAGATTAAAAGATTTTTGAAAACATAATCCTAATGAATCAGAGAATAAGATTGGGGTATGGGATAACGCCATAGTAACGTACTTGTATTTGCAATATATAAGTATGAATTCTATCTCTATTCTCCCCTCTCTTAGACCGTTCTTCTATGTCTTACTAAGGCTTGTATGTAGATTTACGAGAAAGAAAGATAAGGAAGCAAGAAATGGAAGAGTGAATCTAGGAGGCAGAAGCACCACAACCAATGGAAATGCTCGGCCTAACACAAGGAGGAACCGAGGTCGACAGGCAAATGTTAATCAAAATGCAAATGCTAATGTAGGTTTTGCGACCCAACCAATAGATATGGGGCTATGTGCTGGTTTTTCGTTAATCTAATGCAAGCTGGAGGAGTTGTAGGAGTAGCTGGAGGAAATGTTTTTAATGCGGGAGGAGCCAATCCCGTAGCGCGAGCTGGTAATAACTATGCTAAGTTGAGTCGAGATTACACGAGTCTAGGTGAAAAGCTTTTTCTAGGGACTAAGGATGCAATAGAAGTGGAGAAATGGCTATTACATTGTGAAATGATTTTTGCTGATTTGTGACTCATTGATGAGAAGAAAAGAAGGTTGGCTTCAAGGCAGTTGCAAGGAGCTGCTTTGTTCTGGTGGAATGGGGTGACCGTAAGGGTACTAGAGGAGGAATTGACTTAGGTGGAAATTCAAAGGAGATTCGAGAAAAGGTTTTGTTGAAGTAACCAATTCAGTATTGCACAGGAAGTTCATGGAGTTAGAGCAGGGGGAAATGTCAGTGTTGGAATACTCTGCTAAGTTTGATGAGCTGCCTAGATATGGATATGCCACTATTGATACTGTTATTAGGAGGAACGAGAATTTTATCTAGGGGTTGAGATCGAAGATCGCTAGGGCGATCATGCCACATCACTGGGATCCATCGAATGTAGTGGTGGAAATGGCTATTCGAAACGGGGAGATGCTTTCTACTTTTGGAAAGGAAAAGCCAGTTGGAACCAAGAGTTCTCTGAATAAGAAAAGGAAGTTCTTTAAGGGAAAGGGAGCTCAGAAAGGTGAGCTGCTAAAAAAAGGAAGGCAGATATCATTTGTTATAAGTGTGTTAAGAAGGGGCACTATGCAAATGAGTGTCGATCAGGTGATGGCAAGATGGTTATAGGCAAGCAAAATGTGAAGTGCTTTAACTGCGACCAGGTATGGCATTATAAGAATGAATGTCCAGGAGCGGCCAAGGCTGATAAAGGGAAGGTTTTTCTTCGAAGCCATCTACATCAAGACCAACAACTGTTGAGAAGAGAAAGTCTATGATGGAAGGTACGCTTTTGATTCATAGCATACTAGTTAGGGTACTTTTTGATACCAGTGCATTGTGTTCATTTATATCTTAGTGTTTGGTAGATAAGATATGTTTAGAACCATCATACATTTTTACATCCTTAAGGGTAGCTAATCCAATAGAAGGGTTTGCAACTCTTATGATGAGATGTGATTATCTAGGATTTGAGTTGCTAGGTTATACTTTTGCCTACAGTTTATATGTGTTCGATTTTGCAAGTTTTGGGATTATTTTGTGTATGGATTAGCTGAGAAAATATAATGCTAAGATATTTTGTCGGGATAGGAAAATAACAGTTAGACACCCTGATTGTAGTGATCGAGTTATATACTTAGTAGTTAACTCGAGTGTGGATATTTGTACTTTGTTGGGAGCAATGGAAGTAGAAGACGATGTAAATTTGGTTTTAGTTGCAAGGGAATTTCTAAATGTTTCTGAATCGGTTACAGGATTACCACCGAAATGAGCTATTGAGTTTTGAATAGATCTTTACTTGGAACTAAATCCATAAGTAGACCACCCAGTAGAATGACACCTACCAAGATGAAGGAGATAAAGGTGCAGCTAGTGGACTTAGAAAAAAAGAGTTTTATTAGACCAAGTAGTTTGCCTTGGGGAGCGGTCGCGGTATTCGTAAAGAAACCAAATGGGTCGTTGAGATTATGTATTGATTATTGTAAGTTGAATCAGAAAACGATAAAGAATAGATACCCTTTGCCAAGAATTGATGATTTATTTGATCAGTTGAGTGGCTAAAGTATTTTTCCAGTTGGATTTGGCAACAAGGTTCTATTGGGTGGTAGAGGACAGTGTATCTTTGATGGCGTTCGGAATGAGATATGGTTCGTACGAGTGGTTAGTGATGCCATTCGGATTGACTAATGTGCCTAATTTCTTTTTGGATTTGATGAATCGGATTTTTTAAGAGCACCTAGATAAGTTCTTGTTGGTATCCATTGATGACATTCTGATATATTCTAAGGATGAAAGAGATCATGAGATTCATCTTAGAATGGTACTTGAGATGTAGAGGCAACATCAACTGAAAGTGGAGTTTTTGAAGTGTCATTTCTGGAAGAAAGAAGTGAAGTTTCTTGGTCATGTAGTTTCAAAGAAAGGGTTATCCGTGGATCCAGCCAAGATTGAGGCTGTAAATATTCAGAAAATACCCTAGATGGTGACCGAGATAAGGAGTTTTCTTAGATTGGCTGGCTATTATCGGAGATTCATTAAGAATTTCTCAAGGATAGCAGCACCCCTGACTAAATTAACCAGGAAGGACATAAGTTTTATTTGGTTTGATAAATGTGAGGAAGCATTCCTTGAGTTAAAACGTTTGTAGACCAGTACGCCCGTGTTAGTTGTTCTAGATGGGAATCATGATTTGGTGGCATATACGGATGCGTATGGAACATGATTAGAAGCTGTGTTGATGCAGAGGGGTAAAGTGATTTCCTACGCTTTTTGACAGATCAAACCATGTGAAGTTAGATATCCGACTTATGATTTCGAGTTGGCGGTGGTGATTTTCGCATTGAAAGTGTGAAGACACTACCTTTTAGGGGAAAGATTCGAGGTATATAGATTATAATCTTTGAGGTACTTATTCTCTCAGAAAGGATTTAATATGAGACTGTAGAGGTGGTTGGAGTTTTTGT
This sequence comes from Allium fistulosum, assembly GCA_030737815.1. Taxonomy (NCBI): domain Eukaryota; kingdom Viridiplantae; phylum Streptophyta; class Magnoliopsida; order Asparagales; family Amaryllidaceae; genus Allium; species Allium fistulosum. Next base: position 946,260,240 of record CM060906.1, on the reverse strand, counting down.
ATTGAGTATGCACAAGGAAAAGGAAATAAAGTTGCGGATGCACCTAGCAGGAAACATTAGAATGTGGTGTTATCTATGTTGGCTGAATGAGAGGATTTAGAGATGTTGACTACTTGTAGCATGCAATTAAGGTCGACTGCTAGTTCTAGTCAAAGTACTGCGATATTGTCTTGCTTGGAAGCTTGACCAGTATTGATCAAGAGGATTTCTTCTAAGCAGGGAGATGATCCATTGTTAGCCAAAAAGATTAAAAGATTGGAAGGTGGAACCGAGATCGATGATTTGAAAGATTTTAGTCCTGACCAGGGAGGATGGTGAAGGAAGAAGGGACAGTTATGTGTTCCAAATGTTGGTGACCTAAGAAAGGAAGTTCTTAGGGAGTGTCATCGATCAAAGTTTACCATACATCCTGGAGGAATTAAGATGTATCAGGATATGAAGAGCATTTTCTTCTAGGAAGGTATGAAATGATGTATGCTTATGGGTGAAGCTATGTGTTAATAGCCAGCAAGTTAAGGCCAAGCATCAAAAGACAAGCGGTTTGCTTAAGCCTTTAGATACCGGTTTGGAAATGGAATTTGATATCCATGGACTTTATTGACGGATAGCCAAGGCAAATAGGGGAAATGAAAGTATATGGGTCCATAGTGGATAGACTGACCAAGAGTGCACACTTCATTCACATTAAGTCAGCCAGATGGCACCTGTACTTGGCTAAGTTGTTTATGAAGAATATTGTTAGACTGCATAGGATTCCTAGTGTTATAGTCAGTGATAAAGATGCTTTGTTCACTAATGAATTCTGAAAGAGTCTACAGGAGGTATAGGTACTAAGCTTAAGAATATTATAGCTTATCACCACAGACGGATGGATAGAGAGAGAGCCAATAAACTACTTGATATTTATTGAGAGCTTGTGTTCTAGATCTTGGTGGGTCGTAGGAAGACCATTTGCACTTGGTTGAGTTTACCTATAATAACAGTTATTAGATTAGTATAGGAATGGGACCTTTCGAAACTTTGTATGAAAGCCATGAAAATCGCCAGCATGTTAGTTGGAGATCGAAGACGGATTGGTCCTTGGTCCAGATATGGTGAAAGAAGCCATAGAAACGATTGAGTTGATCCAGGCTAGGGTGAAGGAAGCTTAGTCTTAGGTGGAAAGGTTATGCTGATAAAAGGCATAAAGATTTAGAGTTCTCAATTGAAGATCGTGCTTTTCATTAAAGTATCACCGATGAAGGGTGTGGTACGATTTGGGAAGTTGGAAACTGGCATCGAGTATGTTGGATCGTTCCCTATTATTTGAGAAGATCGAAAATCTCACGTACCGAGTTGAGTTACCAAGTAGTTTGGCAGGTGTCCATAATGTGTTTCATATTTCTCATCTTAGGAAGTATGTGCATGATCCAGATATATTATTGCTCCAACTGCATTAGAAGATTTAGTGTAGAACTAGATCTGACTTTTGTTAGACAACCAGTTCAAGTTGTGGCCAGAGATGAGAAGAGGTAAAGAACAAGGACAATCAAGTTAGTGAAAGTCCAGTGAAGCGACAATGAGAAAAAACTAATTGTGAGACAGAGGACATGATTAGGGATACTTATCCTAAGCTATTATGGTGGTATGTTCTATATTTGTTGTATATAGAATAGTAACTGGTAGGATATACTGACATTGTTTTCCTGGTAGATTGCTTGTTTGTAGTCTCTACTGAATTTCAAGGACGAAATACTTTAAGGAGGGAGCTTGTAGCACCCCTAATTTTATTTTAACATTATTTAGGATATTTAATTGGACAGATTAAATAGAATAATGTAAACGTTCAAGAAGAAAGAGATTTAAAACTTTATAAGGTCAAGCCATTATAATGAACTAAGAAAGATTTTTTAAACTTAAATATAGAAAAAGAATATATGAGAGGAGCATTTGGGTATAGACATATCCTTTATCCCTTAAGCCCTCTCTTCCTCATTATCATTCTCATTTTTCCAAACATCAAATCAATTAAAGATAAGAAGTAAATGTCGTTCATTAAATTAGCTAAGGAGGATCATGAAATCAAAAGGGGGATCCAAACAAAGTTTAGAGAAAACTAAAACATTAATCAAATCTCAACTCCAACATTAATTTTGATGTGAATAATACATGAACATCTCTTTTTCTTGTGTTTATATTCGGTTATGGATAGTATTCAAAATCATTATTGTTTATTTTACCAAGATATGGTTGTATAATTGTTGTTTGGATAGAATGATGATTTATAGGATTTTTATAAAATTATTTAAGGGGTTTATAGGATAAAACCTAAGTTTTAATCCTCAATAGCTTAGATTTTCTGGTATGTTGAGTAGAACATTATTTTGGAGATGGTTTTTAATTTCATAATTTTTCAAGTTAAAATAAATATTTTAGATTTTCCTAAGGTGGAAATTGGGTTAATTTAGGGTTTTAATTATTAAAAATAATTAATATAGTTTCTGGCTTTGAAATTTTTATATAGTAAAGAATATGGTATTTTTGAATTTTTGGGGATATTTTGCCAAGTGGTTTCGAATTACTATGAATTTATTGTGCTGGAAAAGCATTTAAATGGATAATTAATTAAAGGTATTAATTAGTTAGTTTGATCAATGTTTTAGGACTTTGAAAACCGAGTGCGATAGATTTCTGAAAAATATTTGGGTAAAGAAATTTTATTATCCAATAGGAATTTAAAAAGAGCAAGGCTTGGTGAAAATTATTTACTTTTAATAGAAGCAAATCAATTTTCATGATAATTACGATAATGTCATGCCATTACATCGTCGCTGCACCTATAGAAGTGTCATACCTGGAATATCGACGTTGAAATGGAGGGAATTTTAGGATGGCTACCTCTGTAGCTATGGAATGATTCCAACTGTGTTGACACCGATCACGTCTACAACTTATCTTAGTGGCGTGGCTTTACCGTGATTCATCTAAGTTTTTAAAAATTTAGTGACATGGTCACTAAGGCCGCCACTTATCATTTACGCTACCATGATGTTGCATGTCTTCACTATTGTTTAAAGTGGCGCTGCACCCTTCCAATTAGATTATTTTCGACACCAAGACATTGACGTCGCCTGTTTTAACATCGACCATATATATATATGGCAGCATAATAGTCAAAGTATGCAAGTATGTCTTTATAATGACGCTGATTGTCTTGATGTCATCATTCGTCAATGTCGACGACTTTATACTTGTTTATACAAACATTAAGCTTTTTTTAAAAAGGGCGGGTAACCTATATTTCTTATATGTCGACAACCTTATTTTCAGCATAGTATTTTATACTTAAAAGAATTTGAGTTTGTTTTTCTAACCTTGGGTATAGGTTTGATGCTATAAAGCACGACATGTATGTCGCCTATGCTCTTGTTAAAGGCAAAGAGCCTTAAGTCTTCTTCTTCGTCGTTGTTATTGGGCATACCCATGTCATTTTAGTTGTAAATTTCAACACTATCAATTGGGAGACCAATGTAGATTAGATTCCAACGGTGTTTTAACTCTGCATGTGTTATATGTTATCTTATTAAAGGTGGAGAGCCCTTATGCCTCATTATCGACATTGTTATTGATGTCGACATTGATCTATACTAACCTATTTAAAAGCATATAGCCTTATGTTTTATGAATTTGACTTAAAACCTATTGGGATACCAATGTTTATATTGCTATGTGTTAAAAGTATACGAATTTGACATCATACGAATTTGACATCATTTATTAGTACCAAGGTAGAATAAACTGACACTAATCATTGGGGATACCAATATATGTTTTAATAAATTTGACATAGATCATTGGGGATACCAACACATGTCATTGTGAGATGATGTAACATTGAGAGGAGATAACCTATTTATGGATACTAATAGCCATAGGTTAAACATGTGGGTAACATGAATTAAATTGTTAGATGGTGGATTCTTACATAGGAAAACTATGGGATGTGAGATGGATAGTCCACATCATGTCGGAGATGGATAGTCTCTAAATGGTTAATGAAGGGTTCACGGTCATCCTAGGAAAACTATAGGATGTGTGATGGATAGTCGAAATCATTTTAAATAAATGAAACCATTTATGATGGATAGTCCATATAGGAGGGGATATATAATCCATAAAAATGTTTATATGTTAGATGGATAGTCCATATAACTTTGATAGTGAAACCATGGTTGATGGGTAGTCAACATAGTAGGGGATGGGTAATCCAAAGAATTAATATATATGATGGGTAGTCCGCATAAGACAGATAGTCAATGAAAACTTAGATGGGTAGTATAATAACTTGGGATGGATAATCTAGTGTATATTACATGTTTACATATCAGTTTATTATTATGTTATAACCATTATGGATGCAGGAGCATAGTATGTGGTTGAGATGTTCTAGTTAAGATAGTAGTGAGTGAAACATGTTCCATACAGCAGCATGGTCTCACTAGATTCTATTTGGTTCAAGATGGTAGATTATTATTCATATTAAACTATTTTCTGACCCGAAGTATTTGTTTTTCCCCTTAAACTCTCAGGTACTCATTTGAGTAAGTCGGAGTATGGGTTTTCAGGTTCCAGTTAGACAAATAAGCTTTCGGAGATGTGTAGAGACAATCTAGCTATTAGGAGCTTTATCTATTTCCACTGTGTTTGTCTGTTCGAATGTATATAATGATAGAAGATTCTAACTGTGAAGTAGTAGTAGACTTTGATCAACCAAGGGAGCATCTTCATATGTCACTCTTGGAGTATTTTTAATGGTTATATTTTTATGGATGTGGAATTGCGAATGGGATTATGTAATGAATATGAAATTATATTTTTAAATGGAATGTAAAAGTTATTTCTGAATTGTGTTTGAAAATTTTTCGTATTCATGTTCTTTTGGTTGTTGATATGATAAACATAGCCATCTTTTCATCGGGAATTAATAACTATGGATGACTGCAGCATCCGTAGCGGTTAGCTTTGGGCCTCAGAATAGGGGATGTTACAATTTGTCTCTGTGTTTGATGTGCCAAAGGATAAAGGGTGAACAAGGAAGGCCCGAAGGATTGTTTTTGCCATTGGAGGTGTCGACTTGGAAATGAGAGCATATATCAATGCACTTTATAGATGGGTTGCCTTGGAATCAAAAGGGTAATAGAGCTATTTGGGTTATAGTAGATAGACTCACTAAAAGCATCTATTTTATTCCCGTTAGAAGTAATAGTATCATGACATCTTTAGCACAAATTTATGTAAAGGAGGTGGTTCAACTTTATGGAATCCCAATTTGCATTTTCAGTGATGCCACCCATAGGTTGATGGTTAGACTGAAAGGGTGAATAAGATTTTGAAAGACTTGTTGAGAGCTTACATCATAGATTTTGGAGGACATAGGGAGCAACACTTACCTTTAGTAAAAATCACATACAATAATAGTCACCAAGCGATGACTATCATGGCACCCTTTGAACATGGTATAGGACCGTGTGAATCACCTAATTATTGGTGGGAAACCACCGATAAAATTCTACTCGAACCAGATTTTATCCGTGAGACGTCGGAGAAGATAGAATTGATTAAGCAGCAAATAAAGGCTGCACGTGACCATCAAAAGTCCTATGTTGACAAGTGAAGGAAGGAATTGGAGTTTGAGGCAGGAGACATAATGTTATTTAAAATGTCCCCTCTTAGGAAGGTTATGAGGTTTAGTAAGTCAGAAAAGTTGGCGCCAATGTTTTTTGGGCCTTTCCCGATCTTGGAAAGAATAGAGGAACTTTTAATTGTCCTTTAATCTCTTAATTGTCCTTTAATCTCATTACTTTTATTCCAGCTTTACTGTTTTCTATAATTTTTAGTTAAAAATGTTTTCAAAATTTTTGGGATAATTTGATTGAGTAAGTTAAAATTCCTGCTTTCCTTGTGGTTTGATCCATACTTGCCGACGCACTACGCTTGCAGAAGCACACTTGCTGTATTTTGTTATGATAAAATTCGTCGGTTTTCTAATCGATAGAAATCCATTCAGAATCACACCGACCCACTAGTAGTATCAAATCCTATTGGGGGTTGACACATCTTTTCTTAATTTGTCAATACTTAGTTGTGGATATATGTAACGTCGATTTTACATGTAATGCATATTTCTTAATTTTGAGGGGTATAGACTTATCTAAGGATGGATTGCTTATCTTACAATGGGGTTATTTTAGATTGCGATATGAGAATTGTATGTGTTTAAGGAGTTGTAAGGGGCTAGATATAGATGTTCGTTGTACACCCCAAAACTCAATCGAGTTAAGCTACTTATATTTACTGATCCTATCATAAGATGAGCCCTCATCTATACCACATTTTGAGAATTTCCTGACATCTTCGAGGAAGCCTTGGGTCTCCCACCCCAAAGGGAGATTGAGTTTAGGATTGATTTGGATAAGGACGTTGGACCTATTGCTCTTTCATTAAGGCACATGGCTCCCAAAGAAAGGAGAAAGTTGGATAAGCAAATTTTGAAGCTATTGCAGAAAGGATTCATTTGTCAAAGTAATTCTGAATGGGAGCACTTATTGTCTTTGCCACCATGGTAGACAGCTCGCAAACTCTATGTGTCGACTATAGAGAACTAAACAAGTTGACTAAGGATAATGGGTATCTCTTACCTAGAATAGATGATTTATTTGACCAGCTTGTTGGAGCCAAAATCTTTCCCAATGGATTTAGCCACTAGATTTTAGCAATGAAGGATAGCTGAAGATAGCCAGCAGAAGACCACATTTCGCACTCTAGATGGACTATATGAATGGGTAGTGATGCCTTTTGGATTAATGAATTCCCTTGCATACTGTGTAGGTTTGATGGGTAGAGTTTTTTGGTGATAGATGAATAAATTCATCATTGTGTTTGTGGATGATATCATAGTATTCTCCATAGGGACGTTGGGAAGGCACAACTTAAAGCAAAATTCTCAAAATGTCACTTTTGAAAGTAGGAGGTGGGATTTCTTGGACAAATTAAGGGATTTTCTATAAACCCTACAAAGGTTGAAGCTATTCGATATTGGAAGATTCCAAAGAACGCCTCGAAGGTTCGGAATTTTCTTGGTTGGCAGGTTACTATTGGAAATTCATCAAGGACATTGCAAAGATAGAAATCCCACTAACTCACTTAACCAAGAAGAATCTGATTTTTGCATATGATGAGAAGTGCATGGAAGCATTAGAGAAGTTGAAGGAGCTATTGACTAGCACGCCAGTACTAATTATTCCCGACGGTATAAAGCCTTTCACCATTTACATTGATGCATGTAGTATGGGATTAGGAGCTATTCTTATGCAAGATGGGTGGATAAGAGCTTATGGAAGTATGCAATTGAAGGACCATGAGAAGAGATACCTAACTCATGACTTGGAGTTAGTAGCCATCGTTTTTGCCTTAAAGATGTGGAGGCACTATCTTTTGGGAGAGAGGTTTTAGTTGTTAACTAACCACAAATCACTCAAATACCTATTTTTTCAAATAGATTTGAATCTTAGGCAGCAGAGGTGGATGAAATCTATAGCATCATATGACTTTAGAATACCGTATACCACTAGAAAAGAGAATGTTATCGTCGACGCCCTTAGCCGGAGGCATGCTACTTTATGTGCCATTTATGAGTGGAGGCAGTTGGAGTTCCTTTTCAATTTCAATTTCTAACAGCCAAACGAACCACTCTAGGTTATTTGGTAGTAATGGAGATTAGGTCAACATTAATGGACCAGGTTGGGCTAAAGAAAAAGGAGGATGCGATGTTAGTAGATATTTTGGGCAAGATGAGTAGAGGAGAGCATTTACCCCATTTCAGTAGATATGCAGCTGACGAAAGAGGATGTTTGAGGAGAGATGGATGCCTTTGTGTTCCTATCGTCGAGGATGTTTTAGCAGAAGTGGTAACAGAATGTCACCATTCTAGGATGACCATTTACCTTGAAGGAGATAAGATGTATAGGGATATAAGAAAATTATATTAGCCAGCGATGAAGAAGAGGGTAGCAAGATTTGTGTAACACCCCTAATTTTAGTTTAACATTATTCAAGATATATAATTAGATAGATTAAATAGAATAATGTAAAAGTTTAAGGAGAACGAGATTTGAAACTTTATAAGGTCAAGACATTATTAATGAATTAAGAAAGATTGTTTAAACATAAATATAGAAAAGAATACATGATAGGGGCAATTTAGGTATAGACCTATCTTTTATCCCCTAAACCCTCTCCCCCTCATTATCATTCTCATTTTTCCTAACATCAAAACAATCAAAGATAAAAGTAAAGGCCGGCCATTAGACTAGCTAAGGAGGAACGCGAAATCAAAGGGGGGTTCAAGAAAAGTTTAGAGAAACTAAAGCACTAACCAAATCTCAACTCCGACATCAATTTTAAGGTGGATAATACATGAAACATCTCTTTTGCTTATGTTTATATTTGGTTATGGATGATACCTGAATTATTATTATTTTCTTTACCAAGATATGGTTGTATAATCATTGTTTGGATAGAATAATGATTTACGAGATTTTTTAAAATTATTTAAGTGGGTTTTAAGGTAAAACTTAAGTTTTAATATCTAATAGCTTTGATTTTCTAGTATGTTGAGTAAAACATTATTTTGGGAGATGGACTTTTAATTTTATAATTTTCCAAGTTAAAATAAATATTTTATGAATTTCCTGGTGGAAATTAATTTAAATTTTCGTTTTATTTATTAAAAATAATTGAATATAGTTTTAGGCCCTAAAATTTTTATATGGTAAAGAATGTGGTATTTTCGAATTTCTAGGATTTTCGGAGATTTTTCCCAAGTGATTTTGAATCGCTATGAATTTATTTTACTAGATAAGCATTTAAATGGATAATTAATTAAGGATATTAATTAATTAGTTTGGTCAATGTTTTGGGACTTTGAAAACTAAGTGCAGCAGATTTTTGAGAAAGATTTAGGTAAAAAAACTTATTATCCAATAGGAATTTGACAAAGAGCAAGAATTGGTGAGAAGTATTTACTTTTAATAGAAATAAGTTAGTTTTCATGATAATTATGATAATGCCTTGCCATTACATCATCACCGCGCCTATAGAAATGCCACACCAATGAATGTCGATGTTGATATGGAAGGAAGCTTAGGATAGCTACTTTGGTAGCTATGGAATGATTCTAACCGTGTCTACACTGATTACGTCGACAACCTATCATTGGTGGCATGGCCTTACCAAGATTCATCTAAGTGTTTAAAGATTTAGTGTTGTAATCATTGAGGCCACCTCTTATCATTTACACCGCCATCAATGATGCCACATGTCTTCACCATTGTTTTAAAGCGACGCCGCACCCTTCCAATTTGATTGTTTTCGACACCAAGACATTGACGTCGCCTGTTTTAACATCGACGTTATATATATATATATATATATATATATATATATATATATATATATATATATATATATTTGGCAGCATAATAGTCGAAGTATGCAAGTATGTTTATATAATGACACAGATTGTCTTGATGCCACATCCATCAGTGTCTATACAAACATTTACCTCTGTTTTGAAAAGGGTGGGTAACCTATATTTCTTCTAGGTCGACGACCTTATTTTCAGCATAGTATTTTATACTTAAAAGAATTTAAAAAAAAATTCTAACCTTGGGTAGAGGTTAAATGCTATAAAGCGTGACGTGTAAGTCACCTATCTTCTTTACTAAAGGCGAAAGCCTTAAGTCTTCTTCCTCGTCCTTATTATTCGGGATACCAATGTCGTTTTAGTTGTAAATTGCAACACTATCAATGGGGACACCAATTGTAGATTAGCTTCGACAGTGTTTTAACGCCGCATGTGTAATATGTTATCTTATTAAAGGCGGAGAGCCTTATGTCCTATTGTCGACATTGTTATTGATGTCAATATTGATCTGTACTATCCTATTTAAAGACAGTAAGCCTTATGTTTTATGACTTTGACTTCTAAACCTAATTAGGGCTACCAATGTTTATGCTGCTATGTGTTAAAAGTGTACGAAGTTGACATCATTTATTAGGGGTACTAAGGTAGAATAAACTCGACACAAATCATTGGGGATACCAATGCATGTTTTAATAAATTTGACATAGATCACTGGGATACCAACACATGTCATTATGAGAGTTATAACTTTAAAGGGAGATAAGCTAATTGGGGATAACAATAGACATAAGTTAAACATGTGGGATAAATTAAATTGTTAAATGATGGGTTCATAGTTATCCTAGGAAAACTATGGAATGTGAGATAGATAGTCCACATCATACCAGAGATGGATAGTTTCTAAATGGTTAATGAAGGATTCATAGTCATCCTAGGAAAACTATGGAATGTGTGATGGGCATTCCATACCATTTTAAATAGATGAAACCATATGTGATGCGCAGTCCATATGAGAGGGGATAGATAATCCATAAAAATGTTTATATGTGAGATGGATAGTCTTCAGAACTCTGACAATGAAACCATGGGTGATGGGTATTCAACATGGTAGGGGATGGTAATCCAAAGAATTAATATATGTGAGATGGGTAGTCCACATAAGTATAACACGGATAGTCAATGAAAACTTAAATGGGTAATCTAATAACTTAGGATGGATAATCCAGTGAATATTGCACGTTTGCATATTAATATATTATTATGTTACAATCATTATGGATGCAGGAGCATAGTATATGATTGTGATGCTTTGGTTAAGACACCAATCAGGGGAAAGTCGTTTCGCTCGGTGACGTGGTCTCATTAGATATCTATTTGGTTCGAGATGGTATATTATTATTCACACCAGACTATTGTCTGACCCAAAGTTTTTTTATCACCTTAGGTACTCATTTCAGTAGGTCGGAAGTAAGGGCTTTTAGTTCTAGTTAGACGAATAAGCTTCCGAAGACATGTAAGTGGCAATCTAGCTATTAGGAGCTTTATCTATTTCTGCCGTGTTTGTCTGTTTGAATGTATGTAGTGACAGAAAAATCTAACTATCAAGTAGTAGTAGACTCTGATCAACCAAGGGGGCATCTTCATATGTTGCTCTTGGAGTATTTGTTATACTTTCTCTGATCGTGGAATTGCGAATGGGATTATGTAACGAATATGAATTGTATTTTGAAATGGAATGTAAAAGTTATTTCTGAATTGTGTTTGAAATTTTTTCATATTCATATGCTTCTGATTATTGATATGATTAACATAGCCGCATTTTATCGCTCGGATTAATAATTATGGATGATTGCAGCTTCCGTAGTGGTTATTTTTGGGCCTCGGAATGGTGCATGATACCAGCCGGTATCAGAGCATAGGTTTATGTAAAACTTAAAAGATTAAAAGATTTTTGAAAACATAATCCTAATGAATCAGAGAATAAGATTGGGGTATGGGATAACGCCATAGTAACGTACTTGTATTTGCAATATATAAGTATGAATTCTATCTCTATTCTCCCCTCTCTTAGACCGTTCTTCTATGTCTTACTAAGGCTTGTATGTAGATTTACGAGAAAGAAAGATAAGGAAGCAAGAAATGGAAGAGTGAATCTAGGAGGCAGAAGCACCACAACCAATGGAAATGCTCGGCCTAACACTAGGAGGAACCGAGGTCGACAGGCAAATGTTAATCAAAATGCAAATGCTAATGTAGGTTTTGCGACCCAACCAATAGATATGGGGCTATGTGCTGGTTTTTCGTTAATCTAATGCAAGCTGGAGGAGTTGTAGGAGTAGCTGGAGGAAATGTTTTTAATGCGGGAGGAGCCAATCCCGTAGCGCGAGCTGGTAATAACTATGCTAAGTTGAGTCGAGATTACACGAGTCTAGGTGAAAAGCTTTTTCTAGAGACTAAGGATGCAATAGAAGTGGAGAACTGGCTATTACATTGTGAAATGATTTTTGCTGATTTGTGACTCATTGATGAGAAGAAAAGAAGGTTGGCTTCAAGGCAGTTGCAAGCAGCTGCTTTGTTCTGGTGGAATGGGGTGACCGTAAGGGTACTAGAGGAGGAATTGACTTAGGTGGAAATTCAAAGGAGATTCGAGAAAAGGTTTTGTTGAAGTAACCAATTCAGTATTGCACAGGAAGTTCATGGAGTTAGAGCAGGGGGAAATGTCAGTGTTGGAATACTCTGCTAAGTTTGATGAGCTGCCTAGATATGGATATGCCACTATTGATACTGTTATTAGGAGGAACGAGAATTTTATCTAGGGGTTGAGATCGAAGATCGCTAGGGCGATCATGCCACATCACTGGGATCCATCGAATGTAGTGGTGGAAATGGCTATTCGAAACGGGGAGATGCTTTCTACTTTTGGAAAGGAAAAGCCAGTTGGAACCAAGAGTTCTCTGAATAAGAAAAGGAAGTTCTTTAAGGGAAAGGGAGCTCAGAAAGGTGAGCTGCTAAGAAGGAAGGCAGATATCATTTGTTATAAGTGTGTTAAGAAGGGGCACTATGCAAATGAGTGTCGATCAGGTGATGGCAAGATGGTTATAGGCAAGCAAAATGTGAAGTGCTTTAACTGCGACCAGGTATGGCATTATAAGAATGAATGTCCAGGAGCGGCCAAGGCTGATAAAGGGAAGGTTTTTCTTCGAAGCCATCTACATCAAGACCAACAACTGTTGAGAAGAGAAAGTCTATGATGGAAGGTACGCTTTTGATTCATAGCATACTAGTTAGGGTACTTTTTGATACCAGTGCATTGTGTTCATTTATATCTTAGTGTTTGGTAGATAAGATATGTTTAGAACCATCATACATTTTTACATCCTTAAGGGTAGCTAATCCAATAGAAGGGTTTGCAACTCTTATGATGAGATGTGATTATCTAGGATTTGAGTTGCTAGGTTATACTTTTGCCTACAGTTTATATGTGTTCGATTTTGCAAGTTTTGGGATTATTTTGTGTATGGATTAGTTGAGAAAATATAATGCTAAGATATTTTGTCGGGATAGGAAAATAACAGTTAGACACCCTGATTGTAGTGATCGAGTTATATACTTAGTAGTTAACTCGAGTGTGGATATTTGTACTTTGTTGGGAGCAATGGAAGTAGAAGACGATGTAAATTTGGTTTTAGTTGCAAGGGAATTTCTAAATGTTTTTGAATCGGTTACAGGATTACCACCGAAATGAGCTATTGAGTTTTGAATAGATCTTTACTTGGAACTAAATCCATAAGTAGACCACCCAGTAGAATGACACCTACCAAGATGAAGGAGATAAAGGTGCAGCTAGTGGACTTAGAAAAAAAGAGTTTTATTAGACCAAGTAGTTTGCCTTGGGGAGCGGTCGCGGTATTCGTAAAGAAACCAAATGGGTCGTTGAGATTATGTATTGATTATTGTAAGTTGAATCAGAAGACGATAAAGAATAGATACCCTTTGCCAAGAATTGATGATTTATTTGATCAGTTGAGTGGCTAAAGTATTTTTCCAGTTGGATTTGGCAACAAGGTTCTATTGGGTGGTAGAGGACAGTGTATCTTTGATGGCGTTCGGAATGAGATATGGTTCGTACGAGTGGTTAGTGATGCCATTCGGATTGACTAATGTGCCTGATTTCTTTTTGGATTTGATGAATCGGATTTTTTAAGAGCACCTAGATAAGTTCTTGTTGGTATCCATTGATGACATTCTGATATATTCTAAGGATGAAAGAGATCATGAGATTCATCTTAGAATGGTACTTGAGATGTAGAGGCAACATCGACTGAAAGTGGAGTTTTTGAAGTGTCATTTCTGGAAGAAAGAAGTGAAGTTTCTTGGTCATGTAGTTTCAAAGAAAGGGTTATCCGTGGATCCAGCCAAGATTGAGGCTGTAAATATTCAGAAAATACCCTAGATGGTGACCGAGATAAGGAGTTTTCTTAGATTGGCTGGCTATTATCGGAGATTCATTAAGAATTTCTCAAGGATAGCAGCACCCCTGACTAAATTAACCAGGAAGGACATAAGTTTTATTTGGTTTGATAAATGTGAGGAAGCATTCCTTGAGTTAAAACGTTTGTAGACCAGTACGCCCGTGTTAGTTGTTCTAGATGGGAATCATGATTTGGTGGCATATACGGATGCGTATGGAACATGATTAGAAGCTGTGTTGATGCAGAGGGGTAAAGTGATTTCCTACGCTTTTTGACAGATCAAACCATGTGAAGTTAGATATCCGACTTATGATTTCGAGTTGGTAGTGGTGATTTTCGCATTAAAAGTGTGAAGACACTACCTTTTAGGGGAAAGATTCGAGGTATACAGATTATAAGTCTTTGAGGTACTTATTCTCTCAGAAAGGATTTAATATGAGACTGTAGAGGTGGTTGGAGTTTTTGTATTGAGTATGCACAAGGAAAAGGAAATAAAGTTGCGGATGCACCTAGCAGGAAACATTAGAATGTGGTGTTATCTATGTTGGCTGAATGAGAGGATTTAGAGATGTTGACTACTTGTAGCATGCAATTAAGGTCGACTGCTAGTTCTAGTCAAAGTACTGCGATATTGTCTTGCTTGGAAGCTTGACCAGTATTGATCAAGAGGATTTCTTCTAAGCAGGGAGATGATCCATTGTTAGCCAAAAATATTAAAAGATTGGAAGGTGGAACCGAGATCGATGATTTGAAAGATTTTAGTCCTGACCAGGGAGGATGGTGAAGGATGAAGGGACAGTTATGTGTTCCAAATGTTGGTGACCTAAGAAAGGAAGTTCTTAGGGAGTGTCATCGATCGAAGTTTACCATACATCCTGGAGGAATTAAGATGTATCAGGATATGAAGAGCATTTTCTTCTAGGAAGGTATGAAATGGATGTATGCTTATGGGTGAAGCTATGTGTTAATAGCCAGCAAGTTAAGGCCAAGCATCAGAAGACAAGCGGTTTGCTTAAGCCTTTAGATATCGGTTTGGAAATGGAATTCGATATCCATGGACTTTATTGACGGGTAGCCAAGGTCAAATAGGGGAAATGAAAGTATATGGGTCATAGTGGATAGACTGACCAAGAGTGCACACTTCATTCACATTAAGTCAGCCAAGATGGCACCTGTACTTGGCTAAGTTGTTTATGAAGAATATTGTTAGACTGCATAGGATTCCTAGTGTTATAGTCAGTGATAAAGATGCTTTGTTCACTAATGAATTCTGAAAGAGTCTACAGGAGGTATTAGGTACCAAGCTTAAGAATATTATAGCTTATCACCCACAGACGGATGGATAGAGAGAGAGAGCCAATAAACTACTTGAATATTTATTGAGAGCTTGTGTTCTAGATCTTGGTGGGTCGTAGGAAGACCATTTGCACTTGGTTGAGTTTTCCTATAATAACAGTTATTAGATTAGTATAGGAATGGGACCTTTCGAAACTTTGTATGAAAGCCATGAAAATCGCTAGCATGTTAGTTGGAGATCGAAGACAGATTGGTCCTTGGTCCAGATATGGTGAAAGAAGCCACAGAAACGATTGAGTTGATCCAGGCTAGGGTGAAGGAAGCTTAGTCTGGGTGGAAAGGTTATGCTGATAAAAGGCATAAAGATTTAGAGTTCTCAATTGAAGATCATGCTTTCATTAAAGTATCACCGATGAAGGGTGTGGTACGATTTGGGAAGTTGGAAAACTGGCATCGAGATATGTTGGATCGTTCCCTATTATTTGAGAAGATCGAAAATCTCACGTACCGAGTTGAGTTACCAAGTAGTTTGGCAGGTGTCCATAATGTGTTTCATATTTCTCATCTTAGGAAGTATGTGCATGATCCAGATATATTATTGCTCCAACTGCATTGGAAGATTTAGTGTAGAACTAGATCTGACTTTTGTTAGACAACCAGTTCAAGTTGTGGCTAGAGATGAGAAGAGGTTAAAGAATAAGACAATCAAGTTAGTGAAAGTCCAGTGAAGCGACAATGAGAAAAACTAATTGCGAGACAGAGGACATGATTAGGGATACTTATCCTAAGCTATTATGGCGGTATGTTCTATATTTGTTGTATATAGAATTAGTAACTGGTAGGATATACTGACATTGTTTGCCTGGTAGATTGCTTGTTTTGTAGTCTCTACTGAATTTCAAGGACGAAATACTTTAAGGAGGGGAGCTTGTAGCACCCCTAATTTTATTTTAACATTATTTAGGATATTTAATTGGACAGATTAAATAGAATAATGTAAATGTTCAAGAAGAAAGAGATTTAAAACTTTATAAGGTAAAGCCATTATTAATGAACTAAGAAAGATTTTTTAAACTTAAATATAGAAAAGAATATATGAGAGGAGCATTTGGGTATAGACCTATCCTTTATCCCTTAAGCCCTCTCTTCCTCATTATCATTCTCATTTTTCCTAACATCAAATCAATTAAAGATAAGAAGTAAATGTCGTTCATTAAATTAGCTAAGGAGGATCATGAAATCAAAAGGGGATCCAAACAAAGTTTAGAGAAACTAAAACATTAATCAAATCTCAACTCCAACATTAATTTTGATGTGAATAATACATGAACCATCTCTTTTTCTTGTGTTTATATTCGGTTATGGATAGTATTCAAAATCATTATTGTTTATTTTACCAAGATATGGTTGTATAATTATTGTTTGGATAGAATGATGAATTATAGGGTTTTTATAAAATCATTTAAGTGGGTTTATATGATAAAACCTAAGTTTTTAATCCTCAATAGCTTTGATTTTCTGGTATGTTGAGTAGAACATTATTTTGGGAGATGGTTTTTAATTTCATAATTTTTCAAGTTAAAATAAATATTTTAAGATTTTCCTAAGGTGGAAATTGGGTTAATTTAGGGTTTTAATTATTAAAAATAATTAAATATAGTTTCTGGCTTTGAAATTTTTATATAGTAAAGAATATGGTATTTTTGAATTTTTGGGGATATTTGCCAAGTGGTTTCGAATTACTATGAATTTATTGTGCTGGAAAAGCATTTAAATGGATAATTAATTAAAGGTATTAATTAGTTAGTTTGATCAATGTTTTAGGACTTTGAAAACCGAGTGCGACAGATTTCTGAAAAATATTTGGGTAAAGAAATTTTATTATCCAATAGGAATTTTAAAAAGAGCAAGGCTTGGTGAAAATTATTTACTTTTAATAGAAGCAAATCAATTTTCATGATAATTACGATAATGTCATGCCATTACATCGTCGCTGCACCTATAGAAGTGTCACACCTGTGAATATCGACGTTGAAATGGAGGGAATTTTAGGATGGCTACCTCTGTAGCTATGGAATGATTCCAACTGTGTTGACACCGATCACGTCTGCAACCTATCTTAGTGGCGTGGCTTTACCGTGATTCATCTAAGTTTTTAAAAATTTAGTGCCATGGTCACTAAGGCCGCCTCTTATCATTTACGCTACCATGATGTTGCATGTCTTCACTATTGTTTTAAAGTGGCGCTGCACCCTTCCAATTAGATTATTTTCGACACCAAGACATTGACGTCGCCTGTTTTAACATCGACCATATATATATATATGGCAGCATAATAGTCAAAGTATGCAAGTATGTCTTTATAATGACGCTGATTGTCTTGATGTCATCATTCGTCAATGTCGACGACTTTATACTTGTTTATACAAACATTAAGCTTTTTTTAAAAAAGGGCGGGTAACCTATATTTCTTATATGTCGACAACCTTATTTTCAGCATAGTATTTTATACTTAAAAGAATTTGAGTTTTCTTTTTCTAACCTTGGGTATAGGTTTGATGCTATAAAGCACGACATGTATGTCGCCTATGCTCTTTGTTAAAGGCAAAGAGCCTTAAGTCTTCTTCTTCGTCGTTGTTATTGGGGATACCCATGTCATTTTAGTTGTAAATTTCAACACTATCAATTGGGACACCAATGTAGATTAGATTCAATGGTGTTTTAACTCTGCATGTGTTATATGTTATCTTATTAAAGGTGGAGAGCCTTATGCCTCATTATCGACATTGTTATTGATGTCGACATTGATCTATACTAACTTATTTAAAAGCATATAGCCTTATGTTTTATGAATTTGACTTTAAAACCTAATTGGGATACCAATGTTTATATTGCTATGTGTTAAAAGTATACGAATTTGACATCATTTATTGGTACCAAGGTAGAATAAACTGGCACTAATCATTGGGGATACCAATATATGTTTTAATAAATTTGACATAGATCATTGGGGATACCAACACATGTCATTGTGAGATGATGTAACATTGAGAGGAGATAACCTATTTATGGATACTAATAGCCATAGGTTAAACATGTGGGTAACATGAATTAAATTGTTAGATGGTGGATTCTTACATAGGAAAACTATGGGATGTGAGATGGATAGTCCACATCATGTCGGAGATGGATAGTCTCTAAATGGTTAATGAAGGGTTCACAGTCATCCTAGGAAAACTATAGGATGTGTGATGGATAGTCGAAATCATTTTAAATAAATGAAACCATTTATGATGGGTAGTCCATATAGGAGGGGATATATAATCCATAAAAATGTTTATATGTTAGATGGATAGTCCATATAACTTTGATAGTGAAACCATGGTTGATGGGTAGTCAACATAGTAGGGGATGGGTAATCCAAAGAATTAATATATATGATGGGTAGTCCGCATAAGATAGATAGTCAATGAAAACTTAGATGGGTAGTATAATAACTTGGGATGGATAATCTAGTGTATATTGCATGTTTACATATCAGTTTATTATTATGTTATAACCATTATGGATGCAGGAGCATAGTATGTGGTTGAGATGTTCTAGTTAAGATAGTAGTGAGTGAAACATGTTCCATACAGCAGCATGGTCTCACTAGATTCTATTTGGTTCAAGATGGTAGATTATTATTCACATTAAACTATTTTCTGACCCGAAGTATTTGTTTTTCCCCTTAAACTCTCAGGTACTCATTTGAGTAGGTCGGAGTATGGGTTTTCAGGTTCCAGTTAGACAAATAAGCTTTCGGAGATGTGTAGAGACAATCTAGCTATTATGAGCTTTATCTATTTCCACTGTGTTTGTCTGTTCGAATGTATATAATGATAGAAGATTCTAACTGTGAAGTAGTAGTAGACTTTGATCAACCAAGGGAGCATCTTCATATGTCACTCTTGGAGTATTTTTAATGGTTATATTTTTATGGATGTGGAATTGCGAATGGGATTATGTAATGAATATGAAATTATATTTTTAAATGGAATGTAAAAGTTATTTCTGAATTGTGTTTGAAAATTTTTCGTATTCATGTTCTTTTGGTTGTTGATATGATAAACATAGCCATCTTTTCATCGGGAATTAATAACTATGGATGACTGCAGCATCCGTAGCGGTTAGCTTTGGGCCTCAGAATAGGGAATGTTACAATTTGTCTCTGTGTTTGATGTGCCAAAGGATAAAGGGTGAACAAGGAAGGCCCGAAGGATTGTTATTGCCATTGGAGGTGTCGACTTGGAAATGAGAGCATATATCAATGCACTTTATAGATGGTGTTGGGTACGTTTCGACCCTATTCCAGACTGCCGAACCAAAGCTCCATTCCAAGACTGCCGAATCAAAGCTCCATTCCAGACTGCCGAATCAAAGCTCCATTCCAGACTGCCGAATCAAAGCTCCATTCCAGACTGCCGAATCAAAGCTCCATTCCAGACTGCCGAATCAAAGCTCCATTCCAGACTGCCGAACCAAACTACCACCGGACCAAATCTCATCCACCGGACCAAGCTGCCACCGGACCACCAAGCTCCTACCACCGGATCAAAGCAAACCGAACCAACTCCACCAGGCCAGGTTAGATTAGCCCAGGCCCATCAGCAACCATATACATCCAAGACCCCTGCTCCCAACCTCACTCTATAAATAGAGGGGCAGGGATACAACAATGGGGACAAGTTTTGAGAGCTCAAGCACGGAAGGAACTTTCAAACAACTTTCTTTTACTTGTATCAAAGCTTTGTACTTGTAATCACAACAAAAGAAGAGAAATAACATATAAAGTGGACGTAGGCACATTCTGGCTGAACCACTATAAATCTGCGTGTCTTTTTACAGTTTAGCCCCTGTTTTTCATATATTTGCATAAACCTCCAAAATCACTAAGAACAACATAAGATCTACTAAATCATACAACTTTGAGGTGTTTGTCCATTTTTTGTGCAAACATTTTTGGTGCTTTCACTGAGAAATTGAAGCTCGAAGCTTCAGCTTCATCCGCTTAACAAGTTTTCCTAACAGCATCATCCGCCACTTGGAAAACATGCCTCCCAAACAGAGAAAAGATGTTAACAAAGGAAAAAACATCGCATCCAGTAGCCTTCCTGATCCAGCTATCGCAAATCAAGTAAATCCTCCTCCTCCAGCAACGGTAACAAATGGAGGACAGGCTAACCCAACCACTCCTGCCACAGAACAGCCTGCAGCAATTACTAGGGCAGATTTGGACAGAGTTGTTGTTGAAGTAACTAACCGCTTCACGTCCCAGCAGGAAGCCTTGGTGGACCATCTCATGTCACGCTTGAGGGACGCTGAAGAATCCAACCGCAACACTGAATCATGGGGCGAGTCCCAGTCTGGAGGATCTCAGAGACAGCAAAGATCTTCCTTCTTCGAAGGAGCTAACGACAGAAGTAGCCGTGGTAGGAGCCGAGACCGAGCCCAGCCCGAAGTTAGGCCTGAGGAAACGTTTGGTACCGAACCTAACGGGGAAGGTACCGGGCGAAGGTCAACTGCAGCTGAGCCTGTCATGCTGCCTAACCACAGAAACACCGGTGAACGGGGCCGAGCTAGAGTTCAGCCCGAAGTTGGACCCGAGGAAGTGCTAAGATCAGAACCCAACCGGGGAAGATCAAGGCAAGGGCCAACTGTAGCTGACCCAAGCATGCTCCCAGAAGATCAAAGGCAGCCACTGGAAAATATGAGGAATGATAGACGATACCATCCCTACAGGTTGTCTGGACGGAATCAACCCCACAGAACAGAGCCGAACTCATTTCTGTCTGCTCCAAATTCTGATGAAAGGATGGCGCGCTTATTCAGAGAGTGTGTCCAACGGGAGCAAAGAGATCGAGGGATAGGCGCTAGGGTAACCAGCCCTTTCGCCCGCAATATCGAAGTTGCTATCACCCCCCGAGAATGGAAGATGCCAACAATGGAACCTTACAAAGGAACCTCCGATCCCGTTGTACACTTACAGAGGTACACGCAGCACATTCTCATGAGTGGAGCAACAGAGGGGGTGCTGTGCAAATGCTTCCCGCTCTTCTTAGCAGATCTTGCTACCTCCTGGTTCTGTCATCTACCCCAAGGATCCATCAGCTCATGGGAAATGTTGAAAGAAAAATTCATCAGTCAGTTCCGCATTCATGTGGAGCAACCTAAGGACGCTTATTCCTTATCCAGCGTCAAACAGAAACCTGGAGAAAAGCTGCAGCAATACCTGACCAGATTCAACGCCGCAGCAGCCGCAGTTCAAGATGCCGATGAGAAGCTTATCCTAATGGCCCTCTGCAGTGGGGTACATCCAGACACTAAATTTGCTAGGAGATTGACAAAAGAAAAACCAGCTACTTTACCCGATTTCTTCCATGAAGCCGGGAAATACATGAGGCTTGAGGATGCTGCCATGGAGGAGCAGTCAGGGCAGCAAAGTAAGACGACCCCTGGCAACGCCCCTGCTGTGGCAAGGGACGTTCGAAGGAATGATTCCAGAGACAATGCTGGGGGCAAGAAAGCAGAAAAACGCCTATATCGGCCAGGACCAAGATTCGACTCTTACACCCCTTTGAACGAGACCGTCGAAAACATCTTCCTTGCCACCCAAGGCGAAGTTAGATACAAACGCCCACCATACAAGAAGGAATCAGATAGCGCACAGAAATCTGGAAAATTCTGCCGCTTCCACGAATCCCACGGACATGATACCAACGAATGCCATCATCTCCGAGATCTGATTGAGGAACACATCAGAAGAAAGAAACTGGAGCGCTATGTAAAAAGTCAAGACAGGACTCCAGCTCCTGCCAATGAAAACCCAAGGCTACCCTCACCAGGGACCGGCAGAGGCGACCGCAACGCTAGCAGCTCTAGTCAAGAGAAGATAGTGGTCCATACCATCTCAGGAGGTCCACACATCGCAGACAGAAGTTGGAAAGAGATGGAAAGATACGGGAAGTCGCTCAGAGACAATAGAGACTGTGTCAATACGGTTATAGAAGAGCGCCACCCAAAGCGGAAAGAAAGTGAAGACATCACATTCAGTAAACGCGACCTAGAAGGAAGACAGTACCCTCACATGGATCCCATGGTCATCTCTGCCCGACTCGGTCCCGCCGAAGTTTACCGAATCCTGGTAGATACCGGAAGCTCTGTAAATATCCTGTTCAAACACGCATTCGACAAAATGAGGCTATCAATGAAGGATGTATCTCCCTGCGATAAACCGCTACACGGTTTCACTGGAGATGCGAAAATGCCCATCGGGCAGCTGGACCTCTTCGTTGAAATTGGAAGCCATCCCCGCTCCGTTGTAAGGAAACAGACGTTTGTGCTGATAGAAAACCATTCGGCCTACAACGCCTTCCTAGGAAGACCAGCCCTATCTGACTTCCAGATTGTCCTAGCCCCGTGGTGCCTGAAAATGAAATTTCCAACGGACAATGGAGTAGGGGAAGTGGAAGGAGACCAAGATATTGCACGAGACTGCTATGTAACCGAACTTCGCAACAACCACAGGAGAGATAAAGGGAAAGGTGTAGAGATTGCCCTCTGCACAAAAAGCCTTGAAGCATAGCAACTAAAGAAAGCCCCTCCTCTTCGATACACCAGCGACCCTTTCAATGAATTAGACCCTAGGGACAAAGAGGAGGAGGCCACCGCCGAGCCTGCAGAGGCTATGGAGTTTATATCTGTAGACAAGCACGACTCAAGTAGGCTACTGAAAATTGGGTCGCAGCTGAAAACTGAATTGAAGGAACAACTCGTTGATTTTCTCCGCCACAACTTGGATGTATTCGCTTGGTCACACGCTGACATGACCGGAATCTCCCCCAACATAGCGTGCCACGTATTAAAGATTGATCCTACCAAGGCACCTGTAAAACAAAAAAAGAGAAGTATGGGGGCAGAGCGATCAGCAGCCCTCGATGAAGAAGTAAAGAATCTACTCGCCAATGACTTCATACGAGAAGCTATTTACCCAGAATGGATCGCCAACCCGGTACTAGTAAAGAAGGCTAATGGGAAGTGGCGGACCTGCATTGACTTCTCCAACCTAAATGACGCCTGCCCAAAGGATTGCTTCCCGCTTCCCAGAATCGACCAACTTGTAGACAGCACAGCCGGGCACGAACTCCTGTCTTTTATGGATGCATACTCAGGATATAACCAAATTCCTATGCATGCTCCCGACCAAGATCACACTAGTTTCATCACCGACCGGGGTTTGTACTGCTACAAAGTGATGCCCTTCGGACTTAAAAATGCAGGAGCCACCTACCAGCGCCTCGTCAACAAGATGTTCGCAGGGCTAATAGGACGAACAATGGAAGTATATGTAGACGACATGCTGGTAAAATCACGGAAAGCCAAAGATCACGTAAGCCACCTGGGCGAAATGTTCCAGGTACTTCGACAGTATGGAATGAAGTTGAATCCACTAAAGTGCTCCTTCGGAGTGTCATCAGGAAAATTCTTAGGATTCATCGTCCATGCCCGAGGGATAGAAGCAAACCCTGAACAAGTCCGAGCATTAAGAGACATCAAGATACCTTCCACCCGAAAGGAAATACAAAGCCTAAATGGAAAAGTGGCTGCCCTAAGCCGATTCATCTCCAAAGCAACGAACAAGTGCGTCCCCTTTTTCGAAGCTCTAAAGAAAGATAAAGGAAAGTTCGAATGGACGGACGAATGCTTGACCGCTTTCCTTAACCTAATCGAACACCTCCAGAAACCACCGGTACTCTCGACCCCAAGCGAAGGCGAAGAATTATACCTATACCTTGCTGTGTCATCTCACGCTCTAAGCGCTGCCTTGGTAAGGGAAGATAACCGCACGCAACGACCAGTTTACTTCGTCAGTAAAAGGTTTACTGGGGCAGAAGTCAGATATCCTAAGCTTGAAAAGTTAGCATACTGTTTACTAATCACTTCACGAAAGCTACGTCATTACTTCCAATCCCATTCCATCAAGGTTCTAACCGATCAACCACTAAGGCAGGTACTCCATCGTCCCGACACTTCCGGGCGACTACTTAAATGGTGTATTGAGCTGAGTCAATATGATATCACCTATCACCCTCGCACCGCCATCAAGGGACAAGCCATGGCTGATTTCATTGCAGAATTCACTACCAACGAGGATAAGGAGCAACTGGAAATAACAGAAGATATCAAGTGGAATCTCTTTGTGGACGGTGCATCTAACGAACAAGGCTCGGGGGCAGGTGTGGTAATCATCACTCCCAGGGGATATAAACTGCACTATGCTATAAGGTTGGAGTTCACTGCCACCAACAACGATGCAGAATACGAAGCAGTAATAGCCGGATTAGAAATTGCTATCGAGATCGGAGCCAATTCTTTGTGTCTTCACAGCGATTCTCAGCTTATTGTTAATCAAATACTAGGGGAATTCCAAGCTCGAGAAGAACGACTCATAGCATATCTAAAGAAGACCAAGTTACTTCTCAGCCGATTAGACCACTACTTAGTCAAACACATCCCTCGGGAAGAGAACCAAGAGGCCGACGAATTGGCAAAGCAAGCAAGTATGAGAGACGTCGCCATCTTCGGGGCAGTAACTGTCTCAAAGCAAATGATCCCAAGTTTTGAGCAAGTGAATCTGATAGCTGCAACCGAAGAAGCAACTTGGATGACTCCCATCCGAGACTACCTACAAAATGGCACACTACCCGACAGGCGTAACGAAGTCAAGAAAATCTTGAGGAAAGCGTCCCGCTACACAATACAAGGAGACATCCTCTATCGGCGCGGGTTCTCTAACCCATTATTAAGGTGTGTCGCCGGAAGGGAAGCCAAGGAAATCTTATCCAACATTCATCAAGGAAGCTGCGGAGATCACACCGGAGGGCAAACGTTAGCAAAAAAGATACTCCGATACGGATATTTCTGGCCCACCTTAAGCAAGGACGCCTTGGATTTCGTCAAGAAGTGTGACAGATGCCAAAAATTTGCTAAGATCCCTCGGCTACCAACAACCGAGATTACTCAGATGACCAGCCCTTGGCCCTTTGCAGTATGGGGAATTGACTTAATCGGTGAACTGCCAATGGGTCGAGGCGGCGCCAAATATGCTATAGTAGCAGTCGACTATTTCACCAAATGGGTGGAAGCAGAACCTCTAAATAAAGTATCTTCAGCGAAAGTTATCAACTTCTTAATCAAAAATGTTCTGTGCAGGTACGGAGTCCCACTAAAAATCATATCAGACAATGGACTTCAGTTTGACAGCGAGGAATTCGCCAACTGGTGCCAAGAACACGGAATTCACAAAAGCTTCTCATCCGTAGCATATCCCCAAGCAAACGGACAAGTCGAAGCAGTCAACAAAATTCTGAAAACTCTTATCAAAAAGAAGCTCGAAAAGTCAAAGGGCGCTTGGGTGGATGAACTCCCTACGGCACTATGGGCCTACCGCACATCTTTCAGAACATCAACAGGGCACACTCCTTTCTCTTTGGCATACGGATCGGAGGCTATGCTCCCAGTTGAAACCATTGTGCCTTCCCACCGTAGGATCCACTATAACCCAGAAGAAAACGAAGAGCTCCTCAACATGTCTTTGGATCTAGTCGAGGAGAGAAGGAATGATGCAGTCCTAAAAACAGCAGCCCACAAGCAAAAGGTGGCAGCACAATACAACTCCAAAGTCAAGCATCGTACCTTACAAGAAGGGGATCTTGTCCTCAAGCGAATCTTCCCTCGCCCCGGAGCACTAGACCCAATCTGGGATGGACCATATGTAATTCATAAAGATCTCCACAACGGAGCCTATATTTTGTCAACAGTGGACGGAGAGGTGTTCCAGAGGGCATGGAACATCCAACACCTCCGTCGATACTTTTCTTAACTTGTATTGCCCATATGAAGTGAATTAACAAAGAGAATCAGTGGACGTAGGCATTTTTTCGTGCCGAACCACTTTAAAAAAGCCTTGTCTCTTTTTTAACTTGTTCCTTTGTATCTTGGCTGCTTGTTAACTTTATCCTTTCCTGTTGAACGAAATCCTGAGCATATAGCATTTCTATTCAAAGCACTCCACAATGCAACTTCACGTAGACAAGACGCAACAGGTACTATGCGAATCTATGCCCTCGCCAATGAGACACTTTTGCTCCAGCATCCCTCTGCTGCGGGTTAACTCATTGCTCGCGACGGCCCTTAAAGCCAACTGTAATGAGCCGATTATAAGCCACCGAGAAGGCCGACTATAGCCGAGGCAGCTCATTACGGCGTTAGGCTCGCCGGCAACTGTGAACCGATTATAAGCCCCAACATAAGGTGTGGCCAGCCAGGGGCAGTTCACAGTTGACGATCGGCACCCACGCTAGCCGGCCACAGTAAGTCGAATAATACCCGTGAGTACGGGCCATAATGGCCCGGGTAGTTACTGTGCGCGATCTCGGCTCCGGTGTGTCTTAAGTGCGGCTGTGGTAAAAAAGAATTAACTCCCCGCGGAGGCGTAAGATGGGTGACAAATGTCTCCAAGACCCACAGCTAGGGAAAGTGACTACAAAACCCATTTGCCACGAACTTAAGCACATCGAAGGCCTTCCGTGACTGGAAGTTTTACTATTTCACGTATTTCAATTTTACTTAAAAAACTTTCCTCCTATCCTCTATAACAAACCATAAAGTACAGGATGCAGGGTAAGAGATACCCGCCAATGGATGCAGAGATTCACAATCAGATGGCAGGGCAGTCAACTGCTTTCCATGCTTGGTCATACAAGATATTCGAAACTGCCATTTACAAACAGAACATGAAAGGCGGTATTTTCTTCCTTTATGTACAAATGCATGACCATAATTTGATTTTTTCACACCACACGCTAACATTGCAAGTCATGAAATTATGATTTAAAACCAGAATCTGACATCAAACACAATTTAATTACAAGAATACACATAGCTACATTTCTCATACGATATGTCGAAATAGCAACAAATATTCAAGAGATGACAAAATCAACTT
The DNA here is from genome assembly GCA_030737815.1 of Allium fistulosum. Taxonomy (NCBI): domain Eukaryota; kingdom Viridiplantae; phylum Streptophyta; class Magnoliopsida; order Asparagales; family Amaryllidaceae; genus Allium; species Allium fistulosum. The sequence goes on along the minus strand of CM060906.1, from coordinate 946,232,963 downwards.
GAGCTAAAAAATTACACGTCAAGAATAATGTTATTACAAGTAGCAAGAATTACAACTCAGAAGTTACTCTACTGTCTTAAGACTAACAGATACAACAATGCCAAGCCTACAAAAAGAATTTTTCAGGTTCAGTCATGGAGCTGGTTGCGTCGAAGTCTTGTCCTTGTTCTTTTGCCCGCCTGTCCGGTCATAAAAAGGATTCATTAGTGATGAGTAACCAAGTTAACAGAAAGACTAGAAAGGAAGACTTACCAGTACTAGCTTCTTGACCATCCTGGTCGTCATCCTCTACCTGCACACCCGCCTCTTCAGCAGCAAGCAGCCGCATACCCTCCTTTACCGCCACTTTCTCCTCCTTGGTGAACTGGGCAGTGACCACATCCATACTGAAGACCGTTCCACCCTCTTTATCTGCATCAGCCTTAGCCTCCTCCAAAGCCCGAAGATATGTCTTGGCCATGACTCTGGGATAATCATCCATCCAAGAGAGGTTACCCTGCTTCCAAGTCCGGAAATACATGTCCTGGAGCATGTCATCCATCATTCCTTCGTTCTCCTCAAACTCCCTCATCCGGGCATCGGAGGCCGACAACCTTTCCACGGCAGCATCTCTCTCCAGTCTGTATCTCGAGCAATCAGCTTGAAGGGACCTCCGCATCACCTCCATCTCTTCCCTCAACTTAGCTTGAGCAAGCTCTGCAGCCTCAAGCTTCTCGGACAGTTCCTCCACCTGCTCGAGATCCGCTCTCCGAACCTCATCCACCGTGGTAATAGCCATGTCAATCCGCTCTTTGCAAGCAGCTTCCATTTTCCACAATTCGGCCCGACTGGCCTCTTCCATGGTCCTCCTTAATCGCCCAGTAGCAGCCTCATGCTGAGAAATCTGGATAGCCTGATCCGCAAGCTGCTTGGCCTGATCCGAGACCACCAATCAAAGTCGGATATTGGCGCTCCCTATCTCCTCTCCGGCCTTAACCAGCCGAGCGTGATGCCCCATCAGCTTCTTGGCCTCCTCTGCCACCCGATCAATATTAGCTTTGGCCTCGTCTCCCATAGTGACTATACGAGTGGTGAGTAGATCGAGGTCTAAGGACTTGGCTTCGTCAAGTACTCGTACCATGGGGTTACGGGGGAGAAGGTGTTCACCAGTAACTTCGTCAAAAGTAATATCCTGAGAACCTGGATCCAGATCAGGATGACCCGCGAAGGGATTATGGGCCAAGTCGGGACGGTCGATATGAATAACAGAAGGGTTTCCGGACGGGTGTGGAGAGGGTACAAACTCGCTACCCTCCTCAGTAATATCATGAATAGGCTGAGCCGGAGGCTGAGGACCGAGCGAAGTTTCGGATAAAGGATGACTCCTCTTCCTCTGCTGAATACCCTCTTCGATGACCCCAAGAAGAGGACGGTACCCGACTACATCCCCGTAGCGTTGGGCTGAGGGCTTCGGCTTAGCAGAAATTTTGGAAAGTTTATATTGCTCGAGCCTGTGTCGAAGGTCTGAAGCTTTGGGCGTCTTGCCTGCTCCTGATATAAAGAACAAGTGTCATAATCTTACATTACAATATGATTCAAGAAACGCGGTAGGTTACAAGTTAGAAAAGGAAAAGAAACACAGCTGTGGTTGTACAAACCCTGGGGAGGAGTGGGATACTGCAATAAGTCCTGGATTTCATTCCAGGACGGGAGCGGGTCATAAAATATTCCTAAGTCCCTATCATTAGTGAAGCATGCAGGGGTCAAGAGTTCACCTTGAGTCGTCAGAGCCACCTTGGCCGGAATAGTCGGAGAAGACTCACTTGCACCAGTCCCGGTTTTGTCCGCCTCCCCGGTCTTCTCTACCAAAGCCGGATCATCACCCAACCCCTCAAAAGCTTGACGGAGAGCATCGTCCGTCCACTCTTGCATCTCGCCTACTTGCCCAGAAGACAGAGCCCTGGAACCATCACCACCCTGTCCATCGCCACCCTCGTCACCAAGACGCTCAACGTCACTTCCGCCCTCCGCCTCACCTCTTTCCTCCTCCGCGTCTATCTCCCCCTGAGTAAGTGGACAATTGCTGGGAGAAGGACCGTCTGACCTCTTAAGTTTCTTACCTCCAACGGCTAGAGGTTTCGTGAATGGTTTTCTCTTTCCACCCTCTGCCGCAACGCCTCCCTTGGCCTGAGCAGCCGCCCTCTCTTCCGCCGTTTCCCTCAACTTAACTACAGACTGCTGCGGAAGGATCAAGTTATATTCTAGAAGGATCGCATTTCTAATCAAGTAAGCAGATGATCTGTATTTCCCAAGAATGCCTTCTATCTCCGCCGCCGTCTGAACCAGGCGGTCAGTCTCCACAACCGGAAAGCCACCTGTCGCTAGCAAAAATGAGAAAGTATGAGAAGAAGCATCGCAATCAGGATAGAAATTATAAGTAAAAGCATCAACTTACATCCAGAGGTAAAGCGCCGGATGGAGACGGAGTCGTCCCTAACAAAGAACCACTCTTTCTTGAACATGCTGAATTTGGAATAAAGGTCCAGGACCGGCTTGAAGGTCACAGCAGATTCCAAGTTAATATATGGGGACCCCTTCTTGTAGCCCCTTAAATTGTACAAGTACCGGATCTCCCGGTTGGAGGGAGCGCGACCATACTTCCTCCGAAAAATAACGAAAAGGCTCACCAGTATGGCATAAGAGTTGGGCTGGAGCTGGAATGGGGCCACCTTCAGGTACGTGAGGAAGCTGACTATCCAAGCGTTGAGAGGCGGGATAGCACCACACATGCAATGGTACCTACTATAAGCAAAGTATCCTTCGGGAGGATTGTATGGCATGACTCCTGGACCCGGCAGCAGCATGAGGGCTCTATCAATCCCAAAGGAACGAGATATAACATCGAGTTGCTCCTCTTTGAGAAAGCTAGGAAAGCAGTCAGGCGGGGAATCCAGCAACTCCTGGGGACCATATCCATCCACTAATGACCTCGGGGCGGGCCCGTGACGCTCCGATCCTGATTGAGCTGGGGGCACGGCCGAGGACTCTCCTTCACCCCCGGATCTCCTCTTATCTGATCGAGTTTCAACTTTTCGAGACATTTTATCTGCAAACATGGGAAAGGTATATCGTTAGAACATACAAGCAGCATAATCTGGAATTTCGCTTAAAAATTCGAAGTATAAAACACATGTTCATTCGGTCATATAACTTAATGGTTCATTCGGTCGTATAACTCAATAGTCCATTCGGTCGTATAACTCAATAACTTCATTCGGTCGTATAACTCAATAGTCCATTCGGTCGAATCACTCAAGAATTTCATTCGGTGGCACGAGCCAATGGTTCATTCGGTCTTTCAAGACAACAGTTCACTCGGCAGAAGAAGTAGTACCTGGTTCGGCTAAATCACTTGATCCGGCTAGAATGCTTAATAACTTGGTTCGGCTAAATCACTTGATGAGAAGAGCGATGGCCTAAGCCCCTTATTTATAAGGGAAGGCTGGATGACCGGACCAGCCGGATCGACTCAGGTACCGAATACGGTCACTCAAGACAAAACAAAGCACAACGTATGCCGTCATACGCCCCGCTTTGGGGGGCAAATGTTGGGTACGTTTCGACCCTATTCCAGACTGCCGAACCAAAGCTCCATTCCAAGACTGCCGAATCAAAGCTCCATTCCAGACTGCCGAATCAAAGCTCCATTCCAGACTGCCGAATCAAAGCTCCATTCCAGACTGCCGAATCGAAGCTTCACTCGAGACTGCCGAACCAAACTACCACCGGACCAAATCTCATCCACCGGACCAAGCTGCCACCGGACCACCAAGCTCCTACCACCGGATCAAAGCAAACCGAACCAACTCCACCAGGCCAGGTTAGATTAGCCCAGGCCCATCAGCAACCATATACATCCAAGACCCCTGCTCCCAACCTCACTCTATAAATAGAGGGGCAGGGATACAACAATGGGGACAAGTTTTGAGAGCTCAAGCACGGAAGGAACTTTCAAACAACTTTCTTTTACTTGTATCAAAGCTTTGTACTTGTAATCACAACAAAAGAAGAGAAATAACATATAAAGTGGACGTAGGCACATTCTGGCTGAACCACTATAAATCTGCGTGTCTTTTTACAGTTTAGCCCCTGTTTTTCATATATTTGCATAAACCTCCAAAATCACTAAGAACAACATAAGATCTACTAAATCATACAACTTTGAGGTGTTTGTCCATTTTTTGTGCAAACAGATGGGTTGCCTTGGAATCAAAAGGGTAATGGAGCTATTTGGGTTATAGTAGATAGACTCACTAAAAGCATCTATTTTATTCCCGTTAGAAGTAATAGTATCATGACATCTTTAGCACAAATTTATATAAAGGAGGTGGTTCAACTTTATGGAATCCCAATTTGCATTTTCAGTGATGCCACCCATAGGTCGATGGTTAGACTGAAAGGGTGAATAAGATTTTGAAAGACTTGTTGAGAGCTTACATCATAGATTTTGGAGGACATAGGGAGCAACACTTACCTTTAGTAAAAATCACATACAATAATAGTCACCAAGCGATGACTATCATGGCACCCTTTGAACATGGTATAGGACCGTGTGAATCACCTAATTGTTGGTGGGAAACCACTGATAAAATTCTACTCGAACCAGATTTTATCCGCGAGACGTCGGAGAAGATAGAGTTGATTAAGCAGCGAATAAAGGTTGCACGTGACCATCAAAAGTCCTATGTTGACAAGTGAAGGAAGGAATTGGAGTTTGAGGCAGGAGACATAATGTTATTTAAAATGTCCCCTCTTAGGAAGGTTATGAGGTTTAGTAAGTCAGAAAAGTTGGCGCCAATGTTTTTTGGGCCTTTCCCGATCTTGGAAAGAATAGAGGAACTTGCATATCAGGTAGAGCTACTGGATAAGTTGGCGGGAGCCTATAACGTTTTTCATGTTTCGCACTTAAGGAAATGCCTTCATAATGCAGCCACCGTGGTAGAGCCTGGTCAGTTAGTTGACACTGAGACAGAACCGATAGCACCACGTGCCACCACACACATAGTACAGTGCAGAACTAGGAATCTCCACAACAAAGAAATTAGGCTGGTTCGAGTACAATGGGGAGATAATCTGGTGGAAAGCACATGGGAAAATAAAGAGAAGATGAGGACTTCTCATCCTGAGCTTTTCTCTGGTAAACTTTTTCTCTCCAAAATTAGGTTTGGTTGCATCGTGGTTGCTAGATGGCATGGTAGGGAATGGTTGCCACACTCTTTACTGTCATTTTTACATTTATGTAGAATCTTTTGCATGTTTAGGAAGCTTGCATACATGCTATATGTCACGACCTTGCATACACGTTAGGCTTGGGCTCACCTATAGTTGTCTACATACATAACCACATTGCACTTTTGGTTGAGTAGATGGTTGTATAGATAACTTAGTTGTATAACATTGATTCTTAATGCATGTAACATTGTTTATCCTATAGGGATTTCAAGGACGAAATCTTTTTAAAGGGGGGAAATGTAACATCGCGTAAAAAATAATAAGAATTAATTAATTAACAATAAGGATAAAAGTGGAAATTTTGTATATGTCGAAATTTGGCTATGGAAGTTGTGTCATTGTGTTCTTAGAGACTTTCAGACCATTTTTCATATATACAGTTTTGTAATCGGAGCTCAAATAGAAACGTTATTGACGTTTGAAGTATTCAAATTCAAAATAATTCAAATAAAATTCAAATTCAAATTCAAATTTATAATTAATGTTAAGAATTTGGAATTTAAAAATTAACATTGATTAGAAATTTGGGTTAAGAAAACATTAAAATAAACGGTAACGTTAAAAGTTAATAAGGAATTAAATAAAAATTAAAATGGAAAAATAAATACTTTACGAATATAGGCTCCCGGTTGACCGCCTTTCTTGGGCCAGTCGACGGCTAGTGGTCGACCGCCTAAGGAAAGATGGTCGATGGGTCGGCTTTGTGGTGGCTAGGGTTTTTTGTGGCATGAACGGCCTATATTTTATTATTCTAAACTGAGTTAAATCCAACGGTTCTAGTGCCTCCTAAGCACTATAAATAAGAGGCTAGTCACCTCACTTTTATTTACAAATTATTTGGAATAACAACAAAGCTCTATTGTTTTCTTCTCTACGATTCAGAAGACTTTCAGGTAAGGGATTCTAAACGTTAATATTCAATTTCTACTTTTATTCTCCTCCAATGCCAGAAATTCTAAATCTAATTCATATACAACCCAATTGTTGTATATTTCTAAAGGAAGAGGTCTAAAAAGAGATTAAAAAGCAAGCGTAAATAATTCCAAGAGGAAAAGCTGGGAATCATCTATGAGTGGAAATCTTAGGTTTTCTTACATAGTAATTGTATAGTATAGGTTGGATTTGATATATACCTTGGGGAATTTTGTTCACCGAAACCAAACTAAAACCCCCAAAATTCCTCCAAAGCGAAATGTCAATTCTTATGTTTTGGAATCTCAAGTGTTCTACATTAAAATAGCAAAATTTATGTAGTTATTGCAAATTTAATATTATGCATTCTATTCCACCTCTCGCTTTTCTCTTCTAATGTGATAAGGGTTTTAAAAACAAAATAAGTTAGAAAATGGTGTGTAAAATACGGATTCTCTTATTCGTAGTTTGTATTGTCTATTTCCATAATTTAATTATGAACCCTTTTTCATTTTATATGCAGAAGTTGAATAGAGTGTACAAGTATTTGAATTGTAAAATTTTATTAATGTTGATTCTACTATTTTAATATAAAATAAGTACGGTGATTGATTCTATTTTTTATATAAGTTTATAGTTGGGATAAGGATATTAGTTAATTTGTATGTTATGGTATGAACTTGGACTTGTATAAATGGGAAAATTTGACATTTAAACGCTTAGTATAGGTCGCAACCTTCGCACGCTTAGGAATATTTTAGTTATGTATATATATAAGCATATAAATAACATATAATCAATAAAGTACTAATTTTGTAGTAAATAGGTTAGTAATTAACATTAAAACCCCCTTAGAAAAGAAGTTGGGATAATTATGGGAACTAATTAAGAATTAAATGCAGAATAATGAGATTTCCTTATAAGGCCTTAGTTATGATAGTATCTTACGAGAGTGGAAATTATAACTAAGTTATAGGATGTGAGGTCTGTCAAAAGAATACAAAAGTCTACCCAGCTAATCTAGCTACCGGTAGCGTCACTTTGGGGCTGATGTGATACATCGCCTATAATAAGTACTCATAGAGGACTCGAGGCTAGTCCCAAATTCTATAGGGTAAGTCTGCCCCTTTAATCTAGCTACCAGTGCCTACAAATAATCGGAGTATTATAGGACATAACAATTTGGATTACAAATCATAATATGTAAGACCTACTCAGAGGATCGTGAGTAGCTATTGTAGGGTCCAACTCCTCCTTAATTAGAAAGTATTAAATGGTCAGGGCTAGCGTTTAGGCGTGGTAGTAGGAAATGTCGAAAAGGGTCCGCTTCGAGTTCGAGATACTAAATGGCTATTTTGGGGTCGGCCTCTTCCATAATGAAGTATTAAGTGGCCTGATGAGATTCCGTGCGATGTTAGTTAGATTGTACTAGTGAGGGGTCCATCTTGGGTTAGGTATTCAATGACAGGGACATGCCTAAGATATAAATATTAAATAGCCTAATTCCCATTGAAAAGGTATTAAGTGGCCTAGGCACTTTTTCTCACATTGTTAAGACAAAATTGATGGTAGATGCATGGGACTGGGAATGGCCTTGGGCCTACAGTTGAAATTATGTTATAAAGTTGGGTTAGAAAAGTTGTAATTTATAGGATTGGACTTGGAAAGCCTTCGGGCTTACAGTTGGAGGTATTTTTAAGAAATATAGTTAGGATGCATAAGACATATTCTTATCTACGTTATATAGCCAAATCTACTATGGAAAGACTCGAAATTTTTTTCACCCAACTTTTTTGTTCCAACTCCCTCGTCCTTACAACAAAGGTTAGAGAAGATGATGTAGATTTAGGAGATGAAGGCGGAGATGGAGTCTTGGTGGAAGTTATATATCTACTTATGTATTTATATATTTTGATGGACCCATTACAAACATGATGTTATTATATTTTAAGAAATTATACTAGGATATCGGAATGTTATGTTTTGTTTTGAGATTTGGATTTTTATATGATGGGTACTATTTTCGATATTACATTTTATCCTTTCCGCTATGAGATTCTAATACTATTAGTAGATAGCTCTGTGTATTGTTCATTGTATTAATTTTACCAACCAGTAGCCAGCTTTGGAATGTGTCTAATGTTCCATGGGCCTTTTTCAAGGTAAAAAATTAGGCTGTTTTGAGGCGGGTTGTTACATTACACTCTTCACACCTTTACGAATTTTTCCCCCGAAACCCCATCAACGAGTAAAATCAATCATCATATTTACCTCGCATGCCTAACAACCATAATCAAGCATCGCAAACATCAACCATGTAATCATAAGCAATCAAATATTATCTACGCCTATCCTAGCATGCAGGATACTAAACTGTCTAATATAGAACATCAAATATGATATGAAATGTGAATTTTAACGATCAAATGGAGATCTTACTAGGTGAAGAGCTCTGGATAATCCATACTCATGCTCTCCTCGGTCTCTTAAGTGTAATCGCCTTCATTTTCACTCCAATGAAACTTCATCAGCTCCACTGTCTTCCTCCTAAGCTGCTTAACTTCATGTCCAATGATACGAATAGGCCTATGAGGTCTTGAATCTTCTAGTTCAGTCTCGATGTCATCTTGCTGATTTGGTGAAACAATCACGGCTGAGCTATGCACAGACTTCTGCAAATAAGAAATGTGGAACACATTGTGCACAGGCACTATCTTTCGAGGTAAGTTGTCACTATAAGCAAGGTCACCAATCCTCTCTACTATTTGAAAAGGTCCTATGAATATCGGTACCAACTTCCCATTAGTACCGAATCGAACTATATTCTTCAATAAAGAGATCTTGACAAATACAATGTCGCCGATAGAGAACTTAATATCATGTCTTCTCTTATCAGCTTAGCTCTTCTGTCTATCTTGAGTAGCTTTCATTCGTTGTTAAATGATCTCAATCTTCTTCGATGTCCCTCTAATAATATTTGTCCCAAATATGAGTTTTTTGCCAACTTTCAACCAACATTAAGGAGCATTGTACGGTCGGCCAAAGAAAGCCTCAAATGGTGTCATACCAATGGTAGACCAATAATTGTTGTGTATGCAAACTCTATTAATGCATGTGATCATCCTACGAGCCTGCAAAGTCAAGAGTGCTAACTCGCAAGAGATCTTCCAAGATATGATTCACCCTTTCGGTAAGCCCATCAGTTTGTGGGTGATAATCTATACTCAGATGTAGCTTGGTCCCCATGCCTTTTGTAAGCTCTTTAAAAACCCACTCGTGATAAAATCTTGATCACTCACAATGCACTTTCGCAGATCATGGAACCACACAATCTATTATAAATATAACTTAGCTAATTTGGATACCGTTTTATTAAAATTTATGGGTATGAATCAAGCACTATTCGTCAATCTATCGACTATGACACAGAAGTTATTGTACCCTCCTATGGTCATCAGCAATCTATCGATAAAGTCCATTGATATCTGTTCCTACTTCCATTCGAGAATCTCAAGCGGTTGTAGCAAACCACATGGCTTCTTCAGCTCAGCTTTTACTAGTTGATAACTCATACACTAGTGACGAATGTCCCAATATCCTTATTCATCCCTTCCTAAGAAAATGTATGCCTCATATCATGGTACATTTTATTTCCTCTTGGATCTATAGTCAGTCTCGAATGAAGGCACTCTCATAGCACCTCATCCCTCAACCCATCAACATCTGGTATAAACAATTTCCCATCTTAGCAGAGCCAACCATCTCCGTCGATTCCATACTACTTTATCTCTTTAGATGCTACTTCATTCTCAATCTTAGCAATGATCTCTACCAGTCTGGCATCAGGCTTCTGATTAGTATCGATTCACCCAATCAATGTAGGTTTGATAGTCAAACTAGCCAACATCTCTAGGCCAAGCTCACACTAAGGTCTAAAGTCATAACCAACGATAAACTCAAGTTGCTACCACTCTAGGAACAACTCTCCCAAACTTGCATATCTTCTAATCAAAGCGAAAAGACTGCATTTCCCTTACCGTGCGCATAAGAAATGTCGAAGTCATAAAAGGCTAAAAACTCTAACCATTGCTGCCGACGAAGGTTAAGATCCTTCTGAGAGACGTGGTACTTCAATGATTTGTGATTCGTGAGTAACTTGAAACTCTCTTCAAGAAACTAGTGCTTATAAATCTACAAATCTAATACTATCACTGCAAACTCAAAATCATGAGTTGGATACTTCTATTCATACGGTTTCAACTATCGATTAGTGTACATGAGAACTTTACCCCTCTTTATCAACACTGCACCTAGTCCAGTACCATAGGCGTGTAATAACTTGCCCCAAAACAACCCAAATTTCAACTTAGAAAAGGCCCATCGAAACTTAGACCCATTCCAAAGTTGGTTGTTGGTTGGTAAAAATAACAAAATAGAGCTTGTTATCTATTCTTTCAAAACTCACAACAGAAGGAACAAAATATAATTACAATAACAGTACCTATTTATTTCAAATCAACAGTCAAATGTAACAAAACATAATATAATGTCAACAACAACCGTTACATCATCATTTTACTTAGAAGTACATTTTTATGGGTATAATAGAAAATATCAAGAATAGATAAATAGTAACCTCCACAAGCTCTACTCTCGCCATCTTCAAGCATCATCATCAACTCCTTCTCTAACCCGTGCTGTAATGAGGAGGGAGTTCCTTGATCAATTATGAATTTAGAAAGCAATCAAGAGTTCAAAAGTAAATAACTTTTCTTACATAGCTTAAGCATGAAAACATACACAAGGTTTAGAAGATGGTGCAAAAAGTTTGAGTCGAAAACTTAATATTTAAAGCTTTCGAAAAAGTCGAAAGGTTTACTGTGAAAGCTTTCGATTAAGTAGAAAGGTTTATAACGAAGGCTTTCGACAAAGTCGAAGGGTTATAGATCAAGCTTTCGACAATGTCGAAAGATCAACAATTCAAGCTTTCGACAATGTCGAAAGGACAATGACATCAACTTTGACCATCATACTTCCACAATGTTGAAAAGCAAGTAAAAATATAACTTCCTTAAGCTATTGACAAGGTTGAAAAAAAAATGAAACATCAACCCATTCATCACCTTTCGACAATGTTGGAAGCTCTATTGAAACCTCGATCTACTCTAAGTATAACATAAAGTTAAGTGACAAGAACTTTCGACATTGTAATGACCCGATATTTTCAACCATTCGCATCCGCACATGTCGGACTTGAATTGCTCAAAATACCGCGTTGTAAATAAATTTTGGCAAATCTCAGAATATACAGTAAATAAATAATCACAGATCACAGAGTAAAATAATGCAGCGGAAGTAAAAGAAATAGTAGTTCATGAAGCTACTATGTAAATATATCAGAGTTAAATAAGATACAGTAGAAGAAATAAAATACAACAGAAGTCTAAATATGATAACCAAGTACAAGTTGAATAGAACAACAGAACTGAAATAGATAGGAAAAGACAAGCAGATAATCTCCAGCGATTCAAATCTCCAAGAGAGCGGAAATCCAAATCTGTGAATAACTCAGACTGATCCGAGCGTAAAGCAAAACACAAAACACTCGAGTCGGGACAATATATACTTATATAATGTAAACTAACTCAAGTGAACTGTAATAAAGGTACAAGTAACTTAGAAGATGCTTGGGACCGCCCATCCTCTAAGGATCCGTTAAACTATTTACTATATGGTAATATACGCTATATACAGTAGTGTCTAATCAGTAAAGTATAATCATATAGAAAATAGCGTTAAGGGGATGGTGAACCTTAACGCGGTCGGATCTTTAAACCAAAATCGTAGTGGGCTCGATATGGTAGGTGACACGGCACACAAGGCAATGCCAGGGTAGATATACTAATTACGCACACGGACTGATGGAAACGCATAGCAGCCACTACCGCTCCAGCTCGAACAACACTCCCAAATCAAGGGTGCGCACCAAATCAATCACAAGTAATAGAATGGTATCGAAGAAGTGTGTCCGATAAGAGGTGCTACCTCACTGGTCCGAGATCGCTCCTATTTTAGCCACCTTATGCCAACTCACGGGAGTTGGGTCCACGTATATACCTTAGGATCGTCGCCACCATCCTACTTCATTCTGGAAACTCCACCGCGTACACAGTTGTTAAAGTGGTTTTCGGTATCGACAGAGAGTATGTCCATATACGATCCCGGTCTCTTTAACAACCAATCGTTATTATAACCCATGGTTATAATTTAAAACAGTTTATACTTCAAAATAGAATATCATTTCAAATCCAAATCTTTATCAAAATAAAGATTAAATCAATTCCAAACCATTTCAATATATTTAAAATATCATATCATTTCAAAACTTCATTTCAAATCATTTTAATATATCAAAATATCATATCTTTCCAAAACTTCATTTCAAATCATTTTATATACCAAAATATCATTTGAGTTCAAATCTAAATATTCAACTTTAAATACTTTTTAAATTTAAAGATATCATTCATTTATTATCATTTCAAGTCACCTTTTAAATAGTTTATATTTCAATCAAAATAATTCATCTAAACTATTTAAAAGTGTAAATATTATACTTTCAAATCAAGTATTAAAATTTTCAAAGTTTCAATTCAATCATTTATTTCAATTAAATTTCCATAGACCATTTCAAATCTTATAAATTTCAAATATAGATTTAATCCACAAAATAACTATTCCAATTTATAAAATAATTCCAAGCTTTATTATCTATATTTCACAAGTCTAATATCTTTTAAATAGATTCAAATTATAAGTAAACCAAATGTTTTTCATACTAATATAAACTTCAATTATTTATTCCAAGATTTAATATCACTTAAAATTCATTTCAAAATATCAAAATATCATTTCAAAATATCATTTCAAAACATCATCTATTTGATTTAAATTTTAATACCATTTAATCATATTTCAAAATAGTTGTATTTCCAAAATCAACTATTCCATTTAAATCATTTAAAGTCAATTCATTATATTTAATAATTAAATATTAAATTTCCAAAATTTAATCTTTTTCAAAGATCATTTATTCATTTGAAATTATTAAACAAAGAAAATTCAACTTTCGCAGCACTTAGAAAATGCTACGAAATGTTATGTTTAAAAACAGTTCATTAAAAAAAGACGGCATTTAAAATGCTATAATATCTTAATTTAGTTTCAATTAAAATTTTAGTTAAATTTAACACCTATAGCACTAACAAAGTGCTATAATAACCCTTAGTTCAAATTTGCTATTAGGTTCATTTAAAACAACTACAGCATTTTCCAATGCTGTAATATCTTTACATTACATTTCAAAAATGATGTCAAATCAAATTCAGAGTTTTATTTACAATTTAACACATAATTAACTTTTAATATAAATCATTGTAACTTATAAAATCATATATTTTCACACTAAAAACAATCATTTAAATACCTTTATTTCTAAGATTTTATAAAGTCAAATTTCCATACAAAAAAATCAAATTAAATAACAATTAAATTTCCATTTCTTTAATTAAATTCTTAACTTAACAACTAAGTTTAAATTTCAAAAATATAACTTATTTCCATTTATTTTACTTAATTAAAGATTCACTTTAAACAAATTTCATAAAATTCAATTTAAGTTATATTTCCAAATTCAGCTTAAATATTCATTTATTTCATATTTTAAGTTATACAAAATCATTAACACTTTATAAAATCATTATTTCTTAACAAAATCATTAAGTTCATTTTTAAATCAAATTTGTCATATATTCTTACTTTACATAAATTCCATTTATAAACAAGATCATAAATTCCAAAATTAACTTATATTTCAAATTCTACTTCACCATTTACTGAATTCACTTATTTAATTTGTAGAAAATCACAATTATTTTATAGAAATCATTTTAATAAAGTTTAAATCAAAATATCATAATATTTACATTTTTAAAATATTTAAGAATTTCAGAAAAATATATAAACCACGGGTCTGTATACCAATTTCTAGCCTAGGTCAAGTGGTACGGATATGTATCATTTCAATCCGCAGTTTACAAAGAAAAAACCGGGTTCTATCATTTCAAACCCGCAATCCCAAGTTAAATAAAATAAATAAAAGGTCGCTCAGGCTTATCATTTCAGCCCATAACGATCTTTCCCTATTCTAAAGTCCGTTCGGGTATGTATCATTTCAACCCATAGTGAACCTAATCTACAGGGAACTTGCAGTGTGATAACAGATATAAATAACAGAATAGCATGAAATAACAGTAACATATGATATAACAGGTGTAATAACAGGTGTGAACATCATATGATAATAATATAAGCATATATAACATGATGATATACATTACAGATTCAAATGATGTCGGTTTATCAGTTATATAAGTACATATTGTCAGGTGAGAATAACTAACCTGTATTAGCTGGAGATGACAAACAACAACACACAACAGAGAAGCTTCGAATGCACGACAACACGAATATGATTTGAGAGTGGAGAGCCAAAGCTGAAAGAAGAGAGCAAGTGCAAAAATCAATGTTAACAAGTAGAAAAACGATAAGAAAAAGTTGAAAATCATTACCCAAACTTTCCTCAATAGCCATGGCCGAAATTCTTTTATTTCAGAAATGAAAATGAATGTACGTGAATAGAAAATAGAGTATGCAGCTGAAAGATGTGGATAGTAAAGGCTAATTGATGAAAAGGTAAGTTACAAATGTGAAAGGTTGGAAGATAAAAGGCCTTAGGCAAATCAAAAGTCATAACCTTTCAAATTTCTTTTAATTTCTTTATATAAGTTTATATTACTGAAAATAATAATAATCTCAGTCACAAATTCGAAAATATAACAAAATATAAAATATATATATTTATTAATTATATACGGTTAAAATAAGAAAATAGCACAAAATTGCAAACTAGTCTAGAAAATTTGAAAATAAACAGAATAAACTTTGGAAAAATTATATGGATTTGGGAAAATATTTATAAATAAAGATAAGAAAATAAAATAAAAATGCATTCACAAAATGAATAAATAAATTTTAATTAAATATAATTTAATTGAAGAAAATAGCAGAAAAATAGAAACTAGCCTTTAAAAATAGAAAATAAATTCAATAAGCTTTGGAAAAATTATATAATCACTTTAAATTATTAAAAGACAAAATTATACATAAAATAAAATATTAACACATATTAGAACAAAATATGACAAATAAAATATAATTTAAAATAGACAATATTGCTAAATACATCAGTTTACACACAATATTGAAATATACATAACTTTCACAATTTAACTCCGTTTCCAACGAAATGAAAAGCTGTATTCAAGTTATTAAATCTATTTTCATAATAAAAGATAAAATTTAAGAATTTGAATATTTAAATTTAAAAGTTAAAAGTCAAAGTTTGACCAGTTTGAACAGAAATTCACTTTTCAGTGAAATATCCAATTTATACTAGTTCGAAGTTATAGTTCACATAATAATTAACATTTATTTTTAAAAATGAAATGTTTGAAATCAAACAAGTTTAAAATAGTTTCAAAATAAAAATAAAGTCAAATTTTAAAATATAGGCCAAAATCTAGGGTTGTTACACTCTCCCCCACTCAAAACATTTCGTCCTCGAAAAGGAATGAGGTACGGGAAACACAGGAAAGATAAAATTGAAATGAGATTAAGACAAGATGACAAGGAGATTGAAATTTATACCTAATAACTGATGTTATAGGTAAGTTTAACAAGGTGGTGGTGATCTTTTCAAGATTCTCCAGAATCAGGAACACAAGCACGAAAAGATCCTCTAAAATCTGATTCACTCTTTCCGCTTGACCGACGGTCTGTGGATGGCAAGCAGTGCTCAGATTCAAAATGGGTACCAAATATCATCAAAGATTAAAGAAAGATTTCTAAATAGAAAGGTCCTAGAAAGACACCTATACCAGTCTGTTTCAAGATAAGGAAAAAAATAAGAACAACCAAAAGATAGTTTGAAAAACAAAATTAGGTAATAAGTTTGAAAAACAAAATAAGATAATAGGTTTGAAATTTCTATGGTTTCAGGTTAAACTGATAATTAATTTTACACAAGTTAAATAAATCTTAACTACCTCTAATTACATTATCTTATCATCTAATTTTCTTAAACTAACAATTTCAGAAATCATGGATTGGAAAAATCTTTATTATACTCATAATGTTCTTAATAAATTTAATTCCTATTTATTCCTAATTAAAGTTAAATTTATTCCTCTCAATATATTTATCAGCAACTGTTAAATATACTTACACTTATTATAACTGTTTAATTTATTCCTAATTCCCTTAACATCATTTATATTGTAAATTATTCAATTAACCTTTTAGTCTATTTACCTCTGTTAATCTTTTTATAACTAAAATTTAAGTGTATAACATTTATTATAACCACTCAAATGTCATTTATAAAATCTTTTTATATTGTATATTATCCAATTACATTGTTAACTTCTAAAAATTAAGGTAGGTTATATTTGAATGCAATTGAGTATTATACAAATAAAACTTTCCAATTCAGTCATTTCAAGTTTGAATCATCTATTAAAAATTTTGATTTTCTTTTTATACTTGAAGTTATTATTTAAGATAGAATTTAAGAATAAAATTTCCGATTCCTCTCAAACCATTTAGAGATAAATAAATGTATGTACATAATTTGTCAAATCAAATTTAAATCAATATCTATATATATAATAAATCAAATCATCTTTTAGAAATTCAAATCAATCAAATTTCCCAAAACAAAGCTGTAGCAAAACTACAGAATGGTTTCTTCACTTCAAAACTCGAAAATGAACATCGATGATGCTGCAGTCATCACCGAAATTATTTTCCAGCGACAAAGAGAAGAGCACTGATTTTTAAACTTTAAAATTCTTTGGAAACAAAATTCTATTCCAAAATACTTTAAATAATATATTTTTTTAAACTTTGAACACAAGGTTTGAAACCATCGGAAATTAAATTCTCAAATTTCTTGATTTAAATTCATTTCAGTTCCCAAATCAAATTTATAAACAACTATTTATAAATTCATTTATAGAATGATAAATCAAGTATTATCATTTCAAATAATCAATTTAAATCAATTTATTAAGTTCCATAATATTTACTTATATCACAATTTATTTCATTAACCAAATTTTAAAATAATATTGTATCAGTTTGTTCTGTCAAAGTGTTTTAGAAATCCTATCGATAGCGTTGATCATACGAATCGATCGGAAGCCCAAATCAACATCAACAACTCAAACAACACAATATATAAAACAAACATAGATTTACAAGTAAAAATTCAAAATGTTTGGAGATAGTTTGGAAACAAAGACAAGATGATTAATTAACAAAATATGAAGATGGATAAGCTTAGATAAATCGCGGGCAACCTTAACCGGGTCAACCGTGACTTAATGAATAAGATCAAATGTATATTTTTTCTTTCTGGGGTAAATCTACATCCGATCTCAAGAGATAGAGTTTGGAATAACAAAAGATATTACCATCTAAACGAAGGGTAGATATAAATCTGTGGTGAATCGATGCTAATTGTAAAGGAGTTTCCATTTTTACAAGTCAATAGAATATTGGCGAGACCGCCAATTCACTATAAAGCTCATTCGAAGTGGAGTTATGTGATACTCCAAAATTAAAAGAAGATGAATAGTGAGGGACAAGAATGAATTTTGGAACCGCAGGGAACGTTCCTAAAATTCAAAGGAAATTCGAATCAAGAGGAAAAGATTCAAACTCGAACGAAAGTGATTCTGTAATAAATCTACTCCATATGCTGAGTTTTGTCTCAAAGCCAAAGCTTTGATACCAACTGTAACGAACCGATATTTTCAACCATTCGCATCCGCACATGTCGGACTTGAATTGTGAAAGTCTATATGAGTGGATCGTATAAGATATATGCAAGTATAAACAACTAACTATATAATATAGCTCGATAAACGATAGTAGCAAAATAAATGAAAATAATCACACCGATATTTTATACTGGTTCGGACCTCCCGTCCTACGTCCAGTCCCGAAGCTCCTCTTCGGAATTTCCTTTCAACTAACCCTCACTTGACCCGGAGGAACAGTTTTACAATTGCAGAATTACTTTTTCAAGAATGTGTTCTATAACACGGATGTTGACTATTGAGTACAAGTGCTTCCAATATATCTATCTAGAGAATATTTGAATGAGAAGTTCTGAATATATGGAAGAGTTAAATATAGGTAGTTGATTGCTTATAGATCAGGAATAAATCAGAGTACAAGAGATAAGAGTGTAAGTGAGTAAGGTAAAATCTTCTCTTGAATTCCTGATGCTATTTCTAGTGATGAAGAGTCTCTATGTGTAGTTGCCTTCATTAACAATCGTTGTATAGTTGCTCCTTTTGGTGATGAAGAGTTGCAGTGAAGAGGAGCGGATGTGTCTCTTCGGATGTGATAGTTGGAGTTTGAATTTACATAGTCGAGCCCATTTTCAGACGTCTGGAAATTAGCCTCACACGTCTGGCCTTCATATATTTTTTGTGTCTAGTAGCATTTAAGACGTCTGAGTTTATAATCCAGACGTCTGGTCTTTACTTCTTTTTTGTGTCTGGATGTATGTCAGACGTCTGAGTTCTAGATCAGACGTCTGGTTTCTTCTGAGATTGTGAACCAGAGGAATCATTCAGACGTCTGGATAGTGCACTCAGACGTCTGAAAGTGTGTATGTTGTTTTATCTTGTGCATGTCCTATTTCTCTTCAACTTCTACTGATTTGACGTCTTTTGATTCTTCTCTTGAGTGTTGTTTTAGTCTCTTTGGTGATGCTACTCTATCAACTACCTGTAATATAGATCTATATGTACATTCGATTTCCATTGTATTGTTGTTATCATTGAAACCATAGAATTAATTTCCTAACAATCTCCCCCTTTTTGATGATGACAACTATTCAATGTACTTATATATATATATTAGAAATCTCCCCCTGAATATGTGCTTTATTGTGTTATGATAATAATATTTCTCCCCTTTGGCATTATCAAAAAAGAAATAAACAAGCCAATCGTTTAGGAAAGACAAATTTTCATTAAAACAGGAAAGGAAGAACATACAAGGATTTTTACAACAAAATACAAACAACTACAAGACCTAAGTTCTAGTGGTCTTTTGGATTTGGATCGTATTGTTTTGGTGAAGATTGCTTTGGATCTCCTTCCTTTGGGGAAGCTAGATTTGTATTATCTTCCTTTTGCTCATCTTGTGTAGAAGTGCTAGCTTTTAAGGGTGATGTCAAAGCTTCCTTTGAAGGTTCATCGTTAAAGAATTTGGAATGTTTCGAAGGAGGAGAAGGTACAGGAGTTAGCCAATCCTCAGAGGGTGGTGTTGGACCACGAACTCGCTGTAGAACCTCTTTTAGAACTGATAGGACAGTTGAGAGAGAGTGTTCGACTGTGGCTAGTCGTGTAGCAAATGAAGTTTCAAATTTGTCGATTCGCCTAGCCAAGTACTTTTGATTTTGAGATAGTATATGCTGATTTCTGAGTGTAAGATCTCGAATACTTTCATTAGGATCTGTTTCTAGTCGAGTCTCTATAACGTCTTCTTGCCCTGGATAGTCAAATGGAGCGGGAGGAGGAGAAGTGAATTCTCTATGTTGTTCTGGCTCTTGAGATGGATTAATGTTTTGTTGAGGAGGAGGCTCAACTCTTCGAAGGCAATTGTGTGTCCAATCTTCAAAAGATATATATTCTGGTGGAATTTCAGGTAAGTGCATCAAAGAGAAGAATTTGGTGGAAGCATACTTCGTCAAAATTTCTTCAAAAGTGGATAAATAAGATGGAATATTATGTGCACGAAGTAGCCTCATAATATAAGTAGGGTAGATGATTGATGGCCTCGATCGATTCCAAAATTGTTTTAGTTCATCGAATATGAATTTTGCCCAATTGATTCGAGTTCCACTAAAGAGAGCATAAAGTGCTTTGTGCTCCAATTCTGTTATTTGCTCGTGACTCCCCATTCGTGGAATAATTGTGTTGATTATCATCCTTGTTAGGAGCCTAGCTTTTGAACGCAAGTACTTTGAGGCAAATTTTGGCATTTCTTCCTCCCATATTTGATGTGTAATACTATTCCGAGGTTTAAATCGCATATCGGGAATGTTGTGTAGGTCTTCGCCGGTGTCGGAGCATCCCAAAGTTCTTCATATTATTCCCGGAGTTAACCTAATCATGTTTCCATAAATGCTCGACCATAACCAATTATCTTCGTCCTTTGTATTCCATACTGAAGTGCTATCTAGATTGGCGTAAAATAAGAAGATAGCTAGTTGATCGATTTGAGTATCATTGGATTGAAATGAAATTAGGGTATCTACACCAGAACTTTCACACAATTCATCCAAGTTGTACATAGGAAATTTCAAGAGATTATAAAAGGGTCCTGTGTGAATTTTCTTCTTTTTAATTTCTTCATACCTCTTTATAGAATGAGGAGCTTTATTCATCCAACGTTCGATTTTCTCATCGGAACTTACTTGAGGGTTTGAAGACGTCGCAGTTTGATCTTGTTTTCGCTTTGGAGCTTTGATGTTCTTTGTACGAGGAGGCATTCTGAAATCGATGTGATGTAAGGCGGAATTTGAAGTTTATTTGAGAATCGGCAGAGAAGAAATTGTATTTGAATTTGAAAAGTATAAAAAAATGACGTTCTTTTTGGGGTTATAATAAAGGTCGATTGAATTCCAGACATCTGAAGCTAAAATCAGACGTCTGGTTTGCCCTAAAGATTATACAGAACAGGCAAACAGACGTCTTGTTGTTATGAATCAGACGTCTGATTTGATATAGATTGAAAGTTGTAGAGGCAGAGAGAATAATCAGACGTCTGGATTTGTATACAGACGTCTGTTTTGGTTTAATTGTGAAACAGATAACTAAGTCAGACGTCTGGAAAAAAGTTCAGACGTCTGAATTATTCTGAATTTTCTTTTGAAGAAGGCAGACCTTTATTTCAGACGTTTGGGGGCTATATCAGACGTCTGACATATGCACAGTCCTTAAAGTTGTGTCATATATCAGTGAATCAAACGTCTAAGGACAATAGTCAGACGTCTGAAAGGAGCAATTTTGCTAAAAATAGTATAAAATTGATGGTTATATTTATTTATCAAATGTATATATACATATACAATATAATAACTTATGAAATACATACAATAATTAATTTTGATTTTATTTATTTAGAAGGCGACGGTGTTTTCGGATTTCCTGAGTCGTTATCCTTCCATGGTCTAAGTGGAGACCAAATATTCCTACGTTCGTGAGTCCGTGGGGATCTAGAATATCGTCTTGGGGAAGGATCTGAAGGAGTGCGATACGAAGAAGATGGATCTAATGAACTGCAAGGTTTTGGTAGTGGTTCATGTACTTCTTTCTTTCGGGACGAGCAAAACTTTAGCGCTACTTGTTCTAGAAAACTAAGCCTTCGTGCCGTAACTTTCTGTTCGAAATAAAGTTCTCGTTGAAGATCCATCTGTTGTTTTTGGTAATGATGAATTTCATCAATTTTCTCCTTTGTATTAGGAGAAATAAACAAGGATCTTTTAGCCTTCTTATTGTTTGGAATAAAACCCGTATGATACGAGGACCACCTATTTGTTGGTTCTTGGTTTGGTGTAGGTGTCGGGAGACGTTGTGGTGTGTCTGCTGAGCTGTCCGTTGACGGTGTGAAGGCGGAGATAGATATATAGGAACTACCAGAAGACATTGTTTTTCTTAAATTTTCAGAATTTGATACTTTGTATTTATTTGTGATATAAATACATGTGTATTTATATATGATGAAAAGTTTATTTATAGGAAAATTAATTTTCTAAAATTTTAACGGTTCAGAAATTCATTAATTTGTGGTAATGAAAAGATGAACTAAATTTAGTTTTTAATTCAATTTTAATTAAGATCTTGAAATGAACAAATTCCTAAACTTCGTCTGAGTTTTATGAAATTTTGTTCATTTAATGGTTTTGTAAATATGTCGGCTATCTGATTTTCGGTACTTACATATTCTAAAGATATAGTTCCTTTTTCAACATTGTCTCGTAAGAAATGATGTCGTATATCTATATGTTTGGTTCGTGAGTGATTAACAGGATTTTTTGATAAATTTATAGCACTTGTGTTATCACAATATATTGGAGATTTTTTGATAATTTTACCAAAATCCATTAGTGTGTGTTGCATGTATATTACTTGCGCACATGCTAGAGCCACGAAAATGTATTCAGCTTCACAAGTAGATAACGAAACACAGTTTTGCTTTTTACTAAACCACGAAACTAAAGATTATCCGATAAAATGACATGTTCCACTAGTACTCTTACGGTCTGTTCTACAACCACCAAAATCAGCATCGCTATATGAGACTAGTTCAAAAGGTGATCCTTTAGGATAGAACAAACCATAATCTGTAGTACTAGATAAATAACGTAAAATGCGCTTAACAGATCGTAGATGAGATTCTTTTGGTTTAGCTTGAAATCGAGCACAAAGACATACACTCATCATAATATCTGGTCGACTAGCCGTTAAATATAGTAAAGAACCAATCATACTTCGATATAACTTTTCATCAAAATCTTTTCCATTTTCATCTTTTTCTAAGTGAATAGTGGTACTCATTAGTGTTGGTTTGCTTGAAGTTTTATCCATTTTAAATCGATGTAATAAATCGTTACAATATTTTTCTTGGTGAATAAAAATTCCATTTTCTAGTTGTTTTATTTGTAATCCTAAGAAGAAATTTAATTCTCCCATGTGTGACATTTCAAATTCATTTGTCATATTATTTGAAAAATCATTACATAGTTTTTCATTGGTCGAACCAAAGATGATATCATCAACATAAATTTGTACAACTAAAATATTGTCATTTTCTCTTTTAATGAATAAAGTTGTATCTATTTTTCCTATCTGAAAACCGGATGATATGAGGTGATTTTTAAGACGTTCATACCACGCACGAGGTGCTTGTTTTAATCCATATAGTGCTTTCTGTAATTTAAAAACATGATCGGGATATTCTTCATGAACAAAAAGTGGCGGTTGTTCGACGTATACATTTTCTTTAATAAAACCATACAAAAAGGCACTTTTGACATCCATTTGAAATAGTTTAAAATTGTTATGAGTTGCAAATGAGAGTAAAGTACGAATGGCTTCTAATCTTGCTACTGGAGCGAAAGTTTCGTCATAATCTATGCCTTCTTCTTGATTGTAGCCCTGAGCAACTAATCGTGCTTTATTTCTAACAATATTTCCATTTTCGTCTGCCTTGTTTTTAAATACCCATTTTGTTCCTATTACCGATTGATTTTCAGGTCTCGGTACTAATTCCCATACGTTATTACGTTCAAATTGATGTAGTTCTTCTTGCATAGCTATTATCCAAAAATTATCATTTGAGGCTTCTTTATAATTTTTTGGTTCAAGATTTGATACAAAAGCTACATGACTTATTTGATTGAGTTGATTTCTAGTAACCCTTGAATTAAGATCTCCAATAATATTATCTATTGGATGATTCTTAAGAATTCTAAGAGATGACAAAATATCGTTATTTTGTATACTGGCTTCATTATTACTAGAATTTGTTGAATTTATTAGTGGAATAATTTCTTCTTCATCATTAGTCTGTTGTTTAAAAAGATTTTCGTCGAATGAGACATGTAAACTCTCTTCTATAGTATTATTCTTTTTATTAAAAATTCTATATGCCTTGCTACGATCTGAATACCCAACAAAGATACCTTCATCGGCTTTTGGATCAAATTTTCCTAATTTATCTTTTGTATTTAATATAAAACATTTTGAGCCAAAAGTTTTAAAGTATGATACTTTAGGTTTTTTACCAAAAAATATTTCAAAACAAGTTTGTTTAGTCATTGGGCGAATAGTTACTCGATTCAATACATAACAGGATGTAGCAATAGCTTCGGCCCAAAAGTGTTTTGGTAATCCGCTACTATTTAATAGTGTTCGTGCACATTCTTGTAATGTACGATTTTTTCTTTCTACGACACCATTTTGTTGGGGTGTACGAGGAAAAGAAAAATTATGAGTTATCCCTTTTTTTATTGCAAAAGTTTGAAAAAAGATCATTTTCGAATTCTCCTCCATGATCACTTCTAATATTTTTAATTTTCAAATTCATTTGAGTTTTAATTCGTTTTGCAAATATTTTAAACATACCAAAAGTATCGCTTTTATGTTTTAGAAATAAAGTCCATGTATATCTTGAAAAATCATCGACTATTACGAAAACATATTTGTTATGATTAATAGATCTTATTTGTGTTGGACCAAATAAATCTAAATGTAATAATTCTAATGGTTGTTTTGTAGAAATATTATTTTTAGATTTAAACGAGCTTTTCTTTAATTTACCAATTTGACAATCGTCGCATAAATTATCTACTTTGTAACTTATTTTAGGTAACCCTCTTACTAACTCATGTTTAGCCAATTTATTAATATTCTTAAAATTAATATGACAAAATCGTTTATGCCATAACCATGGATCACCATGTTTGGCAGTTAAGCATAAGTTTGAATTTTTATTAATATTCATGTTTAATACATAAATATTTTTGTTTCTAAAACCTTCAAAAATGAGTTGCTTGTTATTATCTAAAATATTACATCTATCTTTTTCAAAATTTATTTGGAAACCTTTATCACATAATTGACTAATGCTTAACAAGTTGTGTTTTAAATTTTCTACTAGTAAAACGTTTGTAATAATAGGAGAGTTAGATATACCAGAATTGATGACTTCTCCAATTCCTATGACAAATCCCTTTGAATTGTCTCCAAATGTTACCGTTCCACCATCAATGTATGTTATATTTGATAACATTTTTGAGTTTCTGATCATATGTTTAGAGCAAGCGCTATCTAGTATCCATTTCTCCTTATTTTTTATTTTGGGTACCTGCAAGATAAAAAATGTTTTAATTGGTACCCATCTATTTGATTAGGGTCCTAATTGTTAGAAGAAGGTAGCCACACCCAAGATGGTTTGATACCTTTATAAATATAGTTTTTATTATAGATTATATTTTCTAAGTAATTACTAATATGCTTTTGTCTAATCAAATTATTATTTGTTTTAGGAACCCAAATTTTCATATTTTTGGTATTCAACTTTTGTTTAGATAAACTTCTAGTTTCTATATAATTAATATTTTTAGCATTATTTTCCTTTTGTTTAGAACATTTTTTAAATCCTATTCCATTTCTATTACCCGATGGTTTTGATGTTTTGATAAGATTTTCCAAATCTTGTTTTCCTTTGTTGAATTTTGATACATTATTGGTAATTTTATCTAATTTTTCATTTAATTCTCTATTTTCTGTTTTCAATAATTCAATGCTATTTTTAAGATCAACATTTTCTTTTACTAGAGTACTTTCTATCACATTATTTCTTAAATTTTCTTGAGATATTTCAAGTTCTTCTTCTAAAATAGTTTTTTCATCTTTCAACATTCCTACTTCAAGTTCTAATCTATTTACTTTTACTATATATTCTTTGTTCAATTTTTTAATTTGTCTAAATTTATCATCTAATTCTATGCTAAGTTCAAGTAATTCTTCATAGCTAAGTTCCGGACATACCTCATCTTTTTGTGCCATAAAGCATACATTAGCTTGCTCTCAGTCACTATCGCTTTCACTTTCTAAAGATGAAGAATCAGTGTCATCACATGTTACTTTGAAAGCTTTCTTCTTTTTGAATTTTTCCGATCTGCTCTTCTTTTTATCATTGTTAAGCTTTGGGCAATCCTTTTTCATGTGTCTGTATTGATCACATTCATAACACTTAATTTGAGATAGATTTGTTGAGTTGATCTTTCCTTCTTTTTGAAACTTGGTCATTTTTCTAAATTTCTTGAATCTATTATAGTTTTTGGCAATGAATACTATCTCATCTTCATCTAAATCTGAGTCATCATTCTTTATTGATGGAAATGCTATGTTCTTCTTCTCCGAATTTAATTCTTTACGTGCCTGCAAATTAGCTTCATAGGACATCAAATTTCCTATCAACTCTTCAACTTTGAGAGCAGAGAGATCATTAGCTTCTTCAATAGCTAATACCTTTCTTTCCCAATCAGGTGTTAAAGAGTTGAGTATTCGAGAAACTAAATCAAAATCAGTAAACTTGACTCCTAATGCCATAAGATCATGTTGAATAGTTTGAAATCTAGAATACATGTCTACTATAGTTTCATTTTGTTTCATTTTAAATGATGAAAATTGATTTTGCAAAATTGAAATTTTAGTTTGTTTGACCTTTGTTGTACCTTCATGTGTAATTTGTAAGGTACGCCAAATATCAAATGCAGTTGTACATAACATGACATGTGAAAATTCATTTTTGTCTAGTGAGCAAAACAGAACATTCATAGCTTTAGCATTATTTGATGCTGATGTTTTTTGTGCATCGGTCAATGTGTTCATAGCAGTAGTTGGTGCTTCATATTTATCTTGAGTGGCTGACCAAATTTCTAAACCATTAGCTTCCATAAAAATTCTCATACGTGTTGACCAATACGAGTAATTAGAACCATTAAAAAGTGGAGGTCGTGCTGTGGATTGTCCTTCTTGAAAAATACTTGCCATATTAGAATGATTTAAAAAATGTGTTACTGTTCTTTTAAATGAACCTTGCTCTGATACCAATTGAAAGTCTATATGAGTGGATTGTATAGGATATATGCAAGTATAAACAACTAACTATATAATATAGCTCGATAAATGATAGTAGCAAAGTAAATGAAAATAATCACACCGATATTTTATACTGGTTTAGACCTCCCGTCCTACGTCCAGTCCCGAAGCTCCTCTTCGGGATTTCCTTTCAACTAACCCTCACTTGACCCGGAGGAACAGGTTTACAATTGCAGAATTACTTTTTCAAGAATGTGTTCTATAACACGGATGTTGACTATTGAGTACAAGTGCTTCCAATATATCTATCTAGAGAATATTTGAATGAGAAGTTCTGAATATATGGAAGAGTTAAATATAGGTAGTTGATTGCTTATAGATCAGGAATAAATCAGAGTACAAGAGATAAGAGTGTAAGTGAGTAAGGTAAAATCTTCTCTTGAATTCCTGATGCTATTTCTAGTGATGAAGAGTCTCTATGTGTAGTTGCCTTCATTAACAATCGTTGTATAGTTGCTCCTTTTGGTGATGAAGAGTTGCAGTGAAGAGGAGCGGATGTGTCTCTTCGGATGTGATAGTTGGTGTTTGAATTTACATAGTTGAGCCCATTTTCAGACGTCTGGAAATTAGCCTTAGACGTCTGGCCTTCATATATTTTTTGTGTCTAGTAGCATTTCAGACGTCTGAGTTTATAATCCAGACGTCTGGTCTTTACTTCTGTTTTGTGTCTGGATGTATGTCAGACGTCTGAGTTCTAGATCAGACGTCTGGTTTCTTCTGAGATTGTGAACCAGAGGAATCATTCAGACGTCTGGGTAGTGCACTCAGACGTCTGAAAGTGTGTATGTTGCTTTATCTTATGCATGTCCTATTTCTCTTCAACTTCTACTAATTTGACGTCTTTTGATTCTTCTCTTGAGTGTTGTTTTAGTCTCTTTGGTGATGCTACTCTATCAACTACCTGTAATATAGATCTATATGTACATTCAATTTCCATTGTATAGTTGTTATCATTGAAACCATAGAATTGATTTCCTAACAAATTGCTCAAAATACCGCGTTGTAAATAAATTTTGGCAAATCTCAGAATATATAGTAAATAAATAATCACAAATCACAGAGTAAAATAATGCAGCGGAAGTAAAAGAAATAGTAGTTCATGAAGCTACTATGTAAATATATCAGAGTTAAATAAGATACAGCAGAAGAAATAAAATACAACAGAAGTCTGAATATGATAACCAAGTACAAGCTGAATAGAATAACAGAACTGAAATAGATAGGACAAGACAAGCAGATAATCTCCAGCGATTCAAATCTCCAAGAGAGCGGAAATCCAAATCTGTGAATAACTCAGGCTGACCCGAGTGTAAAGCAAAACACAAAACACTCGAGTCAGGACAATATATACATATATAATGTAAACTAACTCAAGTGAACTGTAATAAAGGTACAAGTAACTTAGAAGATGCTTGGGACCGCCCATCCTCAAAGGATCCGTTAAACTATTTACTATATAGTAATATACGCTATATACAGTGGTGTCTAATCAGTAAAGTATAATCATATAGAAAATAGCGTTAAGGGGATGGTGAACCTTAACGCGGTCGGATCTTTAAACCAAAATCGTAGTGGGCTCGATATGGTAGGTGACACGGCACACAAGGCAATGCCAGGGTAGATATACCAATTACGCACATGGACTGATGGAAACGCATAGCAGCCACTACCGCTCCACCTCGAACAACACTCCCAAATCAAGGGTGCGCACCGAATCAATCACAAGTAATAGAATGGTATCAAAGAAGTGTGTCCGATAAGAGGTGCTACCTCACTGGTCCGAGATCGCTCCTATTTTAGCCACCTTATGCCAACTCACGGGAGTTGGGTCCACGTATATACCTTAGGATCGTCGCTACCATCCTACTTCATTCTGGAAACTCCACCGCGTACATAGTTATTAAAGTGGTTTTCAGTATCGACAGAGAGTATGTCCATATCTGATCCCGGTCTCTTTAACAACCAATTGTTATTATAACCCGTGGTTATAATTTAAAACAGTTTATACTACAAAATATAATATCATTTCAAATCCAAATCTTTATCAAAATAAAGATTAAATCAATTCCAAACCATTTCAATATATTTAAAATATCATATCATTTCAAAACTTCATTTCAAATCATTTTAATATATCAAAATATCATATCTTTCCAAAACTTCATTTCAAATCATTTTATATACCAAAATAACATTTGAGTTCAAATCTAAATATTCAACTTTAAATACTTTTTAAATTCAAAGATATCATTCATTTATTATCATTTCAAGTCACCTTTTAAATAGTTTATATTTCAATCAAAATAATTCATCTAAACCATTTAAAAGTGTAAATATTATACTTTCAAATCAAGTATTAAAATTTTCAAAGTTTCAATTCAATTCAATCATTTATTTCAATTAAATTTCCATAGACCATTTCAAATCTTATAAATTTCAAATATAGATTTAATCCACAAAATAACTATTCCAATTTATAAAATAATTCCAAGCTTTATTATCTATATTTCACAAGTCTAATATCTTTTAAATAGATTCAAATTACAAGTAAACCAAATGTTTTTCATACTAATATAAACTTCAATTATTTATTCCAAGATTTAATATCATTTCAAATTCATTTCAAAATATCAAAATATCATTTCAAAACATCATCTATTTGATTTAATTTAAATACCATTTAATCATATTTCAAAATAGTTGTATTTCCAAAATCAACTATTCCATTTAAATCATTTAAATTCAATTCATTATATTTAATAATTAAATATTAAATTTCCAAAATTTAATCTTTTTCAAAGATCATTTATTCATTTGAATTTATTAAACAAAGAAAATTCAACTTTCGCAGCACTTAGAAAATGCTACGAAATGTTATGTTTAAAAACCGTTCATTAACAAAAGACGGCATTTAAAATGCTGTAATATCTTAATTTAGTTTCAATTAAAATTTAAGTTAAATTTAACAACTATAGCACTAACAAAGTGCTATAATAACCCTTAGTTCAAATTTGCTATTAGGTTCATTTAAAACAACTACAGCATTTTCCAATGCTGTAATATCTTTACATTACATTTCAAAAATGATGTCAAATCAAATTCGGAGTTTTATTTACAATTTAACACATAATTAACTTTTAATATAAATCATTTTAACTTATAAAATCATATATTTTCACACTTTAAAAACAATCATTTAAATACCTTTATTTCTAAGATTTTATAAAGTCAAATTTCCATACAAAAAAATCAAATTAAATAACAATTAAATTTCCATTTCTTCAATTAAATTCTTAACTTAACAACTAAGTTTAAATTTCCAAAATATAACTTATTTCCATTTATTTTACTTAATTAAAGATTCACTTTAAACAAATTTCACAAAATTCAATTTAAGTTATATTTCCAAATTCAGCTTAAATATTCATTTATTTCATATTTTAAGTTATACAAAATCATTAACACTTTATAAAATCATTATTTCTTAACAAAATCATTAAGTTCATTTTTAAATCAAATTTGTCAAATATTCTTACTTTACATAAATTCCATTTATAAACAAGATCATAAATTCCAAAATTTACTTATATTTCAAATTCTACTTCACCATTTACTTAATTCACTTATTTAATTTGTAGAAAATCACAATTATTTTATAGAAATCATTTTAATAAAGTTTAAATCAAAATATCATAATATTTACATATTTAAAATATTTAAAAATTTCAGAAAAATATATAAACCACGGGTCTGTATACCATTTTCTAGCCTAGGTCAAGTGGTACGGATATGTATCATTTCAATCCGCAGTTTACAAAGAAAAAACCGGATTCTATCATTTCAAACCCGCAATCCCAAGTTAATAAAATAAATAAAAGGTCGCTCAGGCTTATCATTTCAGCCCATAACGATCTTTCCCTATTCTAAAGTCCGTTCGAGTATGTATCATTTCAACCCATAATGAACCTAATCTACAAGGAACTTGCAGTGTCATAACAGATATAAATAATATAATAGCATGAAATAACAGTAACATATGATATAACAGGTGTAATAACAGGTGTGAACATCATATGATAATAATATAAGCATATATAACATGATGATATACATTACAGATTCAAATGATGTCGGTTTATCAGTTATATAAGTACATATTGTCAGGTGAGAATAACTCACCTGTATTAGCTGGAGATGACAAACAATAACACACAACAGAGAAGCTTCGAAGGCACGACAACACGAATATGATTTGAGAGTGGAGAGCCAAAGCTAAAAGAAGAGAGCAAGTGCAAAAATCAATGTAAATAAGTAGAAAAAGGATAAGAAAAAGTTGAAAATCATTACCCAAACTTTCCTCAATAGCCATGGCCGAAATTCTTTTGTTTCAGAAATGAAAATGAATGTACGTGAATAGAAAATAGAGTATGCAGCTGAAAGATGTGGATAGTAAAGGCTAATTGATGAAAAGGTAAGTTACAAATGTGAAAGGTTGGAAGATAAAAGGCCTTAGGCAAATCAAAAGTCATAACCTTTCAAATTTCTTTTAATTTCTTTATATAAGTTTATATTACAGAAAATAATAATAATTTCAGTCACAAATTCGAAAATATAATAAAATATAAAATATATATAAATATTTATTAATTATATACGGTTAAAATAAGAAAATAGCACAAAATTGCAAACTAGTCTAGAAAATTTGAAAATAAACAGAATAAACTTTGGAAAAATTATATGGATTTGGGAAAATATTTATAAATAAAGATAAGAACATAAAATAAAAATTCATTCACAAAATGAATAAATAAATTTTAATTAAGTATAATTTAATTGAAGAAAACAGCAGAAAAATAGAAACTTGCCTTTAAAAATAGAAAATAAATTCAATAAGCTTTGGAAAAACTATATAATCACTTTAAATTATTAAAAGACAAAATTATACATAAAATAAAATATTAACACATATTAGAACAAAATATGACAAATAAAATATAATTTAAAATAGACAATATTGCTAAATACATCGGTTTACACACAATATTGAAATATACATAACTTTCACAATTTAACTCCGTTTCCAACGAAAAGCTGTATTCAAGTTATTAAATCTATTTTCATAATAAAAGATAAAATTTAAGAATTTGAATATTTAAATTTAAAAGTTAAAAGTCAAAGTTTGAACAGAAATTCACTTTTCAGTGAAATATCCAATTTATACTAGTTCGAAGTTATAGTTCACATAATAATTAACATTTATTTTTAAAAATGAAATGTTTGAAATCAAACAAATTTAAATAGTTTCAAAATAAAAATAAAGTCAAATTTTAAAATATAGGCCAAAATCTAGGGTTGTTACAGACATGGTCAAAACCAAAACCTTAAAATTCCTAAGTTAAAAAAAAATATTGATATGGTTGATGTTGTCGAAAGGTTTAGTCAAAGTTATCAAAATATGTCATATCCATTGAAGTCGAGAGGTTTCAGGTTTGACTCATGTGTACTTTAAACGTTTCGACAAAGATGGGCAGAAGCAACTCTAAAGTTAAAGAATTTCAACCTTGTTGAAAGCAAGTAGTCGAAAGGTTCAATACTCTTCAACCTTGTCGAGAGCTCATTGCCTAAAGGTTACACCATTAAATTATCTAACCTTTCGACAACAATGAAAAGTTGGCATCACAATACCTTCCGTCCCTATCGAAAGGTACAAAGAAGGAAAATCCATTATTGTTGCCTCGGTCTCCTTCGTAGGGGTAGAAAGGTCATTTTGAGTTACCAAATTGTACACGAGTGGGTTCCACATTATCATATTGGATTTAACCAAACCCAAACCCGATAATAAATGCAGTTTTCAAATTTTTCTTGAAGAACAAGTAAAACAAACCCATTAACAAAACTGATTTCATCTGGAATTGACTTAATTCGATTTCGGAGAGGAATACAAATTTTCAACAAATCAAAAACCAGGATTAAAAACCAAAAGCTAAATTTAGAGACTTTGGATTTAAATTGAACCCGATAAGGGGATTTTCCTTTATCAAACATCACCAGCTTAAAAATCCAAAGCCATAGATGAATTTTGTTAGAAACCGATTTAGAGAAAAAAAAATTCAACGAACTAAACAAAAATTAGATTTCGATTTCGGGTTTGGAAAACTGAGAATTTAATCAAAAACCGATAAAGGGTAAAGATTAGATTAAGATTTATGAAACGAATTCAAGAAATTACCTTGTTGTTGCAAATCGAGATTCCAAAAATTTTAGGAAATATTTTACTTGTATACGATGATTTTAATTTTAGATAAAAGAGGAAGAAAGAGACGAAGCATACTATATATGAAAAGTCGTTGTTTGCGCCAAAAATGGTCACAAACCCCAAATGTCGTGAAAGCACCAGTGTATGAACACAGATCAACAATATATGATTACCAATCACAGATCTAAGTAATGTAGAGGATAAAAAATGAAGAATAATCAACTTAAGACGGAAAGAAACAGTCAGAGACACAGGATTTATAGTGGTTCGGCTATCTCCGGTCTACGTCCACTCCAAACGTTAATCTTTTATTGACTTTCCTTGCTGGTTACAACTGATTACAGCGGATTACAATGAAGAAATTCGAGTACAACAGTAGCTTGGTAATGCAAAGGTGTTTCCGGCAGAATGGACGTTTGATAGCCAAAAGATCCTCTTTCTATAGGCTATGGGGTGGTATTTATAGACGCTCCATGCAAATATCTCGCTCAAACTTCGGAAGACTTCTTCTGGCACGTGAGTGGGCCCACGCGATCGATCCCACGAAGTTTCGACTCGATCCATGATCGATACGAACGTGATTCGTATCGATCAAGATTTTGTCCAATGGAGTCGAAACTTGGTGTGAACATTCTTTAGCTTGTACGTGAGCTCCTGTGAAAATTTCATAGCATTTGGACTTATAGATCTCCAGATATGATCGATACGAGATGTAGTGTTCGTGTGGTATTACATTCGCATCGATTAATTTCGTATCGATACTGGATCGTATCGATACAGCACACGTGCTTGCCGATGACATAGCATTACTTCCAAGGCTCGATCCGTTTTCTACGCCGCGTTGAACGCATCTTCCCTTGATTCTTGCATATTTCCAGTTCGCATCCAGGCTTCATGCCCATTCATATCCACCTGTCTCCATAACGTGCTTCGAATCCATTACTTCGTATCCACAAAACCTGCTTCCTTCATACCCTTCCCAAGCGTGTTGCTCGTATCGACCCACGAGCAATCGATACGATATGTCCAACTAAAGCCCGGAAACCA
The DNA here is from genome assembly GCA_030737815.1 of Allium fistulosum. Taxonomy (NCBI): domain Eukaryota; kingdom Viridiplantae; phylum Streptophyta; class Magnoliopsida; order Asparagales; family Amaryllidaceae; genus Allium; species Allium fistulosum. The sequence continues at coordinate 946,198,604 of CM060906.1, read as the reverse complement.
TTGCTTCCATTCAGTATCGACCCAGCAACGATCGATACGAAGTTCACCCGTGCATCCATCCAACTGATACGCACTGCATCGATGCGAAGTACATCGATTCGAAGTAAACTCCAACTTTCCTCCCTGATCGGTACGAACCGATCGAGGCGAACAAACCATCACACGCTTACCTATTCGATCCGGGTCCACTGCCATCAAGTCGAAATCCATCTAGCCTTCCTACCTGATCGATACGAACGCACTGTTCGTATCCATGCTGATCGATATGAATAACACGTTCGTACCTATGCCGGACCGATACGAACAACATCGGTTCGAAGTGCTGCCTGCCGTTACGAAATGTATCGATACGAACCATTACTCACGTATTTTAACCCATCCATATCTCGAGCATACGAACTCCGATTGACCTGAAATTTGAAACTTAGCCTCTCCTAGCCTTGATCATCGTTCCCAATCGATCCCGCCTTGATTGGAGCTCGGTCAAATTTTGACGACATCGACCATAGTCTTGATCCCACTCAATTTCTAATCCTAATATCCATCCTTTTCCAGCTAATTTGTTGATATTCCAGCCTTGACCAAAGGGTGGGATAACATTTGCCCCCCAAAACATGCCTTGTCATAAGAAGGTGTGTTTTGACTTTTGAAAAGTTCCGAATCCGATATCCAAAGTTCATCGCCATATCATCCAAGCGATTCGTTCTTGACTGCTCCGAGTCGATGTCTGATTCCAAATCCAGTAACCAATGCCTTAGCCAATTCCATATCCATCCGTACTTGATATCCGAGTCCTAATCCATCATTATCCAATAACCAATAACCAAATCCAGGACCTCTCCGGGTCGATACCCAAGTCCTTTGTCGTTCATAGCCAATATTCATATCTGTAACCTCTCCGGGTTCTTGCCAGGTGCAATCCACACCTGACGACCGTGGTCTAGTGTCCATGAACGCTGAGTAATGCCATGGCTTAAGTCCTAAGCCGAATCTTGGTCGCTCCGGACCTTTGCCGAGCATAGTCCATACTCGGCGACCTGAAATAATAATCGATAATATAGAGCCTAAGTCCTAAGCCGAATCCTGGTCTCTTCGGACCCTTGCCGAGCATAGTCCATACTCGACGACCTAAAATAATAACCGATAATATTGTGGGGCCTAAGTCCTAGGTCGAATCCTGGTCTCTCTGGACCCTTGCCGAGCATAGTCCATACTCGATGACCATTTACCAAAAAATAGATAAAAATTCAATCAAAATCCAATCCAAATCAAATCGAAAAACCAAAAATCCATACCATAAATCCAAATCAATGTCCAAAACAGAAAACAATCATCCAAACCAGAAAATAAATAAAACAAGGAGTTCAAACCAAACTCCAAAACCAAGCCAGAAAAGACAAATGTCCAAACCAAAAGAAAAAGCGGATTTCACAAACCATAGCATCGTGATTTATCATCATCCAGAGCATGCCTAGGGGCCATCTCTGTCCCCATACATGAGTAAATGACTTGGTCGTTTGCCAGTAGTTTGCTACTTATTTCATATCATCCCTGTCAATTGATAACCAATCGACCATCATTCCTGGGCCTCGCGCCATCGTTGTTTGAGGTAGATGGTGGTTGCTCCTGTTCCACCATCGCATTCCGAGCCTCGACATATTGTCGCAACTGTCCATTCCTTACATGCTCCTCAATAATGTCCTTTAGATGCCTGCAACTATTTGTATCATGTCCGTCCAAATCGTGAAAAAGACAGTGCCTTCCTGATGCCCTTTCACGTTCTCAGGGCTCTCTCCTAGCTGGCCTTCGGTAGGGAAGGCGATTCCTAGTCTCCATAAATATCCGTTCCAACGTCTCGTTCAACCCTGTGTAAGTGGAGAATTTTGGCTCTCTCCACCGCTTCCTAGCTTTTCCTGATTCATCATCCATCTTCCTTTTTCCTTTATCTTTATCTTTATCCGAGCTTCCGCTGGATGGCCCTCCATCCTCAGTCGCATTCACCTCCTTTAATTTCATATCTGAACACGCATCTTCCCGCCGAAGGAATCTCTCAACTTCGTGAAAGAATTCCCCTAGATCCATTGGTGGGTCCCGTATTAGAGATACTTTGAAATCTGAATCCTCTCTGACTCCTGATACGGCTTCCAATAAAACCATCGATGGATCCGGCCGATCCACTGAAGCAACCTCTACATTGAACCAAGTTAGGAAAGCCTTGAGTGATTCGTCTGTCCTTTGTTTTACTGATGTTAGCGTCATCACGTTCTTCGGCCTTTTGATATGAACCCGAAACTGCTTCAGAAACCTGTCCACCAATTCTGTCCATGTCCTATTAGACCCTTCCTCCAGCTGTCTAAAACACATCGCAGCTATATCTGTCAAGTATAGAGGGAAACATCGGGCCATCACTTCCTCCAATGCCCCCAGCACTTCCATATGTCTTGTATATCTCATCAAGTGATCAGTAGGATCAACCTTGCCATTGTACATTTCCAAAGTAGGTAGCTTAAACTCTGGTGGATTCCGAGCAATTCTGATGTCACGAGTAAACAGACTCTTGTTTACTCCTTCCTGATCTCTGTTTGTCAAGCCTTCGTGCATAGTTCGCCTAATAATCTCAGCCAATCCAACGTTGTCCGCCAAGGGTTGCCCCCCCCCCCCGAGTCCTCGAGGGAATTCTGGTACGTACTCTTCATCACGCGCTCCTGCATTCCTACCAACATCTTGTCGTGTGGTGTCACCTGGAATTCCTCCATGGATTGGCCCATTGTTGCCAGGTGGTGTGCCCCCATGCCTGGATCCGTCTAGATTAGCAGTTGTGTGCTGATCAGGGGTTGTGCCTTGTTGAGCGGCTCCATTCGATTGCCTGTTTGGTCCTTCTGCTCCAGCTCCGTGGATCTGAACTCCTGAAGCTCCAGCTGTTCCTGCTTGTCCAAACTATCTAAGGAGGTTCTGCATCATTTCCTCCTGCCTTTTCAGAAACTCTTCATGCATTGCTCCCATCATCATTTCCATCTCGTCTCTGGTGATGAAAGCTGAAGTCTGATTAGCCCCTGATGATGCCTCCTGGCTCCCTTCATGTTGACTTCTCTCGGCACTTTGTCTTCTACTTGATTGCCTTGTCATAGCTCTTTAGATCTGAACCCTTAAGCCTTCAAATCTGAACTCCAAATCTGGTATAGCGGGTGCTTGTTCTTCTCAGTGAAAGCACCAAAGTGTTTGTGCCAAAAATGGTCACAAATCCCAAATGTCGTGAAAGCACCAGTGTACGAATACAGATCAACAATATATGATTACCAATCACAGATCTAAGTAATGTAGAGGATAAAAAATGAAGAATAATCAACTTAAGACGGAAAGAAACAGTCAGAGACACGGGATTTATAGTGGTTCGGCTATCTCCGGTCTACGTCCACTCTAAACGTTAATCTTTTATTGACTTTCCTTGCTGGTTACAACTGATTACAGCGGATTACAATGAAGAAATTCGAGTACAACAGTAGCTTAGTAATGCAAAGGTGTTTCCGGCAGAGTGGACGTTTGATAGCCAAAAGATCCTCTTTCTATAGGCTATGGGGTGTTATTTATAGACGCTCCATGCAAATATCTCGCTCAAACTTCGGAAGACTTCTTCTGGCACGTGAGTGGGCCCACGCGATCGATCCCAAGAAGTTTCAACTCGATCCATGATCGATACGAACGTGATTCGTATCGATCAAGATTTTGTCCAATGGAGTCGAAACTTGGTGTGAACATTCTTTAGCTTGTACGTGAGCTCCTGTGAAAATTTCATAGCATTTGGACTTATAGATCTCCAGATATGATCGATATGAGATGTAGTGTTCGTGTGGTATTACGTTCACATCGATTAATTTCGTATCGATACTGGATCGTATCGATACAGCGCACGTGCTTGCCGATGACATAGCGCTACTTCCAAGGCTCGATCTGTTTTCTACGCCGCGTTGAACGCATCTTCCCTTGATTCTTGCATATTTCCAGTTCGCATCCAGGCTTCATGCCCATTCATATCCACCTATCTCCATAACGTGCTTCGAATCCATTACTTCGTATCCACAAAACCTGCTTCCTTCATACCCTTCCCAAGCGTGTTGCTCGTATCGACCCACGAGCAATCGATACGATATGTCCAACTAAAGCCCTGAAACCATTGCTTCCATTCAGTATCGACCCAGCAACGATCGATACGAAGTTCACCCGTGCATCCATCCAACTGATACGCACTGCATCGATGCGAAGTACATCGATTCGAAGTAAACTCCAACTTTCCTCCCTGATCGGTACGAACCGATCGAGGCGAACAAACCATCACACGCTTACCTATTCGATCCGGGTCCACTGCCATCAAGTCAAAATCCATCTAGCCTTCCTACCTGATCGATACGAACGCACTGTTCGTATCCATGCTGATCGATATGAATAACACGTTCGTACCTATGCCGGACTGATACGAACAACATCGGTTCGAAGTGCTGCCTGTCGATCGATACGAAATGTATCGATACGAACCATTACTCACGTATTTTAACCCATCCATATCTCGAGCATACGAACTCCGATTGACCTGAAATTTGAAACGTAGCCTCTCCTAGCCTTGATCATCGTTCCCAATCGATCTCACCTTGATTGGAGCTCGGTCAAATTTTGACGACATCGATCACAGCCTTGATCCCACTCAATTTCTAATCCTGATATCCAACCTTTTCCAGCTAATTTGTTGATATTCCAGCCTTGACCAAAGGGTGGGATAACAGTCGTCCAAATTCTCAACCGTTGGATCAGATTTGAATGGACGTCCCAGATCAAGCGGGAAGTTTTATAGCTTTCGATAAAGATTACTTGGAAAGTCAAAGCATCCCTTCGAAGGGGGGCAAATGTTACATTAAAAATCAACCTTTCGACTAAGACGAAATGTCTTACAACAAAAGCAAAAGGAAAGGAGTACAGCCCAAACCTTTCGAAGGAGTCGAAAGGATGCGGTCATCAGAATTCATTAGCATCCAACCTTTTGAAGGAGTCAAAAGGTTCCATCTCTAGTATCCATGGTGTTCTTACCTTTCGAAGGGGATGAAGAAGTCAAAGCAAGTGTGAGCAACTACTTAGTGACCTTTTCGAAAGCATAACAAGCCTTTCGAATCGGTTGAAGCACATCCAGGTTACCTTTCGACAATGACGAAAGGTTTATGAAGAAAGCAGCACTCACAACTCAACAAAGAGCGAAAGACAACCTTTCGACAACGTTGAAGCAAAGCACAGCTCTCAAAGAGCAACCTTATGACAAGGTCAAAGGGTTCACAACAACCAAGAGAAGAGCAACCTTTCGATAAAGTTGAAAGGTTCACAGCAGTATAAAGAAGGCAAACCCTTCAACAAAATCGAAAGGTTTATGAAAGCATAAAGAGAAGCAAACCTTTCGACTAAGTCGAAAGGTACAGAAAAGCAGATGAAAGGCGAACCTTTCGACACAGTCGAAATGTTCAAAGCTGCATATAAAAGGAAAACCTTCTGACCCAGTCGAGAGCATAAAGTCGAAAGGAGGGCCGCCTGCATCTATAAATAAGACCCAAGGGGTCCTGTTTTGGGTATCTGAATTCTCTCATTCTAATCTTGTATTTTCTTAATCAATACATTGTAACCTTAATCAGGTGCTGATTTGGGAATTTAATAAAAATAGAGTTCTTTCATGAATAAAGAGGGAAGTCTTATGCTCTATTAATTGCTTTATTGTTTGATTATACTTTTGTTGGATTGACTCCCAATTTCAGGTTTAACATCATCGAAAATGTTCTTGTCAACAAGGTCGACAATACTTCTGCTACAAGTAACTACTACAACCTTTCGACGCCCTTAACCTTACAGTTTAAACCTTTTGATAAGGTTGATAATGCAATTGGTCTAAACAGCATTGGTAACCTTCTGAAGTGATTAACTTTGAGACCTAAACCTTTCGACTAGGTCAAAAGTGTTTATGCTATAAAATATCAATAACCTTTCGGAGTTATAGTCCAAGTGGTCTAACCTTTCGACTAGATCGAAGACTACTCTTTAAGTATAGATACTTGGACTTATAAGGCTTAATCCAAAAGATACCGTTCCTAAACCTTTCGACAAGGATCAAAGATACATCATATAAGTGACCTAACCTTTCGACAAGGTTGAAAGCTTCTACATATCCACTGAGAAGTTTGATATCCAACCAAGACCCAAAGAGGGTTATCCTCCTGACCTTTCAACAAGATAAAATCTAACCTTTTAAGGACAAATTCAAGGAAATCCAATCTAAACAAAGAAGGAAACTCTTGAAGAGGATCTCATACTAACTCAATAAAGTTAGAAGGTTTCATAACCCAGCACCTAAACCTTTCGACGATGTCGAAAGGTCTGATTCGAAAGCTATCTACCAGTAAGGCTAAGTTTGAAGGCAATTCCGAAAGGATTCACATCCACTATTCATAGAAATGACTTTCATCTTCCTAAGCACTATTTTGGGGTGTTGACAAGAAATCTTGTTAACAGTAAGAATCCTTTGGATATTGATTTGGAGAAACCTTGCGACACATTCGAAAGGCCTTGAAGCTTCCAGTTTTGATGGCAGCATCCCTTCGATTTCTTCGAAAGGTTTGGCCGGAACTCTTCTCACTTGTTCTATGCTTCAAGTGGTTTCGACTCAGTCGAAAGGTAATTTTTGGAGAAACACCTGCTTTCAGCTGAAAATGCTGAAAATAAGAAAGTGAACAAAAAACCTATTGAGAATGGTAAGCTTTAACTTTAGTAATACAAAAAAAGAATGTTAATGCAGAAAGGAAAAAAAAAGATTTTTTTCAGTTTAGCCTAGTTTAAACTTATTACACTTTTAGCCCTATTTGAAAACTTATCACACTTATAGCCCACTTTTGGTCAGAGCTAGACAAAGCATACTGGCAACATTTCAATGTCGCCCGTGTTTGTTTGTTTTTTTTAAATGTAATTGTTCTCTACATTTTTTCTTTTTAACATTTACATTGGTTCCTTTTCAAAAGGAGCCAATGTAAAATTGGAAATATAACATTTGAAATGTCGTTGATATACTTTGGTTTATTTTTATTTTTTACATAGGCTAATGCAAATTTTTTTTTAAAAAGATAATATTGGCGACATTTCAAATGTCGTCAGTGTACTTTGGTCAGCTCGACACTGAACTGGCCAAAAGTGGACTATAAGTAATTTAAGTTTTTAATTGGGGTAAAAGAGTAATAAGTATGCAAAACTTGGCTAAATTTTTTTAAAAAATGTTGGGGTATGATGATTTTGTTAAAATAAATGGGCGTGTAAGCAAATAATGGTGGGTAAATGCTAAATGAGGATTTTCACTTTAAGGGCTTATTTGTGCAGGGTAATAAGTTTTAAGGACACTACTTTTGCAAAATTAGTTTTAAGGACGATTTACAGAAAAAAAAAAAAATTTATCATTTTCAGTTATACTGAAATAACGATGGGGAAATGCTAAATAGAGTCTGCCATTCACAAGCCCACTTCATATTTTCCTGCCCGTTTTTCCCCCGAACCCAAAATCTCCAATTCCTATACAATACAAACTTTCCAAATTCATCAATACAGTGGTTAGTTGATCGCTTCCTCAGTCATCTTCGAATGTAAGTTGTCCTTTCCCCCCTTATTTTCATGCATTTCTTTGTCGATATTTTTGATGTCAAAGCTTCCTTTTGGTACTAAATTTTCCAAATGCTGTAGAAAAATAGGTCATAGACAGTTTCTAAACGACTGCAGTATAATATGAATTTTTGTTTTTATTGCTGATTTGGTTCGATTTCCTAGTGAAAAGTAGATAAATTTATAACTCTAGTGTTATAATTCTATAACTTTGATGCAGTTAATGGTGTACTGTAATGTTGATTTACAAGTATTGTGTGATCTGTTGGCTTAAGTGGACTTTTTATGCGTGTTTAAATCAATGCAAACACATTAAAAATTTTGCACTCGAATTTAAAGTTAGTTTTTGTTCAATATTGAAATCAAAGTTTGAAGAACGGTGAATACGAATAATTGACCATTGAATAGTGTGAATTGTTTGCTCATCTCCACTATCTAGTGTTACTGTAACTTTTGGTTCATCAACAATGATCTTATACCACAGAACAAACTTGAAGAATTGATGCCTATGGCAATAAATAAATATGTGAAATAAAAGGGGAAATACATGAAGAATTGATGCTTGTTGCTAGTAAAAAAAGAACAAATTCCATCTTCAAAGAATTGTGTACATCTGGAGACAATAAACTTATGTGCAGTAATTTTATTATTCAAACAATAACACTACAAATCCCAATAGCACTAATAAAATTCTTTAAAAAATTGAAGAGCTTACATCTAAGTATGTACATGATAAACTGTGAGTAAAAGTTTCCTTTAAAATCAGGAAAGCTTCATCGCTCAGTCTGAGTTAGCATCACTTGATTTCTAAGCTGTGTCTATATCTCACTATTTAGAATGAAATAAGCATTGACAAGAGATGTAAACAAATGAGGGTAAGAACCAACAACAGTCCATCATCGAATCCAAGCATCATCCAACCAACAAGTCCCTAACAAAATAGGGAAAACCAATAAAAAGAATTAAAGTTGAAGTTCTTGAGTACCCGAAAGAGAAGTTCCTAGCCGAAAACGAAGTGAGAGGAGCTGATTAGGATTAATATTTTCGATTTTGTTGATCAGAGAGAAGAGAGAATTATGGTTTGTTTTGTCTGATTGTTATTTGAGGGCGAGAAGCATCACTTTTGAGAATACAGAGAGCAGAGTTTCATTGATGGATTTAGCCCAATTAAATAAACTGAAGCATAAACGTGGAAGGAATGCAGAAATTTCTGGTTTTCTCTGCGGAAATCAGAATTGGAATTGGAAATAAACGAAAGGAAAATGTCGGAAAACCAGTAAAATGGGAAAAAGAAGTTTTCCAGCCCTACTAAACAGTGAATGTTTTTTTAGGTACACTGATGTTAATATGAGATGTTACAATATTTTGTAGTCAAATAGCATGTACATAAGCAAGTCATGCTTCTGAAATGGCATATTTTGGATTCCAAGCTTTCTGGTATTTGATAGTTTTGGTTCAGTAATAACTTTATAATACATCCTTTCCTTCCATCATAGTCACATCACATTGTTTTAATAAATCAGCTATATTTTGTAGGAGCCTTTTACACTTCTTTAAGAAAGGTTTCATTCTACCCTTTTATACAAATTATCCTCAACGGTATCTCAAAATGACAAATCCCTATATGCTGTAAATAATTACATTTCCAGTTTTTAAGTGTTCAGGTATCAGTATTGGATCATTCAGTATAAAATTGTTATATGAGGCTGATAGTTCTCTAGGATGCAGTGTATATGTTAACATGCTACGAAATCAATATTAAGAGCAGATGCAACAAATGCTAGGGCCTTGATGCATTTCTTTATATGATATATGTATGCTTGTAATTTTTTACCATCAGTGACAAATAAACTAATTAGCTAGTTGTATCCATAATAAATCGCTGATTATCCTTTTTTCTTTTCTAAATCAAGGCTCCAAGTCATATTTAAAATATGTTACTAGTCTGCTGTGTCAATGAATAAACTTTGAGGCTTCTAAAAGGAAAGGACATTTTCTGTAACTTTGAAGGAAAAATCATGTGTATTATTCTTAATGTGATTTCATCTTATAACTTTTGAGACGTGGATTCACAAAACCAAGGTTCGAGAACTCGGTTTTGGTTTCGCTTTCGGCTGTTTGAAATTTTGTTAGTTTCAAATGATTTTGTAAGTTTCGGAAGTTTCGGTTTCGATCCAAATTTTGGTTTCGATGGTTTGTTAACAAACGTTCTAATAACGATCTCTGTAGTGTTTGCTTGGTTTTCCATAGCGTACCTGTAATTGAGAACAATATTATCAGAAAGTGTGAATAATTATTATAACAATCAAACTGCACTTACTATTAAACAAACAAGCTAAACTAAATTAATCAAACTCCCTTAACTAAATTATTAAATATAAACCAGCCCAACCCAACTCTCTCCCATTTCAGCCCAAAGTACTGAATTATAAAACTTAATCAAACCGCAAGTCATTTCAAATTTTCAACCCGGCCCACAATCTCCCCTTCCTCTGTTATAATTCACGTTTCCATTCCCCAGCTCTAAATCGCGATTTCCAGTTCTCGATTAAAAAAAAAAAATACGAAAGCGTGATTTCCAGTTCTCGATTAAAAAAAACAAAAAAACACGTAAGCGTCTGAAGAAGAATCGCGACGTCGAATTCAGATAAGGAAGAAGTCACCGTGAGTATGTAATTGAAGCGCGAGCAGAAATTGATTTTTCTTCGATGCTGTGAGTATGTAATTGAAGCGCTGTATTTTATAGGCTTTCAACTTGAATTAATCATTCGCTTTTTCCTGTTGATTCACGCTTGGGTGAATAAAGTTTCTGATTTGATATGTTATTCGATTTCTTTTGATTTTTGGTTGCTTTCGGTCTTCATCCCACTGTTTCTTCACATGCGCAATGGCCGTGAGTACATGGTTTTCTTTATGAAAAATACTTTGTTTAATCTTGTTTAGCCTTTGACATTATTAAAACCGATCCAACTTATATAAGATTTATAAAATTTCATCATTACCGTTCGTTTAATGTACAAATGCATGTTCACTTATGGATGGAAAATACCACTTCCCAAAGCACGATTGACATTCACTATTATGAAAATATTGAATTTAAACCATGATGGTTGAACATTTTTGTCTGAACGTTTACAGATTAATTTTATATACACCACTCCATTGGCTGAAAATACATATTGAAACCTAGACGTATGGGTTTCATATAGTTGAATACAGCAAATGAACAGGAAGGAGCATAACTATAATTGCACTTGCATCCTCGTCTTTTATCACCAATGCAAAAGCAATATTTCCAATTTGTGTTAAAAAGTGCATAGAACTGTCAAAAAGTAGAACCACTCAATATTTCTCAAATGGTTGCTAACATTCAAAATGGGAGGGCTCTTCTACCTTGCACGTGTAATCAAAACACTAAAGTATTATGGGTCCGACAAACTATCAACATATACTTATCCACTGTCATTCGTGATTTGGTCATTTGGACACTAAAATCAAAGCCTCATTTGGTTTCCAGAATTTATAAAGCTATTGAATTGTAATTATGGCGATCCGCACAATCTTTGGTGAAACTGATCTATTTCCTCCTCTGAACTTTCACTAGATATAGAATGTGCAAGGAACATTGCACCAGTTGTAATACTTTATAAACACTCTAAAAATAGAACTCTTAAGTTTTGATAAAATAGAACTCTTAAGTTTTGATATTATCAACTCATATAATTATTCTTATGTATAAGCATGAAGTAGACATATAATTCAATGGTCATATCGTAATCTACACTTATTACAGCAGTCCACATCCTACAATAAAGAATGAATCTAATAAGAATAATATGTATATGAACTAATCATTTATAAAGGCTTTATAATTTATAGTCTAACAATTATTTTTGTTTTGTAGGTACTGGAAACAACTTCCATCATTCTTCTTCAACTATGTTTTCCTTCAACGCATACCTTTTGCAATTGTTCTATCCATACATTTAGTCATAAAAAAAGTTAAATTTCCTAACTATTATTGTTTTCCTCTCTCATCCCCTCACACACATGACTTATCTTCCAAAACCTCATTTGCAAAAAACCATATTTCGCAAAACCTCTTTCATTTCCGCACTTTCTTCTTCACCTCCAACCCCCGAAGAAGTTTCCCATTTAATCCTTCAACAAAATTCTCCTTCAAAATCACTCGAAACCTTTGAATGGGCTTCCAAGATACCCACATTTAATCACAACCACTTAACCTACAACGCCCTAATCAATTCCTTAATCACATTCAACCATCTTCAAAAAGCCAACCAAATCATGCTCTCGTTGCCACCTCCATTAACATCTCACGAGCCCTCCATCATCTCTTTAGTCCGTGCCTTTGGTAGGGCACATAAACCCCATAACGCCATCAACCTCCTAAACTTATTCAATGAACAAAACCTTCCTTCCATAAACATACTAAACTCCATTCTCAACGTGTTGGTCAAAGAAGACATTGACTTAGCCCGAATGTTCTTTCGAAAAAAAATGAAGGATTCACGTGATTCACGTACATATGGAATCCTCATGAAGGGTCTCTGTGAAACGAATAGGATTCAAGAGGCTTTCAAGTTGCTACAGCTGATGAAGAAGTCAGGGTACGTGAATCCCGTTATTTATAACACATTGATTCATGCCCTTTGTAGGAACGGGAAGGTCGGGAGGGCGAGGAGCTTGATGAGCGAAATGGATGGGTTTTCGGATGTCACGTTCAATATCATGATATCGGCTTACTGTAGTGAAAATAATTGCATTCAAGCGCTCGTTATGTTGGAGAAGTGCTTCGACTCTGGGTTTGTGCCTGATAAGATTTCAACCACAAAGATCGTGGACGTTTTGTGTGAGCATGGGCGTGCCATGGAAAGTGTTGAGATTTTAGAGAGAGTGGAGAAGAAAGTGGGGGCTATTGACGTTGTTTGTTACAATACGTTGATCAAAGGGTTTTGTAAAATGGGGAAGCCCGAGGTTGGAAGAAGAGTTTTGAAAGAGATGGAGAGAAAAGGTTGCCTTCCTAACGTCCATACATATAATATCTTGATATCGGGTTTTTGTGATACGGGTAAAGTTGATACGGGTATGGATGTTTTTCGTGAAATCGGCATGGTTGGTATCACTCCAAGATTTGAGACTTTTGATGTGTTAGTCAATGGGTTTTGTTGTAATGGAAGAGTTGAAGACGGGTTGAAGGTTTTGTATATGATGGAAGAAGTGAAAACATGGCGCGAGAATAATATCGGTCCTTATAATAGCATATTATATGGCTTTTGCAAAGAGAATAGGTTAGAAGAAGCTTATGAGTTTCTTAACAAAATGGAAGCTTTGTTCCCAAAAGCGGTAGGTAGGAGTTTGAGAATCATACGACTTTGCAAAGACGGGAATATCGAAGAAGCGAATTTGGTTTATGATCAAATGGCTAATGGAGGTGAAATTCCTAATGTGTTGGTGTATGCTAGTTTGATAGAGAAATTGTGTAATGGAAACGATGTGCGCAAGGCGTTTGAGTTGATGAATGAGATGGTGGAGAAAGGATACTTCCCGATAATTTCTACGTTCAATGCTTTGATTAACGCATTTTGTGAAGAAGGGAATTTGAAATGTGCGATGAAGTTATTCGAGGAGATGGAAGTTAGAGGATGTTTGCCAAATATTGATACTTACATTTCTTTGATTAAAGGTTGTTGCAATGAAGGAGATGTAGGAAGAGCATGTTCTTTTCTAGTTAAAATGATTCAAGGAGGTTTAGTTCCTGATCATTCTTCATGGAATTCCTTGCTTTTGTGTGCAGTTGGAAGCAGTTTTGAGTTTAATGACATGAAAATTGCTCAGCTTTGTTCTTTATCAATATGAGCAATTATTTAGTCTTTCTGAGCAATAAGAAAGATAATTTTATGTGTTATTTACAGTCATATATCTCGTAACTTTAAAAGAGTTAACTTGCTCAATAGCCTGCATTTTTACCTGTTTTAGTTTAATGAATGCACTTCTAAATAACTCTGTACCAAAAACACAGCTAAGACAACACAGATTTGTGTATCATTAATCTTATCTCTACTAATAATGCAAATAGTTTGACATGGTGAAGCTTTTTTGAACTTCCAAACCTACCCATCCACATACGTCCAAAAGAATAAACTAGGAAATAATGATAGAGGCGCGTCTGTCATTTCTACTACCCACGTTCTGTTTCCCACTACAATATCAACGGTTAGTTATCCGGTTTTGACGGGTTTCTTTTTTTTCCTTACTGCTTTCACGTTTGTACTCCCATGTTTTTCTTCTCCAGTACAAACCCCTCGATCAACTCAATTGCCTCTCAAAATACCACTTTTTTCATCTGCTCTTCTCCAGTACAAACCCCTCAACGTTTGCTCCCTTCTTCCACCAAACTCCATAGGTTCTGAACTGAAATTAATTCTTCTTCTCAACATTTTCTCTCTTCTTCCACCAAACTCGGTAGGTTCCGAAATGAATTTAAAGAGATATCTGCAAGCTATGGTCATTTATTTCTTTGATTTGCAAATTGGGGGTTTACGGTGTAAATTACGGAGAAAACAGAAGCGGCCAGTTAAGTAAACTTCATCCATATTCTTATATGCCTAATTTTTCTTCTAATTGATAATCTACCCATTTTATATGCCAGTTTGGTGTAAACATGAAAATAATATGAAAATTGTCAGGTCCAAAGCTAACAAACTTTGCAATATAGAAAAAATTTATTGGATATATATAGATAGCTGGGTATTATTTATATCATATTGATATTTTCAAATATATATGCGATTGCAATCATTCATTCATCTCCAAAGCAGTGAATTAACGTTTTTTCAATTCTTTAACTACTTCCTGATTTTAGCTCTTTCGAAATATTCATAAATTCAATGTATTGGACAGGTTCAACTACTACGTTGATGATGCTCAGTTTGATAAAAGAGGATGTAGAATAGATATTAATTGTTTCATCAAGATCCATGCTATTTTTCTGTTTTAGGATTTAAAGTCTTTAATATTTGATGCTAATAATCAATGTCATAGTACTGGTTGTAGGATGAGACGAGACAGAAATGAATAGCTGGAAGATTACTAAATATCTACCATTTTGTACGCTTCCTGTTTGATATGGATTCCAAAAGAAATTGATCATTACTTTCCTCGTACTTACCATTTGAAAATTTGTATATGAATGGGTACAAAATTATAAGCATGAAATAGTATCGGAACCGCAGTTTTTCAAGTTTGTGTTCTGGTAGATCAGATCTCTTTTTATGGACATGAAAACCATTATTAGAAAACCATGCCTACTTAAGCTTAGGTGGTTGTATGATCATATTTCGCTTTGAGAATATGAAACTCATTTTGAGAATATCGAACTTTATTTGCTGTAAATTTCAGTTGCAACTAAAACTTTTGTGTTTTCCTCTTGCTAAATATTCCTGGGTATTGAGTAAAGGTTAGATTGTCTGAGTTTCCAAAGGTATGTCACAATACTCTAGCTTGATAATCATAGTTTAATGATCAATTACAGGGGTACTTAATGAGATTTCAAACATTGTATAACTGTCCTTATTCATATATAGTGCACAAAAATTGCATGTGTAATAACTAGATGTTTCCAAGCTTAACAAGTATTAATTGCAAAAATTACTATTACACTTAATTGCAAAAATTACTATTACAAGTAATTTGATAAATTAATAAAGCGTTTCCACACGTAATTCTCCCAAATGGCTCCAATTTGTTTTCTCCAATTCGTATGTATATTTACAAATTTTAGTTGTACGTTGTTTTATCATGTTTAATTATTTGGTTGAAGTTTAGGTTCATAAATGGCGATTTGTTTAAAACTGTTCATATCCTATTTTAAAATGTTAAAACATGAAACATGATATCTTATATACTAATTGAGTTTCCTATTTTTTTGAAAGGGAGACATGGTAAAAATAAAATAGCTAATTAATGAAGACAGATTGATTCTTTTAAGTCTTAGTATATTTTTTGAATTTGTTGTCATAACCTTCTCCCTTCTACAAAAATCCAACTCTGTCTGTGAATTCATAATTGATTAGAATAAAAAAAAATCTTGAAGTACTTCTTAACTAGAACAATAAATCTCCTCTCCTCTTCTTTTTATATTATTAAGCAATGGCCTCTACATCATGTTTGCCAATTGTGGGAGGATCATAAAATAATACTCATTGGATTCCTCTTTATATATTAAAATAATGATTATCACTGAAGATCCTACTAGCCTCTTTTTTTTGGCAAAGTTGCTTGAAACATGTCATTATAAAGGTAAATATTATCTGCATTTCTTTCTATACATGACTTCATCGTTTAAAATATTTCTTACTTATTGTCATATTATCTACTTCTTTTTTGCTTTCACTACCGCATTACTATTTTATTATATAACATACATACTTCGCTCTGTTTTTCTCCTGCAGCTACCGCGTAATCAGGTTACGCACAATGCAAATTCTCACACACCATTACAATATTTACTCTTGCAATTATTCGATGTAAATACAATTGTTTACTGATTATAAATTACTATATATATAATAATGTTATGTTATTTGCTGATGCACTATAGTGCCGTCCCCAATTGGAATAATATGAAATTTGCATTAAACATGTTTACATATTCTATTGTAAATTTGGTCTTTTTTTAGTAGTTATATTTTTATTTATTACCATTTACTTCAACATCATTTATTAAATTGAATATTTTTTTCGCTATTTTCTATGATAAACATATGGATGTTTAACTACAAGAACAACGTCAACAGGTGCAATGAGCTCGGCGTAATAGGATGTCAATCAATGCAAGAGAAGTCAAGCTGGCTAATCGTAGACGACGTACACAACGATTGCAAACATCTGAAATGAAAACACAATCTAGCTACAAACCGGTACCATTTTAATCCACTCCCATTTTCAGTTCCATCTTTCAAATTATCAACGTTCTACATGACAATATTGATGACAAATAGTTTACACCTGAGAAACAAAAAACGTGCTGAATAGCAATAGACTGCACTATAGTTGAACCTTACAGTATGAGTAGGTTCACTAATGATAAGATCATATATATTTTTATATAGAAACATGCGAAAAAATTACTCCAAAATTTTAAATACAACAAAACCGTTTTGCTTTAACTACAACTGTGAAACCAATTGAACTCTGATATTTAACTCTGTCATTCTACTAACATTAATTTTTTTTTACTATAACATTACGGGTCAATATTCATTATGCCATAGCTGTTCAAAACAATTTTTAAACCTTATTGCTTTAGTACATAACGACTTATCTATTATCTACAACACTCATACAAGAAACGTTGGTTACAAAGATGTTTACTCACATTTAATCAAAATATGATTCAATCATCATACTGTTCTCACATGCACTTAGTTTATATATATGTGTGTGTATGTATATGTATATGTATAATAAACCTACTGGATTATTGGTTGAAACCTATTTATTTTATTTTTCCTACCACCAATAATAATATAATAACATTTTAACTCCACTACCTGTATGTTTTTTTGTTTAGACGCCGGTCTCAAGCCCGAAAAAGTAGGAGATAAAATGTTTTTTTCCAAGTTAACTGCAACCTGTACATTATCTGTTCATTTTTTTTCACTCTTTATTGACTTCACATATGAAGACTGACATTTTCGTTTGCGGGACCAATCAATTTTCATTCTGCTGCTCACCCCCAACCCTACATTGGTTGTATGCTTCAATGATGATAATACTACTTTTGGTTCACTGCATTCATTAAACAACACAACATTAAACCGTGTGCTCCAGTTATTGTAGCAGTTAGCGTCAGTTGCTATCTGATGCATGTTTTTACTTCATATGCACTTCTTCTGTTAAATACATATTTTATGTGTGATATACATTTCTCTATGATATACAATTTTAAAGTAATTGATATTGAACACTACCGCTGTAATATACGTTTTCCAGAATGGTAAGAAGCTGAAGTATTTTTATGACTTTGTTCTAAATAGTTCAATTTCGTCTCTACAATGATGATTCAATTTTATGTTATCTTTCCCATACATTTCGAACACTTGAGAGAGCTAAATGACTTTCTATATTTTCTATTAAAATGCATTTTACAGGTTTCATGCTCGAAACTTTCTTTTTGCATTCTGACGTTTCATATACAGGGTTTTTTGGCATCATTAAAAGATTGTTGTATGATTTTTTCAACTTTTTGATTGGACTGTGCTCTGTTTGCACTTTAAATTTCCTCAACCATCGCTAATTTTAATATTTCTGATTGTACCGAAATTTAATCATTCTCTTCTCATGTCTCAATCAATTTTTCATTACTGTACAAAACAATAGACATAGAAATTATATTATAAAGCTATATCTAGGGGTCATCGATCTCTATAGCTAAAGCCGATTGACTAGCGATTATGTTATGAAGGGCTTGCTTCAAGGTAGTGGTATTAAATGATCTTTGGGTCTGCCTCCTCCATATTTAAGAAGTATTAAGTGGCCGAGGTTTTCTTTGGGTAGTACAATGTTTAGATTCATATGTATATAAGCATATACACACACACCTCGGTGGAGGTTAGGTATATATTACACATAGATAGAATTACACGAAATAGCTTTGAATAATGGACATAACATTTAAATTGAAATCAAGCAGCATAAATTAGTGTTATGAATAAAGTATGTAATTTTCCAAACACCAGAACGTTATTCTGACCCTCTCTTCGTTACAGGATAGTTTTAGATGAACATGCTCTACTGGTTGAAGACGAGAACGATAGATGGTGAAGTCTTCTAATTCATGCTCGGCGTTGGCAAGGCAATCAGTCTCAAGGGATAATATTGATTCCAAAATAGTAGCCTTAGTCAGCATACATGTTCTGTTATATTTTAGTATTCCGTTGCGAGTTCGTTCTTTGATATACTTATTTTTATTGCAGGTTACCAAAACTAACGATCCTTATCCTAAAGGACTTGGATTTTTATTTTGTCAAAATTCGAGCCGATTAAGGTGCAGGTTGTTGCATTTGATATCGAGCTTAGGTTACTTGAAATGGATGACAAGGCAGCACCTACAGACACGGTTACAACTAAACATCCACCACCAAAACCTATAGATCAGCCAGAATATCTGACACCATCCACATCTACATGAGGAAAGCTCATGGGCTGAGGCAGTTAAGGGAGTTGCGGAGCATGATGCAGATACTGAAGACCTTGATTTGAATTTCATAGCACCATTACATTTGAATGGAATATCATTATTCCAGATTCCAAAAACCAATAGGAATGACATTGAAAGGAAGTGGAAAAATACAATTATTGCTTATGTATTGAGAAGCTGTCCGCTTTATGCCCAATTTACAAAATTTGTTCAAAATGTTTGGAAGCCGTCAAGAAAGGTAGACATATTTTACAAACAAAATGGTTTTATAATCATGCGACTCAAATAGCAAGATGATTGTATGCGAATTATTAAGAATGGGCTATATACTTTTAAATCACGCATAATCATCTTGAAACAATAGAGAAATGGTTTGCATTTAATAAGAAATTATTTTACTTCTATTTAAATTTGGATATAGTCACACGATTTGAGTTTAGATTTATGGAACAAAGATGCAATTAGTCGTATTGCTAGCACTCTTGGAAAACCTATACGGATGGATAACAATACGACAAAAGAAATAAGACTGCACTTTGCTCGTGTTCTAATTGAAATCGATTTTGAGGTTCAATATCCAAATACAATACAAGGTTTACTATCTGATGGAAAAACAATATGCCTACTGATTTTACCACTGAGAAATCTCTAGCACCAGGTACAACTACACATGAAGCAAAACAAAAACACGGTACCGCTGCTGCTACAAGTACAAAACATAAAGCCGATACAGTGCAAATAGAACAAAAACAAGACTCTGATGACCAATTTGATCACGAAGTTCAATCCCTTGCTACTGACTTACTAGATGACCAACAAAACTTCATTGAGGAAATAGCACATCACATAGAAGAAACAGGAAAAAAAGATAAACCCAAAAAGAATGTCTACCACATACTTGATGCCAATATGAAATATAAGCAGAAGCATGAGAAAATTCACACTCCAATAGCTCCTACTAAAATATCTACTAGGGGCACAAGTGAGGTAAAATGAATGCCTTAACATGGAATATAAGAGGTTTGAACACTAACAACAAGATGCTATCAGTGTACAAACTTCTGCAGTCTTATATGCTATCTACTATAGCCTTATTAGAGACAAAATTAAATAATATAGGCATTCAAAAATTATGACCAAATTCTATTCTATGGACTTGCTTTCATAATAAGGACATGGGGTCTAAAGGAATGATTTTAATCATCATTGATACAACTATACGGACTGCTAGTATCTCAGATATAAGCTCTTAACAAATTACAGCTGTTTATCAAATTCTGGGGGTTTCAGTGCACAACAACATTTGTTTATGCGAGCAACTCATTTTCTGAAAGGGAAAAAGCTGTGGAGTGAGCTTGCTCTTAACTCATCTACTATTCATATGCCATGGATAGCTTGTGGGGATTATAATAATGCTTTAAACCCTAAATATAAGAAGTGAGGATTGCCTATTCCATTTTCTTATCTTACCAATTTTAATAATTGTATTTTACTGTGTGAACTCACTCAATGTTCTTTACAGGGATGTAAATTTACATGGAGAAAGAGGGGCATGCCAACAAATATCGACAAAGTTCTTGTAAATTAAGATCTTATGCAAATTTGTCCAGAATTAAGCACTATCACTCTTCCTACAAGCCGAAGTGATCACACTCCTCTTTTGATTAGCTTTAGAGATAGAAACAAGTAAGATAAAAAAAAAAGCTCCTTTTAGATACATAAATTCATGGCATACTATGCATGGTTATCAACAATGTGTTACTGAAGGGTTTAAAGCAGATATATGAGGGGACTTTACACACAAATTCATAGCCAAACTCAAGAAGATTAAAGAAAATTTAAAAGCTTGGAGCAGAAACATGGGACACAATGATGCTGTTAACCATTTGTAGGAAGAGTACCAGAATATCTTTCTACAAACTGATGCCAATCCAGAGAATCCATCTTTATATGACAAGATGATGCACATAGGTGTTGACTTGAGGAATCAAATCAAATTGCAAAATGAATCACTTATGCAAAAAAGCAAAACTTACTGGTTGTAAGAAGGTGATACAAACTCAAAAATTTTCTCTGCACAAATTCTATGAGGTGAAACAAGAATCATATTCACGACTTTTAAATACAGAGGGTGAATATGTTTACAATAAAGATGTAATAGTACAGGAATCCTTAGACTATTACTTTAAATTATTCAATGGTGAAAATTCTGTGCTATTTCCTCAAATTGAGCCCAGAATAGTTATCAACAACCAAGGAAAGATTTATCTCTTGTCTCGAGTCCAACTCTCAGAGATTAAGGAAGCTCTAGACTCTATTCATGATGCTAAAAGTCCTGGACCAGATGGTTATACTTCTAAGTTGTACAAACTACATTAGGATCAGATTAAAGAAGAACTATTCTTAATGGAGTCGGAAAATTTTCAAACTGGATAGCTTTCTAAGAGTCTTAATCACACCTTCCTCATTATTATTCTTAAAAAAGATAAACCCCAAACTTTATTTGACTATAGATCTATTACATGTGTTAATGTGTTGTAAAAAATTGTTTCTAAGATTTTATGCAACAGATTCAAATTTTTCTGCCTTTTTTAATTGTAGAAAATCAATCTTATTTTATCCTTGGGAGAAATATTGGAGAAAATATTTTAGTTGCTCATGAGTGGATCAGAGATTTTAAGAAGACTGGAAAGTCAAAAATGTGTATTGAGATTGATTTGCATAAAGCATATGACATGATAAATAGGGAATTTACATGTTATATGCTACAGGCTAGAGGCTTTCCCACATCTTTTATTAACCTAATCTATGAATGCATCAGCTCACATACTTTTTCTGTACTTGTTAATGGAGTTCCTCAGGGATTTATTTCAAATAGTGGTTTAATACAAGGGGATCCCCTATCCCCCTATTTATTTTGCATTGTAATGGATTTCTTTTCACCTAGAATGAAAGATGCATTTACTCAGGAAAAGATTGGACCAATTTCAAAAATCAAACCAATTGTGTCACATTTACACTATATCGATGATGTGATGATTTTTTTGGAAGCTACATTTGAAAATTCAATTGGAATAAAGCAAATATTTGATGAGTTAGCATGTACCACTGTCCTACAGATAAATCAATTCAAGTCAAAGGTCTATTATTGCAAAAACAAGATAAATGCTCCATATATTCTTCATGTATTGGGTATGACTAAAGAGCACCTTCCAATCAAGTATTTAGGGGTTCCCATATCTACATGCTATGTTAATGCAGCTCAATGCTCTTCATTACTTCAAGAAGTAACTAATAGGCTTGAAAGTTAGGGTAGTAATCTATTATCTACAACAGGAAGAACTCAGCTTATTCAAAGTGTAATTATTCCTATTGTGCTATATTGGCTACTGATTTATCATCTCCCACTTTTTATTCTAAAGAAGATAGAATCTCTTTGTGGTAACATTTTCTAGGGTGGAAAAACACAAACTTACTGGGACATTATATGTAGACCTAAAACGGAAGGAGGAATTGGATTGAGGAAGTTGACAGATTTAAGAGCAATAACTATGTTGAGACTAAATTGAACTTCACTGATTAAAAATTGTCTATGGACGGTGTGGATGAATAATAAATACAAGCATTCTAATTTATGGTCTTTATCTATTAATAATAATTACTTATTTACTATGAAGCATATGCTGAGATGTCGATAGAATGTAGCAAAAGTATTTCATAGAGTTATTTCTGATGGTACAAATACTTTTTTGCGGGATCAACCACAAGACTTTAGTCCATATTTTGGGATGGCATCGTGTATCTATGTTCAATACCGATAAAACAATGTCACAAATTATACAGCACAATTAATTTTGCCCAAAATTATTACCAGAAACGAGAGAAATAAAGCATCGAATCAGTTCTATTCCTACCAACACTCAGCAATCTACATATTATTGGGAAATAAATAGTAAAACACAGTTTAATTTTTAGCATTTTGGAATCAATTGCATGAAAAGCATAATAAATTAAACTGGTATAGTGTGATTTGACATAAACTTAATGCAAAAACGATGTAGTTGTTTGTATCAAAAATGGGCACAACACTCTTCGGAAGTTTTTGAAGAGATAAAAATGAAGAAAATAAATTAAAAATGAAGATTATCTAACAAAAACTTCAATAAACAGAATTGTAAATACGCAGACAAGCAATTTAGAGTGGTTCGGCCTGTTGCCTACGTCCACTATGAAATTTTGATGATTTTATTGATTCTCTTTCAATGATTACAAGTGATTACAGCGAACAACAGCGAATTACAATTTGGAATTCGAAATAAACAATAAGAATAAGATGCAAATCTCGATCCGGCAGAGTCTGGGCGCTTGAGAATCAAAAGATCATTCTTCCGTAGGCTCTAGGGCTCTATTTATAGGTGTAGGAGGCTGAGATTTCTTTCAAATTTCGGGAGACTCGGTCTGACACGTGAGGGGGCCCACGCGACCAATCTCAGAAAGTTTTGCCTCGATCTGCGATCGATACGAATCCATTTCGTATCGATCAAGATGATGTCCAATCGAGCTGAAATTTGGCAGAGACATTCCTTAGTGTGTATGCAAGCTCCTGTGAAAATTTCATTGAATTTGGATCAGTAGATTGCAAGAAATAGTCGATACGAAATGGGCTTTTCTCGATGGCTGTTTGGTTCGAACCCATCACTTCGAATCGATACATTTGAATCGATCTTCCCACGTGGTTCTCTGATGACGTGGCACGCACCCTTCGCCTCGATTCGGTCCTTACTCCGAGTTGACCGTATCGACTCCATGAATCTCGCCTTGTTCGTATCGAGGGATGACACGTCACCCAGGCTTGTTGACTTGATGGATTCGAATAAGACCTTACTTATGGATTCGAACAGCAGCTGCATCGATGGATACGAACCAATGATGATCGATGGTTACGAAATGCTCTGTCCAGATGGATTCGAAGAGAGGCTTCCATGGTGGATACGAAGCAGTGACTGTTGCCTCAGTTGATGGATGCGAAGTAGGGTGATGCCAATGGGTTCGAATAAGGAGACGCTGATGGATACAAGTCGCTAGACTTTTGATCGATATGAACGTGATCGATTCGAACCAGAGTTCGATGATGGATATGAAGACGGAGCATTTCCCTTCAAATTGCATTGGCCATAACTTGTGCATACGAACTCGGATCGACTTGAAATTTGGAATGCTGGCCTTCATGGCTTTGCTTGTCATGTCCTATCAATTGTAGCATTATCCGGGCTCGGACAAAATTCACCGACGTCCATGGCGAAACAATACTCGGTTTTCAATCAGTCTCTTGGTATCCTGGCCTTGCCAAAAGGCGGGATAACATTTGCCCCCCAAAGTACGTCTTGTGGAAACATGATGTGCTTTGAAAAGCTATGGTTTTATCTGAACTATTATCGTATTTCTCGTTGAAATTTGTACTTTGTATTGCTGTAATTGACTGTTGTGTGATAATGATTGGCTGACTCTCGTTAATGTTGCACGCTCACGAGTCGTTGTTAGTTTTCTTGCATCGAATTTCGTATCGATCCTCTCCTGAACCGATGTGAAATTTGAGTTGCAACAACGACCAACTATTGTTTTAAAAAGTTCCTTCGTGTCGATCCTCTCCTGGATCGATATAGAAGTTTGAAAGGTCGCCCTCGCATCGATATGTTTGGTATTGATGGATATGAATCATTATTTTCGTATCGATGAACCCTGTTGCTTTTCATGGATAGGCGATTCATAATTCGTATTGATGCTAATGTATAAGTCATGATGGATACAAAATCACTGTTCGTATCGATGTGGAGTGGATGGAGTTGTGAATTCGTCGAAATGAACAAGGGCTTCGAATTGATGGGATTCGTCATCTTCGGCCGTCTTTGCTGTGTGCTTCGTATCGATGGATTCGATGACCATTTCGCCTCGATGAAAATCCTGGTCAGATGGATACGAATAGAGCATTCGACTCGATCCGTGGGTTGACCGGTTGCGACCGGTCACGTGGACTGGGAGGCGAATCGGCTCGGTTTCACCCTAGGCTCCATATAAATACCTGGGACTTCGCCATTTTTCACTTTTTTACTTTTTACTGTCGTATCCACTATTTGCTACTTTCGCATCGATCCGCATCTTTCGAGAAAGAAGAAAACTGTATATTGCTTTCGAATCGACCAGATTCATACTTCCAATCCTTCGAATTTTAACTTCAACTTAGGTAATTAACCACGAATCCAAACAACAAAGTTATCTCAGATCCACTCCATCTTTATCAATCATCGATTCTGGCAATTGGTAAAACCAGATCTGGACCAAAGCTCGGTTGTAAATGACCATGGCGATGCTCTTGTGGATTGGAGAAGAAAGGGTGGAAAAACAAAAAATGGATCGATCTGGAGGCTTGCGTTCGAGTCGATGCAGGCCATAGCATGCTCTCTTTGGATTTTGCATCGATCCCTGGAGATTCCCTGGGGGAGGTGACACAGTTCGTACTGATTGCGATGGTGGTGGATCGTATCGATATGAAATGATTGATACGAAAATTAAACAAACGGTTGTTTCGAAGTTCTCAGCTTCAGATCGATGCGAAGTGTATTCTTGTGTTCGACATGAAAAGCACCGACTTGAACGTGATCAATGTGAAGCCGAGACCTTCCTGACCGATATGAACTCGACAACCAAGGATCGATTCGAAGTTACCTTTTCTAATCGATACGAACTTGCACCTTGGCTATCGATTCGAAGCATGCCCCCGAGATCGATACGAACTCATATCCTGATGGATTCGAACAAGCCTCCCGTGATCGATTCGAACTCTTCTGTTGATGGACACGAAATTGTGAACTCTTAACAGCATAACTCCGACGAGCTTCATTCTTGCATATCTGAACTTGACTGTTAGCTGCATATCTGACTGCCTATCGAAGCTCGTCGATGGAACTATAACCTAACACCGTGATAACGAACTTTAACTTGAATCGATCGCCAACATCGGGATGGTTTGAGGATGACGGTCAGCGATGACGGTCATTCCGACTGGATTCCGATTATCTTTGTCGTTTGCAAATTTTCTTTAACTCTACAGAATTCTTTCAAGTAATGCACAACACTACACTGCACAACACACACTTTACACGGGGGAATCACACGGGATTTTTAGCATCTAACAATGATTTCTCATGAGTTAGCCAGCTATGGAAGCTCCAAGCTCGCAGCCACAGGAAACTCAAAGTGTAATTCCTCTCAGACTTGAAATACCAGAGATCGAGACCGAAGTCATAGGTCCGGCCCCGGATGAATTGCCTGATGCATCCTTCATCAATAGTCCATCGGACTCTGTTCCATCCAACATTTCTGAAGATATGCTAGGGAGAATATGCTTAAGGCACGGTCTGTCGATGGACGACGTATTATTGCCGGGACCAAATGACAGACCGCATAATCCCCGGGAGGGATATACTACATTTAATCGCCATGCGTGCGCATCTGGGACACTTCCTCCGTTCAATGAATATATAAGGGAAGTGTTGGCTTATCTGGGGATCGCCCCATCTCAGCTACACCCGAATGGATATGCTTCGCTCAATAGCTTGTTCATTGCATTTATGGAGTACCTCTATCGACCTCCTCGCATGACCGATATAAGATATTTGTTCAACTTCAAAAGTCGAACTGACAGTCCATCTTTCACATTCCTGGAGTCTGTAAGAAATTGCCAAGTGGTCACAGGGTCTTGGACTAGACTGAGCTACTTCAAGACGGAGTGGTTCTACGTTCGATGTCCTCCAGGATTTGCCAGGCGATGGTTATTCAGACGTGAGTGTTATCAATTTTCCAAGTAGTTGATAAGGCAATTATGAACGAAATCGAACTCACATTTCTTTTTCTTTTTTAGCAATAATCCAGCGACCCGAAGGTGGTTATTATAAAGAGATAGTCCGGGTTCTCCAAGAAGTCCCGAGCGAAGAAAGAAACATTGACCTGATCTTGACGGATAAAAACGTTAGGATCCTTGGACTGATCGAATGAGGACAGAGTATAAGGCTCGACAGTGTACTAAAGACTATCTCAAAGGAGCGAGTTAGGCGCAAGAAGCCTGAAGTTATCATACTTGAGGAGGCTGACTCCGAGAGAACCCATACCGACGATGAACCTTTGGTCGGGCCTACTAATGTGACTCCGAAGTCTGAGGAAAAGAGAAAAGGCAAGGAGGTTGCTTTTAAACAATCTAAATCTGGAAGGCGGAAGTCTGTGGTCATAAACCGACCCCTTTATGGAGTTAGAATCTCAGAGGCATCCCCCCTACAGGCGGAACATCCCTTCGAAGGGCTCGCTGACCTCCCAATTCCGGACCTCGCGTCCACACAGCATGATGTCGAATTGGATGAACTGCAACTTACTTTTGATGTTAGCGAGTCTCTTTCTACCAGTGTAGTCGACAATTCTGGTTGGTCTGGGGGGTTACACATCCATACACTCTTCACGGCACTACACAAACTTTGACCGCTAACCGCATACCATAAATGGTTACTAATCTTCCTTATTTTACTTTGCAGGTATGATGTCTGGTCAAGGCTCAATGCTTGGTAGTTTGCGCAGCAAGCGCCGAGCTTCATCACACTATGAACCACGCAGGAGGGAGGGAGATAGAGATTATGAGCCGGGGTATTCCAGTCAGGAACGGTCTGACAGAGATAGGGGATATGTACGTCGGTCTCGATCTCGCTCCCCTCCTCCTAGGATCTCTGTACCACCCCCAGCTCTAGTTACACGTCCTCCTGAAACTTCACGGCACAAGCCGCCCTCTCAGGTTCCTAGACCCGACCCTCCACATGGAACCGAAATAGCCACCTCCTTGACTACTACATCAGTCGTGACTGATCCGACCGGGGAAGGAGCAGCCAAACTCGCACAAATGAGGAAGGAATTCCCCAACATTTGCTTTGACGGTTACGTCTTCCCCCCACACCCGAAGAGAATTCCGCCAATGGCCGAAAATACCATTCACGATTATGTTGCTGACATATTCTTTCAGTATAAGGAGTGGGCGAGGGCTGCGAGAAAAGCATCAAAAGTGGCATTTGATCGGGCCGCCACTATTGCAAAGCTGGAAAAAGGAGTTGGGCCAAAAAGACCGAATTATTCAAGCGCTCAATGCCGAGGCCGAGTCTTCCCGTAAATCTGAAATAGAAGCTCTCAAAAAGGCCGATGATGCAAACTCGGCCATGAATAGAATGAAACAAGAGCACTACACTTCGATGGAAGACATGGGTCATAGGAACACCACCATCACTGCTGAGAGAGACGCAGCCCTCAAAGAGCTCAATGAGCTTAAATCTAAGCTTTTCGATCTTATGAAGGAGAAAGATGCGGCCAACGTCTCTACGCAAGAGGCCTGTGATCAGGCAGTGGTGCTTCAGAAGGAGAGGGATGCGGCCATGGAAAAAGTCCGCGAGGTCGAAGCCGGGGTTGACGATAAGGTCCGACTGGCGGAAGTCAGGGTTGAGGCTGAGGTAGAGGAGCTTCTTGTCACTTATAACGCCAACGTGTTGAGGCATAGAGATCTGACTTGGCTTGATGATTGCCCAACACATCTTTACAATGCCTGGAACCTACTGATTGAGGAGGAGAAATCGAGGCATCCTGATGAAGCCTTTGACGAATTTGAGCTGGAGAACCGTATACTTAACGATGACGAAAAGAAGGTTCTTCACGACTCCATGATTTCTCATGAAAAGGATAGGCTCGGTACTCAGCCCCGGGAAGTCGGAGAAGGCTCTGGTGTTGAGCATCACATTACGAGTTCCGAGATTGTTATGCCACCTCAGTCCGAGTCGACTTCGACGATCGACTCTCAGCCTATACCAGCTTATGACCCGGAACAGCCACAGCTATCTCCTATAAGGGAGCACCCTTCTGAAGTCATTCAGCCGACCTTGAGCCAAACTGAGGAAGGTACTCTGCACTAATCTTTTGTACATTCGGACTGAAGAACTTGTATAGAAGTGTATACTAACAAATGCTTCTTTTCTTTGATCAGTGACCGAAGTTGCACCGACAACGCTTCCTACAATCCAGGAATCATACCAAGCGCAGGAGGCCATCATCTCTGAGGCGACCTCTGTTGTGACGGTTGCGCCTGTCGAAGTAACGCACGGGAGCTCAATCTCTTTTGACGAACAGATGATAAACGAGCTTCTTGGTCGACAGGGTGACCCCTTCGCGGACTTACCATTCGGTCCGGGTGGATTTTCATCTACTTCTGATAATTCGACACAGACCACCACGGCACACAGTGAAGCCCGAGCTCTTCGAGAGGCAAACATACTGGCTGAAATTGATGCCGAGATGGAGGCAGCGGCACATGGTGGCGGCTCAGAGGGCGGAGCAGTGGCGCATGGCCCTACACCACTTATGGTGATATCTCCTGGGGGTACGCTTGTCGATACTAGTGCGTCAGCTCCGCTTCCGGCTATAGATCACGTTCCTCCGACTCCTCCCGCGGGAAGCATTGCTTTAGACTCCAGTTCGGAGGAGGATGTCGACATCATGCTCCCGTCCGAGGATAGCCTACCTAAAGAAAAGGGCTCAAAACGGAAGATCACTAGTGGCTCCAGTGGCTCCTCGTCGAAGAAGAAGCCAAGGAAAAAGAAACAGTAGATAGACTTTTTAGGCACATGTTTCCTTTTGCAGTTAGGAATTTTGTCATCTTTTTTCTTTCATAGGCCGTGTATAGATGCGGGTTCGGCCCCCGCTAGTAGGAATTTTTGGAGGGGCTGGTATATAAGCCATCGCTCTTGATTAGTTGAAATAAAGTTTTGTCTTCTTGTTTCAACTTCCATTCCTTTTATGCTTAAATGTTGCAGTATTTGAACCTCAGTTCTGTGTACTTGCATTATTTTAACTCGTTTCGGGTAATGATTAATACTTGCATCTGCCTCCAGTTCCGGGGTTAAGTTGTAAAGATCAGCTTGCGATCGCAATAAGTGAGGATCGAGCGGTCGAACTACACTTGTTTCTTTATAAATCGTTACATCCGCACTCTGGGGGTTTGCACTTGCATTCTTGCAGTCAGTCACAGCTATCGAAAGCTTTCAAGTATTAGTCCACACTCTGGGGACACAAGTCATCTTGTGAGCGGTCGTTCACACTCTGGGAACTTAGGGTTGATGTTAATACTCCAACCCATATCCTAGAAAATTGGAGTTAGCGTTCACATTCCGACTCGCACTCCGGGAGTTCGAAAGGCGTATCAGGATCATGGATGATCAAATCATATCCATCCTGAGTTAACAAGTGAGATCGTTGGACGGACGGGTCCATCCCTCTCGAGCTTGGTTAAGTTATGATCGAAGTCGTTAGGTGAACGGATTCACTCTCTTCGACACTGTATTTTGAAGTTTATACTCCACCTCGCACTCTGGGAGCATGGAGTTGGCCGTCAAACGGTCAGTCACGTTTGTTTGGGCACTTGGATTACATTCGCACTCTAGGAATGGTGGATTAATCAGGATCGTGGACGGTTGATTCGCATCCACCCTGAGTCGACAAGCGAGGTCGTTAGATAGACGGGTCCATCCTCCTCGAGCTTGTTTAAGGTACAACCGAAGTCGTTAGGTGGATAGGTCCACCCTCTTCAGAACTGCATTTAGTCTTAATACGGTCGAAGTCGTTAGGTGGACGGATCCACCCTCCTCGAGACCGCATTCGTTTGATGTCTATATTCCGGCTCACACTCTGGGAGCTTGGAATTAGTTATAGGATTTTCGTGTATCAATCCTATTTATCATTGGTGTAATGACTTGCCCCCGAGCTCGGGTTTCACTTAGCGAGTGGCCGGTCGTATCACAGCCATTCCCTATTTGAATAAATTCCACGGCATGATGGAATTTAGCTCTCCGTGCATCATGATGTTCTACATTGTATTCAATGAATCACAGCTCTGGCTCGAAGAGATGGCATTTTATTGCTGAAGTAAGAAAATGCGGCAAAGTCAGTTGCCTTATTACAGAATTCAAATTTAAAAATGCGAAAACAAACTGTAAATGGAAAAATAGAATGAAACAAATAAAGCCTGTCAGGTGTAATAGCGACGGAGACTCTCGCTGTTCCAGGCCCTTGGTAAAGCAAGACCGTCAACGGTCGATAACTTGAATGTGCCATCTCCAAGTCTTTGGTTAATCACGTAGGGTCCTTCCTAATTTGGTTTCATGTGTGAAGGGACCGGATAGATTCTCTTGAGGACGAGATCGCCGAGTTCAAAGGTTCGAGGTCGAACTTTGGCATTGTACAATTGGGTGACTCGACTTCGATGTGCAGCTGCTCTCAAATCAGCCTCTTCCCGCTTCTTATCCAGTAGATCCAAAGATTCATCAAGCAATATAGCGTTTGTTTTCAGGTCATAGTAAGTCACGCGATGGGAAAACACTTCCATCTCGATTGGAATAACGGCTTCTGAGCCATAAGATAGGGAAAACGGGGTGTGTCCGGTCGCGGTCTTGTGGGTAGTTCGATAAGCCCATAAAGCCATAGGAAGTTCATCAACCCATTTACCCCCGGCCTTTTCCAGTCGTTTCTTTAGAATGGATTTTATGACTTTATTGACAGCTTCGACCTGACCGTTTGCCTGAGGATGTGCAACTGCCGAGAATTTTTTATGGATATGAAATCGTTGATAGAAATTCTTGAATTCCGCACTACTGAATTGGGCTCCGTTATCGGTGATGATGGTATGCGGGAGTCCAGATCGGCAGATAATGTTGCGAAATACGAAATTGATTACTTTCTTTGTCATAATGGTTGCGAGGGGTTCAGCTTCAGCCCACTTAGTGAAGTAATCAACTGCAACGATGGTATATCTTGCTCCACCTTTGGCCAAAGGTAGCGTGCCGATGATATTGATGCCCCACATTGCAAATGGCCAGGGACTGACCATTTGGGTTATCTCGGTAGGTGGAGCTCTTGAAATTTGGGCGTGTTTCTGGCACCTATCGCATTTTCTGGCATAGTTCGCTGCATCTCGGTTCACAGTCGGCCAATAGTATCCGTAACAGAGTATCTTCTTAGCGAGAGCTTGCCCACCGATGTGATCTCCACATTCTCCTTCGTGTATGTCATGTAATACTCGTTTGATTTCATCGTGTGCGATACATCGGAGGAGAGGAATAGAATACCCTCTTCTATACATGACTCCATTCTGAATGACGAACCGTGAAGCTTTTCGTAGGATTTGTCTTTTCTCATTTCTATGCTCAGGTAACGTCCCATTCTAGATGTAATTTCGATACGGGGTCATCCACGATTCTCTACTGGGAGCGGTTTCAAACACAAAATTCGTCTCTACTTGATCAATGCTTGGGGAGGACAAAGTTTCGACGGGGACAAGTCCCATCTGCTGTGCTTCACCTGTACTTGCCAGCTTTGCTAATGAGTCAGCCTTCTGATTATGCTCTCGGGGTATATGGTAGATAGCGTAGTAATCGAATTGACTTAGTGCTTCTTGAACTCGGGCTAGATAGGCAGCTAGTCGTCGATCCTTGGCCTGATATTCGCCCCGAACTTGATATACAACTAACTGGGAGTCGCAATAAATTTCCACAGCAACAATCTTTAGATCACAAGCAAGTTTTAGCCCAGCAAGCAAAGCTTCGTATTCGGCTTCATTGTTGGTTGTGCGAAATTCAAACCTCAGAGCGTAGCATACGGATCGGCCTTCGGGAGTTTCAAGTACTATTCCGGCACCTGAACACTGATCGTTTGATGCACCATCGGTGTACAGCTTCCAAATGCATTTAGGAGGTATAGTGGTTTCAGGAAGATCATATGAAACAGTAAATTCGGCTATAAAATCCGCTAGGACTTGTCCTTGAATGGCTCTCCGTGGAGCATAAGTGATATCAAATTGACTCAGTTCAATGTTCCACTTGAGTAGCCTATTAGACGTCTCAGGCCACGTGAGGACCTGTCGTAACGGCTGATCGGTGTACACAGTAAGAGGATGAGCTTGGAAGTAAGGATGGAGCTTCCTTGAAGCGATGATCAAGCAATAAGCCAGTTTCTCTAGTCTTGGATAATTTCTTTCAGCTCCTGTTAGCCGTTTACTAACATAGTAGACCGGTTTTTGCACTCGGTCTTCTTCCCGAACTAAAGCAGCACTGATCGCATGCTCTGATACTGCCAGATAAAGGTACAATTGCTCGTGGTCAACTGGTTTTGACAAGATCGATGGTGTGGAAAGATGTTGAACCAGCAATCGGAATGCATCTTCACACTCCATGGTCCATTCAAAGTTTCGCTTTCCTTTCCGGATCAGATCAAAGAAAGGAATGCATTTGTCGGTGGACTTTGAAATGAACCTGCTCAATGCTGCTACTTTCCCGTTGAGACTCTGGACTTGTTTTATGGTTCTTGGAGTTTGTAGGTTCCTTATTGCCCAGATCTTTTCGAGATTTGCTTCTATCCCTCGGGCGTTAACTATGAACCCGAGGAACTTTCCAGATGCGACACCGAAATGACACTTTAATAGGTTGAGCTTCATCCCGTATTCCCGAAGGATGCAAAACATCGAATCTAAATCTCTGACGTGATCTGTGGAGAATCAAGATTTTACTAGCATGTCATCCACATAAACCTCCATGGTCTTCCCGATCTGGTTGGCGAATATCCGGTTGACCAAGTGTTGGTATGTTGCTCCGGCGTTTTTTAGACCAAAGGGCATGACTCTGTAGCAGTAGAGTCCCGGATCGGTCACAAAACTGGTATGTTCTTGATCAGGCAAATGCATGGGTATTTGATTGTAGCCTGAATAAGCATCCATGAAAGATAATAATTCATGCCCAGCTGTTGAATCCACGAGCTGGTCAATTCGAGGAAGCGGAAAACTATCCTTTGGACAAGCCTTGTTTAAGTCAGAGTAGTCAATGCAAGTTCTCCATTTCCCATT
This sequence comes from Allium fistulosum, assembly GCA_030737815.1. Taxonomy (NCBI): domain Eukaryota; kingdom Viridiplantae; phylum Streptophyta; class Magnoliopsida; order Asparagales; family Amaryllidaceae; genus Allium; species Allium fistulosum. The sequence continues at coordinate 946,164,750 of CM060906.1, read as the reverse complement.
CGGTTTTCGAACCAGTACGGGGTTGGACACCCATTCTGGATACAAAGCATCACGGATGAACCCATTCGATCGTAACTTATCAACCTCCTCCTTAAGGGTGGTAGATCTCTCTGGATCCATACCGCGCCTTTTCTGTTTGACTGGGACATACCGCGGATCTATATTCAGGGAGTGACTTGCAATGTCTGGCGAGATCCTACACATATCAGAATGTGTCCAGGCGAAAACGTCGAGATTCGCCCGGAGAAATTCAACCAATTCCTGTTGTGTCTGTTGGCCCAGTTGAGACCCAACTTTTAGCATCCTCGAATCATCATCCTCACTGATTGGAACATCCATAGTCAGTTCGGCCGGGGAAGCTTGAGTCTCTTTAGACTCGTCTTTATCTTCATTGTCTCTAGGGTCAAGGTCTTTCTGGAATTGGTTGTGGTGCCCGAGCCGAGGCCCAGGCATCAATTGTCAATTATTAGCAAAACGGACGCAGAGAGATTCCTCTACGTCCTTTCCCTTCTCCTTTCGTTGCGCCCCGCATAGTTCAACAACATAGCAGGCCCTCCCCACTGCCTGATCTCCTTGGATGACTCCAATCCCGCGATCAGTGGGGAACTTCAGAGTCAAACACCATGGGGCAATGGCTGCCCTGAACTCAGCATGGGCCGGTCGGCCCAAAAATGTGTTATAAGGTGAATCAATATCTAAAACGACAAATTGCAACATCCGGACTCTCCGGCGTTCTCCAACTCCCAACTCCACTGTTAGTTCTGTCACTCCGGTGGGTGTTGTAGCACTTCCGTTGAAGCTGTGGACTCGAGATTGGCAGGGTTTTAAGTCCTTCGCTTCCATTTTCATTAAATCATAAGCCCGTTTAAGTAAGATATTTACGGAGCTCCCACTGTCAACCAGGATCCTCTTCATCCAAGCAGGACCTACCTGGGCAGATATGACCAGTGGGTCGATTGTGGAGGCTTCGACCTTATCAGCATCTCGGTTTCTAAACATGATATCATCAGACATTGTCTTCTGTTGTTTGGCCGGAGCCCCATCCTCACAATTACTTCAGCATCCGAAGTCCGCATGCCTGATAGAGCTAGCATACGACTCCATTTCCCTCCAGCTTCTGTCTGCTGGGTGGGGACCACCACTTATCGTGTTTATAACTAGCCTTCCGCCCGTATGAGCGAGTTCTTCCTGTCTTTCTTGATTTTGCACACGATTTTGATTTGAAGGGCCCGCACCACCAGACTGCGGTGCCCGTACAAACTAATCTAACTTTCTCTCCCTGATCAACTTCTCAATGAGGTTCTTCAAATATCGACACTCATTGGTACTGTGGCCGTAACTCTCGTGGAATCTACAAAACTTTCCTGTTTGAACCTACCTCTCCGACGAGGGTTTCAGAGCAGGCTTCTTATATTGCACAGTGTTGCAAGTTTGCAGGTACACGTTTTCCAATGACGTATTCAACGGCGTGTAATTATCCAACATTGGAGCCCTACGTCGTGGGCCTCGGTTTTGATCTCTTTTCTTATCCTGACCATTGTTGCCTCTCGGCCGGGTTTGTTTGTTTTGTATATTCAACTGAACTTTTCCGGAACTCTCACCGGACTGCTTAACTGCTACGTTACTTTGTATTCCCTCACTACTGGGCCTTACATCGTCCTGCTTCCTTGACTGTTTCGCGTCCTCTTGCCGTAAGAATTGAGCGGCTTTGGAGTAGAAACGGTCCAACGATGCGGGTGGTTTCCCAGCTAACCAATTTCCAAACTCAGAATCGGGATCGATCCCTTTGGTTAATGCCATCAAGATCGAATTATCGTTGGGATTACTAATCTCCACACATGCTGCGTGGAATCTCTCTAAATAACGCCTGAGTGTTTCTCCATGAGCTTGGGTGACACTAGACAGGGTGTTAACGTCTTTAGGTCTAGCAACATGCATACGAAACTGTTCTACAAACTTTTTAGCCAGCTGATCAAACGAAGAGATAGATCTAGGCGGCAACCTTGTAAACCACATTGTTGCGATTCCCCCCAGCGATATGGGAAAACTTCGGCACTTCACTGCATCATCAGCTCTTGCAGCGCTCATTGACCACTCATATTTCAAAATATGTTGATTGGGGTCGGAACTTCCTTCGTACATTGGGAGAGTTGGCATTCTGAATCGCCGAGGGGGGTCAGCGTATAATATCTCGTCTGTAAAAGGGGTATGACTACGGGAGATTCCCCAGTCGTCATTGGTAAGCCCCTGACTTTCGCGAATCATCTGGCGTATCATGGTTGAAATATCTAGCATCGGCACATTCTGTGCATGCTGAGCTAAGGTGTGGTCGGGTTCCACAGTGCGAGCTTGGACTGGACGCTGTCGACGGTCCATGTCTTGCCTCCTTGGCTCGGCATCTTTCGGGACGTATGGCTCGGGAGTACGCCCACGTTGCTGATTGTTCGGATTTGACAAATTCCGGGTATCAGCCCTTGTTTCTACCGCGGCGGTTGCAGCGCGACTGATTGTGGTATACTGTGGAACAGCACCCCCTCATGATGAAGGCCCATTCTGGAAGCTGGTTGACGGCCCAACCCTCAATTGTCCTACGGTCAAGGCAAGTTGATATCCGGTAGCTTGTGTGTGACTCCCGTCTAATCGGGGATGGGTAGATCTGTGGTGATAGTCAGATGAGGCAGAACTTTCAGTGGACGAACGGGAAACATCATCCCTCCTGGTCCTCCTGCGCCTTTGACGGTTTAGTTGGTTGGTCAACTCGGCGTTAGCGCGCAACTGTTCAGTCAATTGTTGCCGACTTTGAGTCAGTTCTTGGAGCAACACTTGGAACTCTTATCTGGTGACTGGTCCCGACAGATCTGAGTGAACATTGTTGTCTTGATTGGATGGTGGCTGCTGTATAGGATTCTGTCTATCCCGACCTTCTTGATCAGCAGCTGTAGAGGCAGTTCTCGTGCTAACCATCTTGAGTGGTGAAGTCCTTTCCTAGACTTTACGCAAATCTGAATAGGAAGGAAGGATTCCAGCTTAGAGATCTGGATCTTCCTCTTGGATTTATGCAATCCGGTGTCGATGGTAGATCCAAGGAGCAGGAGAAAAAACTGGTTTTTCTCAGTGAAAGCACCAAAGTGTTTGTACCAAAAATGGGCACAACACTCTTCGGAAGTTTTTGAAGAGATAAAAATGAAGAAAATAAATTAAAAATGAAGATTATCTAACAATAACTTCAATAAACAGAATTGTAAATACGCAGACAAGCAATTTAGAGTGGTTCGGCGTGTTGCCTACGTCCACTATGAAGTTTTGATGATTTTATTGATTCTCTTTCAATGATTACAAGTGATTATAGTGAACAACAGCGAATTACAATTTGGAATTCAAAATCAACAGTAAGAATAAGATGCAAATCTCGATCCGACAGAGTCTGGGTGCTTGAGAATCAAAAGATCCTTCTTCCGTAGGCTCTGGGGCTCTATTTATAGGCGTAGGAGGCTGAGATTTCATTCAAACTTCGGGAGACTCGGTCTGGCACGTGAGGGGGCCCATGCGACCAATCTCAGAAAGTTTCGCCTCGATATGCGATCGATACGAATCCATTTCGTATCGATCAAGATGATGTCCAATCGAGCTGAAATTTGGCAGAGACATTCCTTAGTGTGTATGCAAGCTCCTATGAAAATTTCATTGAATTTGGATCAGTAGATTGTAAGAAATAGTCGATACGAAATGGGCTTTTCTCGATGGCTGTTTGGTTCGAACCCATCACTTCGAATCGATACATTCGAATCGATCTTCCCACGTGGTTCTCTGATGATGTGGCACACACCCTTCGCCTCGATCCGATCCTTACTCCAAGTTGACCGTATCGACTCCATGAATCTCGCCTTGTTCGTATCGATGGATGACACATCACCCAGGCTTGTTGACTTGATGGATTCGAATAAGACCTTACTTATGGATTCGAACAGCAGCTGCATCGATGGATACGAACCAATGATGATCGATGGTTACGAAATGCTCTGTCCAGATGGATTCGAAGAGAGGCTTCCATGGTGGATACGAATTAGTGACTGTTGCCTTAGTTGATGGATGCAAAGTAAGGTGATGCCAATGGGTTCGAATAAGGAGACGCTGATGGATATGAAGTCGCTGGACTTCTTATCGATACGAACGTGATCAGTTCGAACCAGAGTTCGATGATGGATACGAAGACGGAGCATTTCCCTTCAAATTGCATTGGCCATAACTTGTGCATACGAACTTGGATCGACTTGAAATTTGGAATGCTGGCCTTCATGGCTTTGCTTGTCATGTCCTATCAATTGTAGCCTTATCCGGGCTCGGACAAAATTCACCGACGTCCATGGCGAAACAATACTCGGTTTTCAATCAGTCTCTTGGTATCCTGGCCTTGCCTAAAGGCAGGATAACAGTAGTTTTGTGCTTTTAAAGAAGCAAACTAGAGATTACCTACAAAGGACAGATTATTAAGATAGGGGATCCAACTTGATAATTTTTGTCCTTTGTGCTCGACGGAGGAAGAGACGCGTTAGCACATATTTTTAGGATGTGATTATAGCAGATCTGTTGCTTCATACTTTTGGTAGAAGTTAAGATTTTCTTCGCCGATTCCATATGATTTCTTCGAGGTGATTTGACAGTTTCTAGCTTCTTTTCCTTGTAAAGGCATCAAAAAAAGCTTCACTTATGTTTGTTTCATTACAACTATTTATCATATTTGGAGCGAGAGAAATAAAAGAGTTTTTTATCACAAGCAATCACCGATGATTCAACGGGTTAGAATCATCAGAAATGATATTATTATCCTAGTTGTTTGACAGCGGGAAGGTTGCCATTACAACAGAGATGAAAAGGTTTTTATGGAATGATAGGGTATCGAGCAATAAGATGAAGGATGATGGCACTGCTAGGTCTTTATTCTTGTGTTTTGTGTTTGGGTTGGCATGCGGTGGGCCTATTGATAAGTGGGCTATGTATTTTTTTTTGTTTTGTTGGTAATCCATTGTACTGTAAACTATTGAGTTGTTGCACTCATTTTTCTTATTATTCTGGTAAGGTTTTTTAAGGAGGAAAAACCAATAGCATTTTTTATATATCACTAAATAAAGGACCACTTTGCAATATATATGCATACATATACAATTATAAATATATATTATAGCTAAACTCTATAAACTCCGACTACAGAAGTAGTTGCTACCATATTTTGAACAGATGGATGATGCAACTATGAGTGGGAACAATAAATAGAGCTTAATTTATGTGCTTACCCAATTGCCATACAATATGGATGCCGTATTGCAAGGTGTTGACCAAGAAGAGCATGAGCATGATATATAGAAAGAATTCCAAAGCTGGGTGGTACTTGACTCCTTTGTTGAGCCTAGGTTGCATTATGATTGTGGATTTCGATGGATTGCCAATTGAATACATACATTTCATCTAGAAAAGTAGGAAGTAAGAACCTATATGTTGCAAGCATCCGGAAGTAAGATGTGATGAAGGATTGGGCGAGTTCCCGTAAGAATGTGTACATTAATCACCGCAATAGGATAGCCAGATTTTTAGTATTTATTGTTAGTAAAAAGCGGTAAAGGGTAAAGGGAAAAGAAGAAAATTCTAAAAGAAAGGACGATTAAAGTCCATTTCTGAGTCCAACCTCATGTGAAAGAATTTGACAAAGATATATTTTGTAAATTCCTCGAGACATTTTTGAATGGGTTTTTCAATTGATTTATTGAAAAATTGTTATTTTTAAAAAAGTAAGCAAATTTGGGAATTCATTGTGAAACTTAATTGGTTAGGTCAAAATTTTTCGATTTAACGGCTTTTGGGTAAAGGGGTTTTTCGTTTTTGAAATGAATGAAAGGGTGAGCGTATGTTTAGCTCGATGATTTTTCCTATTTTTGCAAATTTGGAAGTTCCTTTTCAAAATTCTTTTTAAGGGGTGGATAAATGAAAATGGTACTTGATTGAAATGGGGTAAAGGGTATAGAAGGTAAGATTGCCCGCTAATGAAGATAGGAAGAATATACCTGTATAAGGAAAATATAGAGAAAAACAACTAAAATAGATTTATACATATCTCTTTTCATGTTAATAAAGAAAAGGCCAATGACTAATGTAACAAGCGAACATGCTGCAATGAGTTAATGGGAAAAAAATAAGAGAGGAAAAAATCTATGTTAGGAGAAGCCACTTGAAGGCAATTTTGATAGATGAAATTTTAATAGTAGCAATATTAGGATATTTAAACAGGAATGACATTAGAAATTTGAATTAAAATAATGGTAGTAGTCTAATTAGGAACGATGTATAAAATTAAAGGAAAAGCATAGGAAAATGGATAATTTCTATAAATATATGCAATAATTATGCATATCTTTTAGAAGTTCTCTTCATATGCTATTAGAATCTCCGCTAAGGTTGAAAGCGGAAATAATATGAGTAATAGAAAAATAATAAGATCGAAGTTATCCTTGTCTACTCCACTTTTCATTGTTTAAACTTATAGAAGATGTTTTTGAAAAGTGGTTTGGTATGGCAATTGAGTTTTTGGATGCAAACATGATAAACATTTTGAGTTAAAAATCATACTTTAAAAGAAGAAAATCCCTGTTTTAGAAGCATCCTCGCGTTAATGGCATCCTCGCGTTTCTCTCTCCTTTCCTCTTCGCCTCTGTCACTTAGTTAACTCATCTCGATCCTCTTTCTTCCGCCTCCTCATGGAAAAGAACAGGAAAGACAAGGCTAGATTATTATCATCGTACGAGCGTTCCTCCAAATCGCTGACTAGATCTGGATGTATATTTTCCAGATCTAAGCTTAATATTGATGGTGAAATTGCTTGCGTGGACGGAATCGAAGTCTCCTGCCCCAATTCATTGGTCATCCCCACTTCGTCAGCCATCCTATCAAAATCTGGGATTATCTCATCTGCCTTTGGTTTGTACCGGAGGCCAATCCTCAAGCTGCGTTCTTGAGCGTTTTCCGGTCTTCGATCTCTTCTTCCTTGGTCGGTGGTGCTGAGGCAATGGGTAAGCATCCCCTTCTCTCCATGTTGAATTCTAACAAGCCGAGATGGCGTGTTGACTCCCCTTTGCATTTGTCTGACTTGATCGAAAATGACATAATGATGTTGTCTGTGCCTCCAACTGTGGCACGATGGTTGTTGATCGTGCCTTTGACAGTGGCGTTAACATAATTAATGGTGATGGTTCGAATGCTTAGTTGTATGTTGATACAAATTCAATTGCGATCGGTGGTATCTCCACTGCTCCTGCTATAGTTGTTCGTGCCACAGAGCCTGTTGCTCTTCTATGTTCGGGTGGTGGTAATTCGGTGGATCATATTGATAAGGCTCCGGTCGTTTCTACATGTTCTATGGAGGAGGGTTCTGATTGCAATTTGCAGTAGGGGGTAAATCAGCCTTTCTGTGCTGTGCCTAAGAAATGGTCTTCATTGTTCAAATTCCTTCCAAAGAATGCGGGTTCATATTCTTCTAGACCATTCAAATTGGATGAGAAAGACGGTGCTTTCATCCCCCCGATTGAAGTTGTTCAAGAGGGGATAAATTTTTGGTCTGAGCATTTGGTGGGTTTCTTTCTGGACTCTGCCACTTCATACAAGGAAGTTCGAGACACTTGTAAACGTATTTGGCATTTGAGCGGTAGCCTTCAGGTACAACACTTCAATACTATGTTTTACTTCAAATTTGGAAATATGCAAGATAAATTGAGAGCTCTAGAGTTTAGCCCATTAATAATTGATGGGAAACCATTTATTCTCACTCCATGGAGTCTTGGGGTAGATAAAGCGAGAGAGCAAATCTTATTTATTCTAGTTTGGGCTACCTTCATGCACATCCCATCGGTACTTCAGCCTCTGATAGGACTAAACTAGCTAGCTAGTCTTATTGGAGATCTTAAATGATTTGATTCTAATACTGAAGCCCATAGGAACTTTGCATACGCCAGAGCGTTGATTGAGATTACCCTAACTAGATCATTGCCATCAAAGCTTAAAGTAAGACTAGGTAAAGGTAATGAAGTGGAAGTAGATGTCCAGTATAAATGGTAACCTGAAATTTGTGTATCATGTCAATCTTTTGGTCATTCGATGGATTTGTGCACGGCCGTTTCCGAGGATATCCCTATTCCCAAGGTTCCGCTCCCTACTCCTGTGTTAAAATGGATTCAGAAAATTAGAGGTCCCTCTTCTTTGGTATCTCCCCCCGACCAAGTTCCTTTTGAGACTCTTGTTGTGAATGCCGATCCTAATGAATCCATAGTTGATGATGGTTCTACCTCCATTGAAGATGGTACCTAATGGGATGACGATGAGCAGGTTTGGATACATTCTGTAACAGAAATAAAATATAATCCTGAATTTAATCACTATTATGTATATGTTGGTGAAGGTGGTGAGAGTAGGACTCTATATTATCAGGTTGAGGGGGAAGGGCTTTCCTTGTCAACTTCTGGTTATGAAGGTTATCATAATTTACTATATCTATTTTTGGATGATACCTGGGATAGGAAATATCTGTATTCCTCTCTTTTGAGATCTTTTGATCCTAAGCTTGCCTTAGTATTCTCTGATGTTCTTGGTCCTGCCTCTGATGGCAATGTCAGTTCAGATCGGATGGACTTATAGTCCTGCCTTTAGTAGTTTATACAAGTCTGTTTAACTCCTGTATTTTATTGCTTTATATTTTAGCTGTTTTGGAGCATGTTCCGAGCACCTGTTCTCTATAGTGTTGGTAATAAATGTGGACGACACACTATAAACGCCGGCTTAGCTTTGCTAAAAAAAATAAGAAAATCCCCGTTGTAGAAAGTCTTTGAAAAGGAAAGTTGGTTAGAGTGGGTAATTTTTCATGGCTCCTTTTACAAACCAAGCAATTTTTGAATTTGATAAAAGGGTTTCTAAGTTTATGTTTTCAAACATAGAATTATTGGATCAAGTACTTCATGACCATGAAGTTTCAAAGTTTTTTTAAAGAATGGTGAACACCAAACCAATTTTTGATATGGAGTAAATAGGGATGATTGTCTAAGTAAGACGGGGTAAAGGTTAAGGCAATGAATAAAATAACTGCAAATGCTTGGTATGGTAGCAACAAGAAATCCCGGTTGAATATAAGGAATAATGTTATGAACTTAGAAATATTTGATTAGAAATGTGCGAAAGCCATATGAAAAACCCTCAAAGGAATGGAGAATGTATCAAAGTATGCTGCTGCGAGTCCTAGAATATACTCGCATGAAAGATCAATGATAGAAGAAGTAAATATCAAAGTTGTGAATACCATCAAGAGAATTTGATTGTAGGAATATAGTAGTATGATTGGAGAAGAGGGTAATGTGATGGCAAACACCCATAGAGGATGTCGGTTGACTTAAGGTAACGGAAGACAAGATAGGTGGGAGGAAAGTTATTCCACTGAGCTAATTTTCCAATGAGTTATTCTAAATGTGCATAGTATGTATTTTTTACCCACTGCGGAATGGGAATGTACAATTTATCCCATAACCAGTGTAATAATTGGAGTAATGGGTGCACCTTATTTATTAGAACCAAAGAAGGTGAGTTAAGACATGTGGTTCGTAGTAGAATGACAGACTAGAATTGTTCATCTTAATTCAGTGAGAGGTGATATGGCCACAATATCATCTAGAACAATTGTTGATGAAGAGAAGCTTCTACTAGTTGTTTCTTCTACATTACTTAGGTCGTAATTGCTAGCTGTCTCCCTTCGGTTATTGGAAAAGTGTACGATATGATATAAGATATATTCCTATTCTATTACCGTGTTGATTTTCTGGATTGAGCTTTGACACCCATATATATATATATTGAAAAACGGTATAAATAAGAAAATCTCATTAAGGACACTTAACTAGCGATGAATGTAACTAAAGTTGGAAGTTTATAAAATTAATTAGGAAATTAAGTTGGCAATTGGGAATAAAGAATGCTTAAATCACAGAAGCTTTGGAATTTTAGGAAAAATAAACTTTAGCAAGCGAAGGACAGGGAAAGCTTATTGCAAAATCGTGGGTCACTATCCCTATGCCTTAAAAGCTAAAATTTATAAATAGGCTTGTGTGTTGTTTGATGTTTTAAATTAAAAGGAAAGGTTCCCCGAATCTAAGATTAACTGCATAATGCTAGGTTCAATCATATGCATTAACTTATTGACCGAGTCCCGTTTATGTTAAGATGTGGCTTGATTTGTTTTTAAGGATGGAGCGGAAAATGTTTTGAAGAATTTTTTGCAAATGCTTTTGAAAAAACTTTTTTAAAAGCTTTTGAGAAGTTGGGTGCAAATGCTTTTGGAAATTTTGTTCATGTGCTTTTGAAAAAAGAATGGTGTTTAAATGCTTTTAGGAATTTTATTTTTCAAACTATTTTGAAAGTTTGATTGAACAGAAAAGGAATTACGATGGAAAATGAAAATTTTCCAATTTTCTAATGCCACATGCTTAGCGTAAGGAGTGTTGACGTGTTAGTGAATATAAATTTTACCTTTTGACAATGATGACAATATACAAAACGTAAGGAATAAGGGAAAAACTTGTTTTAGCTTTGGAATTTTTATTTCATACCTTGTTAACAGTGAACAAAGCTTGCATTTAAATAATTCTGTTTTAACAGAAAAAAAATTCTCCTTTTGCAAATTGTACTTGGAAAAGTTGGAAAAAATTTGGGGACAAAGGAGAAGGTTTCAAGGTACAATGGAATAGGTACCCAAAAGAAGGATGGAAATTTAAAGTTTTCCATCCAAATTCCTTTTTCGATATATGGGAGTAGATTTAGGATAATTTGATTTTTTTTAATATTACAAATTGTGTGTTAGGTATTGGAATAGTATGGATTGGATGTAAAACTGGTTGAACCATACTACTATTCGTAGGGGTGGAAATTATTGTGTGAAAAAAGGATTTTTGATTTTTGAAAACTTGCATAGATATAGAACTGCCAATGAATATAAGTTGTTTGCATTATATTTTCAAAATGTTTTTAAAAGAATGCATTCATATAGAAGGTACCGATTTAGAATTTTTCAGCATGCATATCATATATGTTGTGATACATTATGCACTTGTACACGTTTGGCTGTAAAAATTGGTTGTATACTAATTGGTTGGATATTTTAGAATGGTTGTGCTATGCACTTGAGGAATTTCGGGGGCGAAATTCTTTTAAGAAGCGAGAATGTAACTTCCTGTAAAGTAAAAGGTAACAAATAAATAATTATTAAGCCTCAAAACTGGAATTTGAGCACATCAGTATTTGGGTACGAAACTTGCACCATTATGTTCGTTGCTATTTTCTAAGCAACTTTCATATATAAATTTTGTGTTTGGAGTACAAACAAAGAAGTTATCAGTAGGAAATAAATAATAATAAGTGCGTGGAGCCAATCGATCGACCCTCTCCTTGGGCCAGTCGACTGCTAGTGGTGGACCGCCTAAGGGAGTGGTCGACCGATTGGAGCGTAGTGGCAAGGGTTAAACCTTGGCCGAATGATTTGCATTTAATTATTTCAAATCTAACAAATACGATTGATTCAAGCAGCTATAAATACGGGCCAAGCTCCTCACTTTTCTTCTCATATTTTCTGATCTAAGCAGCAAAGCTCTGCCATTTTCCCTTCTCCACTATTTCTACTAATTAAAAAATATTATATTATATGTATATATAATCAGAGAAGAGTAGAAATTAAATAAGAAGAAAGAATGGAGTGAATCAATACTGCATAAAAAGGTAATTTCTATAATTATAAATCTATATTCCTATTAACCCTAAATCTCTTCTTAGATCTATAATTCTAATAGTATGTATATATCTTGTTATACATATTCTTTTGGATTAGAATGGAAAAGGAGTCAAATCAAAGGGTTGAATTCAGATTTGGGAGATTTGGAAAGCTTGGAAGGTGACTGAGAAATTAAATGATTTATATATAACGTTAAATTTATACCGTTAAGTTTTATTTAATTATTATGCCTATGCAAGATTTATGTAGTTGTAGGCTTAGGAAGAACGTATTCAATTGGAATCTCGCCTTCATATTCTATAAGGTAGTTAATTGGAATAAAAATGGTATTTACACCATAATCTGAAATTTTGGAAATCAGTCCCTAAATTTGTTAAAGTAGAATGTTGATAAGATTGCAAGATTTACTCCAAATTTAGGGTAATTAGCTTGTAAATTTCTAGTGTTGATTGTACTAATTTGACTTGGAATGTGAATTTCTCTATTTTAATTTATTGGGAGCATCGTGGGTATAATTTAGTTATTTCTATTTCCGTATAGTTTCCATAAATTATCTAATTCCACAAATATGCATAAAAAGTGAGCTGTTTGAAATAATAAGAAATATACCAAAAAGGAAAGAGATGTGTAAATTATTTATGTTATCCTCCATAGTTTGTACTATCTATTTCAATAAAAGAAAAGAGAATTCCTTGTAATTTCAAATGGAGTACAAATCTCACTTTTGGGTGATTTATGGAAAGCTATAACGATAATCCTTTTTGGAAATGATAACTCTAATATATTAAAATGTAGAAATAATTGTTCTTTACAGAATGTACATATTAGTGTATATTATGATATTCCTAAGCATAGGAATTAATGAGTTAGAAATAGAAATGGACATATATATGCATATAGCTGCGTCTATCAATTAAAAATATAAATATATCTGTAGCATAATATACATAAATACTCATATTAGTTATAATTAAAATGACTAATTATTAATAGCGTAGCAAATTATAGGACTAGGAGGTGCAGATGGTAAAGAGAGTAACTCCTAAATTAGCAGGGCAATAAATATAAAGTTAATATGGAGTTGTAAGAATTTAATGGGGACATAAATGCATTTAATAAGACCGATTAAAAAAAATATTATGGTATTTATAGGGAAATGAAAAAGGCATAATAGATTGAATTAGAGTGAATATATAAATGTCATTAATTATTTTCCAATTTGAATAATAATGACTCTTTATTTCGAATAATTGACATTTATGGGAAGTAAGAGCGAAATAGAGAATATATGTAATAAGCGTATAAAATAGGGTTTAAATACTAGGAGGCGGTATAATTTACCTAGTAGGAAATTATATAGCCTTAATAATATGTTTAGGACAAGCGTGAATTTGTGAGCCTAGCCCAATATTTAGGCTTAGGATAATTGGTTTGGTTTAGTATACATTGGGATGTGAGGTCAGTAGAGGTTACCAGTAGTTGTGTATACTTACCACTGATGTGTGACATCTTCAACCATAAGGCCTGTGTGGAAGGGATATATGTTTGCATATAGGTAGGCAAAAATATACCAAGGGTTTGTCTCATATTTGAAGTATTAAATGACTCAGTACCTGTAGGGAGGTCAAGAGGTTTACTTTAGGGTGGAAGGTATTAAATGGTTGTTGGGTCTACCTCCTCCCTATACAATAAGTCTTAAATAACCAACAATGGTACCCAATAGGAAAATGAGGTCTACTTCATTTCTAAAAAGAGGTATCAAGTAACTAGAATGGGCATTTTCCTTGATTTACATTAGGTTGGTTGAAACGTGATTTCAGTCATGGGAGTTCGGTGGGCTATGTCAGTGTTGTTATGAAAGCAATATTTAGTAGTAGGACTGGCATATAGACTATGACCACCAGTGGTCTCGAGCGGTCGTTAGCAAAGACTCGGATTATGTCCTGATGGATTTCGCTTTCTACTTGTAGAATCCGTATGGGATACGCAAAGACCTTAAAGTTCATTAGTTATCAGTTTGTCGGAGTTGGGTTAGTTTACCCTTAGATGAGTCTTCGAGATGCGTTAGTAACACGACAATTATATTATCAAGTCGTATCTAGGGGTCGTCGGTCTCTAAATCTATAGTCGATTGACTAGTGATTACATTACGAAGGGCCCGCTTCGGAGGTTGATGTATTAAATGGCCGTTGGGTCTACGTCCTTCCTATTTAAGAAGTATTAAGTGGCCATGGTTTTCTTTGGGTAGTACAATGTTTAGATATATGAGTATATAGGCATATATGTAGTTATACTTCGAAGGAGGTTAGGTATATCGTACAGGTAGATGGAACTACACAGAATAGCCATAAATAATGGACATAACATTTAAATATAAATCAATCGGTATAAATTAGTATTATGGATAAAGTATGTAATTTTCCAGTCACCAAAACATTGTTCTGACCCCCTACTCATTATCACCCACATGATAGATTTAGTGGGACAAGCAAATGGTGCAAGACGGGAACTGTAAATGGCGAAGTCTTCTCATTCATGCTCGACGTTGGCAAGGCAATTAGATACAAAATGAATAATATTGATTCAAAGGTATTAGGCATAGTCAGCATATATATTCTATTACATTTTAGTATTCTATTGTGAGTTCATTCTCTAATATACTTGTGTTTATTATAGGTTACCTGTAACACCCCGTAATTGTATCAACCCGCAAATTTTGAAAATATTTTAAATGAAAATTCATTTGAAACTTTGAATATAATTATTTTAAAATTTGATAAATTTGGAAGTTTAACGTAATATTTTGGGATTTGATGTGAAATGTTCTTCCAAATTTAATAAAATAAAGATTTTTCTTAAAATGCAAATTTTGGTCAACTTTGGTCAAAGTTTGACTTTCTGTGAAAATTTTGAACTTTTACTTTTTTTTATGAAGATGGATTTAATTCTAACATTTTCTTTGTTTTTCGTTTTGTAAATTTTGATTTCTACTTCTCAAAATTTACAAATTTTGGCGTATTACACGTAGTTATTTTCCTATAACATTTATCTTATTTACATTTTGATTTTGGGCTTGTACTGTTGGGCTAGGAATTTCTTTAGTAGATGAGAAGCCACATGATTGAGATGACTATATAATATCCTAGGGTTTTGCTAGACTTTTCATTTTCATTTGTGCCTCCGCAGAAAGAAATTAATGTAAGTTTTTCTTCTTCCTCTTCCTCCTCAAAACCCTAGACTTCTCCTCTAAAATTTTTCCTTTCTCAAATTTCGGCCATGCTCATCACCACACCCATCTCCTCTTCCTTCAATAAAAAAAACCCTAGCCAAAACCACTTCCCCTCCTTCCTTTTTTCCTTCCTCTTCAACAAATTTCGGCCTCCACTCCTCTTCTTCCCACCACAAACCCTATAGGCGAACCATCACCTCACCCTTCCCCTTGCTTTGCCTTGGCCGTGACCACCTTCTCCACAAACCATAACCCTAGCCCTAGTCGAACCAAACCCCACCCAAATCTTGCCTAGACCGAACCCAAACAAACCCTAGACCAAACCTATGTGTCCCCTAGACAAACCCTCTTCACATGTTTACAAATATATAATTTTTCTACTTTTATTTTTCTACGCAAATTATTTGTTTACATATGAAATTTATTTTATTTTTCAAAGCTTTGGATTTTGATTTGGATTCTCCTCCCACTCAAGCTTGTCTGTAATTGTCGTGCTTGTTGTAGTCGTTGTGTTGTGTTTTGAATCACTTCTCTAACCAAAGAAGGTGAGTAATCACTCTTGACAACGTACTTATATTTTGGTGAATTGATGACAATGGAATTGTATGGATTTGTATATGCAAGTTGAGAATTTCACCTATGTTTATATTATGTTATTTCATATCATATTTTACCTGTTATGATCATATGCCATGATATATTGAATATTGTTATGTTTATTTAATATTCTGTTCTCGCATTGCAAGTTCCTTCACTATGGGTTGAAATGATACATACCTGAATGATCTTTAGATTTAGGAAAACTGTTATGGGCTGAAATGATAGGCATGAGCAATTTTATTTGACTTGGGATTGTAGGTTTGAAATGATATAAAACCCGGAAAATTAATAAATTGCGGATTGAAATGATATATCTCCGTATTTACTTGACCCTAGGGTAGAGAATTTTATACATACTCTGTGGTTGATTTAAAATGATTTTCTATAAATTATTAAGTATTTTGGATTTCTATATATGAATCTCAACTAAAATTTAATGTAATAATTTCTCTGAATTTGTTTACATGAGTTAAAATTTTTATAAGAAATAAATAGTTGGAAATGTAAATTTTGGAATCTAATTTACAGAATGAAGGTTAATTGAAATTTAATAATCCGATTTGACTTAATAATGGTATTTTATTCTAACCTATAAATTGTAAGTTTTAATTCATGTAATAGTGATTAAAATGATAAATGTTTTTTTTTGTGGAAAAAAATGTAAGTTAAAACGTACATTTGACATGTAAGTTTTAACTAATGTAAATGGTATAACTTGGGTAATAAAAATGATAAATGTTATTTACTGAAAGGAAAATAAAGTGTAAGTTAATAACGTACTTTTAACTTAGCAGAAGGATTTCAGTTTTAAATTTTGACATTATAGTAACAAAGTTATTTAACTAAAGGTGTGGTTTCTTTAATGACCAAATAGCTAAAATTAGAGTAATATAATAGGAATGATATAATGACTACGATAAAAACTGTAAATATATATATATATATATATATATATATATATATATATATATATTATTTGATTTTATAAACTATTGTAGTAGGAAGTATTACAGTAACATTTCTGCACTGCTGCGAATTCTTACAGTAACAATTCTGCACTACAGTGATTCTTACAGTAACAATCTTGCACTGCTGCGATTTCTTACAGTAACAATTCTGCACTGCTACGAATTCTTATAGTAACAATTCTGCACTGCTGCGATTTCTTACAATAACAATTCTACACTGCTGCGAATGCTTACAGTAACATTTCTGTACTACTGCGTTTTCTTAAAAGTGACATTTCCAGAATGCTACAAAAATTTTCTAAAGGTTTATAGTTCCGAATGTTATGGTTCTATAGGTTACATTTTTAAAGTGCTATGATCTCTAAATTTTTACGTTTTCAAGGGGTTATAATTAAATGAAATTTGGAAGTGTTACAACTTTGGAAAAATGAATAATATTTTAAAGAATAATGACATTGGATTTATGAGGTTTTGAAATGAATATGTTTGATATGAAATATAAACCATTTAAAATTGAAATAACCACGGGTTATAATAACGTTTGGTTGTTAAAGAGACCGGGATCGGATATGGGCTTACTCTCTATCGATACCGAAAACCACTTTAACAACCGTGTATGCGGTGGAGATTCCAGAATGAAGTAGGATGGTGGCGACGATCCTAAAGGTATACATACGTGGACCTAACTCCCGTGAGTTAGCATAAGGTGGCTAAAACAGGAGCATTTGACGGGCCAAGTGAGGTAGCTCCTCCGATCGGACACACTTCATCGTTGGCCATTCTATTACATTGTGATTGATTTGGTGCGCACCTTTGATTCGGGAGTGTGGATCGAGTTGGGCGGTAGTTGTGGCTATGCGTTACCAAAAGTCCGGAAGTTAATTGGTATATCTACTCTGGCATTGCCTAGTTGTTCCGTGTCACCTACCCTAGCGCGCCTTCTACGAGTTTGTTTTGTACCATACCTATGGAGTGCCCTTTGACGATGTCCAGTACGGGCGGGATTACTGTACTATATAGACTATGGGAATATATAAAATGTGTTAAGGGGGAAATGTGTAACGCCCTAATGCTATTTTAATAGTTTACTTTACTTTAGACATTATTATAATAGCGTATATTACTACATAGTAGATAGTTTAACGGAACCTTAAAGGATGGGCGATCCCAAGCATCCTTTAAGTTACTGATGCATTTTCTTTGCAGTTCACTTGAGTTGATTTACATTTTATAAGTATGTATGTCCTGACTCGAGTGTTTTGTGTTTTGCTATACGCTCGGGTCAGCCTGAGTTTTACAGCTTTGGATTCATCTTTTTGGAGCTAGAGATCCGTCAGAGATTTAGCTGTCTACCTGATATTTCCATTCCAGTTATTTCCACTCAGCTTTTGCTTTTGTAGTAGAGAACTTATATATCTAAACTTTCCGTTGTATTTGTTTTCAGACTTTGGTATTATGTAAGGACCCGATTCTTCGACTTCCGAATATCGACATCGATACGTCCACTGTATCAACTGCCGAGCAAACGAATGCCGGAAAACCGAATTCTTAGGGTGAAAAAGAAGAGGTAGAAGAAAAGATAGAAGAAAAAGAAAGAAGAACAACAGAACAACATTAGAAACAGAAACAATATCAGAATCTCACATTCGCAGCGGAACAAAAATATAATAGATAATCACTAGTCTTTTAAACAAAGAACTATATCAGTTTTATACAATACATCAACAGAGTCAATATACAACTCAATACAACAATGGACAGTTATATCAACTTGTCCTCATACAGAATACACAGCGGAATAAATAATATCAGATAAAAATACTACGTCTCGCCATCCAGCTTGCTTCCAAAGCTCCAGAATATCCAGTATATCCTGATAACCTAACTCTAGACTGCCCGTGTGGAAATTTGTGGGCACCCAGAGTTTAGAAGGGAAACAATAAACTCCGAGTCAGTCATGGTGACTGGTGTAAGATCGTAAAACAATTATTTTTTAAAACAAACAACATGAAGATTTTAAAGTCAATTTCGAAATGCTTTTGGAAAATGAGACTACCATAAGGCCTCCCGCACGCACACACAATGCAAACGCAGAATCGGAGGAGATTTCTCCTTATGATAGTCAAAAATGCTTGATACGCAAAATCAAATCATTTTTGATATTATTATTAGTGCATAGTGTAGAAAACTTTTCGAAAGTATAATATAAATCTTAGCCAGCATAGGCATTCCGCACTTATGCCTACTATAGCTACTATGTTCAATAGCAGGTTACTGCCACATTCCATAGCAGGTAATACAACTAAAACCGTACACGTCACGTATTGTTTCTTTGGATTTCCAACAAATGGTCAGGCCAAGGAACTTCCCATTGCCACATGGAAACGCCTCTGGAATGACGTCCCGAGAAATAACCTAACATTACGGTTAGATCTCTGCCAACACAAGGCCAGGTTACCTCTGCAAAAATAGGTAACTACTGACATGCGTATGCCATCCCCCGATCGTAACCGATCTTCCCGAGGATCCTCGATTTCCAACAACCACATAAGAATAATAATGCAGTATCAACATAGGTTAAATATCTGGGCTCCATACCATGATATCACCTCTATCCAAAAGGAATGACATACACTAAGGGGCGCTACTCCCTAGAACCTTGCCGCATCCTTCCTGTTTTGACCATTTCCGGGGTGTGAGGTCCGACGAAGTCTTGTCCACAAAGCTAAGCTTTGTCACAAAGCCACGCTTTGTCACAAAGCCATGCTTCGGGTCAAACAAATGATCAAAGAAATGATCACAAAGATAAATGATCAAACAAATGATCATATCACAAATGATCAAACAACGATCATTTCACAGCAACACTCAGCATGCAACGTTACCAAATTGGGAGTATATTGCTGATAAATTTCAACTACATAACCTCTGAGCTCGTACGTCTCAGAGAAGGGTGTTAAGCTAAGAGAATAAATTCTCCGCCACCAACAGATATGTATTTGAAAGAAATCAGCTTTATATCTCAATTTGTAACGTCAGACATACAATCCATACAAGTCTGTTCCGGGATCGAACAGAACCGAAGGCACTTCTCACGAAGCCCTTGCAAATCCGGATAATTTCCTAATCACGTCTGGACTTCCCGTCACTAAGGGTGATAAAACCTCTAAATCAGAGATCAGCCGATGTAGAGTAACTCGACGGTAATCCTTCCGTTTTCAAAAATATCCGGTCTTCAACACCGGTCATCAAATGCAATTCATTACGACGTATCACATATTCGGAATGGGTTATACGACCCCATGGTCCTTTCTGGCTAACCCGAATAGTGAGCGCTTATTCAAAAATAAGTGTGGCATTCAAATTCATCCAATTCACAACAAATACCCATTCAAGGTAATTATTGATAGTCGGTTATTTAACTATCAATAAAGATGTGCAACATCATCAGATTCCAAATAATTTTCCAAATTATTTTATTTCCAAAAATATCTTTACTAGATATAAAAATTTCCACACCTCAAAAATAAAACAATATTTATTTTTAAACAGATTCCCTTTTCTTTTACAAATTCCATATTGAATTCGTATTTCAAATATCTACTGATATACGATTTTCAATCGATTTCAATATTAAATTTCAATTTATCTTTACAAAGATAAATTCTCCAAAAACGTTTCATTTTATATTGGAAAAACATTGCCATACTTATTTAATAATAAGTAATTCACAAATCTATTTATTTTCAACATTGGAAAATATTCGATATACTTAAATCAATATTAAGTATATATTTCATCCTTTAAGGAAATCGCTCTTTTTCACAATTCAATATTTTATTTGAGTCAAAACGAATGTTACGTAAAACATCGTTACGATGACTCAAAATCACTAGTATAGGGATTCAAAATTTAGATAGATATGTAAATCCCAATACTATATAAAACATTTCCTTTCGGAAATCATTTACTATAACAACAGTGTTATAGTCCACCATTTCCTTATTTTTCGAAAACGTCTATTTCAACAATGAATGTTGAAATCTATGTTTTCGATATTTAACCCATTTTAAAACATCGTTAAAACAATTAACTTCATTTTAAAATATTCATTTTCCCAAAACATATCCATTCTACTTAATAATATATTCACTGTCCAAAATCGTGAATATACTTCACTAACCAAATTTCACAATTTTCTACACTTTTTATTTCAAGAATTATCCACTATCCAAAATCGTGGATAAAATTCCCTTAATAACCTTCTATATTAAATTCATCAAATTTGATTGATTTTCGGATTTATAAAACAACGTTTATAAATTCTATTTCTTTAACAACTTCGATTTATAAATCTCTCTTTATTAACTTCTGTAATTCACTTATCAAAATAAGTGATTTCGGATTTATAAACAACTTTTATTTCAAAAATCACACTTTGGTTATATTTCACCAAAAATCTTAACTTTTATAACTTTAAAATTTTAACGTTATTTATTTAAAATAAATCAATTCAAAAATTGAATAAAACGTCTACTTTCAAAAATCACTTTAAAAATCTCTTTTAAAATCAACATCGTCATTTTTTTTACATTTCAAAAATGAATCCGATGATGCAATAGCACCAAATAATCAATCACGACAACAAACATCATATATCAACATATGATAACAGAATACATCACAATATCTGTAAATAAATAAATACTGGTGAGGAATCCAGTTGGATCCCTCCAACCTGTTTCCCTGCATCCACAGACGTTAGCACAATACCAATTCCATTTCGAGGTGGAATATCGCGGTATATGGGATTTATAAAAATATCAATCCACTTAATAACGGCGCAATAGGGTCTCATCCGCTATATAGTGCGGGAAATCAATCAATCCAATATATACATATGCCAATATGTATATATTGCTATATATATAGATATATCCTACTATATCTAATATCACATCCAAATAGCAATCAATAACTGCAATCCAAATTTATTTTGAGTGAGAAGATCTCACCTTTAATTTTATTTTGCAATCCCATTTCCATTTTTGATCATTTCTTCACGGTTTAACCTTGTATAACAATTTATACAATATATCAATATTCGAATTAAATCGAACACTTAAATTATTGTTCTATTTATTTACTTAACCAATTTCTCCTTTAATAATTTAATTAAATCGAATCCCCTTTTAGTAAATTTATTTAACTAATTATTAAATTTCAAACTAATGATTTAAATTTTAAATCAAAGGATTAAATTTCAAACAAATTTCCTTTAATAAATTATTTTTCTTTTGTGGCAAAGATACTTTAGATTCAACTTCACAAAAATAAAATTTTAAACTGTCTTTACAATTTAAAACTGCTGCATACCTAAATCTTATATATATATTTCAGTTCAAAAATGGTAAACAATATATAACTTCATTCAGAAATTCCTCTCTATACAAAACTATTTATGTTTATAACTGAAAATATATATTACTTTATTTTATCCTTTTAAACAGCAAACTGTTGTGTATTTATATATACTTACTGTAATAATAATAAAAAGTTTCTCTATATAAAATTTTCTTTTAACTATATATATATATATATGTACTTAACGATTTCATTCAATTGAAAATAAAAATAACATCGAGATTACCTTAAATCGACCAAAGCTTGATCGACCAACCTGCCCAGATTTCGAAACTTCGAACCCCGCGACAACCAACATCACAAAACCCTAATCGCGACTTCACCAGCGATCACCACGAACGATTTTCAGACCCCTTCGAATCAATGTGAACTCGCGAACGAACTCGCGCCTTGATTTCCCCAAATCGAACACTTCGATTTCTCGAGAGGGGGAATGAACGTGGATTCGTTCAATTTGAATGTTATTAGAGGGAGGACGCGATTTTAACTAGAACGAGATTTAAATTTGTTCGTTCGATTTCATTTGTTTTTCTTTGAATAAAGCGACCATTTTCTTTAATTTTCGAACGAAAGCTTTTTCGTTTGTTTTTGTTCTGGAAATAGGAGGCGGCCATAGATTACATTTCTGAGGAACGAAATGATCTCGTATGAGATTTGTAGAGAAATGGGGAGACCAGGAGTACGTGATTTAACAGGGAGAACGTGTTTGCCTTAACTTTACAGCGTTTTGATGGGGAAGGCAATGTACTGATATTTGACTAAATTCGATTTTAAATTTCAATTGAATTCGATGTAAAATTTCAACGCGTTTATATGTCGTACGTTCACATAACAACTCCGAAAAATACGAAAATTGAAATCCGACAATAATTCAATATTACGGATCCAATGGAACTGGTTTCGTCGAATTCTGAGACTGTGCCCCGTAACGCTATTTTTAAATATCAATTTAAACGATAAAAATTCAAAACTGAACAAATCATTTTCAAACTCAATTCTGAAGCTTCTATTATCTTCAGTATTATCAATATGAATTTTAAAAGCTTTTGAAATATTTTTCTTTAGCTTAAAATTGAAGATTCAAATTTTTATTCAACACTCAATAGATTAAATTTTAAAATTTAATCGCCAATTTATTCTGATAATTTGAAATTCAAATCAAACCATCATTCAAATATTTAAAATTAATTAAATATTTTCATTTTAAATTGTTCAAAATTCTGGGTCGTTACATATTATGTATTAGTTTGAGACTATGTATCTAGGAGCTTCATGAACTCCTATGTTTATTTTTTTTCGCTGCGAGTTATTCTGATATTTTGTGTTTGTGATTCTATGATTGATTTTATTTGCCCCAAATTTTATTAACAATCTGTTGTTTTGAATTATTCAAGTCTGACATGTGTGGTTTTATTGTCGATTTGAATGGTCCAAAATGGTGGGATGTTACAGTTGGTATCAGAGCTCTGGTTTTAGGCAAACCTTAGCCTACGGGGCAAAAACTCATTAAAGATAGGGTAGAAATACCTTAGAATGAGTAAAATCAATCTTAGAATCATTCTTTGCGAGAGAACGTATTTTCAAGTATAAAATAGTTTTCAATTGATTTTCAAATGATTTTTCAAGGATTATTTTAGATATAAAATTTTCTTATTTCAAAATCAAATTCCTTTTCTTAGAATTTCCCTTCTTTTCGAATCCACCTTGTTTAATAGAATTCTTTGATTAGGATTTCCATTCTAGTTGAATCTTGTCTTTCTCCTCTATCTTGGTCCTAAAAAAAATTCACTCTTGAATTTCCAGGATGAATCGTAGGAATGCTAGAGGACAGGGTCGTGGTGTTGCCCCAGTTCCAGCACCAGTTGCACCCATTAGGTTTACCATTCTCTGTAAGGAGTTCACTCAGCTAGGTAGTACTAAGTTTACGGGATCAGAGACCATCATTGAGGCTCAGCAGTGGCTGAGGAGTTTGGAAAGGATTTTCGTTGGTTTGGAGATCACCGACGCTCAGAAGCGTCAGTTAGCAGCTTGGCAGTTACAGGAGGCAGCCCTGGATTGGTGGGAGTCAGTTACAGCCAACACTATTGAGGCAGATATTTCTTGGGAACGGTTTCAGGAGGCTTTTGTGGCGAAGTGGATGCCAGAAGCTGGGAAGTCTCAGCTATGCAGGGAGTTTATGGAACTTAAGCAAGGGGATATGTCATTTTTTGAGTATGAGTGGAGGTTCAACGAACTTTCCAATTGGTCCTAACTTGATTGATACCCCTCTTAAGAAGAATGAGAAGTTTATAGCTGGAGCTCGCCCAGAGTTTTATGATCGTCTGATTTCTCATGTGCACAGCCCTTTTACTGGATTGATGGATATGGCCATAGATATGAGAACCCCACTTCTAAGGAAGCAACAGTTGCTCGTGCACCTTCATCTCAGCCTTCTTTTGGCAACTCTAAGAAGACGAAGTCTAATTTCCATCGACAGAAGCAGAATTGGCTTAAGAATCCAGGTTTAGGATCTTCTTCTTCCCGGAGGCAGCCTATTGATCTTTCTTCCATCACTTGCTTCAAGTGCGATCAGAAGGGTCACTATGCCAATAGTTTTCTAGCACCTGCCAGTGCCGCCATTTCTCCACCTCAGAATACCAGGAACAACCTCTACCATGTCTGTTTGCAACCTAGCCATTTCAAGAATGATTGTCCCTTGTATTAGAAGGGCAAGATATCTGGAGTCTTTGCCATGACTTCTTCCACTCGTGCTCCGCCTACTCCACCTGCTCCACCTGCTCCTAGTGATACCCAAGGTACTCTCTAGGGCACTTTTGCTTTGTTTAATTTTCTTGTTCGTGTTTTGTTTGATACTGGAGCTTCCTATAGTTTCATTTCTGTGGATTTTTGTGATAAGTTTTAGCGTATTCTTTCACCTGAGTATGCAATTGTACCTTTGTGTGTTTCTAATCCTATTGTTGGTCTCGTGAACCTTAGTAGGATTTGTAAAAAGGTGAAACTCTTCTTTTTCGACCATCGCTTTTCTAGTGATTTCTATGTTCTTGTTTTCGATGTTTTTGACATATTGCTTGGAGGAGATTGGCTGAAGATGCATGAAGTTGTTATCTCTTGTAAAACCCAGACTGTTTCTCTTGTTGATGATTTTGGAAACCCTTTGGTGATTCAGTGCCTTATGCCTCAGGAGTATGCAGGCAGTTTTATATATTCTCTTGATTCATCCCCTAGTGATTTTGATTCTACTGCTATGGTCAAACTCTACCCCGATGTATTTGGTGAAGTCACTTCTTTACCTCCTAAACCGGAAATCGAATTTCGTATTGATCTTATTCCTGGAGCTCGACCTGTAGTTCTTCCTCCCAAAAGGATGGCGCCCCGCGAGAAGGTTGAGTTGAGGAAGCAAATTGAAGACTTGTTCTTCAAAGGTTTGATCAGACCTAGTCATTTCGAATGGGGAGCAGCGGTGGTTTTTGTCACTAAGTCTGATGGTTCTTTGAGGATGTGTGTTGATTATAGGGAGCTGAACAAGCTCACTATGAAAAATAGATATCCAATGCCTCGTATTAATGATATGTTTGATCGGCTTTATGGAGCTATTGTATTCTCTCGGCTCGATCTTGCCACCGGTTTCCACTGGCTCAGAATTGCCGAGGAAAGTATTCCCAAAACTGCTTTCCGTTCTGAGGATGGTTTCTTTGAATGGTTAGTTATGCCTTTTGGTTTGACTAATGCCCCAGCTTTCTTTGTTGACCTTATGAATCGTGTCTTTCGTGATGTTCTTAATAAGTTTGTTCTAGTCTTCGTCGACGATATTCTTGTTTTCTCTAAGTTAGAGGAGGAGCATGAATCTCATTTGAGCTTTGTTCTGGGAACTCTCAAGAGTCATCAGTTGAAGGCTAAATTCTCGAAATGCCATTTCTGGAAAGATAAAGTCCGATTTCTCCGATAATGTTTCTGGTAATGGAGTTTCTGTTGATCCAGTTAAGATCACTGCGATTAATAATTGGGAAACTCCTAGGACTCCATCTGGTATCCGTAGTTTTTAGGCCTTGCCGGTTATTATCGGAGATTCATTGAGAATTTTTCTCGGATTGCTGCACCTCTCACCGCTCTAACTCGTAAGAATGCTAAGTTTAGATGGAATGATAAGTGTGAAGCTGCATTCAATGAGTTGAAGCGCAAGCTTACTTCCGTGCCAGTTCTTACCGTTCCAAATAGAAATGAGGGATTAACGGTATACACTGATGTCAGTTGTGAAGGTTTTGGAGCCATTCTGATGCAGGATGGGAAGGTTATCGCTTATGCCAGTCGTCAGTTGAAGACTCATGAAGCCAATTATGCAGCCCATGATTTGGAATTACTTGCCGTAGTTTTTGCTTTGATGCTTTGGAGACATCATCTATTGGGAACTAAGTTTGAGCTCATTACGGATCATAAGTCTTTGAAATATATTTTCACCCAGAAGGACTTGAATTTGAGGCAAGTTTGGTGGCTAGAGTTCCTTGCTTCTTATGACCTTGACATCAACTATACCCCCGGGAAAGCTAATGTTGTAGCCGATGCTTTGAGTAGGAAGAAGGCAATGTTATGTCAGCTTGTTGTTTCTTCTCCTCTTATGGATCGTATTGTTTCTAAGCAGGATGAGCATATGATGCTTAGGCTTATTAAGGAGAATGTTCGTAGCATAGTTGGTGGTAGTAACCAAGATGGTAGTGGAGCTCAGATCGATGATAGAGGGATTTTGAGGATTAATAATAGGATTTGTGTCCCGAATGTCGATGGTTTGAGGCAAGAGTTACTTAAGGAAAACCATCGGTTTAGACTTTCTATTCATCCAGGTGTGACGAAGATGTACCATGATATGAAGAAGCTGTATTGGTGGAGTGGTATGAAGCGTGATATCTCCCTTTTTGTTAGTAGATGTGCAACTTGTCAGCAGGTTAAGGCTGATCATCAGAAGACCGCTGGATTATTGCAACCCCTTAAGGTTCCCAATTGGAAATGGGAACAAGTTTCTATGAATTTTATTGATGGATTACCGAGGACTAGGAGTGGTAATGAGAGTATTTGGGTAATTGTGGATAGATTGACCAAGTCAGCTCATTTCATTCCGGTTAGGTCCAACCGTTCTACTTCGAGTTTAGCTGAGATTTATATGAGAGAGATTGTTCGTCTTCATGGTGTTCCGATAAGTATTGTTTGTGATAGAGATCCCATCTTTACCATTCATTTTTGGAAAGCTTTTCAGGAATCTTTAGGTACTCGTCTGAATCTGAGCACTGCTTACCATCCGCAGACCGATGGTCAAACGGAAAGAGTGAATCAGACTCTGGAATATCTTCTTTGTGCCTGTGTCCTTGATTATGGAGGATCTTGGGAAGATCATCTCCATCTCGTTGAATTCACCTATAACAATAGTTATCAGGTATAATCTCAAATATCTATTTAAGGTTGTCTTAAACATTTATCTATCTTATCCCATTTTTTGAATTCAGGCTAGTATCGGAATGGCTCCATTTGCTGCTCTTTATGGACGCCCTTGCAAATCTCCATATTGCTGGATTGAATCCAATAATCGTTTGGTTCTTGGTCCTGATATGATTCTAGAAGCATCTGAGAAGGTTGAGGAGATTAGGAGAAAGATGATGGTTGCTCAGGATAAACAGAAGAAGTAAGCTGACAGGCGTAGGAGGAATTTAGAATTTTCTGTTGGTGATCAGGTTTTCCTTAAGGTCTCTCCATTAAGAAATGTGATTCATTTTGGTAGGAGAGGGAAGCTCGCTCCTAGGTTTATTGGTCCTTTTCGCATCTTAGAGAGAGTTGGTTCCTTAGCTTACCATTTGGATTCGCTTGAGAAGCTTTCTGGAGTGCATAATGTGTTCCATGTTTCACATCTTCGTCGGTATCTTCATGATCCATCCTTGATTGTCCAGCCTTCTGCTCTCGAGAGTTTTGATGTTGATCCGAACCTTACTGTCGAGAGGAAGCCACTTCATATTATCGATAGAGGTACGAAGCAGCTATGAAGAAAATCTGTCAACCTGGCCAAAGTGCAATGGAGCACTGATGATTGGGATTGTACTTGGGAAACGGAGGAGAGCATTCATGCTTCAAATCCGAAATTGTTTGTTCCAGGT
This sequence comes from Allium fistulosum, assembly GCA_030737815.1. Taxonomy (NCBI): domain Eukaryota; kingdom Viridiplantae; phylum Streptophyta; class Magnoliopsida; order Asparagales; family Amaryllidaceae; genus Allium; species Allium fistulosum. The sequence continues at coordinate 946,136,589 of CM060906.1, read as the reverse complement.
ACTATTCGTTATCCTACCTTATCCTTCTTTATTTTCTAGGTCTCATTCCTTTTCGAGGACGAAAAGTTTTGAGTAGGGGAGAGTGTAACAACCCGCAAATTTTGAAAATATTTTAAATGAAAATTCATTTGAAACTTTGAATATAATTATTTTAAAATTTGATAAATTTGGAAGTTTAACGTGATATTTTGGGATTTGATGTGAAATGTTTTTCCAAATTTAATAAAATAAAGATTTTTCTTAAAATGCAAATTTTGGTCCGCAGGTGCAGCGCAGTGGAAAGGAGGCTTGGTTCTGGTAAAAAGACCCAGGTTCGATTCCTACCATGCGCTTCCCTATCCTATATAAATTTACTCGGGGGTATGGGGGCTTGGATTAGCGGACGGCTTTACTATACCCTCCTCAGGAGTTTACCGGCCCGCCGGGTTCTCCTGGGTTTTCAAAAAAAAAAAAATTTTGGTCAACTTTGGTCAAAGTTTGACTTTCTGTGAAAATTTTAAATTTTGAACTTTTACTTTTTTTTATGAAGATGGATTTAATTCTAACATTTTCTTTGTTTTTCGTTTTGTAAAATTTTGATTTCTACTTCTCAAAATTTACAAATTTTGGCGTATTACACGTAGTTATTTTCCTATAACATTTATCTTATTTACATTTTGATTTTGGGCTTGTACTATTGGGCTAGGCATTTTATTATCGCCCAATTTTTTTCTTGCTCCAATTCCAACCAAACTACCTCTATTGTGAAGATAATATCCATATGAGTGCAATGCAACAAACGGTGTTCGAATCCAACCTCGTACGCAAAAGTTATACAATTTATAAGTCATCAATTAAATTAAATTGATTAATAACTAAACAAAATAATCATTACCCTTAGTTATTTCACTAATCCATCTTTCCCACTCTCTTAATCTCATGCACATGTCTGTGCATTACAACCCACCATGGCCGTTACTAAAAATGGTGATATCTCCTTCGTTTCTCAACGAAACGACCACCCGTTTTCGCCAACTCGACTGCCTTCCTACGAGCTTCAACCTCAATCCATCGGATCCACCTCCACCCACCCCTTAAAATTCCGACCTGATGCTCTCCCTCCGGTGCCTGCTTAATGATGCAATACCCAAATGGAGGTCGGACCCTCCAAAACTCTGGCCATACGTGTTAAACTCCTCCACGAGTTCGAATCCAAGCTCCGTTCATCGAATCGTCAACTATACTACCCAAAATCACCAATCGTAGCCCACCTACCTCTTAATCAAATCCCAACCATCATGGACACATGCTAAATGAAGGGTATAGGATCCAAGCCCACAAGCATACGAGCTCAACGGATCCAACGTCATGATTTTTAGTTTCCTAGGTTCCAAGATTTTGATTTTTAAAGTTTAAAAATCTTCCATTCTTAGTTACGGGTTTATATAAATAGGGGAGAGGAGGTATGGTACACTCAAGGGGGGTATGTGTAAAGACCCGGAATTTTACCACTTTGATTTTTGAAAATATTTAATTGATTATAATATTTAATTTGTGATATTAATATAAAAAATAAATTTGGAAATAAAATAATTTGATTTCAAATAAGGAATTTTTATTTGAATATATAGAATTTTTCTATGATTTTTATTTCAGAAATATTTAAATTTCCACTCAACGTATTTTACGTTGAACGTCGGTATTTTCAAAGTTCAATAGAGTTCAATATTCAGTGTATTTTAGTGTTGTTTTAAGATCGCGTTATAGTGTTGAACGCGATCGTATTTTGTTTCCGATCAATTCGTGTCTCATATGCGAACGCGATATTGTATAATGGTATATCAGAATCTATACAAAATTCAAATCAAAACCAAATCAATATACATCCCCATTCCTCACTTTACTAGCAAGTACACAGCAAAGCATACATAGCCTTTCCCTTACACTCTTTCATGTTTGCTGCCTTCAATGGAGGCACGTTTCCTGCCTCTTTTCCAGGCCGAAATGGTGGGATCTTGCCTTGGACTGGATTTAGTTTGTGCCTATATATGTGGTTCATCTTTCTCCTTCTCTGCTTGCTGGCCATGCTTTTCCCCTCCATTTCAAATGTGTTCCAGTTAATGAAATCAAGAAATCATCTTCCACCTTCATTAACTTCAAAAATCAACACACTCCAATCCGCTCACTTTCAACTCAATCGTCCAACATGAAAGTCATTCGATATCTCATCTAGTATTTTTAAAAATTGATCGTGCTCGGTTTCATCGAGTAACGATCAAGATATCTTTAATTTACAACAAGGAGCATATATTGTTCATAAAATTCAAAAATCAATTTCTCATTATCCGAGAAGAATTAGATGTCGCCGCTGGTGCCATTGTGATCGTATGGCGACGTAGTATTTTTGGTGTGAGTTCGGCTGCGATTGGTGATGGTCAACGACAATATTTGCAAGCTGGGGTTTAGGCTAGCATTTGATCCGGACAGCGATTATCGATTTGGAGCTTGGATGCGAGGCACTCGAATGGTAAATTTTTGGTGGAGATCGAGAGAAATTTTTATCGCATGACTGTGGAGCATGGACGCGACCTCGTCAGGTCGAAAGGTGCAACAGGGGACCGAAGGCGAAGGCTTAGGTAGCCTCATGATGAGCTCGAGACAAGGAGTTGATCGGAGGTGTGAGTTCATGGGTTCGGCGGTTGGTTGAGTAGGAAACATGCACACGTGCATGCGATATTTGGGAGTAGAGGCTTGTGAATGTTGTTGGGAAGGAGATACTATTGCATGTGGGTGGGCTTAGTGATGTGGGCCTTGGGCCAAATGCTTGGTGAGAAAACAAATCAAATTTATTGTGTAATTATATAATTTAGTTAGTTAAAGCTTATGGTGATATCTTGCTCGATTTAAGTCCGTCTGACACACGGATTTTCGCCTTGCACTCATTATGGATGAGTACAACGTTATAGTGTAATATGTTAATAGTTTTGGCCATATATAAATTTATGACATATTAAAACGTCCTGAATTTACAATACACTATTTTGATTAATAACGTCGTTTAAATTATCGTACCTTAATTAGTGATGTTTATTTGGCCAAGTAAAATACCATTGCATTAAATTGGATTGAATGAGTAATCTGGACATCTATTAGCGAAATCAAATATCGTTCTACTATTTAATTTGTTGGACATCTGTTTAGTAGAATAAATCACTATTATGTTATAAATAACTGGATATGTTATATTTGGACATCTATTTAGTAGAATAAATCACAGTTCTACCATTACATTAGTGTAGCATTTGTATACATGCTAGTTGATCTACTTTTGGTTAAGTGTTGGATTAACAATTGATTGTTAAATATGAATTTAATTTACATATATGTTTTCCCGTGTATATACCAAGTGTTATAACTTACGAAGTTAAATGAAATGAAATGGTAACTTGTTTAAGTACCATAGTGGTCGCTAATCCTTATTCTAAAATTTAAAGTTAACTATTGAATTAATGTTGTTTAAAAGATAATAATTATTTATTTAATAAGGTTTTAAAGGTAATTATTGTTTATTTATAATGTTTAAAGATAAATAATTATTGTTTTGAATAATGATATAAAGTTAATCATTTTATTAATATGATTCTGAAAAGTTATTTAAATAATATTTAATTATTATTTTTAGTTATTTAATTATTTAATAAAAATGTTTTAAATTATAATTTTATTATTAATTAAATAATTTAATTATATTGATTTAAGTTATTTTATTATAATTAAAGGTTTATTAATTATCATATTAACATTTTTGAAGGTTAATTAATTACTTCATTTATATTGTTCTAAAAGTTTAATTAAATATTATATTAATAATATTTTCAAATTAATTGATTGTTTTATTAAAGATGTTTGATATTAATTTATATTATATTAATATTTTTTAAAGTTAATTAATTATTTATTTTGTTATATTGTTTGAAGATAAATTATTAGTATGATAATATTATTTAAAGTAAATTTAAGATATCTTTAAGTTATTATTGTGAATGAAGTTTAAAGGAAATTAAAAGAAGAATGTTTTAAATAATAACTGGTTTGTCAATGGAACTTTAAATAACCGTTATTATTATCAAAAAGAACTTTATTAGTTAAAGTTTATTAAAGAAGGTTTGTTAAAAAAAGAAGTATATAAAAGGAGTTTATAAATTGGAAAGAGATTTTAGGATTGGGAAAAAAATTTGGCTTTTGAATGATTTCTGAAACGAGATTTAGGAATGGGTTTAGAGGTCTTAAATGGGAAAATTTTATAAATAAGGTTTGAGATTTATAAAAGAGTATTTTATAAATAGATTGGAGATTTATAAAGAAATTTTATAAATAGATTTGAAAATTTATAAAGGGATATTTATTTATAAAATAAAAAGAGATTATGGGAGTGACTGGTGTTTTGGGTTATCTCCGTTGTAATTACATTTGGGTTTGATCATTTTAATATAATTTTGAAAAAAGGAAACCTTTCTAAATGTTTTTAATTATACTTATACCATTTTATAATATGTGGAAAAGTTTTTCCAAGTTTGAAAAAGAAAGGTTTTGTGAATATACTTATACTGGTGAGATAAGTATATGAAGATTTAATAAATATTTGAAAGTGATACCAAATTAATGAAAGATTGATTTTGAGAGGCTTAGTGATTTTCGTGGAAAATGTAATCCATGTTTGAATGATTGTTATTTGATAGTTAAATAACCGATTATCAAAGCTGGACCAAAACGTAACTTTGGCAATACCTAGGAGAAACACGTGAGTTATATGGCACAGTCATCTCTGATGATATTATATTGTGCGTATAAATCTTGTTTCGTTCTCTTAGGACAAATGATAAGGAAATCCACCCACTAATGGTTAGGAGGTGATCTTCTCTCTTATCTTTGACTATTTATTTCCTAAAGAACCGGGGTTGAGTTTACCAGAAGCTATCTAATGTTGTTTCTAAAAGAGCGGGATCAGATATGTTATCCGAAATCCACTTCGATCCAACTCAAGCATTCGAAGTGAAGCCATCTTGAAATGATGGAACTGAAGACGGAGCTCTTTGAAGTCCAAGGGCTGCTATCTACTAATCCTGAGGGTGATTCCCAAAATGGATGTAGTGGAAGAAGTGCCTTCGGTTCATTCATCTCCTGAACGACTTGTGTGGACGAATGCTGACATTGTGTCATCAACTGGAAGGAAGTGTAGCATTCCAGGCGTGTAACGACCCACTATTTTGGAACATTTAAATCGACAATAATCCACACATGTCTGACTTGAATAATTCAAAATAACAGATTGTAATAAAATTTGGAGCAAAGAAAATCATTCACAGAATCACGTACACAGAAATATCAGAATAACTCGCAGTGGAAATAAAATACCATAGTAGTTCATGAAGCTACTATATACAAACTCTCAAAATATATTCAAAATTCTCATAGTAAAATAGATACAGTAGAAGTCAAGGTACATAAATCAATAATACAGAGACAAATACAAAATAGGATTAACTGGATTAGAAGATAAGAAATAACAGATGGACAGATAAGCTCCAGCAAATCTCTAGCTCCAGAAGATAAATCCAAAGCTGTGATTCTCAGGCTGACCCGAGCGTAAAGTAAAACACAAAACACTCGAGTCAGGACATACATACTTATACAATGTAAACCAACTCAAGTGAACTGTAATATAAATGCACAATAACTTAAAGGATGCTTGAGATCGCCCATCCTTTAAGGATCAGTCAAACCATCAATTAAGTAGTAATAAAGACTATCATAGAAATATCCATAATAAGTAAACAATGCAAATAACAATGTTAATGTGCATCAAACCATCACCAGGAAATCAAATGACATAAAAAGAAGTATACCCATGGTTATAATATTTTAGAACAATATTTTATACTTCAAAATTAAATATCATTTCAAATCCAAATCTTTATCAAAATAAAGATTAAATCATTTCCAAACCATTTCAATATTTCAAAATATCATATCTTTCAAAAACTTCATTATCCAATCATCATTTGAATTCAAAGCCCATATTTAACTTTAAATACCTTCTAAATTCCAAGATATCATTCATTTATTCTCATTTCAAATCACCTTTTATATAGTTACATTCCAATTAAATTAATTCACTTAACCATTTAAAAGTGAAGTTATTATTCTTTCAACTCAAGTATTCAATTTCCAAAGTTTAGACCATTCCGAGTTCATTTACTTAGTTAAAAACCTTAAACATTGAAAATTTCAGCCTTTCACAACATTTAGAAAAAGCTGTTATAAGTTATACTTGAAAACATTTTTATTCAGCAAAGACAGCATTTAAAACTGTTGTAAAATCTCAATTTTAGTTGAAAATTAGTTCAATTCAGCAAAGACAGCAGGCAACTACAACATTTACAGAACTGTTGTAATAACCCTTTATTAAGTTTTTAGCTTTTAGTTTACTTCAGCAACTACAGCATTTGCAGAATTGCTGTAATAGCCTCTTATTTAAGTTTTAGTTCATTTCAGAAACGATAGCATTTCTGAAGTGCTATTAAAAGTATTTCCAGATTTTAGTGTATTTCCAGCAAACAATAAATCCCAATTTAAACCATTAAATATTATAAAAACCATAATTTAACATTCAAAATGTTCATTTAAAAATACTTTTAACTTGTGATTTTTATAATAAATTTTCTTATAAATAAAACAAATTTTCAAGAATTCACTTAATAAAATTTAAGTGTAAAATTTATATTCTCTTCATTTTAAAAATTAAACTTAACACTTAAATTTTTATTTCCATTTTTCCAATATAATTAAATTTCCATTTTTATTTATATAACTCAAATTTTCTTTTAACCCCAAAAATTCAAATTTCCAGGCTTAAGTTATATTTCAATAATTAAAATTTAACCATTCATTTAATTACATTTTTAACTTATAGAAGAATCAAAATTTCTTTATTTAAACATTAAAAATCCAATTTAAATCAAATTTTCATAAATTTACACTCTTAAACATATTTAAAATATTCAAAATACTTTATAAAATAACCACGGGCCTGTATATAGTTTTCTAACCTAGGTCAAGTGATACAGATATATATCATTTCAATCCGCAGTTTACAAAGAAAAATCCAGGTTCTATCATTTCAAACTCGCAATCCCAAGTAAAATAAAATAAATAAAAATCGTTCAGGCCTATCATTTCAGCCCATAACGATTTTTCCCTATTCTAAAGTCCGTTCGAGTATGTATCATTTCAACCCATAGTGATCTAATCTACAGGAAACTTGCAGTGTGATAAACAGATATAAATGAACAGTTTAACAACATATATTAGTAACCGATGACATGACAGGTAAATAAATAGGTTTAACATCATATAATTAATAATCACAGACAGGGATAACATAACATAATAGTACTACACAATCAATGGTTGTCAATTCACATTTGCATAAGTATAAATGTCAGGTGAGATTTACTCACCTTTTTTTCTTCTGAAGATAAGAATTCAAATGACACAACGAAATCCAGAACAAAATGACAAGACTACGGACTCGAGATCCAAGCTATAGATCTTGTGTTACAACCCAAAACAAAACCAAAATAAATTAACATTTCAACACAACATTGAAATTGAAACAACTTTTGAAATAAAAGCAATATGGAAATGAATGTTTTTGTCTAGCTTTCTACCATTGCTTGCTCGACCTAGGGGATGTTTGGCTCAGGTTTGGCATGACATAGGCTCAGGTTTGGACATGTTTAGGCATGGGTTGGGTCCTAGAATGCACTGCCAGAAGCATGAACATGGAGGGGAGTTACAAGGTAGGAATGCAAATGGTCAAGGCAACAAAAGAGTGTTTGGGTGTAACAACAAGGCTTGGCCTTGCATGGATTGGACTCGGCCTTGGCATGAGCAGGTCTGGTGGTGGCTGGAGCAGCGGCCAGAGGTGGTGGAGGAGTAGGTGGTGGCGGCTAAGGGGTGGCCAAGGTGAACTATGGTGGTGGTGAAGGTGCTAAGGTGGCTAGGCATTGGTTTAAGGAGTTTTGCAATGTTTGTGTGGAGTTTTTGTGGTGCTATCTTCAAGTGATGGTCACGGCTTGGTCAAGACCAGTGGAGAGGAGGGTGATGAGGCCATGGATGTGGTGGTGCTGGACGGTGGAGGTGGTGGAGGAGTATGGCCGAACAAATGCAAGAAGAGGTAAGGCAATTTCAATGGAAAAAAATCAAATAAAAAGAAGAGAAAAGAGTAGAAAAATATAAGAGCCATTACCTTCTTCCTTTCAGATATGAAACCTTGCGTGAAAAGTGAGATAAGAAGAGATGTTTTCACATGAATTTCATAAATAAAAAGTCACGGATATCAAGGAGAAGTTATGGTAGAAAATCAAGGGATGGGAAGATAAAAAGGTAATAAATCAAAACGTAATGTATGCCTTTAATTAAAAATAGGTAACGTATCTAAATTTGATTTGTTTCCCATCTATTTAATAAAATATATGCCAAAGAAATAATTCAATAAATACATACCGTTTATATAAAAACTATATAAATAAATAAGAAAACGGTTATAGAAACGTATAAATTAATTGCTATTTACATCTTTGTATGTTACTTAATTTACAAAGTATATATCCAAATTAAGTGAAACAAAAACGGACAAATGTTGTAAATATATACATAACATGAAATGTAACATATATATACACAATTATAACATGATATATCAACCAAAAATATTACTTATATCAATTAAAATAAACATTTAAAGGTATGCCTTTCAAAACAATAACGTGTGTGTGTGTGTGTGTATATATATATATATTTGAAATTTCTTTCCAAGAAATAAATAGGGATCTAAATACTTATCCATTTAATTACTAAATGAATGTATAAATAAGAAAAATAAGGTAGAGATAGATATTATGAAGGATAAATAAATAGTTTTAGGAAAAGTAGGAAATAAATAAAGAAAATACTTTATTTAATGGAAACTAGAATTAAAGATCGAAAACAATATACAATCAACATTTGAACATTATAACTATACTTTAAAAATGTTTTAAAAATAAAATATATGCAAAACATATAATGTTACACAAATTGACCATGATTTTACAAACAAAGATATTATTTATATAAATTTAAAATAAACAAATTTGTTAAATAAAACAATTTACACACAATATTGTAAAAAGCATAACTTTCACAATATTAATCCGATTTCAACGAAACGAAAAGCAGTATTCTTGAAATTAAATCTATTTTCAAAATAAAAGATAAAATTCAAAATTTCATATATTTAAATTTTAAGTTTAAAAGGCAAAGTTTAACCATTTTGACCAAAATCCATTTTTTGGAAATATTCCATTTATCCAGGTTTGGAATTATAATTCACACAAAAATCAAAATTTATATTTAAAATAACAAAATTTATTCTTTAAATAAATAAAATAAAGCTTTTAAATCAGGGAATTCAATTAAAATAATTAAAATATACAATTAAAATAATCACAAAATACAGGGTTGTTACAAGGCGGAAAGTGCTATATAAAGGTAAAACATAGCCTCAAGCCTCATCAACCAGGAAATGACAAAAATCGAGCATGCGGCAGGGCCAAGTGGGTCGCTCCCATCAGGGTATAGTCATTCTAAAATCTAGATAGATTACTATCTACTCACATATGCTTCGGGCCCATTAACGAAAGGTAATCATATCGGTACTACCAGTCAAGTGGTAGGCCAGTCCTGTATGGTAGAGGTACAAGATGTTCTTGTCAGACCCCATTGCATTTTATCTATAGATGTACCATCGGAAGGTAGTTCCTTACCTTGTCATAATATGGAATCCATTCTCTAATACGCGCCTTACGGTTTTAGATGTACCCAACTATGTTGGAACATCAGATGCAAGCATTTTAGATATTTTAATATTTTATTTTCACCCTTAGACATTATTATAATATCACAGGATTTTCAATAGAAAATGTTTTGATTATCGTACGGTAAAAACCCGCCCGTGTTTATGTGCAGCGTGGTCCTGCGAGATATCCTTGATTTTAAAAGATTTTACAAGTTAAAATGAATAAAATTCCTTGTGATTTGAGTTTCTCACGCTGGTTTTACCAGATTGACCCGGGCATTGTTTTTCATAAATGCTCGGTTAGACCGAGCATACAACAGATTTAGTTTGGATGCTTTGGAGCTTCAGGAGACGAACTGGAGGCCTAGGGACTTATTTACGTATATGGTTATTTTTCCACTGCATTCATTATTGTATTTATCAGCAATTGTGAGGACAAGTTATTATGACTGTCCAGGCTGAAATAGGTTAGTATACTCTGATTGATGTCTGTATATATATATATATATATATATATATATATATATGTATGTATGTATATTATTGTTTGTTTTTGTGTAAAGATTTGTTGTATACTATAGATTATTCGTTCCGCTATGAGATTCTATGTTGTTTAGTTTCTTCTTGTCTTCTTTCTTCTTTCTTTTCCTAACTATTCGTCTTTCCATTCAATTTGAGTGGATCTTATGTGGTTGATTCTAGCTTAAACTGTATGGAAAAAGTGGGCCGTTATAGCGTGGTATCAGAGCACAAGATTAAGTGAGTACCTTCGCTTTGGTGGGGTAAACTCATTAAGAGGTAAGGTAATGGAATGCCTTGTATGAGTTTGAGTGTATTATATGTATGAGAATGTATTTGTTAGTGTATAAAAATGTTTTATATTTTGTTGTTTGATCTGTTGAGCGGCTTAAGAATTATGGTCGATGCGTCTGGCCAACGTTATCGATAGGGATTTCCTAAATACTTGAACAAGTCCAATCGACACAATATTGTTTTGAAATTTGATGAATGAAATAATTTTACCTAGAATATATTATATATATAAAGAAATAATTTTCAAAAAATATATGGTTATTCATGGTTGTGCTTGGTTGTTAGAATGATAATATTCCATCATTATCATATAGGATTTGATTAGTTATGTTCGCCTAGTTATGAGCATTGACTATTATTTGTTAATCTATCTAGAATCTTCCTTTTGAAACCTGGTTTGGGTAGATAGGAATTTTGGAAATATTGAAACGAATACCTTATGAATTAAGTTTCACAAATTGACTATAAGGCATTCATTGTTAAGGTTAGGTTAAAATTTAGGTTTTAATAAATGTTGTTTGTTAAAAGGGAAATTAGAATATTTTGAAATAAACATTTTAAATATGATTTTATATAAAAAAAATTAAAATTTAGATTTTAATAAAAAGAAGTTTATTAAAAGAAAGCTAGAATATTTCTATGAATAAATACTTAAAAGGAGATGATTATATAAGAATTGATTTATAAAATGTGTTTTATAAATAAAAGGAACATGAGAATTTAAATCCCGATATTTTTGGAAATGGTTTTCAAGGTTTGAGGGAAATAATAATATTATTATTTAAAGATATTTTATAAATAGAAATAATTTAAAAAAGGATTTATTTTTATGTAAATATGTACCTTATTATTTCAAATGATTTTGGAAATAGTAGAAATAGTTTATTTAAAACGTGTTTTAAAGTATAAAGACTTTGAAATTTTTTTTTATAGAAAATGTGTTTTCTTTGGTTTGGTTCTGGAAAGGAGACCCAATTTGTTTCGTGATGATCTGAATAATCTTCTAAGCGACGGTCGGATGTTTGCCTAGGCGAATGGTATAGTGCACTTTATTCCCTTTAACATTGTATGATTAGGACGAGTTCGAATCCGAATAAATCCAAAGCGAATTGGAATTAGATATTTCATTAAGATTATTTATTTGGGAATATGTAGAATATTGTTTCAAAAGGGTGAATTAATTTAAAGGACAAAAATTTCTATATTTTTAGTCTCAAGGACATGACCTTAATATTTTAACCAAAAGGACAAAATTCTCCTAAAAATTATTCATAAGGACAAACATTCTTTCAAAATTATTCACAAGGACAAACATTTTTCCAAAACTGCTACCGAACCAAAAACTGGTACCTAAAAACTGCTACCGATAACTACAAACTGATACCTAAAAACTTAAAAACTGATACCTAAAGAAAGTTGTCCTTCGGGCTAAAATACTAAAGGTCCGTCCTTGAGGCTAAAATGCTAAGAAATTTTGTCCTTGACAATAATTTTCTGGTTTCAAAAATGGATTGTGAAAAGTGAATAGTTTTTTTTATCTAGTTCGAATGGCTCAAAAATAACTTAAAATTGGAAAAGAGATGTGTTCGAATGGTACTTCTCTTGAGTATTACCCACTTTGTATGGGAATGTATGATACTGTTTGGTAGTACCTAGTTCCTAAGTATCATTTTGGAGTTAATTGGGCTATCTAAATATATTTTTTCCAGATCAAAATATATAGTTCATTTCAAAAAAAAAATTGAAATAACAACTCGGATATTTGGATCTTGAGTATACTTAGGAAAATAAATACAAAATGGAATAGTTGAATCAAACATGGGTATATACTCTTATGACGTAGAGGAGCATTAAACAAGTTGAACATAAGTTTAGATTTATGAGATGTTTTCATAAATACTTTAGTGGAAATAGAATTGGTATTAGGGAGACCTAATTAAATAAGTGTGTTGGATGGACATATATCATTTCTCTTCTATATAGCTTTGATCTGAGAATCGAGTACATGGCTTTGAGGTGTTTCACACTGTTCCAAATAAGGATTTATCACTCGATTTTTGAAAGCGAGCACTTGATGAGGATTTTTGGTATGAGACCAAAGTTTTATATCATAATATATGACTATGTAAGGAGAGTAGAGGTTCTAAATCAAGGAACCTGATCAGAGTCTGCATTAGAGAATCGGGTGAGCGATATAGTTCAGAAGTAAGGTTATGTATTTGAGTAGAGATCGAATCAGATTTTGTATATGAATGATCCATGAATATCATATGGACTAATGAATAGTCTTGGGTATTGTTTGCGCCAAAATTGGTCACAAACCCCAAGTGATGTGAAAGCACCAGTGTATGAATACACGTTAACAAATATTCAAACACAAATCACAGGTCTAAGCAAGCAACAAACAACAATCCAGAAATAATGAACAGAAACACGAGATTTATAGTGGTTCGGCTATCTCCGGCCTACGTCCACTCCAAAGTTTTATCTTTTATTGATTATCCTTGCTGATTACAGTTGTTTATACTGTAGTACAACTGAATTGATATGCTAAGTCTCAATATAAAGCAGCGGTGGTGATCTGGGGTAAATCTAGCAGAATCTGGGCGCTCTTTAGTACTTAGAATTGTCCCCCCTCTTTTCTGAGTGACCAGGGGCTCTATTTATAGGTGCAGGAGGCTGATATTTCGCCTAAATTGAAGGGAGACCAGTTCTGGCATGTGAGGGGGCCCACATGCCCGCTTTCTGGAAATCCGGGCCCACTTTGGGATCGATTCGAAGCTACGTTCGAATCGATCAAGAAATTGTCCAATCGAGCTGAAATTTGGTGTGAACATTCTTCAACATGTGCTCAAGCTATTGTGAAAATTTCATTGCGTTTGGATTTGTAGGTCTCAAGATATGATCGATTCAAGTTGTAGTATTTCGTTGGCTGTCGTCTTCGATTCCATCCGTTCGAATCCATTGCTACGTATCCATCTCCTTCGACTCGATCGGTCACGTGTGCATCGATGATGTGTCGCAAAATCCCTGGGCTGATCCATCTTTTTTGCCGTGTTGAACGCTTCTTTCCTGGATACGCGCTTCGCATCCATACTTCGCGCCAGTTCACATCCGTGATTCGAATCCATTACTTCCTGTCCATCTGCTTCGTTCGTATCCTTCCCAAGCGCATCGCCTTGACTGTTTCCTTCGTATCAATCAATACGAACCCGATCGATACGAATAGCACATCCATACCTTATGCTTTGATCGATACGAACCTGCCATCCCTAAGCGAACGACTGAATCCACTGTATCGATACGAAGCGCGGCAAACATTGATCGATTCGAACCATCATCGATTCGAACCAGTATCCATCGATTCTAACCATCATCGATTCGAACCAGTATCCATCGATTCGAACCATCATCGATTTGAACCAGTATCCATCGATTCGAACCATCATCGATTCGAACCAGTATCCATCGATTCGAACCAGCATCGATTCGAACCAGTATCCATCGATGCGAACCACCATCGATTCGAACCTTCTCATACATTTTTTAAACCGTGCATATCTTGTGCATACGAGCTCCGGTTGATCTGAAAATCAAAATGTAACTCCTCCTAGCCTTGACCAACATTCCCAATCGATTCCGCCCTAATCAGAGCACGACCAAATTTCGACGACATCGATGCAGCCTTGATTCCAATCGATTCTCCAATCCAGATATCCATCATTCCTTGCCAATTTGTTGATATTCCAGCCTTGAACAAAAGGTGAGATAACATTTGCCCCCCAAAACATGCCTTATGATAATAAGGCGTGTTTTGAATAATTCCGTATCCGATATCCAAAGTCCATAGCCAATTCCATGTCCATCCGAACTCGAAGACCGAGCCTTTGATCCATTCTTATCCAACAGCCAATAGTCGAATCCAGGACCTCTCCGGGTCAGTATCCCGATCCATAACCTCTTTGGGCTCTTGCCAAGCGCAATCCACACACGACGACCATGGTCCAGTGTCCCTGGACGTGGAGCTAACCTCTCCGGGTTCTTGCCAAGCGCAATCCACACATGACGACCGTGGTCCAGTGTCCCTGGACGTGGAGCTAACCTCTCTGGGTTCTTGCCAAGCGCAATCCACACATGACGACCGTGGTCTAGTGTCCCTGGATGTTGAGCTAACCTCTTCGGGTTCTTGCCAAGTGTAATCCACACATGACGACCGTGGTCCAGTGTCCCTGGACGTTATATAATTCCATGGCTTAAGTCCTAAGCCGAATCCTGGTCGCTCTGGACCCTTGTTGAGCATAATCCATACTCAACGACCTGAAATGATAACTGATAATATAGGGCCTAAGCCCTAGGCCGAATCCTGGTCACTCCGGACCCTTGCCGAGCATAGTCCATACTCGACGACCTGAATGAGTCAATTTACCATGTTCGGACAAAAAGACTCACTCTTTGCCAGGCGTAATCCACACCTGACGACCGTTTATCGAAAACCAAAAAGAATCCAATCAAAATCCAATCAAAAATCCAAATCAAATCGGAAAACCAGAAATCCATATCAAAAAATCAAAATCATCATCCAATACGGAGAACAATCATCCGAATGAATGCCAAAACCAGAAAAATGAGCAAAATCAGGAGTTCAATCCAAACTCCAAGACCAAAACATAAAAACGAGTGTCCAATCCAAAAACAAAAGACAAATTTTGCAAACCATGGCTTCGCGGTTTATCATCATTCAGAGCATGCCTATGGGCTATCTCCGTCCCCATACATGTGTAAATGACTTGGTTGCTTGCCGATGGTTTGTTACTTATTTCATGTTATCCCGGTCAATTGATAATCAATCAACCATCATTCCTGGGTCTCATACCATCATGGCTTGAGGTAGGCGGT
Organism: Allium fistulosum; assembly: GCA_030737815.1. Lineage (NCBI taxonomy): Eukaryota > Viridiplantae > Streptophyta > Magnoliopsida > Asparagales > Amaryllidaceae > Allium > Allium fistulosum. Next base: position 946,121,000 of record CM060906.1, on the reverse strand, counting down.
GGTTGCTCCTGCTCCGCCGCTGCAATCCGAGCCCCAACATACTGCCTCAATTGCCCATTCCTCACATGTTCCTCAATTATGTCCTTTAAGTGCCTGCAGCTGTTGGTATCATGCCCATCCAAATCGTGGAAGAGATAGTGCCTTCCTGATGCTCTTTCTCGTTCAGATGGTTCTCTCCTAGCTGGCTTTCGGTAAGGAAGGCGATTCCGGGTTTCCAAGTAAATCCGCTCCAGCGTCTCATTCAATCCTGTGTATGTGGAAAACTTTGGATCCTTCCATCGCTTCCTGGCTTTTCCTGGATCGTCGTCCATCTTCCTTTTCTCTTTATCTCTATCCGAACTTCTACTGGATGGTCCTCCACCCTCGGTTACATTCACATTCACTTCCTTCAGCTTTAAATCTGCACATGCATCCTCTTGCCGGAGGAACCTCTCAGCCTCATGAAAAAATTCTCCGAGATCCAGTGGTGGGTCTCGTATTAAAGATACCTTGAAATCTGAATCCTACTTGACTCCTGACACTGCCGCCATTAAAACCATCGATGGATCCGGCCGATCCACCGAAGCAACTGCCGCATTGAATCGAGTTAGAAATGCTCTAAGCGATTCATCCGTCCTTTGCTTTACCGATGTTAACGTCATCACATTCTTAGGTCTTTTGATATGAACCCGAAATTGTCCCAAAAACTTACCCACCAATTCCTTCCAAGTCCTGATAGATCCTTCTTCCAGCTGCCTAAACCACATTGCAGCTAGATCTGTCAAATATAATGGGAAACATCTAGCCATTACCTCCTCTGATGCCCCCAGCACTTCCATGTGTCTAGTGTATCTCATCAAGTGATCAGTCGGGTCAGCCTTGCCATTATATACTTCCACGCTAGGTAACTTGAACTTAGGTGGATTCTGAGCTATCCTGATTTCCCGAGCAAACGGACTCCTGTTCACTCCTTCTAAATCTCTATTAGTTAAGCCTCCACGCATAGTCTTCCTAATGATTTCCGCTAATCCAGCATTGTCTGTCGGGTGTTGCCCCCATGCTCCCGAGGGAACTCTGGCACATTTTCCTCATGTGGCTCACTAGCAGCAACGTTGGCCCTAGCCTGTTGAACTCCTTCCAAAGGTCCTCCTATGTTGGATCCTGTGGGTATGCCCCTAAGCCCTAGTTGATTGCCTTCCGGTTCTGTATTCTGTCCTTCATTGGGTTCCATAACCCCATCTCCTTGTTCCACATTAACAGCCGCTGTGGCTGGTCCTAAGTTCTGCATCCCTGCAGCTCTCATTTGTTCGAAGAAAGTTTGCATCATTTCTTGTTGACTCTTTAACAATCTCTCTTGCAATGAATTTGCCATAGCTTCCATTTCATCTCTGGTGATGTAGATGGAAGCTTGTCCTTCTCCAGCTCCGGAGGATGGTTCTTGACTTCCTCCTTGGTGACTTCTCTCAGCTCTCTGTCTTGTTTGTCGAGTCATTGTCTCCCAAATCCAATCCCTTCAAACCTTTAAATCTGAACTATAAATCTGATGTAGCGGGTGCTAGTTGTTCTCAGTGAAAGCACTAAAGTGTTTGCACCAAAATTGGTCACAAACCCCAAGTGATGTGAAAGCACCAGTGTATGAATACACGTTAACAAATATTCAAACACAAATCACAGGTCTAAGCAAGCAACAAACAGCAATCCAGAAATAATGAACAGAAACACGAGATTTATAGTGGTTCGGCTATCTCCGGCCTACGTCCACTCCAAAGTTTTATCTTTTATTGATTATCCTTGCTGATTACAGTTGTTTATACTGTAGTACAACTGAATTGATATGCTAAGTCTCAATATAAAGCAGCGGTGGTGATCTGGGGTAAATCTAGCAGAATCTGGGCGCTCTTTAGTACTTAGAATTGTCCCCCCTCTTTTCTGAGTGACCAGGGGCTCTATTTATAGGTGCAGGAGGCTGATATTTCGCCTAAATTGAAGGGAGACCAGTTCTGGCATGTGAGGGGGCCCACATGCCCGCTTTCTGGAAATCCGGGCCCACTTTGGGATCGATTCGAAGCTACGTTCGAATCGATCAAGAAATTGTCCAATCGAGCTGAAATTTGGTGTGAACATTCTTTAACATGTGCTCAAGCTATTGTGAAAATTTCATTGCGTTTGGATTTGTAGATCTCAAGATATGATCGATTCAAGTTGTAGTATTTCGTTGGCTGTCGTCTTCGATTCCATCCGTTCGAATCCATTGCTTCGTATCCATCTCCTTCGACTCGATCGGTCACGTGTGCATCGATGACGTGTCGCGAAATCCCTGGGCTGATCCACCTTTTTTGCCGTGTTGAACGCTTCTTTCCTAGATACGCGCTTCGCATCCATACTTCGCGCCAGTTCACATCCGTGATTCGAATCCATTACTTCATGTCCATCTGCTTCGTTCGTATCCTTCCCAAGCGCATCGCCTTGACTGTTTCCTTCGTATCGATCGATACGAACCCGATCGATACGAATAGCACATCCATACCTTATGCTTTGATCGATACGAACCTGCCATCCCTAAGCGAACGACTGAATCCACTGTATCGATACGAAGCGCGGCAAACATCGATCGATTCGAACCATCATCGATTCGAACCAGTATCCATCGATTCGAACCATCATCGATTCGAACCAGTATCCATCGATTCGAACCATCATCGATTCGAACCAGTATCCATCGATTCGAACCATCATCGATTCGAACCAGTATCCATCGATTCGAACCATCATCGATTCGAACCAGTATCCATCGATTCGAACCATCATCGATTCGAACCAGTATCCATCGATGCGAATCACCATCGATTCGAACCTTCTCATACATTTTTTAAACCGTGCATATCTTGTGCATACGAGCTCCGGTTGATCTGAAAATCGAAATGTAACTCCTCCTAGCCTTGACCAACATTCCCAATCGATTCCGCCCTAATCAGAGCATGACCAAATTTCGACGACATCGATTGCAGCCTTGATTCCAATTGATTCTCCAATCCAGATATCCATCATTCCTTGCCAATTTGTTGATATTCCAGCCTTGAACAAAAGGTGGGATAATAGGTATCCTTGGGGTGAAATTTCGAGGACAAAATTCATTTTAAGGAGGGAAGAGTGTAATGATCCGGAATTTTATCACTTTGGTTTTTGAAAATATTTTTGATTTTAATATTCAATTTGTGATTCTAATATAAAAGAAATAAATTTGGAAATAAATAATTTGATTTCAAATTATGAATTTTTATTTAAATATATAGAATTTTTCTATAATTTTTATTTCAGAGAATATTTAAATTCTCGATTGACGTATTTTATGTCGAACGTCGGTATTTTCAAAATTTAACAGAATTCAATATCTAGTGTGTTTCAGTGTTGTTTTAAGATCGCGTTACGGTATTGAACGCGATCGTATTTTGTTTCTGATCGATTTGTGCCTCGTACGCGAATGCGATATTATGTGATGAGATATCGAAATCTATTCAAAATTCAAATCAGTATACATCCCTATTCCTTACTGTACTAGCAAATATACAACAAGCATACACAGTCTTTCCCCTACTCTCTTCGATGTTTGTTGCCTTCAATAGAGGCACGTTACTTGCCTCTTTTCAAGGCCGAAAGGTGGGACCCTACCTTGGACTGGATTTAGTTTGTGCCTATATATGTGGTTCGTCTTTCCCCTTCTCTGCTTACTGGCTGTGCCTTGCCCCTCCATTTCAAATGTGTTCCAGTTAATGAAATCAAGAAATCATCTTCCACCTTCAACAACTTCAAAAATTAACACTCCAATCCACTCACTTTCAACTCAATCGTCCAACATGAAAGTCGTTTGATATCTCATCTAGTATTTTTAAAAAGTGAATATTAGGCACACATCCCAAAACCAAACTTAATTCAAAGTCAGTCCTTTTAAAAAAAACGTACTTTCTACGTCCCTGTTTTTGTTTTACGCCTATTTTTTTCCTAAATTACCCATGTGCTTCAAAGTCGAGCCGTAGTTCTTCTTCTTCAGTTTCTTCTGTTCAAATTGAAAGACGAACCGAGTTTTCTTCAGACAAGTGTTTAGTTATCAATTTCAATAAAAACAACTGCAACTATTTGAAGACGAATCAATCTTGTTTACAAAAATATGAATTGTTTTTTTATTTTTTATGGATTGTTGGTGTTGTTTTGATGTTTAAATTCATTAATGATAATGAGAAATGGTTGTAGTTTGATATTTGAAGTTATGTACATAAATACTGCAAATGTTACCTAGAATAACATTCATACAGTTCTTTCCTGCAAATATTTTCAATAGTTGCTGGAAAATCAGTAATTTTTAAGTTTATTTGCAGACATTGGTGCAAATTTTCATAATAATTGCAAAAAAAATCAGCATATATTGGAAATATTTGCGTATAAATATGTTTTTATTTAGGAATTTTCCTCTTTAATTATTCACTTAAAATTTAGCAAATATTCATAATATATACTCGTTGAAAAATCAGCAATTATTCCTTTATAATCATTTGTATTCATCTTTATATGCAATTATTCAAAATAATTGCAGAGATGTATGCAATTATTATGTATAATTGCATTTATGTCTGCAATTCTTCTAAATAATTTGCATGTATATCTGAAAAATCTGCAATAATTCTCAATAATTGCAGAAGTTGGTGAAAATATTGTGAATAACAATAGAAAATAACTGCTGAAAAATCTGCAATTTTTAAGAATATTTGCAGACATTGTTGCAAATATTCATAATAATTGCAAAAAGTCAGCATGTATTGGGAATATTTGCATATAAATATGCTTTTATTTAGGAATTTTCTTCGGCAATTATTCACTTAAAATTTAGCAAATATTCATAATATATAATTACTGAAAAATCAACAATTATTCCCTTAAAATCATTTGTATTCATCTTTGTATGCAATTATTCATAATAATTGCAGAGATGTATGCAATTATTATGTATAATTGCATGTATGTCTGCAATTCTTTTGAATAATTTGCATGTATATCTAAAAAATATGGAATTATTCTCAATAATTGCAGAAGTTGGTGCAAATATTGTGAATAACAATAGAAAATAACTGTTGAAAAATCTGTAATTTTTGAAAATATTTGCAGACATTGGTGCAAATATTCAGAATAATTGCAGAAAAGTCAGCAAATATTGAAAATTTTTGCATATAAATATGCATTTCTGTAAGAATTTTTCTCTGCAATTGTTAATTTCAATATATTGCATTATGAAGATGAATTTTATCTTCATAATTAAGAATACATGTATACAAACTGCATTTACTGTGAATACTTGCAAATATGTGCATTAAAAACAGCAATTAGTGAAAATACATGCATAAAAATATGTAAATATTCCAATATTTGCAATATTTCTGCATGTATTCTCAATATTTGTAGAAAAATATGCAAATATTGAGAATACTTGCATAAAAAACTTCAAATAGTGTCAATTTTTGCATTAAAAAATCTAATACAATTATTATGAATATTTTTACTTTTTTCTATAAATATTATGAATAATTGCAGTTATGGCTGCAATTATTCTTAATAATTGCAGAAAAATCTGCAAAATTTGGGAATATTTGTTTATAATACTGCAAATATCACTACAAGAAATTTTATTTTGTGTGGCGCTCAAAAAACGCTACAAAAACTTTTGGTGGTGTTTTGATAAACGCCGCAAGAAAACATGCGACTAAAAATCCATGATTTTTTGCCACTATAAATGCATTTTTGGCAGCGTTTTTCAAACGCCACCATAAATCTTTTTGTAGCGTTTAAAAAACGCCACCAAAATTTTTTTTGACACTACTAATAGAATTTCCAACTTTACCCCTGTTTTACGGTTGCATTTACTCAACGCTACTATATATATATATATTTCGGTAGCGTTTTTGAAACGTTACTAAAAGTTGTTTATTATTTTACACCAATTTTTCATGCTATTATTTCCTGTTAATGGTCTATTTTGGTTCTATTATATCAATCAACAATCACTCACATAATCATCATATTCAAATAAGTTAAAAAACACATTAACCATATAATCAAATAAAATATCCATAACCATTCCAATACAATAATTTTTTCGATAAAATGACCTAACTCACATACAATAACCATTTGTTTACAAATTTACACATCGGGTACTAATAAATGTTATATCTAACTAGTGCTAACAAAACGTTTGATTATCCATAATTCTTTGTTGCATACACAAGTGAAAGCTAGCATCATCAAGTCCAATTTTGCTCTCTTCAAAAGTCCGATGCCTACACAAGTGAAAGCACAACAGATAGTCAAACAATTACGTTAACTCATAGGACTTCAAATATGAGATCAAACATCTACAACATTATACAAGTATATCCTACTATAAATGATGTCATATAAATTATCAAAGTTATAAAAAAAATGAAATAAAGTCCTTTCTTGAGCTTAAATAGTAGGAATCAATTTTAAATGCTTACGAACCCTCCTTTGATAGAATGTCACACACATGAACATATATATCTAGTAGTGGAATAAAGAATTACATTAGCAACAGATTTACTGTCACCAAAATCTAGAATGCTATGACAGTAAAGATTTGGCCTTTGTTATGATAGATTTTGCCTTTGAAAAACCGTTTGTGCCATTGATCTTATATCTCTTCCTCCACTCTCCTCCCTCCTGCAATTTTTTCGTATTCAGATGTACAAGTGAGAATATGTCCTTTCAGAATTTATTATTTACCCACTTGGGTCATTTTTCACAACTTATCATACATTTAAACCCTTTTGAAAACCAATTACAAACAGAATACTTTCTACACACTTGGAAAAAGCTGGACTTTTATACTGTTGCACTTTGAAACTGCAGCACAGCAAATTTTATTTTGTATTAGTGTATACTTTGACACTACAACAGTATAGATTTTCCAGAAAATAAAAGTAATGCAAATTGCACTAGTGCAGTTTCAAAGTGACTGGTACAACATTTTTTTGGTTATCAGTTTTCAAAATGGTTTGAGAGTGTGGTAAAGATTACAAAAAATTCATTTTTTTTATGAGTTGGAAATTGATGGTGGTGTTATGATGTAATGACCTGTTTGTATCGGTTGGAAGACTAGGATTCGTAGTCGGCAGAGAAGGATCTTTTGCCTCAACCCCTGAGATTATTTAACAGCATTAGTATGTTTGACTACAAAAGAAAGAACGAACTGAACACGATAAAAAAGGATAAAAATAATACCTTTGAAATCATCAGGTGCTAACAAGGAGATGCCAATGAACACAAATGTCATTCCTATTATAAACATTGTTATTCTTAATGCGTTCAGAACTTGGTATTCCTAGAAGTACACAAATCCTGTACATATGGAGAAAAACGTCCATGCAATTTGAAACATGGGTACTATAAGGATTGCATCAAATAGAGACAGTCCCTCATTCAATCTTGCCATCTGAAAGGTGATATAACATATCATACTTGGAAATGTGATAAATGCTATCTCAATTTTATTGCAGCTGAGGCATATAAATTACCCAAAATCCTGCAATGCTCAAGAATAGAAGAAGCATGGAATATGTAAACCAACTATGAAACTCATAATCGCTGCTCATTGTCAATCTTAGCATGTTTGACCTTAAATTAACAATACAAATATGCATGAGAAAACATGGTTTGGTGTTAAAATTCATGTATAGTGAAAAGATAGGGTTGATAGACATACAATGATTTTGCAAATAACACTGAGCAAGATCCTACAGCACCAGAAACTATGGCATATGAAAATGGCAAAGACATGCGCCAATAAGGGCTTAAATCATGCCCAGAAACTGATAAATAAATTTCCCCTTTCTTGTTAGAAATGAACAGTTAAGTAATCATCAGTAATACATGAACATGGTTTTAGAAATTATTAGAATAAAATATCGTTAATTTGAAATCATTTGCTAGGTATGAGATGGTGAGAGTTTCCTCACCTGTAAATGTATTGATTGCTTGCAACAACCAACAACAAAATAATGCAATAGAAAAGAAATATGATATTGTTGTATTTTTCAGACAACTGCTCTGGAGTATAAACTGGTAAGATGAAAATACAGTCATTCAGTTTTTCCCTGAAATCTCTCTTCAGTAAGTTTATGCTTGGAAAGATTGTACATTTCATTCATCTTACCAACTGTAATGACAATACTTGGACAAAACAAGAAGAAACCATAATGGAAATTTTTATATCATACGCACCTTTGTCTATGTTCTTGGTAGCATTTAAGTTTGGTAGATGTTTTATTTTATTTTGAATACTAATTCATAAGCATAAAGCATAGAAACACAATCCTCTTAAAACATAGCACTTTACTGTAAACTACACAATCCTCTTAAAACATAGCACTTTATTGTAAACTACACTTGAATTATCAGATGTAAACCTGTTTTACAAAAACTATCAGACACGCTAGCTTCTATCGTACTCAATGTCAGACCCTACAATTATTTATGTTTTGTCAAGACCCTACAATCCAAGCATTGTATGTGAAGTTACGAAGTAATCTGCAATCACCTAACAACACGCATTCCATGTAATTTGAGAGGATTTATGTGACTATCATATTTTGAAGACTTGGGAACATCCTCGGTTTTGTCATGTATATTCATTTATATCTATAGTACATTTATACTTTTATTACAGAAAAACATGTCTCATATGTCTAAATACTTAAATATCAATATTTTTAGGTAGGTTGTATTCTATTTTAGTTACAACCGTCAAACAAGATGCAACAACAAATGAATACAAAGTTGATGTGTGGCCTATAGTTTCAAGAGCAACAAATTAAAAAATCAATGGATAGTAGGAATCCGTACCAGGTGATTGATGATTGCCAAAAGAAACTAAAAAGATGTTGCCAAAAACGATAAAAGCGGTGGCTATCATGATTCTGTAAAGAAATAAAAAAAATTATTCACTTCGGATTCGAGTACATTAACATAATCTAAAACAACTCAATTCAGAATAACATACTTGATTGTGACAGTCTTACTTAAAACAAAATATGCAAATGCAATATTAGAGACAAATTGTACCAATCCCAAAGCAGCAAGAAGGGACTGCAATTAAACCATAGAAAATCTAGTTAGTAATTTGTCAGAATTTTCAATTACACCACTTTAGTGTTTCACAACTTCACCTGTGCAGCATATCCAAAGGAAATGAAATTAAGGCAGTTCCCAAGAGCAAAGAATATGATGCCTGTATATGACATTTATACACAAGTGAGGCAGCTTAAAATATGTAATCTTAGTTCAGTGGCCGCAATGAGTATAAATTAACAATACACACTACACAGCGATAATATCAAAGTTATACCAACTCTCCAGGATTGAAAATCTATGATCGATTTGGATGTTAGCTTGTCACTGACTCCATCACTGGCAAGTATAGATTGCTTCTCACACTGTAATAGACAAATAAAAATACACAAACCACTCAAGCAGAAAGAAGATATACAGAGTCATAGACAAATTAGAAAACCACAGTAGAATGTTGAATTTCCTACTACTATATACCTTTTAGCATTTTAGTATGATAGAACATTAAACGTATTAAGGCTTATTTCCCCCATAAGATTTTTGCATGGTGATCGACAGAACTAACGTGTGCACACAATATCAGATAATATTCCATATACCATACTATGAATATATGATAAGTTTATTCTGCAGTTGTAGTTAGATGATTCACGACTGTTATGAAATGCATCAACCTTCTGAACACAGGAGACTGAAGCGTAGGTCATCTTAGTTGGAAAAAAAAATGAGGCTAGACAAAATATTATATGATACATGATCATATGTAAGAATTGAACTTCATGTCAAAGTTTTATTAGGCAGTCCTACTCCAAAAATGGAAAATACAAGTTCAAGGCTATTTGGGAATCAATTAGAATTGAACACGGCAAACAACAATGGGCGAACTTTACCTACTCCAAAAATGGCCATATGTTTGTTTAGAAGCATTAATCACTTCCTACCGATAAAACAGGAACTCATACAAAGATGCTTACCAGTTGACCGAAAGCATGTGTTATGTATGCAGCATGATGAAACTATGGAGCACGCACACTTTAAATGTGCATATAGTTTTAAAGTCAGGGATTTGTGTCAAAGCAAGTTACATTTATGCATAGATAGAGTTGCTAAACGTCAAATTCAACCAGAATAATAAGAGCAAAGACGTGGCTAAGATAGTAGTTTCGACTTGTATATGGTGTTTATGGCGTAAACGGAATACTCGAATCTTTGGATCAACTGTTGCAACAGAATTTCAAACCTGCAAAACTATAATCAAATCTATCAAAATCAAAAGCAAAAAATCAAAGCACGTAACTTTCATAGACACCTTCAATGAAATTGTGTATGCGGAATGGTCATAACACTCATCTACCACCCTAATTAGGTGGAATTGGCAATAGTAGCTAGCTAAATGCCCTTTTTCTAGCTCTCTGACATATTCAGGTACGACCTATTTTATTTTACAATTTTTATAATTACATGAATTTTACAGGATCAAATGTGAAGCAAGTTCTACTCGCATCTAAAATCGAGCTTAGATATGCATCTAAGTTCTCTCAACCAGTCTGCAGTCAAAGCTCCCAATTATACTAATGATAATGAATTACCTGATCGTGACCCAATTTTTAAAGATTTGTCCCAAAATTTATGGCAATGCTCCCAATTATACTAATCGGCTACTGGTAAAAAAAAATCAATCCAATTTCGTTAACAACGTCCGAATAAACAAGAATGAAAACAAAAACTTAATTATTTGATAACCACTTTTGTTAACAGTATTCAATTAACAGGATGAAAACAAAAACTTACTAATTGCACTAAAAAAATTTCATACTTTCTGTTACTAATCAAACAATTAGTACTGATTAATAAAAAAATAATCAATGAAAAATCATACCAAGATCGGTTGTTCTCACTTCTGAGCACAAAGAATCGGCTGCGTGAAGTAACCTCAGTTGTTGTCAGGAGCGAACGTCGGCTCTGCCTCGATGCAGAGAAGTATCAATTTTGCAACAACAACAATCGATCTGTTCAATATTTTTGCAAAAAACTATAATAATATATGTTGAAGCTGCATGTGTTTTTTTAGCAAGTATTCGTTATTTTTACTTTTATATGCCATTGTTACGAATACTTGCGGATATATTTGCAATTATTCTAAATTAATATAGAAAAATCAGAAAATATTGTGAATTTTTACTTATAATACTATTTTTTTTTGAAGAGAGGTTAAAGGGCCCATTCCAGAAATTACAAAACAGAACGGGTAACAAACAAACAACCTGAACTCACCAAACCACACAAAAACAAACCCTAATCTAGACGAGCCGACATAATTCACAGCAAACAAAGAAAAACATAAAAATGGCGGAGGCGATTTAGAAGATCTAAACTATCTCCTCTCCATTCTTAACTTTTCTCGATTCTCCACGTTCCCAGTATGATAAATTCTCGTTCATATCACCTCTCATGTCTCTACTCCTATTAACGTTGCTCGAGTAGCTCGAGTAGCTCAAATAGCTGGATCTATTGAATCTGTTGGTCACGAGAGTAGAAGTGTTAGATCTAGCATCACAGCGACCTAGATCTGACATTCTGTTCTCAAAATCTCTGTTGAAAACAAAGTCTTCACTAGGGTTCGGATTATTGGCATCTGGAGCTTGATTGAAGAAAGAATCACTGTTATTAGCAATATCCAAGTTCCTATTTACAGTGTTAGCCATGAAATCATGTTGATTGTAGAAGCAAGACTATGGAATCTGAAAGCTTCTAGAACGCATCAAATACGCTTCTAAATGCTTATTATCAGCTTCAGAGCTCGAATCATCAGCAAGAGAAGCAAATTTGGTTTGATTTTTGAATATTTTCTTATATCTCTGCAGAATTATCTTGCTATCAGATAAAATAGTTAACCAAACATGCTCTTTACTTCTACTGCCTTTGTTGTGCACTCGCAGATTTCTTTCTTTCCATAAGTTGAAAACTGCCGTAGTTAGTAGAATGTGAGCAAAATCTGTCTCTTTGGAATTAGATCTGAAGTTGTTGTTGATTAACTTTATAATATTCATAAGATCCATATGCTTGTATCAACTATGTTCAGAGTAGCTTTGATATGATTCCAAATAGAAAACGAGTAGCTGCAATCAAAAAATATGTGATTAGAATTTTCATTACATATATTGCACAGGGAGCAAAGTGAATTTATATTATTGCCCCATTTGTTTAATCTGTCCCAAGTTGGCAATCTGTTCTTAACTGCAAAATACATACAGAATGCCATCTTGGGACAATTCACTCTATTCCATATGCAATGATACACTTCTTCTGTTGGGTATTTGCTTCTAATAAAATTCCAAGTTGCTTTAAAGGAAAACTTCCCTCCGTAGTTAGCTTTCCATTCCCAGTAGTCTTTCTCTGCAAAAGTATCAAATTGTATTTTTCATATTTCATCTTTATGAGGATTAGTAATAGGATGGATTTGTGGTTGCCATTTATTATTAATAACGATATCTGAAACTTTGTTATTAGAGCCACCACAAATAACAAGGCTATTCCACCCAACTTAATTTATAAATGCCTCATTTTTAAACCAAGGATCAAACCATAAACTTGTATCTTGACCATTTTTAAATTTCTTTCAATCATTGATTTACCAATTTCTCTACAATTTAAAATATGTTTCCAAGTGTTTGAATGATTACTCTTATGAATAGTAGTCCAGAAATTATTATGTTTCAAATATTTTGACCTCATCCAACTAGCCCATAGAGAATCAGAATTTAGGAATCTCCAAACTAATTTTAAATGGCAAGTAGTACAGAGATCCTTAATATTTCTAATGCCAAGACCCCCTTCATTTTTAGGCCTGCATACATTATCCCAGCTTATTTTATGATATTTACCTTTCCATAAAAAATCAACGCATCTACTTTCCAACTTTTTAATAGATGCAGCTGGGATTTGAAAAGTTTGTAGCCAGTAAAGAATAATAGCATAAATCACTGTCTTAATGAGTTCAAGCCTTCCAACAATAGACAGTAACTTACAAGACCAAGTCTCCATTCTATCCTGAATTTTTTCAATAAGGATTGAACAATCAGAATCCTTAATCATATTTGTAGAAAGAGGCAGACCTAAATATTTAATAGGGAGAAACCCCTCTTCAATATTTAAAACATTTAAAAATTCTCTTTTAAACTTACAAGATTTACTAAAATATGCTTTGCATTTATTCACATTGAGTTGAAGGCCAGCATAATTTTTTAAATTATCAAAAATTGATTTAATAGAGACTACATTATCCTTATTAGCTTTAACAAACACCATAAGATCATCAACATAAATCAAATGATTAACACATGGTTGGATTCTATTTATAGGCTGCACATTACCTTTAATACTTTCTATTTCCATAAGAATAGAAAAGTATTCCATAACAATAGCAAAAAGATAAGGTGATAGGGGGTCTCCCTGTCTTAACCCCCTATTAGATTTAATAAACCCTTCTGCCTTTCCTTGAATCAGAATTGAAAAGGTAGGAGTATTTATACATTCAAACACCAAATCACAAAACTTTTTAGGAAAACCCATACATTTCATGATATGATGAATAAAAAGTCTGTTTACCTTATCATATGCTTTCTGTAAGTCAATTTTAATACAAACATTGTCACCCTGTTTAGTGTTAAATTTCCTTACCATCTCATGAGCTAGTAGAGAGTTTTCATAAATAAGTCTACCAGGAACAAATGCACTCTGATTTTCTGAAACAAGAAAAGGCAAAAACACTTTAATTCTGTTACTAAGGACACTAGCAATAATTTTATAAATAAAGTTGCAACAAGAAATTGGCCTATAATCACCAATATCAGTGGGATTTTTATTTTTTGGAATAAGGGTAATAAAAGTATAATTTAAACTTTTAAGAATTTTACCATTATCAATAAATTCATTAACAACATCCAAAACCTGTTGCCTAATATAATCCCATTTATTTTTATAAAATTTTGCACTAAAACCATCAGGGCCAGGGCTTTTGTTATGTCCAGCATTAAAAACAATAAATTTTATTTCTTCAAGGCTCACTGGAGCCAACAGGATTTCAGAGGCATTATGATTTAAAATATTTTTACAAGTTATATAAGGAAAAACCTTTTCATAATTAGTAGAGAAAAACAGCTCCTTATAGAAATTTATAGCATCTGAAGAAACTTTATCATGAGCATTAGCTAAATTTCCCTCTTTATCTATAATGCAGCCTATGTTATTTATGTGCTTTCTATTACTCATTTTAGCATAAAAAAATTTGGAACAGTCATCACCTAATGTGAGCCAATCAACCTTTGCCTTTTGTCTTGCATTAATTGACTCTTTATACATTTCATTAGACAATTCCTGTTGATTTTGAAAAAATTTATTTATTTCTCTGATATCATCAGGGTTGTTATCAGCACTCATTTGTAAAAAAATTCCCTCTTTTTTCAAACAAACAATCTTGTTTTTATTAAAATAGTTTCACTTATTCCAATTTTTGAGATTATTCTTTGTGAATTTTAGAAAACTATAAAACTGAAATTGTTTAGAACCACTACAAGAAAAGTTATGACAGTTTTCCATTAAGGATTTATAGTCTTCTTCCATCACCCAGCTATTTTTGAATCGAAAAGGAGGAGCTTTATTATTAAACTCACTATTCAAAAAAAGATTAACCAAAAGAGGAGTATGATCACTTAAATTCTGCTCCAAAGTAGAACAAACACTATTTGGAAAACTTTTAGAAAAATCATTATTATACAGAATTATATCTAACTTGCAATGAATATTTTTAGCTAAACCAGACTTCCAAGTATATTTATTACCACTGATAACAGGTTCAATTAGGCCAGATTCTAATAGGAATTTATTGACTCTGTCTAATTTATTTTGAGGGATTTTAATCCCCCCAAACTTCTCATTAGCATGAAAAACAGTATTGAAATCTCCTAATAAAATCCAGGGGAAATCATATATAGAATTTAAAGATTTAAGTTTTAGCCACAGAGCTTTCCTTTCTAATTCAAAATTACTTCCATAAACACTAGTAACTTGCAAATAAAAACCTCCAATGTTTTCAAAACTACAGTCAATAAATTGGCAATCCTTGTTAATATTTTTATTTGTCCAGATATTAGAATCCCACATAACAATGATTCGTCCTTTACAGCTACAATCATTGTTATGAATTGCTTTCCAATTTCTGGACAGTTTAAAACAAAAATTTTCAAAATTCTCATCATCCATTTTATTTTCAATAAGAGCAACAATAGATGGTTTATAAACGTTAATCATAGAGAGGATGTCAGATTGTTTAGCAGGGGTATTGTAACGACCCGTAAATTTCAACTGTTTTAATAACGTAATTAATTGAAATTTTGCGAAATTTTAAACGATAAAATTTTGAAATATAAATTTGATATTTGGAATGCGTCCAGTTAAACATAGCAACTGGTAAATTTTCGTCCGAAAATATGAAGGTTTATTTCGCGCGTAAATTCACTTCAATTTAATCAGTTAAAAAGCGATGAAAATAAAATGTTTCCGAAACCTAAATATTTTTACATAGAAAAATTCTAAACCATCTTCTAAGCAAGATGTCAGTTTGTCATTTTTCCAAATTCGGACATCTTTGGCTCCGTCGGTCTTATTTTTCAGCGTTTTTCTTGCATTTTCCGCTATTAGAAAATTCGAATTTTTAGAATTCAATCATACTGTAACGACCCCAGATTTAAATTTATTTAAATTGATAATTTATTAAATTTTTGAATAAAAATAGTAAAATTGATTATAAATGGGAGCGAGTTTCCCCGATTCAAACTTGAAAAATATATAAAGTCATTAGGATTTGAAAATTTGTATATATATGTGAATATATGTGTATATATTGAATTTGAGTAATCTCAAGTAAATGGTTTAAAAATAATTTTTAAATATAAAACCTTTGACACAAGTATAAAAGTAAGTATAATAAATATATATGTTAGAAATAAAAAAAATTTGAGTAACACTTAAATAAAAATTTTGATAACAAATTTAAAATAGAAATGATTTATAAAAGAATGTTATAAAGGCAATTAGTATTAAAGTTTGAAAATGAATATTTGAGTTAGAAATAGAAAATAAATAAATAGATGAACTATAAAAAAATAAAATATATACAAGTATGGAATGGAACAAGTAAACATATAGAAGATAACAAAATTAAGTTAAGTATGAAAACAATATAGAAATCTTGAAATAAACAAAGTAAAACAAAAATAAATGGTTATGAACAAAACATATAAAAGAAAAGAATAAACTTGAAAAGCAAGCTACAACCTGGAACATAGCAAAGCAATAAATGTTAGCACACATTTACATCATCTCAGCCGAAATGCAGGCAAGTAAAAGAACATTGACCAAAGTAAAAATATATATGTACATAAAGCTGGCAGGCAAGAAGCAAGTCTAAAATAAAGTAAAATAAATATATGTGTTATAGCAGAATTTAGATGGGCAGGTTAGGGAAGTAAAATACATATAAGATTACAAAGTAAAGTAAAGAAATATTTGTACTTTAGCATCCAGTTTTGCAGGCAAGAAAAGAGGCAAAATAACATATAGGTACATGCGAATAGGAATAAGGAAGATATGTATGACATTGCTAATAAATGACTTGTACCCAATGTCTCCATTTCAGCTGCATACCCAGAAAAAAAAAATCTCTGATCTAAATATATTAATGCTTGTACCAGCTGAGATTATTTCTTTTGTACAAATATAACTTAGCCTCTACATTGTTTCCTTTATATCAAGTTCCCTCTTCATTTCGATTCCTTTAAACAATACAAAGTAAAACCTCTTTCAAAAGCCTGAGCAAGGCTATCTCAAATGCAAAGCTTGAAATTAATCAAAGCATTTCAAAGTTTCATCTTCAAATCTTTTTCAAAAGCCTGGAATCAAGTGCCAGTTTTTAAAGCTTCCAGTTTTAAGACTTAAGCAAGACATTTGATCTCTGGAATCAAAACATCAGAAGTATTCAAGTTTTCAAATTTCAGTTTGCAAGACTTTCCAGTTTTCAAAAAGCAAGCCCTCTGTTTTTCAATGTCAAGTGAGCAACTCTTCCTTTAAAAGCCTGCTCTGTTCCTTCTTCTTCAAAACTGTGAGTAACTTCACATTTTAAACCATAAATGTTAACTAGCAGTTGCAAGTAGATAACTAGAATGAATATGCTTTTAAATGTTTGGTTTGTGATGATACCTCTGTGTGTATATGCAAATACATAAGTATTGCTAAGAATTTGTTTTGCCTGTGTTTGTTTAAAACTAAGATTTTGATAAAAAGGTCTTTACCACTTGATTTAATCCCAGTTAGGATTTGAGTTGTAAACAAAAGTGGTTAGTTTGGTTATGATTTAAGTAGTAAAAATTTATTAAAGTGGAAACAAACTGTATTTGCCTCTGGAAATCAAGTAAACAACATCCAACTTCAAATAAGTTTAAAAATAAATTTATTGTTTTAAGAAATCAGGAGTACAATTCGAATCTACATACAAAACTATGATTTTTAAAACTAAACCCATGATTTTTAGTATTAGTTTGAAGGAGCAGTTCTTGTTGAACTGAAAATGGTATATTGGGAGATTTCTAGTGATCCAAGTGATCTGGACGGTCGGGGTTTTGCGTGGAGATGGAGGGGCCTACGTGGGTGCTGGGAAAAATGGACGTCGATGATCTCGATCATCGAGGAGACCGCGACAAGATTTTGAATTTCGTAAACCTAGTTTTAGTGGACTTTGGCATTTCGTCTCGTTCGACGTCGATGATTGATCGAGCGTAGCATGCTTTTGGGTTTTGGTAGAGGGAAGGTGGACGAGGCTATGGCCGGAGTTGGGTGGCCTCTGGTGGTTGGAGCGTGGAGCGCGGGGTGTTGCCAGGGTTCGTGGCGTGGTCGTTTAAATGTTTCCAGGTTTAGATCGAACCTCTCGATTTCGATACTGGTTTCGTTTGGGGGTTAGGGTGGTCGGAACCAGATGGGTTGGCGATCGTCGAAGTGCGAAGAGTGTCGCAGGTGGTCAGGGAGGCGCCGACCGCTGGTGCACGTGCACCAGATCGGTGCACAGTTTTGTTTTGGCAATGAAGTTTCCTTCGGGGTTGACTTGGGAAGAACAAAAGGGAAGTTCTCGTGTCGAGCTCGAGTAGATCGAGCAGTTTACTCGAAGCAGAAACAGGGTGGCTCGGGTCGAAAATACTTAGAAGATTTTTAAAATTGAAATTTTGGCACTCGGGTAAACTTTTAACAAAACTCGAAGTAAGTGGGCATTTTTCTCGGGGAATACCCGAAGCAGGTCTCGGGTTTTAATTTCCAGTTTTTAAACTTGAACAAATTTAAGTCAATTTAAATTGTAAACTTATTTTTCTTAAAATAATGATTTTTGTTAAGTACAAATATGAAATTGTGTTGAAAGTTTTTGAAATAACAATATTTCTAAAGTTAATTAAGTTGAATTAAAATGTTTTAAACTTATATTTGAAAAGGGTTATTTTAAATAAAACTTAATTAAGTAATTAAGAAGTTGATTTAAATGTTTTAATGTGTTAGCTTAAAAGTTAAGTTAATTTTATATTGATTAATGATTTAAAATTAACTAAAGATCAATTTATTATTAATTTAAAGCTAATTAATTTATAATTAAGGTTAATTAATTAAATGGTAATTAATTAAAGGTTAATTTATAAATTGAAGATAATAAATTAAACGGTGAATTAAATAATTAATGGTTAATTAATGGGTCATTAAGGATTAATTAATTAAGTTAATTAATTAAGGAATTATAAATTAATGAAGGTGATTAAGGAAAGATAATAAATTAAGGGCTAATTAATCAATGTAATTAATTAAGGATAATTAATTTAAGAATAATTTATTAATTATTAATGGTTAGTTAATAAATGATTTAAAGGATAATTAATTATATTGGTTTGTAATTAATTAACGATTAATTAACCCGGATTAGAAATTCATAAGTAATTAATCAAATTTGAATAAATCAGATAATTAACTGACCTTACTTATGAATATTTGGATTTGATTGGATGATTGAATCGTTTGATATTTCCTGATCTGTGATGCTTTGTGATATATTCTGATTTGTGTGTAATCTTTACTGTAGTTTATTTATCTGAAATTTATATATATCTGTGATCTGTGAGTAAAAGATAAGCGATATAGTTTATATCGTTTATCAACTATATATTCTGTATTTTGATCTGTGATGATTCATTGTGTTGCACTATTGTGTGAAACCCTTGGACTACACTTTACACACACAAATATGGGTTTCACGTGGAAATCGGTTAAGTACAGATAATTTAAATTTGATGTTTTTGAAATTGAAATTTTAATTTCAATTGATTTTGAAATTAGAAATTTGGGGTTTTATATGAAAAGCTTTTGAAATAGAATTTCAAAGATAAAAGTTATTTTGAACAACTTAATCGAGTTTTGAAAATTTAAATAATTTGATTTAAATTTGAATTCAAGTTTGAAATTGAATCCTATGATTTGAAACTATGGATTAAAGATGATATAAATGTGTTTGTATGAATCTAAACCATTTAAAAGTAAAATTTTGGGAATTTGAATTTAACCCAAGGATTCCAACTCGTATAAATGAATCAGATTTTTCGAAATGAAAACTATTTGTTTTCAAAAGATAAAAGCTTTCAGATAAGAAATGAAATTCCAGTTTAATTAAAGGAATTTCAAGTACGAATTGAAAAAATGGTTTTCCAAGTTATAAATGAATTCCTTTTGAAAGCTATAAATTAAATCTGTTTATTTTTAACAGATTTAGAATGACGATTTGTTTAAACTATTCGAAATGAAATTGTTTTGAAAGCTATAAGTTAAATCTTTGATTTAAAGATTTAACGAGTTAAACTGAAATGGAAATTGATTTAGAAAATCTATGAATGAATCTATTATTTAAAAGATTTAAATGTTGAAATTGTTTAAACCGTTGAAGGTTGTTTAAAATGAATCTTTTTGTTTAAAGATTTGAAAATGGTAATTCGTTAAACCATTTAAAGAAAGATTTTGGGTTTTAAGTTGTGACTTAATTGAAATCCCATATCCATATGTTTTAAATATTGCGCTCACTATTCGGGTTAGCTGGGAAAGGACCTTTGGGTCGTATAACCCATTCCGAATAGTGATACGTCGTATATGGATAGCATTTGATGACCGATGTTGAAGACCGGATATTTTTGAAAACGGAAGGATTACCGTCGAGTTACTCTGCATCGGTTGATCCCCGATATAGAGGTTTTATCACCCTTAGTGACGGGAAGTCCGGACGTGATTGGAAATTATCCGGATTTGCAAGGGCTTCGTGAGAAGTGCCTTCGGTTCTGTTCGAACCCGGAATAGACTTGTATGGATACATGTCTGACATTACACTTTGAGATATAAAGCCGATTTCTTTCAAATACATCTCTGTTGGTGGCGGAGAATTTATTCTCTTAGCTTAACACCCTTCTCTGAGACGTACGAGCTCAGAGGTTATGTAGTTGAAATTTATCAGTGATATATCCCAATTTGGTAATTGACATGCTGAGTGTTGCTGTGAAATGATCGTTGATTGATCATTTGCGATATGATCATTTGTTTGATCTTATATCTTTGTGATCATCTCTTTGATCATTTGTTTGACCCGAAGCATGGCTTTGTGAACAAAGCGTAGCTTTGTGGACGAGACTTCGTCGGACCTCACACCCTGGAAATGGTCAAAACAGGAAAGATGCAGCAAGGTTCTAGGGAGTAGCGCCCCTTAGTGTATGTCATTCCTTCTGGATAGAGGTGGTATCATGGTATGGAGCCCAGATACTTAACCTATGTGGTTACTGCATTATTATTATTATGTGGTTGTTGGAAATCGGGGATCCTCGGAAAGATCGGTTACGATCGGGGGATGGCATACGCGTGTCGGTAGTTACCTATTTTTGCAGAGGTAACCCGGCCTTGTGTTGGCAGAGATCCGGTTAGGTTCTCGGGACGTCATTCCAGAGGCGTTCCTTCGTGGCATGGGAAGTTCCTTGGCCTGACCATTTGTTGGAAATCCAAAGAAACAATACGAGCCTTGTACGGTTTTAGTTGTATTACCTGCTATGGAATGTGGCGGTAACCTGCTATTGAACATAGTAGCTATAGTAGGCATACGATACTGGTCGTATGTTGGCTAAGATTAATATTATACTTTCGAAATGTTTTCTACACTACGCACTAGTAATAATAATCCAATGATTTTGCGTAGTAAGCATCTTTGACTATCATAAGAAGAAATCTCCTCCAAGTCTGCGTTTGCATTGTGTGTGTGGTGGGAGGTCTTATGGTAGTTTCATTTTCCAAAAGCATTGCGAATTGACTTTAAAATCTTTTGTTGATTGTTTTTAAAGATAAACTGTTTTTGTTGCTCACACCAGTCCCACGACTGACTCGGAGTTTATTGTTCCCTTCCTAAACTCTGGGTGCCTACCATTTTCCACACGGGCAGTCTAGAGTTGGGTTTCTCAGATATTCAGGTTGAGCAGATTATCTGGAGCTAATCAGTCCTTGGACGACTGACCTTGCTTTTCGCTAGTTATGGATTAGAGCATTCTATTGAAGATATTCTATCCGCTGCTGATGTTATCATTTTTCTTTCCGCAGCTATTTCTTGTATCATATCTTTGATGTATATTGATATCTGTTGTATCAGATATTGTATATCAATATATTATTCATTTATTCCGCTGTGTTATTTACTTAACTGTGTTATAAGCTCCGGCGACTCGGATTTGAACGGTCGAATCTACGGCATTCGAGTACAAGTGAAGTACGGGTGTCGATTTTCGAGCGGGCAAAAATCCGCTTCGTTACAAGTGGTATCAGAGCAAAGGTTGAACTTTAGCTCAGGAGTATAACACGTTAAGTAGCTCATTAGAGATAGAGTGAAGTAAACTCTAGAATAAGTAATTCTCAGATATCCGTCTGTACGTCTCAGTAAATTCTCTTACTATCCACTGATAGTAAGTATGAGTGCAAGAAGAGGATGAGATAAGGGATAGGGGAATACGACTAAAAATGGTCAATACTCTGTAACAATAAGAAAGTAATCTTTTCTCTATCAATCTCTTTTGTTCAACATCTTTTCTCAATTCTTCGATAATTTCTGGTCGATCCAGAAAAGAAGATTCGATATATTAAAATGGGACATAAACTCCAAATAAGCCAGAATTGTTTGTTTGGATATATTGGTTGCCTTGTTTGCTTTGATTGTTATGGTTGATAGGTATACCTTAGTTCTAAACTAAAAGATTTGATATTGTATCCATATATCTGTCTATTCTTTGGGTCCCGATATATTCTACGAATGGTTAGTTATTCCTTCGAACTGACCGATGCCCTTGCATATTTCATAGATCCGGATAACCCGAGTATTTTGTTGATTGTTAAACAGATTCGTTCTCGTATCTGATTTTGATATTCTAATTTGGTAAGCCAAATGCAGAATAAATGTTCAGTTTGATTAGATGAAACATTCTTCATCTGTCTTTGTTTCGTGCCTACGAATTTCGAGGACGAAATTCTTTTAAGGGGGGAAGTTTGTAACGACCCCAGATTTAAATTTATTTAAATCGATAGTTTATTAAATTTTTGAATAAAAATAGTAAAATTGATTATAAATGGGAGCGAGTTTCCCCGATTCAAACTTGAAAAATATATAAAGTCATTAGGATTTGAAAATTTGTATATATATGTGAATATATGTGTATATATTGAATTTGAGTAATCTCAAGTAAATGGTTTAAAAATAATTTTTAAATATAAAACCTTTGACACAAGTATAAAAGTAAGTATAATAAATATATATGTTAGAAATAAAAAAAATTTGAGTAACACTTAAATAAAAATTTTGATAACAAATTTAAAATAGAAATGATTTATAAAAGAATGTTATAAACGCAATTAGTATTAAAGTTTGAAAATGAATATTTGAGTTAGAAATAGAAAATAAATAAATAGATGAACTATAAAAAAATAAAATATATACAAGTATGGAATGGAACAAGTAAACATATAGAAGATAACAAAATTAAGTTAAGTATGAAGACAATATAGAAATCTTGAAATAAACAAAGTAAAACAAAAATAAATGGTTATGAACAAAACATATAAAAGAAAAGAATAAACTTGAAAGCAAGCTACAACCTGGAACATAGCAAAGCAATAAATGTTAGCACACATTTACATCATCTCAGCCGAAATGCAGGCAAGTAAAAGAACATTGACCAAAGTAAAAATATATATGTACATAAAGCTGGCAGGCAAGAAGCAAGTCTAAAACAAAGTATAATAAATATATGTGTTATAGCAGAATTTAGATGGGCAGGTTAGGGAAATAAAATACATATAAGATTACAAAGTAAAGTAAAGAAATATTTGTACTTTAGCACCCAGTTTTGCAGGCAAGAAAAGAGGCAAAATAACATATAGGTACATGCGAATAGGAATAAGGAAGATATGTATGACATTGCTAATAAATGACTTGTACCCAATGTCTCCATTTCAGCTGCATACCCAGAAAAAAAAAATCTCTGATCTAAATATATTAATGCTTGTACCAGCTGAGATTATTTCTTTTGTACAAATATAACTTAGCCTCTACATTGTTTCCTTTATATCAAATTCCCTCTTCATTTCGATTCCTTTAAACAATACAAAGTAAAACCTCTTTCAAAAGCCTGAGCAAGGCTATCTCAAATGCAAAGCTTGAAATTAATCAAAGCATTTCAAAGTTTCATCTTCAAATCTTTTTCAAAAGCCTGAAATCAAGTGCTAGTTTTTAAAGCTTCCAGTTTTAAGACTTAAGCAAGACATTTGATCTCTGGAATCAAAACATCAGAAGTATTCAAGTTTTCAAATTTCAGTTTGCAAGACTTTCCAGTTTTCAAAAAGCAAGCCCTCTGTTTTTCAATGTCAAGTGAGCAACTCTTCCTTTAAAAGCCTGCTCTGTTCCTTCTTCTTCGAAACTGTGAGTAACTTCACATTTTAAACCATAAATGTTAACTAGCAGTTGCAGGTAGATAACTAGAATGAATATGCTTTTAAATGTTTGGTTTGTGATGATACCTCTGTGTGTATATGCAAATACATAAGTATTGCTAAGAATTTGTTTTGCCTGTGTTTGTTTAAAACTAAGATTTTGATAAAAAGGTCTTTACCACTTGATTTAATCCCAGTTAGGATTTGAGTTGTAAACAAAAGTGGTTAGTTTGGTTATGATTTAAGTAGTAAAAATTTATTAAAGTGGAAACAAACTGTATTTGCCTCTGGAAATCAAGTAAACAACATCCAACTTCAAATAAGTTTAAAAATAAATTTATTGTTTTAAGAAATCAGGAGTACAATTCGAATCTACATACAAAACTATGATTTTTAAAACTAAACCTACGATTTTTAGTATTAGTTTGAAGGAGCAGTTCTTGTTGAACTGAAAATGGTATATTGGGAGATTTCTAGTGATCCAAGTGATATGGACAGTCGGGGTTTGCGTGGAGATGGAGGGGCCTACGTGGGTGCTGGGAAAAATGGACGTCGATGATCTCGATCATCGAGGAGACCGCGGCAAGATTTTGAATTTCGTAAACCTAGTTTTAGTGGGCTTTGGCATTTCGTCTCGTTCGACATCGATGATTGATCGAGCGTAGCATGCTTTTGGGTTTTGGTAGAGGGAAGGTGGACGAGGCTATGGCCGAAGTTGGGTGGCCTCTGGTGGTCGGAGCGTGGAGCGCGGGGTGTTGCCAGGGTTCGTGGCGTGGTCGTTTAAATGTTTCCAGGTTTAGATCGAACCTCTCGATTTCGATACTGGTTTCGTTTGGGGGTTAGGGTGGTCGAAACCAGATGGGTTGGCGATCGTCGAAGTGCGAAGAGTGTCGCAGGTGGTCAGGGAGGCGCCGACCGCTGGTGCACGTGCACCAGATCGGTGCACAGTTTTGTTTTGGCAATGAAGTTTCGTTCGGGGTTGACTTGGGAAGAAGAAAAGGGAAGTTCTCGTGTCGAGCTCGAGTAGATCGAGCAGTTTACTCGAAGCAAAAACAGGGTGGCTCGGGTCGAAAATACTTAGAAGATTTTTAAAATTGAAATTTTGGCACTCGGGTAAACTTTTAACAAAACTCGAAGTAAGTGGGCATTTTTCTCGGGGAATACCCGAAGCAGGTCTCGGGTTTTAATTTCCAGTTTTTAAACTTGAACAAATTTAAGTCAATTTAAATTGTAAACTTATTTTTCTTAAAATAATGATTTTTGTTAAGTACAAATATGAAATTGTGTTGAAAGTTTTTGAAATAACAATATTTCTAAAGTTAATTAAGTTGAATTAAAATGTTTTAAACTTATATTTGAAAAGGGTTAGTTTAAATAAAACTTAATTAAGTAATTAAGAAGTTGATTTAAATGTTTTAATGTGTTAGCTTAAAAGTTAAGTTAATTTTATATTGATTAATGATTTAAAATTAACTAAAGATCAATTTATTATTAATTTAAAGTTAATTAATTTATAATTAAGGTTAATTAATTAAATGGTAATTAATTAAAGGTTAATTTATAAATTGAAGATAATAAATTAAACGATGAATTAAATAATTAATGGTTAATTAATGGGTCATTAAGGATTAATTAATTAAGTTAATTAATTAAGGAATTATAAATTAATGAAGGTGATTAAGGAAAGATAATAAATTAAGGGCTAATTAATCAATGTGATTAATTAAGGATAATTAATTTAAGAATAATTTATTAATTATTAATGGTTAGTTAATAAATGATTTAAAGGATAATTAATTATATTGGTTTGTAATTAATTAACGATTAATTAACCCAGATTAGAAATTCATAAGTAATTAATCAAATTTGAATAAATCAGATAATTAACTGACCTTACTTATGAATATTTGGATTTGATTGGATGATTGAATCGTTTGATATTTCCTGATCTGTGATGCTTTGTGATATATTCTGATTTGTGTGTAATCTTTACTGTAGTTTATTTATCTAAAATTTATATATATCTGTGATCTGTGAGTAAAAGATAAGCGATATAGTTTATATCGTTTATCAACTATATATTCTGTATTTTGATCTGTGATGATTCATTGTGTTGCACTATTGTGTGAAACCCCTGGACTACACTTTACACACACAAATATGGGTTTCACGTGGAAATCGGTTAAGTCACAGATAATTTAAATTTGATGTTTTTGAAATTGAAATTTTAATTTCAATTGATTTTGAAATTAGAAATTTGGGGTTTTATATGAAAAGCTTTTGAAATAGAATTTCAAAGATAAAAGTTATTTTGAACAACTTAATCGAGTTTTGAAAATTTAAATAATTTGATTTAAATTTGAATACAAGTTTGAAATTGAATCCTATGATTTGAAACAAGGGATTAAAGATGATATAAATGTGTTTGTATGAATCTAAACCATTTAAAAGTAAAATTTTGGGAATTTGAATTTAACCCAAGGATTCCAACTCGTATAAATTAATCAGATTTTCCGAAATGAAAACTATTTGTTTTCAAAAGATAAAAGATTTCAGATAAGAAATGAAATTCCAGTTTAATTAAAGGAATTTCAAGTACGAATTGAAAAAATGGTTTTCCAAGTTATAAATGAATTCCTTTTGAAAGCTATAAATTAAATCTGTTTATTTTTAACAGATTTAGAACGACGATTTGTTTAAACTATTCGAAATGAAATTGTTTTGAAAGCTATAAGTTAAATCTTTGATTTAAAGATTTAACGAGTTAAACTGAAATGGAAATTGATTTAGAAAATCTGTGAATGAATCTTTTATTTAAAAGATTTAAATGTGGAAATTGTTTAAACCGTTGAAGGTTGTTTAAAATGAATCTTTTTGTTTAAAGATTTGAAAATGGTAATTCGTTAAACCATTTGAAGAAAGATTTTGGGTTTTAAGTTGTGATTTAATTGAAATCCCATATCCATATGTTTTAAATATTGCGCTCACTATTCGGGTTAGCCGGGAAAGGACCTTTGGGTCGTATAACCCATTCCGAATAGTGATACGTCGTATATGGATAGCATTTGATGACCGGTGTTGAAGGCCAGATATTTTTGAAATCGGAAGGATTACCGTCGAGTTACTCTGCATCGGCTGATTCCCGATATAGAGGTTTTATCACCCTTAGTGACGGGAAGTCCGGACGTGATTGGAAATTATTCGGATTTGCAAGGGCTTCGTGAGAAGTGCCTTCGGTTCTGTTCGAACCCGGAACAGACTTGTGTGGATACATGTCTGACATTACACTTTGAGATATAAAGACGATTTCTTTCAAATACATCTCTGTTGGTGGCGGAGAATTTATTCTCTTAGCTTAACACCCTTCTCTGAGACGTACGAGCTCAGAGGTTATGTAGTTGAAATTTATCAGCGATATATCCCAATTTGGTAATGTGACATGCTGAGTGTTGCTGTGAAATGATCGTTGATTGATCATTTGCGATATGATCATTTGTTTGATCTTATATCTTTGTGATCATCTCTTTGATCATTTGTTTGACCCGAAGCATGGCTTTGTGAACAAAGCGTAGCTTTGTGGACGAGACTTCGTCGGACCTCACACCCCGGAAATGGTCAAAACAGGAAAGATGCAGCAAGGTTCTAGGGAGTAGCGCCCCTTAGTGTATGTCATTCCTTCTGGATAGAGGTGGTATCATGGTATGGAGCCCAGATACTTAACCTATGTGGTTACTGCATTATTATTATTATGTGGTTGTTGGAAATCGGGGATCCTCGGAAAGATCGGTTACGATCGGGGGATGGCATACGCGTGTCAGTAGTTACCTATTTTTGCAGAGGTAACCCGGCCTTGTGTTGGCAGAGATCCGGTTAGGTTCTCGGGACGTCATTCCAGAGGCGTTCCTTCGTGACATGGGAAGTTCCTTGGCCTGACCATTTGTTGGAAATCCAAAGAAACAATACGAGCCTTGTACGGTTTTAGTTGTATTACCTGCTATGGAATGTGGCGGTAACCTGCTATTGAACATAGTAGCTATAGTAGGCATACGATACTGGTCGTATGTTGGCTAAGATTAATATTATACTTTCGAAATGTTTTCTACACTATGCACTAGTAATAATAATCCAATGATTTTGCATAGTAAGCATCTTTGACTATCATAAGAAGAAATCTCCTCCAAGTCTGCGTTTGCATTGTGTGTGTGGTGGGAGGTCTTATGGTAGTTTCATTTTCCAAAAGCATTGCGAATTGACTTTAAAATCTTTTGTTGATTGTTTTTAAAGATAAACTGTTTTTGTTGCTCACACCAGTCCCACGACTGACTCGGAGTTTATTGTTCCCTTCCTAAACTCTGCGTGCCCACCATTTTCCACACGGGCAGTCTAGAGTTGGGTTTCTCAGATATTCAGGTTGAGCAGATTATCTGGAGCTAATCAGTCCTTGGACGACTGACCTTGCTTTTCGCTAGTTATGGATTGAAGCATTCTATTGAAGATATTCTATCCGCTGCTGATGTTATCATTTTTCTTTCCGCTGCTATTTCTTGTATCATATCTCTGATGTATATTGATATCTGTTGTATCATTCTGTTGTATCAGATATTGTATATCAATATATTATTCATTTATTCCGCTGTGTTATTTACTTAACTGTGTTATAAGCTCCGGCGACTCGGATTTGAACGGTCGAATCTACGACATTCGAGTACAAGTGAAGTACGGGTGTCGATTTTCGAGCGGGCAAAAATCCGCTTCGTTACACATACTGCTGGTATCTGTATATCGTTTTGATCGTCTCGTCGTGCTGATCTCCCTAGTATATTCAATTGTCGATTTCAGAAGCCGGTGTGTGATGTAAACTGCGTAACGGTTAAGTGTACCATTACCGTATTTGTGCCTTTTTGGTTCCGTTGTGTCTTTTCATTAACCACTGTCTATTAATAATTTTGACGTTTGACTGCTGCTTTTCCCAAGTAAATTTACATTTCTGGTTCACTTGCAATTCTCCTTTCTGTTCATTCTTATTCTTACAAATGAAATAAATAATAAGTTTATATTATACAATTCTTATTCCCTGAGCCTACTCATCTTCTTTCCTCATCAACTCACTTGTACGTTCTTGCACCTCCTCCCACTTTTTCCTCCATCAACCTTTCAGTAAAAAAAAAGTAAAATATAATAATATATATAACCGAGCTATATATTTTGTTTTCCTGAAGCTGCTCAACATCGCCTCTCCATCGTCACAACTATATTTTTGTTTCCCCTCCACTTCCCACGCGCACAACAGCCACCTAGGCCGAGCGCCCACTCTAGAACCCGACCGACCATCTTCCTCACCTTCCGACGCACGCAACTCAAGGCCGGAGCCGCCCTTCTCCCCTCACTGAAGGAAGCTCCACCCTCCGACCCAAACATCATGACCACCAGCCTCTCGCCCCACTCAGCCCAGAATCCGCCTTCTCCAACCCCACTCCCCTCACCGCTGTCGTACACCGCCCTCACCTTCCGACCGTCAACCAGGTACGCACCCTCCACTCCGCGCCCACACACCAGGCGATACTCTGACCGTGTTCCCCTGCATCCTTCCGCCTCTCCCATGCTTCACCACCTTGCCGGCCTCGCCTACCCGCTCCTCTCTATGTACAGCTGCTCGCCCTCCCTCCTCTTTTGCTCTTCAGCCCCACAAGATCGGCCACTGCCACTATAGAATCGGCCACCTCCTCCACGACTTCTCCCTCCACCATCTCTTCCATCCACGGCCTCTACCACTTCGTCATCCCATCGCCAGCCTCCGACCGGTCTCCGCTCTTCCTTCCCTCTTTTGCCGAGACTCGGCGCGCGTTCATTTGATGTAAGTCTGATGTTTTAATAATCATATAATTATATTTATAATAGTTTTGAAAAAAAAGTATGTTAAACCATATTAAGTTTTAAAGTATGGCATGTGTGTAAAGTTTATATATATGTACTTTCAGATTTCAATATGTGTGTTTTAAACGTGGCTCTTAAATGTTTGGTCTGTGAGTATTATTTTTCAAAGTATAGGTTTAAATTATATAGAGTTATGTATGTAATATCTTGATTTGATCTGAAGTTTTCTTCCCCCTGTAGAATATTAGATTGCATGCGTATGTGCTAGTATATATATATTATATATTACATATTGGTTATATAACAGTAAATATTTATACATGATTTTATATACGGGTGTGTCCATATGAATAGTTGTAACTTATATAATACTTTGTTTTAGTAACTATGAAACAGTTCAAAATTCTATTTAGCAAGGTTCTGTTTATATAAAAGCAGGTCCGTATACTGTGTTAAAATAAGTTATAGGTATATTAGTCTACGCCTTCATTTTTAAGCATACATTATATGCGTAAGTATTTTGCATTTAATAAGTATATATATACAAATGTATTTCAAATTTTGTATGGTATATATGTTACTCATACTTTGCTGCTGTAATAGTTTTATCAATAATTATATATTTAGTGACTCTTTGTTGTTACTTAGATACTATGCATGTGGCAGAGTGTTGGGATGAAAGATAGGGCGAATATATGGTTTTAAATTATATATTTTGAAGTTCGGCCCTACTACATATTATAAAATAATATGCGTTTAAGTTAGCTTTGATTTGGAAATATTAATAATAAAATAATGTACGTTTCATTTATTTTATTTTATTATCTTATTATTATTATTATTTTTGTTGTTTGTGTGTTATCGTACCGATTTTAGTTATAAATTCCCAATTTACCAGCTTGGTCCATCGAACCCGTCTCTATCGTGCTTTGCTTCGAAATTCGTGTTCAGATTTGTAGCTCATCCCCATCGTCTAATCTCTCTAACCTCGAAAGGTGAGCACTCACTCACGATTAATGTTCTTTTATTTATTAAATTTGATTTCAATTGAAACGACAATTGAAATATGCTGCTATTAGTTAATTACACTGTTATATATGCTATTACCTGTATCAGTTCACCTGTGACATCTGACACCATTATCTGTTAATTATTTATGCGATGATAATACAGTTTGGTTGATAATTTATTGATTGTGATGTTTATATTGAACGTTAAATCGTTAATGATGTAAGTGAATAATTTGAAATTGAAATTGACGTAGGATAGTTAGATTTGATATATGTGTTAAAATTGATTAAATGACATTTGTATAATATGACCCCTTTTAACTGTTTAAGTTATTGACACGTAGGATTTGTTTAATTACACTTTGAACCACTGAATGTATGTTGTTAAATTGATGATGTATGAAATTGTAAATAGATGACAAGTGAAAAACCATAATGTAATAATCTTTAATCTACATGAAATGATAGTGTAGATTCTAGAAATAATTATATTAATTCGTACAAATAACAATGCGAATTAATACGGTTTTTTCGGGATTATTTGAATTGATTATTGGATTGTTATTGTTTGTTTATTTACTTTGACACCATCCCAGTTATCACACTGCAAGTTCCCTTTGATATGCTTTGATTTGAATTGAATTGGAATCGGGTTGAAATGATAAATACCCAAATTGAACTTTGACCTAGGATAGAGAATTAAATAAAACCCGATTGGTCAATAATTTGATTTAAAAATAAACGAAGATTTTATTTGAATAAATAATATGGTTTTGTAATGAAGTTGAAAATTTGAATTTTTATCGAAAGGAAAGTGTTAATATTTAATAAATTGGAAACAGAATATTAACAATGTAATTGATGAAAGAACGATGTTTAATTTGAGAAATGATTGAATTAAGTTTGAAATGATTTAATAATTAAGTTTGGAATTAAAATTAGGTTTGAAATTATTAAACTTTGAAATTATTTAATAATTAAGTTTGAATTATTTAATAATTAAATAAGATTGAATTATTTAATGATTAAATTAAATTGAATTTGTGAATAAGTGAATTTTACTTCGTAAATAAATGAAATTGAGTTCTTTATTAATTAAGTCTTGGAAAATATTTAAGTAAGTAAATAAGTGAATTGAATTTCTTTAACAAGAAATAAAATGTTATTTATTGAAATGAATGTAAGACTTGAAATTTAAAGAATTTGATTTGATGAATTTAATTTAATTCAATTTGTAAGTTTTGATATAATGAAGTTGAATTTAAATAATGGATTTTGTGAATTGGAAATTAAATAGAAATTATTTTGAATGACAAATTAACTTAACGAATATTGAATGAAATCAATCAATGAATTTAAATTGATTTGAATGTTAAATTAAATTAATTTAAATGATTTTTGGAATGAAACTTATGTACGAACTTGAATCAATATTTGAATGGTTTTAAATAAAGATTGAAATTGAATTATAAGATTTTGAAATGATAATTTGGAAGTTTTGAAACGTAAATTATTGGAAATTGGTTTTGAAAGACAAATGAATGTTGATTTACGAATTCTATTTGAAATTGAAATTGTTTTGGTTTTGAAATAAACAAACGACCAATCGGTGTAATAATACGTAGTTATTAAAGAGACCGGGATCGGATATGGACATACTCTCTGTCGATACCGAAAACCACTTTAATAACTAACACTCGCGGAGTATTGATCTAGAACGAAGTGGTTGGAATGATGTACGTTGATGACTGAAGAAAGAGAACGATAATGGATAGCCTTGACACTTGTGTCAAATTGGAAATGACTAAAACAGGAGCCGTGCCGGACCAATGGAGGATTAGCTACCTCAAGTGAACACACTTCTTCGAATTACTCATTACTTGTTGTCGATTGGTGCACCCTTGATTTTGGGAGTGTTGTTTCACGGTGTTGCGGGCGCTGCGACGTTGCGTTCTCACCAGTCCGGATCAGGCAAACGGTAGTATCACTACCTTGGGTATTGCCTCATGTGCCTTGTCATACTTGTATTCCCTATTCGCGACCACTACGAATTTGTTTTGTACCTTTAGTATATGGATTGCCCTCTGGTGACTTCCGGTTTTGGGGAAACTACGGTCTTGTATATGCTTTTGGGAATAAAAATGTGGTGAGGGTGGAATGGGCCATGACTTAACACTATTTTGATATCTTTATATTACTGATAGACATTATCTACTTATCGTACACTACTACATAGTAGATAGTTTAACGGATCCTTAAAGGATGGTTATTCCAAACATCCTTTGAGTTACTTGTATTTCAATTGCTTTTTCACTTGAGTTGGATTTATTAATATAAGAATGTTAATCCTGACTCGAGTGTCTTGTGTTTTTGCTTTACGCTCGGGTCAGACTGAGTGTACCAGTATTCAAGACTCACCTTTGAAGTTGGAGCTTTGCTTGAAGATCCAGCCATCTATTCTGCTTTCAGTATTCGATGATTCCAGTGTTGTATTCTGCTTTGTATTTGATGTATCGCATTACTCTTCCGTTGTATCTGGTTTAACTCTGATGTAACTTATACATTTATATAGTAGCTTCATGAACTACTATCTCTTTTATTTCCGCTGCAATTATTACTCTGTGTCTGTGATCTGTGATTATTTTATTTACTGTATATGTTCAGTTTTGCCAAATTTTAATTAACAACGCGGTATTTTGAGCAATTCAACTCCGGCATGAGTGTCTACCTATACACTTATAATGGATGCGAATGGTCCAAAATAGCGGGTCGTTACAATTGGTATCAGAGCTTTGGTAGCTCTAGGCAAAACTTAACATATAGGGTAAATGTATTTACAGAATCACTCTCATTCGAGTTTCAATCTCTTCCCTTGACTCAATTCCTTTGAATTTTGGAACGTTTCCCTCGGTTCCGAAATTCATTCGTGTCCTTCACTATTCGTCTTCTTTCAATTCTGGAGCACCCCATAACTCCATTTTGAACGATATCTATAATAGATCGGCGGTCTCGCCAATCTGCGAATGATTCGTAAAGGAGCAAAACACCTTTACAATAGGCATTGATTTACCGGAGATTTCTGTATCCTCGGTTTACGATGCTATCTATCTCCTACTATACCTGAATTTTATTTCTTGAGATCGAATGTCAATTTGCCTCAAAATTCAGCATCGATCTTATTCTTGAAGTTACGGATGACCCGGTTAAGGTTGCCCGTGAATTAAATAAACTCATCCATCTCCCGATTTTGGTAATTGAATTTTCTTATCTTCTGTTTCAAACTTATTTTCGAATCAAAATTCTCTTTAATTTAAGTCAACAAATTTGAATCCCTATCCTTATTTTGAAAATTCATCCCAGTATCGTCGAGCAAAGAAGTGTATTTGTAAATTAATATTAAATGTTTTATATATTGTGTTGTTTGAGTTGTTGATGTGATTTGGGTTTCCGATCGATTCGTCTGATCAGCGCTATCGATAGGATTTCCAAAACACTTGAACAGAGCAAACTGACACAATATTATTTTTCAAATTTGGCAAATGAAATAGAATTGTATGATTATACTATAAATATATAAGTAAAATTTTCTGGAATTTAATAAGTTAATTAAATTGGTTGTTTGAAATGATAATATTTGATTATCATTTATTGTTCTAAATAAATTTATAAATATGGTTTATAAATTGATTTGGAATTTGAAATGAATTTAATTCAGAAATTTGAGAATTTAGTTTCCGATGATTTCGAACTTTAGTCTTAAAATTTTAAAGTATATATTATTGGAAATATTTTCGAATAGCAATCGTTTCCAAAGAATTTTTAAAATATTGAAATCAGTGCTCTTCTCTTTATCGCTGGAAAATAATTTCGGTGATGGCGGCCGCATCATCGACATTCATTTTCGAGTTTCAAAGTGGAGATACTATTCTGTAGCTTTGCTATGGTTTGTTTTGAAAAATATTTTGATTTGAATTTCTTCAGTATAATTTGATTTATATATATATAGGTATCTTATTTTAAAATTTAATTTGATTTGATATAAATATATTATATATATCTCTAAATTGTTTAAAGTTAATCGGAAATCTAATTCTTAAATTTTGTTAAAGGGTGATTTTAATTATAAATAAACCAAAATTTGGAATAAATATTTAAACTTGAATAATTGATTTGGGAAAATTCTTATTTGTATATTGTGCAACTGCATTCTAATACAACTTACCTAAATCATTTAGAAGTTGAATATGTAATTGGATAATACATAAGATAAATTGAATTTATAAATAAAATTTCAGTGTTTATAATAAATGTTATACACTAAATTTTGATTATAAAGATGTTAATAAAGTTAGATAGGATAACAAGTAAACTCAGTCAATAATGAAATAAATTTGTTTGGAAAGAATTAATAAATTGAAATTTGATCAATATATGAAAATACCTTGAATTTAAAAGAAATTAATAGATGCAAATTAATTTAAATCGAAACTTTTATGTTTTAAATTGATTTATATGGGTTAAATATATGTGAGTAGATATATTAAGTAGAATATGTGAGTAATTGGAATAAAGAAGAATTTAAAATTGTCGAAGAAATATGATTATAATAAAAGACTATTCAAATTTATGGTTTTAGAAATTGTAAATTTAAGAAAATGGGATAATAAGATAATGAATTTAGAAATAGTTGAGATTGATTTTTAGTGAAATCAAATGGATTAAATCAATTATTGAATATCAATTAATTTAAATTTGAATTTATATGGTTTAAATTAATTGTTATTTTGTATTTCAAATCTGTTTTTCTTTCTGGTTGTTTCTATTCTCCTACCTCGTTCCTTTTCGGGAACGAAAAGTTTTGAGTGGGGGAGAGTGTAACGACCCGTAAATTTCAACTGTTTTAATAACGTAATTAATTGAAATTTTGTGAAATTTTAAACGATAAAATTTTGAAATATAAATTTGATATTTGGAATGCGTCCAGTTAAACATAGCAACTGGTAAATTTTCGTCCGAAAATATGAAGGTTTATTTCGCGCGTAAATTCACTTCAATTTAATCAGTTAAAAAGCGATGAAAATAAAATGTTTCCGAAACCTAAATATTTTTACATAGAAAAATTCTAAACCATCTTCTGAGCAAGATGTCAGTTTGTCATTTTTCCAAATTCGGACATCTTTGGCTCCGTCGGTCTTATTTTTCAGCGTTTTTCTTGCATTTTCCGCTATTAGAAAATTCGAATTTTTAGAATTCAATCATACCGCTGGTATCTGTATATCGTTTTGATCGTCTCGTCGTGCTGATCTCCATAGTATATTCAATTGTCGATTTCAGAAGCCGGTGTGCGATGTAAACTGCATAACGGTTAAGTGTACCATTACCGTATTTGTGCCTTTTTGGTTCCGTTGTGTCTTTTCATTAACCACTGTCTATTAATAAATTTGACATTTGACTGCTGCTTTTCCCAAGTAAATTTACATTTCTGGTTCGCTTGCAATTCTCCTTTCTGTTCATTCTTATTCTTACAAATGAAATAAATAATAAATTTATATTATACAATTCTTATTCCCTGAGCCTACTCATCTTCTTTCCTCATGAACTCACTTGTACGTTCTTGCACCTCCTCCCACTTTTTCCTCCATCAACCTTTCAGTAAAAAAAAAGTAAAATATAATAATATATATAACCGAGCTATATATTTTGTTTTCCTGAAGCTGCTCAACATCGCCTCTCCATCGTCACAACTATATTTTTGTTTCCCCTCCACTTCCCACGCGCGCAACAGCCACCTAGGCCGAGCGCCCACTCTAGAACCCGACCGACCATCTTCCTCACCTTCCGACGCACGCAACCCAAGGCCGGAGCCACCCTTCTCCCCTCACTGAAGGAAGCTCCACCCTCCGACCCAAACATCATGACCACCAGCCTCTCGCCCCACTCAGCCCAGAATCCGCCTTCTCCAACCCCACTCCCCTTACCGCTGTCGTACACCGCCCTCACCTTCCGACCGTCAACCAGGTACGCACCCTCCACTCCGCGCCCACACACCAGGCGATACTCTGACCGTGTTCCCCTGCACCCTTCCGCCTCTCCCATGCTTCACCACCTTGCCGGCCTCGCCTACCCGCTCCTCTCCATGTACAGCTGCTCGCCCTCCCTCCTCTTTTGCTCTTCAGCCCCACAACATCCGCCACTGCCACTATAGAATCGGCCACCTCCTCCACGACTTCTCCCTCCACCATCTCTTCCATCCACGGCCTCTACCACTTCGTCATCCCATCGCCAGCCTCCGACCGGTCTCCGCTCTTCCTTCCCTCTTTTGCCAAGACTCGGCGCGCGTTCATTTGATGTAAGTCTGATGCTTTAATAATCATATAATTATATTTATAATAGTTTTGAAAAAAAAGTATGTTAAACCATATTAAATTTTAAAGTATGGCATGTGTGTAAAATTTATATATATGTACTTTCAGATTTCAATATGTGTGTTTTAAACGTGGCTCTTAAATGTTTGGTCTGTGAGTATTATTTTTCAAAGTATAGGTTTAAATTATATAGAGTTATGTATGTAATATCTTGATTTGATCTGAAGTTTTCTTCCCCCTGTAGAATATTAGATTGCATGCGTATGTGCTAGTATATATATATATATATATTATATTACATATTAGTTATATAAAAGTAAATATTTATACATGATTTTATATACGGGTGTGTCCATATGAATAGTTGTAACTTATATAATACTTTGTTTTAGTAACTATGAAACAGTTCAAAATTCTATTTAGCAAGGTTCTGTTTATATAAAAGCAGGTCCGTATACTGTGTTAAAATAAGTTATAGGTATATTAGTCTACGCCTTCATTTTTAAGCATACATTATATGCGTAAGTATTTTGCATTTAATAAGTATATATATACGAATGTATTTCAAATTTTGTATGGTATATATGTTACTCATACTTTGCTGCTGTAATAGTTTTATCAATAATTATATATTTAGTGACTCTTTGTTGTTACTTAGATACTATGCATGTGGCAGAGTGTTGGGATGAAAGATAGGGCGAATATATGGTTTTAAATTTTATATTTTGAAGTTCGGCCCTACTACATATTATAAAATAATATGCGTTTAAGTTAGCTTTGATTTGGAAATATTTATAATAAAATAATGTACGTTTCATTTATTTTATTTTATTATCTTATTATTATTATTTTTGTTGTTTGTGTGTTATCGTACTGATTTTAGTTATAAATTCCCAATTTACCAGCTTGGTCCATCGAACCCGTCTCTATCGTGCTTTGCTTCGAAATTCGTGTTCAGATTTGTAGCTCATCCCCATCGTCTAATCTCTCTAACCTCGAAAGGTGAGCACTCACTCACGATTAACGTTCTTTTATTTATTAAATTTGATTTCAATTGAAACGACAATTGAAATATGCTGCTATTAGTTAATTACACTGTTATATATGCTATTACCTGTATCAGTTCACCTGTGACATCTGACACCATTATCTCTTAATTATTTATGCGATGATAATACAGTTTGGCTGATAATTTATTGATTGTGATGTTTATATTGGACGTTAAATCGTTAATGATGTAAGTGAATAATTTGAAATTGAAATTGACGTAGGATAGTTAGATTTGATATATGTGTTAAAATTGATTAAATGACATTTGTATAATATGACCCCTTTTAACTGTTTAAGTTATTGACACGTAGGATTTGTTTAATTACACTTTGAACCACTGAATGTATGTTGTTAAATTGATGATGTATGAAATTGTAAATAGATGACAAGTGAAAAACCGTAATGTAATAATCTTTAATCTACATGAAATGATAGTGTAGATTCTAGAAATAATTATATTAATTCGTACAAATAACAATGCGAATTAATACGGTTATTTCGGGATTATTTGAATTGATTATTGGATTGTTATTGTTTGTTGTTATTGCTTGTTTATTTACTTTGACACCATCCCAGTTATCACACTGCAAGTTCCCTTTGATATGCTTTGATTTGAATTGAATTGGAATCGGGTTGAAATGATAAATACCCAAATTGAACTTTGACCTAC
Source organism: Allium fistulosum (assembly GCA_030737815.1). Classification (NCBI taxonomy): domain Eukaryota; kingdom Viridiplantae; phylum Streptophyta; class Magnoliopsida; order Asparagales; family Amaryllidaceae; genus Allium; species Allium fistulosum. Next base: position 946,081,839 of record CM060906.1, on the reverse strand, counting down.
GATAGAGAATTAAATAAAACCCGATTGGTCAATAATTTGATTTAAAAATAAACGAAGATTTTATTTGAATAAATAATATGGTTTTGTAATGAAGTTGAAAATTTGAATTTTTATCGAAAGGAAAGTGTTAATATTTAATAAATTGGAAACAGAATATTAACAATGTAATTGATGAAAGAACGATGTTTAATTTGAGAAATGATTGAATTAAGTTTGAAATGATTTAATAATTAAGTTTGGAATTAAAATTAGGTTTGAAATTATTAAACTTTGAAATTATTTAATAATTAAGTTTGAATTATTTAATAATTAAATAAGATTGAATTATTTAATGATTAAATTAAATTGAATTTGTGAATAAGTGAATTTTACTTCGTAAATAAATGAAATTGAGTTCTTTATTATTTAAGTCTTGGAAAATATTTAAGTAAGTAAATAAGTGAATTGAATTTCTTTAACAAGAAATAAAATGTTATTTATTGAAATGAATGTAAGACTTGAAATTTAAAGAATTTGATTTGATGAATTTAATTTAATTCAATTTGTAAGTTTTGATATAATGAAGTTGAATTTAAATAATGGATTTTGTGAATTGGAAATTAAATAGAAATTGTTTTGAATGGCAAATTAACTTAACGAATATTGAATGAAATCAATCAATGAATTTAAATTGATTTGAATGTTAAATTAAATTAATTTAAATGATTTTTGGAATGAAACTTATGTACGAACTTGAATCAATATTTGAATGGTTTTAAATAAAGATTGAAATTGAATTATAAGATTTTGAAATGATAATTTGGAAGTTTTGAAACGTAAATTATTGGAAATTGGTTTTGAAAGACAAATGAATGTTGATTTATGTAACGACCCTGGATTTTGGCCCCATTTATTTTAATAAATATTTAATCTGATTAAATAAAATGTGAACTGATTTTTTTTTAAATGAATAAATCTTCGGGAATGATTGCCATTTTATTTGTATATATTGGTATGTTAAAAAAGGAAATAATCTTTATTCACAAGAACCTACCTACAAATGTTCTGCACAAATAAAAATATAAAAATAAGAATAAGAATTAAGTGTTAGTGTATGTTGGCAACCTAACATTGGAAAATTTTAAACATAGTATGACATATACCAGATAACCATTTTCTGTTAGAATTAAACAAGAGCAAAGTATAAAATAAAATTTAGTCAAAATATAAAATGTAAACCAGACAAACACAATTATATGAGTTATTCAAGCAAACAAATAAGAAGACAATATCTATATATATATACAATCTTCACATGCAAGATAAATATCTAACTGCATAAGTACATGTCTGCATATAATATCTTCACTCAGCAAAACAAATGATAATTATGTAAACTAAGTTAGAAGCACAAAGTACTCAAAGCATTTAATGCTTTCATATTTAACAGCAAACAAGGTCAATTCGACTTGTTTAAAAAAATCATCTCAGCCCCCTCTAGAAATAAAATGATCTGACCTATGCATATAAATAAAAGAAATTGTACCAGGCTGATGTACAAACCCTTCTTTATGTATACACAAAACTTGTCTTCTTTATATTGGAAGTGCTTTTTGTTCTAATTAGTTCAAACATTTTCAAAGCTGTATACATTGTCTCCTATATGTCAATATCAACTTCTCGTTCCAGTTGCCTCTATTAAAACTGAGAAACTAAAACCAAAGAAATATCATCATCATTCAAACAAAACAAACAACTACAACCTGGAAACAAGAGATAAAATAATCGAATCAAAGGCAATAATTTAAATTAGATGAAGATCAAAACAGTTAAACAAATCTGGGTAGTCAAGCCTGGAAACTGTTTCAGGCAAATCAAAAGATCAAGCAAATGAAATGCTAGCTCCAAAGCAACTCTGTTTCTTTTCTGGAATCTAAGGTGAGCAACTCCTATTTTTAGAAGCTTAACTTGTTTTGATTGCTTGATGCTTGTGAGTAACTTTATTTTTAAAAATTTAAGAAATGAATATGTTGTATATATATGCCTGTGGATAAGTATGTGTATATATCTATATATATGTTGAATCCTCTGTCTATACTTGTAGGATGTGTAGTGTTACAAGCTGTTATCTGTTCTCAGTTCAAAACTCGAACTGTTGGATTCAAAAATCATTTACTCCTTTTCTAATTGATGATTGAACTTAAGATTCAAACAAAAGATGTTTGTATCATTATAAACTAAGTTTAGAAATTCATTTAAGATTAAAACAACTCAAAAATTATCTCTGGGAACCCAAATTTCTGAACAAACTTAAGATTTGCCAAATTTCGAACGTCACCGATCATTGATTCAGGTATCTAACTAGAATCCATACCGGAAGCGATGATTTTTAAGGTGGGTTTTATGATTTTTAGTGAGCTATTGTGGTAGCAGTTTGAAGATGAACAGCAAGTTGTTTTTGGCCAATTTCCGGTGACGTGTTGGACTGGGGGAGTCGGGGTTACTCGTGGTGATAGAGGAGGCTTTGGTGGAGATGGGAAAAATGCAGTTTAATTTTTCCAATGTCTCAATCGTTCGAATTAGATCGAAGTAGGGTTGATTTTTGGAGGGGTTCGACTGTCGTGACCATCGCGACATGGCTGTTGGACCGGAGGTGTTAGGATTTGGGGAGGACGAAGCTTGTGGGCATGGTGATCGATGGTGAGGTTGGCGGAGTTAAATGGCGATGAGATGGTCGGCGGAGATGGAGTTTATGTGTTCGAGTTGCTGCTGTTTGGCTCAGTTGGGTCGAATTTTGATTCGAGCGAGTATTTTTCAATCTGGATTCATATTTTTGCTCACGTATGATCGAGAGATCATCGGCGATGGTTGCGATGACCAACGGCGGCAGGAGGCAGTGGGACACGTGCACAAGTGCGTGTGTGTGTGCATTGGAATGTGGAGCTGGGAAGGACGAGTTGAATACTCGAAGGAGTACTCGCGTTTCATCGCGATTTACTCGAAGTTGAGGAGCTAGAGGTTTGCTCTAGAAGTTCTCGCGTTGGTCTCAGGTGACTCGAGAATTTGGAGGGGAATCTCGGGGGATAACTCGAGTAGTACTGGAATTTTACTCAGGTCATTTTGTTTTCAAGTTTACACAGAACCCAATTTTTTAACAGTTTTAAATTGTTAGGTTTTAAATTAAAACCAATGTTAAGCTGAGGCTAATTCAAGTGTTTAAATTCCAGTTTTTGAAATGGAAGAAAGTTTAAAAATTTAAATACTTTAAATAAATAAATATTTTGAAAACTTTAGTGGATTTGGTCTAAAATCCCTTGATAGCTAAGATTTGCTTTAAACTTGTAACTTAAGATTTTTTAAAGTTAATTTATAAATTGATTTTGGAATATGAATTAAGCAAGTGTTTGAAATAAGTAATCAGTAAAGATAAATTTAGGTCTTAATTTAAGGACCATTATTGATTCAAAATGATAATTACTTAAGGTAACTAATGAAGGATGGATTTTTATTTAAAGGTTAATTAATTTAAAATGATTAAGAAATCATTATTAATTAAGGGATTATTTATTAATGATTAAATTAATTTATAATTAAGGGTAATTAATTAAATGATAATAAATTAAGGGTTAAATTATTAATTAAAGATAATTAATTAAATGGTGGATTAAATAATTAAAAGTAAATTATTTAAAAATTAAAGGTTAATTAATTTATTATTAATGGTCAATTAATAAATGATTAAAGAATAGTTAATCAAGATAATTTGTAATTGATTAATAATTGATTAACCAGGATTAGAAATTTATTCATAAGAGTTAATTTGATTTGAATAAATCAGATAGTTAACTGACCTTACCTATGAATGTTTGAATTCTATTGAATGTTGAATTGGTTGATATCCCTTATTGTGATGCTTTGTGATATACCCTGATTTATGTTGTGATCTGTAATTTACTTATCTCTGATATATATCTGTGATCTGTACGATAAGCGTTATAGTTTATATCGCTTATCAACTATATTTCTGTATTTTGATCTGTGATGATTAAATAATATTGCACTTGTGTGTAAAACCCCTGGACTACACTTTTACACACACACATATGGATATCACGTGGAAATCGGTTAAATCACAGATGATGTAAATTTAATGTTTTTGAAATTGAAATTGAAATTTTAATTTCAATTGATTTTGAAATTGGAAATTGGGGTTTTATATGAAAAGCTTTTGAAATGGAATTTCAAAGATAAAAGTTATTTTGAATAACTTAATCGAGTTTTGGAAATTTAAATAATTTGATTTGAATTTGAATTCAAGTTTGAAATTGAATTATATGATTTGAAACTAGGGATTAAAGATGTTGTATAAGTTATATATGGGTTAAACCATTTTAAAGGTATTGATTTGGGAAATTGAATTTAATTTAAGGGTTTTAACTCGTGTAAATATAACTGGATTTTTCCGAAACGGAAACTACTTGTTTTCAAATAATAATAGCTTTCATTTTAAGAAAGGATTTCCAAATTGTGTTGAACGGTTTCAAGCTTGAAATAGAATTGAAATGTTTTGAAAACTATGAAATGAGTCTTTGATTTCAAAGACCGGACGAATTAATCCAACTTGAATTGGAATTGTTTTGAAAGACTATGAATGAATCTTTGGAAATGAGTTTTGAAAGCTATAAGTTAAATCTTGACTTAAAGATTTAACGAGTTAATCCAAGTGAAATGGAAATTGTTTTGAAATCTATAAATGGATCTTTGTGAATGGGGTGAACTTTGTGAATTAAATCTTTTGTTTAAAAGATTAAAGTGTGGAAATTGTTCAAACCATTGAAGGTTTTTTGAAATGAATCTTTTTGTTTAAAAGATTGGAAATGGTAATTTGTTTTACCATTCGAATGAAAAGTTTTTGGGCTTTAAGCTGTGATTTAACTGAGATCCTAGTATCCATATGATTTTTAATTGCGCTCGTTATTCGGTTTAGCCGGGAGAGGACCTTTGTGTCATATAACCCATTCCGAATAGTGATACGTCGTATATGGATGGCATTTGAAGACCGGTGGTGAAGACCGGGTATTTGCGAGAACGATAGGATGACCTATCGATTGTCTCTGCACTGAGTCGCGCCAGTATAGAGATTTCCTAAGTGATGGGAAATCCGATCGGGATTGTGAATACCCGGATTTGCAAGGGCTTCTTTGGAAGTGCCTTCGGTTCTGTTCGAACCCGGAACAGACTTGTATGGATGTGTGTCTGACGTTACACTTTGAGATGTAAAGCTGGTTTCTATCAAATACATTTCTGTTGGTGGCGGAGAATTTATCCTCTTAGCTTAACACCCTTCTCTGAGACGTACGAGCTCAGAGGTTATGTAGTTGATGGTTACTAGTGATACATTCTCAATTTGGTAATGTGGCATACGAAGTGCTGATGATCATTTGTTGGTCAAAGCGTTGCTTTGTGAAAAAGCATGCTTTGTGAAGAAGCGTAGTTTTGTGGACGAGACTTCGTCGAGCCTCACAACCCGGTAATGGTCGAAACAGGAATGTTGCGGCAAAGGTTTGTAGGGGTAGCGCCCCTAGGGTATGTCATTTCCTTCTGGATAAAGGGTGGTATCATGGTATGGAGCCCAGATACTTAACTCGTGTGGACACGGTAATTTATTACTGTATGATGTTGCTTTGTTGGTTTTCAGGATCTTGGATAAAGGTCGGTAACGACCGGGGGATGACATGACTCGTGTGTTAGTTACCTAGTTACAGCTGTACAGCGTGAGGTAGCGTCAGTGTGTTAGTTACCTAGTTACAGCTGTACAGCGTGAGGTAGCGTCGGCCTTTTGTTTGTAGAGATCCGGTTAGGATCCGGGGCGTCTTTCCAGAGGCGTTTCTATTTCGGTAAGGAAGTTCCTTAGCCTGATCATTTGTTGGAAATCCAAAGAAACAATACGAACCATGTACGGTTTTTAGTTGTATAACCTGCCATGGAATGTGACGGTAACCTGTTATTAAACATGGTAGCTATAGTAGGCATACGATGAAATGTTGTATGCTCGCTAAGATTGATATTATACTTTCGAAATATTTTCACACTATGCACTAGTAATAATATCAAAGGAATTTTGATTTTGCGTAGTAAACATGTTTGACTATCATAAGGAGAAATCTCCTCCAATTCTGCGATTGCATTGTGTGTGTGGCGGGAGGCCTTATGGTAGTTTCATTTTCGAAAAGCATTGCGGATTTCAATGTTTAAAAGCCTTTTGTGTTTGTTTAAAGATAAACTGTTTTTGTTGCTCACACCAGTCCCATGACTGATCCGGAGTTTATTGTTCCCTTCCTAAACTCTGGGTGCCCACTATTTTCCACACGGGCAGTCTAGAGTTGGGTTTTCTCAGATATTCAGGTTTGGTAGATTATCTGGAGCTAGTCAGTTCTTGGAGTTCATGGATTGACGTTGCTTATCTTGGAGCATTCTATTGGGGATATTCTATCCGCTGCTGATGTTATCTTTTCTTTTCCGCTGCTATTTCTTGTATCATATCTCTGATGTATATTGATATTCATTGTATCACTCTGTTGTATCAGATATTGTATATCAATGTATTATTCTTTTTCTTCCGCTGTGTTGTTTACTTAATTGTGTTATAAGCTCCGGCGACTCGGATTTGAACGGTCGAATCTATGACATTCGAGTACGATGTAAAGTATGGATGTCGATTTTCGAACGCGAAAATCCGTGATCGTTACATTTGGTATCAGAGCTAAGGTTGAACTTTAGCTCAGGAGTATAACACATTAAGTAGCTCATTAGAGATAGGGTGAAGTATACCCTAGAATGAGTAATCTCTAAGATATCCGTCTGTATACCTTAGTAAATTCTCTTACTATCTACTGATAGTAAGTATGAGTGCGAGAAGAGGATGAGATAGGGGATAGGGAAATACGACTATAAATGGTCAATACCCTGAAACAACGAGGAAACGATCATTTATCTATCAATCTCTTTGGTTCAGCATCTTTTTTTCAATTCTTCGATAGTTCCTGGTAGATCTAGGAAGTAGGAGATTCGATATATTAATATGGGACAGAAACTCCAAAAGGCCAGAATTGTTTGTTTGGATGTATTGGTTACTTTGTTTGCTATGGTTGGTAGGTATACTTTAATTCTAAACTGAAAGTTTTGAAATTGTATCCGTATATCTATCTATTCTTTGGGGTCCGGATATATTCTACGAATGGTTAGTTATCCCTTCAAACTAACCGATGCCCCTGCATATTTCGTTGTTCTGGATAACCCGAATATTTTGTGAAGTGTTAAACAGATTCGTTCTTGATATTCTGATTTGGTAAGCCAAATGCAGAATAGATATTCGGTTTGATTTGATGAAATATCCTTCATCTATCTTTTTGTCTCCTTGGCAATTTCGAGGATGAAATTCTTTTAAGGGGGGAAGTCTGTAACGACCCTGGATTTTGGCCCCATTTATTTTAATAAATATTTAATCTGATTAAATAAAATGTGAACTGATTTTTTTTTAAATGAATAAATCTTCGGGAATGATTGCCATTTTATTTGTATATATTGGTATGTTAAAAATGGAAATAATCTTTATTCACAAGAACCTACCTACAAATGTTCTGCACAAATAAAAATATAAAAATAAGAATAAGAATTAAGTGTTAGAGTATGTTGGCAACCTAACATTGGAAAATTTTAAACATAGTATGACATATACCAGATAACCATTTTCTGTTAGAATTAAACAAGAGCAAAGTATAAAATAAAATTTAGTCAAAATATAAAATGTAAACCAGACAAACACAATTATATGAGTTATTCAAGCAAACAAATAAGAAGACAATATCTATATATATATATATATATACAATCTTCACATGCAAGATAAATATCTAACTGCATAAGTACATGTCTGCATATAATATCTTCACTCAGCAAAACAAATGATAATTATGTAAACTAAGTTAGAAGCACAAAGTACTCAAAGCATTTAATGCTTTCATATTTAACAGCAAACAAGGTCAATTCGACTTGTTTAAAAAAATCATCTCAGCCCCCTCTAGAAATAAAATGATCTGACCTATGCATATAAATAAAAGAAATTGTACCAGGCTGATGTACAAACCCTTCTTTATGTATACACAAAACTTGTCTTCTTTATATTGGCAGTGCTTTTTGTTCTAATTAGTTCAAACATTTTCAAAGCTGTATACATTGTCTCCTATATGTCAATATCAACTTCTCGTTCCAGTTGCCTCTATTAAAACTGAGAAACTAAAACCAAAGAAATATCATCATCATTCAAACAAAACAAACAACTACAACCTGGAAACAAGAGATAAAATAATCGAATCAAAGGCAATAATTTAAATTAGATGAAGATCAAAACAGTTAAACAAATCTGGGTAGTCAAGCCTGGAAACTGTTTCAGGCAAATCAAAAGATCAAGCAAATGAAATGCTAGCTCCAAAGCAACTCTGTTTCTTTTCTGGAATCTAAGGTGAGCAACTCCTATTTTTAGAAGCTTAACTTGTTTTGATTGCTTGATGCTTGTGAGTAACTTTATTTTTAAAAATTTAAGAAATGAATATGTTGTATATATATGCCTGTGGATAAGTATGTGTATATATCTATATATATGTTGAATCCTCTGTCTATACTTGTAGGATGTGTAGTGTTACAAGCTGTTATCTGTTCTCAGTTCAAAACTCGAACTGTTGGATTCAAAAATCATTTACTCCTTTCCTAATTGATGATTGAACTTAAGATTCAAACAAAAGATGTTTGTATCATTATAAACTAAGTTTAGAAATTCATTTAAGATTAAAACAACTCAAAAATTATCTCTGGGAACCCAAATTTCTGAACAAACTTAAGATTTGCCAAATTTCGAACGTCACCGATCATTGATTCAGGTATCTAACTAGAATCCATACCGGAAGCGATGATTTTTAAGGTGGGTTTTATGATTTTTAGTGAGCTATTGTGGTAGCAGTTTGAAGATGAACAGCAAGTTGTTTTTGGCCAATTTTCGGTGACGTGTTGGACTGGGGGAGTCGGGGTTACTCGTGGTGATAGAGGAGGCTTTGGTGGAGATGGGAAAAATGCAGTTTAATTTTTCCAATGTCTCAATCGTTCGAATTAGATCGAAGTAGGGTTGATTTTTGGAGGGGTTCGACTGTCGTGACCATCGTGACTTGGCTGTTGGACCGGAGGTGTTAGGATTTGGGGAGGATGAAGCTTGTGGGCATGGTGATCGATGGTGAGGTTGGCGGAGTTAAATGGCGACGAGATGGTCGGCGGCGATGGAGTTTATGGGTTCGAGTTGCTGCTGTTTGGCTCAGTTGGGTCGAATTTTGATTCGAGCGAGTATTTTTCAATCTGGATTCATATTTTTGCTCACGTATGATCGAGAGATCATCGGCGATGGTTGCGATGACCAACGGCGGCAGGAGGCAGTGGGACACGTGCACAAGTGCGTGTGTGTGTGCACTGGAATGTGGAGCTGGGAAGGACGAGTTGAATACTCGAAGGAGTACTCGCGTTTCATCACGATTTACTCGAAGTTGAGGAGCTGGAGGTTTGCTCTGGAAGTTCTCGCGTTGGTCTCAGGTGACTCGAGAATTTGGAGGGGAATCTCGGGGGATAACTCGAGTAGTACTGGAATTTTACTCGGGTCATTTTGTTTTCAAGTTTACACAGAACCTAGTTTTTTAACAGTTTTAAATTGTTAGGTTTTAAATTAAAACCAATGTTAAGCTGAGGCTAATTCAAGTGTTTAAATTCCAGTTTTTGAAATGGAAGAAAGTTTAAAAATTTAAATACTTTAAATAAATAAATATTTTGAAAACTTTAGTGGATTTGGTCTAAAATCCCTTGATAGCTAAGATTTGCTTTAAACTTGTAACTTAAGATTTTTTAAAGTTAATTTATAAATTGATTTTGGAATATGAATTAAGCAAGTGTTTGAAATAAGTAATCAGTAAAGATAAATTTAGGTCTTAATTTAAGGACCATTATTGATTCAAAATGATAATTACTTAAGGTAACTAATGAAGGATGGATTTTTATTTAAAGGTTAATTAATTTAAAATGATTAAGAAATCATTATTAATTAAGGGATTATTTATTAATGATTAAATTAATTTATAATTAAGGGTAATTAATTAAATGATAATAAATTAAGGGTTAAATTATTAATTAAAGATAATTAATTAAATGGTGGATTAAATAATTAAAAGTAAATTATTTAAAAATTAAAGGTTAATTAATTTATTATTAATGGTCAATTAATAAATGATTAAAGAATAGTTAATCAAGATAATTTGTAATTGATTAATAATTGATTAACCAGGATTAGAAATTTATTCATAAGAGTTAATTTGATTTGAATAAATCAGATAGTTAACTGACCTTACCTATGAATGTTTGAATTCTATTGAATGTTGAATTGGTTGATATCCCTTATTGTGATGCTTTGTGATATACCCTGATTTATGTTGTGATCTGTAATTTACTTATCTCTGATATATATCTGTGATCTGTACGATAAGCGTTATAGTTTATATCGCTTATCAACTATATTTCTGTATTTTGATCTGTGATGATTGAATAATATTGCACTTGTGTGTAAAACCCCTGGACTACACTTTTACACACACACATATGGATATCACGTGGAAATCGGTTAAATCACAGATGATGTAAATTTAATGTTTTTGAAATTGAAATTGAAATTTTAATTTCAATTGATTTTGAAATTGGAAATTGGGGTTTTATATGAAAAGCTTTTGAAATGGAATTTCAAAGATAAAAGTTATTTTGAATAACTTAATCGAGTTTTGGAAATTTAAATAATTTGATTTGAATTTGAATTCAAGTTTGAAATTGAATTATATGATTTGAAACTAGGGATTAAAGATGTTGTATAAGTTATATATGGGTTAAACCATTTTAAAGGTATTGATTTGGGAAATTGAATTTAATTTAAGGGTTTTAACTCGTGTAAATATAACTGGATTTTTCCGAAACGGAAACTACTTGTTTTCAAATAATAATAGCTGTCATTTTAAGAAAGGATTTCCAAATTGTGTTGAACGGTTTCAAACTTGAAATAGAATTGAAATGTTTTGAAAACTATGAAATGAGTCTTTGATTTCAAAGACCGGACGAATTAATCCAACTTGAATTGGAATTGTTTTGAAAGACTATGAATGAATCTTTGGAAATGAGTTTTGAAAGCTATAAGTTAAATCTTGACTTAAAGATTTAACGAGTTAATCCAAGTGAAATGGAAATTGTTTTGAAATCTATAAATGGATCTTTGTGAATGGGGTGAACTTTGTGAATTAAATCTTTTGTTTAAAAGATTAAAGTGTGGAAATTGTTCAAACCATTGAAGGTTTTTTGAAATGAATCTTTTTGTTTAAAAGATTGGAAATGGTAATTTGTTTTACCATTCAAATGAAAAGTTTTTGGGCTTTAAGCTGTGATTTAACTGAGATCCTAGTATCCATATGATTTTTAATTGCGCTCGTTATTCGGTTTAGCCGGGAGAGGACCTTTGTGTCATATAACCCATTCCGAATAGTGATACGTCGTATATGGATGGCATTTGAAGACCGGTGGTGAAGACCGGGTATTTGCGAGAACGATAGGATGACCTATCGATTGTCTCTGCACTGAGTCGCGCCGGTATAGAGATTTCCTAAGTGATGGGAAATCCGATCGGGATTGTGAATACCCGGATTTGCAAGGGCTTCTTTGGAAGTGCCTTCGGTTCTGTTCGAACCCGGAACAGACTTGTATAGATGTGTGTCTGACGTTACACTTTGAGATGTAATGCTAGTTTCTATCAAATACATTTCTGTTGGTGGCGGAGAATTTATCCTCTTAGCTTAACACCCTTCTCTGAGACGTACGAGCTCAGAGGTTATGTAGTTGATGGTTACTAGTGATACATTCCCAATTTGGTAATGTGGCATACGAAGTGCTGATGATCATTTGTTGGTCAAAGCGTTGCTTTGTGAAAAAGCATGCTTTGTGAAGAAGCGTAGTTTTGTGGACGAGACTTCGTCGAGCCTCACAACCCGGTAATGGTCGAAACAGGAATGTTGCGGCAAAGGTTTGTAGGGGTAGCGCCCCTAGGGTATGTCATTTCCTTCTGGATAAAGGGCGGTATCATGGTGGAGCCCAGATACTTATCTCGTGTGGACACGGTAATTTATTACTGTATGATGTTGCTTTGTTGGTTTTCGAGATCTCGGATAAAGGTCGGTAACGACCGGGGGATGACATGACTCGTGTGTTAGTTACCTAGTTACAGCTGTACAGCGTGAGGTAGCGTCAGTGTGTTAGTTACCTAGTTACAGCTGTACAGCGTGAGGTAGCGTCGGCCTTTTGTTTGCAGAGATCCGGTTAGGATCCGGGGCGTCTTTCCAGAGGCGTTTCTATTTCGGTAAGAAAGTTCCTTAGCCTGATCATTTGTTGGAAATCCAAAGAAACAATACGAACCATGTACGGTTTTTAGTTGTATAACCTGCCATGGAATGTGACGGTAACCTGTTATTAAACATGGTAGCTATAGTAGGCATACGATGAAATGTTGTATGCTCGCTAAGATTGATATTATACTTTCGAAATATTTTCATACTATGCACTAGTAATAAAATCAAAGGAGTTTTGATTTTGCGTAGTAAACATGTTTGACTATCATAAAGAGAAATCTCCTCCAATTCTGCGATTGCATTGTGTGTGTGGCGGGAGGCCTTATGGTAGTTTCATTTTCGAAAAGCATTGCGGATTTCAATGTTTAAAAGCCTTTTGTGTTTGTTTAAAGATAAACTGTTTTTGTTGCTCACACCAATCCCATGACTGATCCGGAGTTTATTGTTCCCTTCCTAAACTCTGGGTGCCCACTATTTTCCACACGAGCAGTCTAGAGTTGGGTTTTCTCAGATATTCAGGTTTGGTAGATTATCTGGAGCTAGTCAGTTCTTGGAGTTCATGGATTGACGTTGCTTATCTTGGAGCATTCTATTGGGGATATTCTATCCGCTGCTGATGTTATCTTTTCTTTTCCGCTGCTATTTCTTGTATCATATCTCTGATGTATATTGATATTCATTGTATCACTCTGTTGTATCAGATATTGTATATCAATGTATTATTCTTTTTCTTCCGCTGTGTTGTTTACTTAATTGTGTTATAAGCTCCGGCGACTCGGATTTGAACGGTCGAATCTATGACATTCGAGTACGATGTAAAGTATGGATGTCGATTTTCGAACGCGAAAATCCGTGATCGTTACAATTTACGAATTCTATTTGAAATTGAAATTGTTTTGGTTTTGAAATAAACAAATGACCAATCGGTGTAATAATACGTAGTTATTAAAGAGACCGGGATCGGATATGGACATACTCTCTGTCGATACCGAAAACCACTTAAATAACTAACACTCGCGGAGTGTTGATCCAGAACGAAGTGGTTGGAATGATGTACGTTGATGACTGAAGAAAAAGAACGATAATGGATAGCCTTGACACTTGTGTCAAATTGGAAATGACTAAAACAAGAGCCGTGCCGGGCCAATGGAGGATTAGCTACCTCAAGTGAACACACTTCTTCGAATTACTCATTACTTGTTGTCGATTGGTGCACCTTTGATTTTGGGAGTGTTGTTTCACGGTGTTGCGGGCGCTGCGGCGTTGCGTTCTCACCAGTCCGGATCAGGAAAACGGTAGTATCACTACCTTGGGTATTGCCTCATGTGCCTTGTCATACTTGTATTCCCTATTCGCGACCACTACGAATTTGTTTTGTACCTTTAGTATATGGATTGCCCTCTGGTGACTTCCGGTTTTGGGGAAACTACGGTCTTGTATATGCTTTTGGGAATAAAAATGTGTTAAGGGTGGAATGGGCCATGACTTAACACTATTTTGATATCTTTATATTACTGATAGACATTATCTACTTATCGTACACTACTACATAGTAGATAGTTTAACGGATCCTTAAAGGATGGTTATTCCAAACATCCTTTGAGTTACTTGTATTTCAATTTCTTTTTCACTTGAGTTGGATTTATTAATATAAGAATGTTAATCCTGACTCGAGTGTCTTGTGTTTTTGCTTTACGCTCGGGTCAGACTGAGTGTACCAGTATTCGAGACTCACCTTTGAAGTTGGAGCTTTGCTTGAAGATCCAGCCATCTATTCTGCTTTCAGTATTCGATGATTCCAGTGTTGTATTCTGCTTTGTATTTGATGTATCGCATTACTCTTCCGTTGTATCTGGTTTAACTCTGATGTAACTTATACATTTATATAGTAGCTTCATGAACTACTATCTCTTTTATTTCCGCTGCAATTATTACTCTGTGTCTGTGATCTGTGATTATTTTATTTACTGTATATATTCAGTTTTGCCAAATTTGAATTAACAACGCGGTATTTTGAGCAATTCAACTCCGGCATGAGTGTCTACCTATACACTTATAATGGATGCGAATGGTCCAAAATAGCGGGTCGTTACAGGTATGCATCCCCCTAACATTCCAAGCAAATATTAACATATATATAATAATAAAATATGGATATTAAATCGTATCTGACACTATAGTGCTTTTACCTCTCCTTTTTTTCTCTGTCCCTTTATACAAATATGTATTTTTGCAGTAAAACATATAATGATATATGTTAGAGCTGTAAGAGTGTTTTATCAAGTAATCAAATTTTTTACTACAAATTTTCTATGTATTTGCAACTAAAACTGCAAATATTAAGAATATTTGTAGAAAAAACTGCAAATATTATTAATATTTGAATTTTTAGCTGCGAATATTTTTAAATTATTGCTGATATATTATAATTTTTTTAATTTTGTGAAGAATGAATTCGTTTTCATACAAATTATTGTTTTCTTTTGCTATTTCAATTTTACTATTTGATTTTGATGTTCTAATTGATTATACTTTCCATTATTTTATTTCAGATTCTTCTTGATTAATTAAAATGAGTATTTGGTTTCGTTTTCCTTCTAAATCAATTTTCTAGTCACCTTGATTTCAGTTTATTCACTAGATTATGATTCAATTTTTTTTTACTGATTTCATTTTCACTGGAACGATGAAGTGCAGAGAGAAATTACAACGGAAGGGTTCTTTTGTCTTTTAGATGGTCCGATTTTAAAAACAGGAACCATAAACTTATCTAAAAAATGGAGGGATGTTTTGTGTATTTGCAAACTATATGAGGGATGTATGCCAAATGCTCCCTTTTAAAAATTGATCGCGCTCGGTTTCGTCGAGCAACGATTGAGATACCTTTGATTTACAACAAGGAGCATATATTGTTAATGAACTTCAAAAATCGATTTCTCATTATACAAAAAGAATTAAATGTCGCCGCTCGTGCTGTTGTGATCGTATGGCGACGTAGTATTTTTGGTGTGAGTTCAGCAGCAATTGGTGATGGTCGACGGCGATGTTTGCAAGCTAGGGTTTAGGTTGGCATTTGATTTGGGCAACGATTATCGATTTGGAGCTTGGATTGGTGATCAAGATGGCGAGGCACTCAAATGGTGAACTTTTGGTAGAGATCGAGAGAAATTTTTGTCGCACGATTAGGAACATGGATGCGACCTCGTCAGGTCGGAAGGCGCTACAGGGGACCAGAGGTGAAGACTAAGGTGGCCGGGTGATGAGCCAAGACGAGGAGTTGATCGGAGGTGCTAGTTCATGGGTTCGGGGTTGGTTGAGTGTGCAACGTGCACACATGCACGCGAGATTTGGCAGCAGGGGCTTGCAAACGTTATGGGGAAGGAGATACTATTGCATGCAGGTAGGCTTGGTGATGTGGGCCTTGGGCCGAATGCTTGGTGAGAAAAAAAATCAAATTTATTGTGTAATTATATAATTTAGTTAGGTAAAGCATAAATGGTGATATCTTGCTCGATTTAAGTCCGTTTGTCACACGGATTTTCGCCTTGTACTCATTATGGACGAGTACAATGTTATAGTGTAATCTGTTGATAGTTTTGGCCATGTATAAATTTATGGCATATTAAAACATTCTGAATTTACAATACGTTATTTTGATTAATAACGTCGTTTAAATTATCGTACCTTAATTAGTGATGTTTATTTAGCCAAGTAAAATACCATTGCATTAAATTGGATTGAATGGAGTAATCTGGACATCTATTAGCGGAATAAAACATCATTCCGCTAATTTAATCTGTTGGACATCTGTTTAGCAGAATAAATCACGGTTCATTTATAATTAACTAGATAGGTTATATGTGGACATCAATTTAGCATGATAAATCACAGTTCTGCCATTACATTAGTGTGGACATTTATGTACATGTTAGTTGATCAATTTTTGGTAAAGTGTTGGATTAACAATTGATTGTTAAATATGAATTTAATTTACACATATGTTTGCCCATGTAAATACCAAGTGTTATAACTTAGGAAGTTAAATTAAATGAAATGGTAACTTGTTTAAGTACCATAGTGGTTGCTAATCCATTTAAAGTTAATTATTGAATCAATGTTGTTTAAAAGATAATTATTATTTATTTAATAAGGTTTTAAAGGTAATTATTATTTATTTATAATTGTTTAAAGATAAATAATTATTGTTTTGAATAATGATTTAAAGTTAGTCATTTTATTAATATGATTTTGAAAAGTTATTTAAATAATATTTAATTACTACTTTAAGTTATTTAATTATTTAATTAAAATATTTTAAATTATACTTTTATTATTAATTAAATTATTTATATATTGATATAAGTTGTTTTATTATAATTAAAGGTTTATTAATTATCATGTTAACATTTTTAAAGGTTAATTAATTACTTCATTTATATTGTTCTAAAGGTTTAACTAATTATTATATTAATAATGTTTTGAAATTAATTGATTGTTTTATTAACGAAGTTTAAAATTAATTTATAATTATATTAATATTTTTTGAAGTTATTTATTTATTTATTTTGTTATATTGTTTGAAGATAAATTATTAGTATAATGATATTATTTAAAGTTAATTTAAGATATCATTAAGTTATTATTTTGAATGAGGTTTAAAGGAAATTAAGCGAAGAATGTTTTAAATAATAACTGGTTTGTCAATTTAACTTTAAATAATCGTTACTGTTATCAAAAATAACTTTATAACTAATGTTTATTAAAGAAGGTTTGTTAAAAAAAAGAAGTTTATAAAAGGAGTTTATAAATTGGAAAATAGATTTTAGGTTTGGGAAAAAGAGTATGGTTTTTAAATGATTTCTGAAAGGAGATTTAGGAATGGGTTTAATGGTCTTAAAGGGGAAAATTTTATAAATAAGGTTTGAGATTTATAAAAGAGTATTTTATAAATGGATTGGAAATTTATAAAGAAATTTTAAAAATAGATTTGAAAATTTATAAAGGGATATTTATTTATAAATAAAAAGAGATTATGGGAGTGACTGGTGTTTTGGGATATCTCCGTTCCAATGACATTTGGGTTTGATCATTTTAATATAATTTTGAAAATAGGAAACCTTTCTAAATTTTTTTAATTATACTTATACCATTTTATAAGCATTTGGAAATGTTTTTTCCAAGTTTGAAAAAGAAAGGATTTGTGAATATACTTATACCGGTGAGATAAGTGTATGAATATTTAATAAATATTTAAAAGTGATACCAAATTAATGAAAGATTAATTTTGAGAGGCTTAGTGATTACCATGGAAAATGTAATCCATGTTTGAATGATTGTTATTTGATAGTTAAATAACCGACTATCAAATATAGACCAATATGTAACTTTGGAAATATCTAGGAGAAACACGTGAGTTATATGGCACAGTCATCTCCGATGATGTTGTACTGTGCGTATAAATCTCGTTTCGTTCTCCTAGGAC
The DNA here is from genome assembly GCA_030737815.1 of Allium fistulosum. Taxonomy (NCBI): domain Eukaryota; kingdom Viridiplantae; phylum Streptophyta; class Magnoliopsida; order Asparagales; family Amaryllidaceae; genus Allium; species Allium fistulosum. The sequence continues at coordinate 946,063,911 of CM060906.1, read as the reverse complement.
AAATGATAAGGAAATTCACCCACTAATGGTTAAGAGGTAATCTCTGCTCTTATCTTTGACTGTTTATTTCCTAAAGAACCAGGGTTGAGTTTACTGGAAGCTATTCAATGTTGTTTCGAAGAGACTGGGATCAGATATGTTATCCGAAAACCACTTCGATCTAACTCAAGCGTTTGAAGTGAAGCCATCTTGAAATGATGGAATTGAAGACGGAGCTCTTTGAAGTACAAGGGTTGCTTGCTACTAATCCTAAGGGTGATTCCCAAAATGGATGTGGTGGAAGTAGTGCCTTCGGTTCGTTCATCTCCTGAACGACTTGTATGGATGAATGCTGACATTGTGTCGGTGAATGGAAGGCAGTGTAGCATTCCAAGCAGAAAGTGCTATATAAAGGTAAAACATAGCCTCAAGCCTCATCAACCGAGAAATGACAAAAATCGGGCATGCATCAGCGCCAAGTGGGTTGCTCCCATCAAGGTACGGTCATTCCAAAATCTAGATTGATTACTTTCTACTCATGTATGCTTCGGGGCCCACTAAACGAAAGGATGATCATATTCGGTACTGCTAGTCAAGTAGTAGACCAGTCCTGTGTGGAAGGTGCACAAGATGTTCTTGTCAGACCCCGGTGCATTTTATCTAGAGATGTATCATCAGATGCTTTGGAGCTTCAGGAGACGAACTGGAGGCCCAGAGACGTATTTGCATATATGGTTATATTTCCATTGCATTCGTTGTTGTATTTATCAGCAATCGTAAAGACAGGTTGTTATAACTGTCCGAGCTGAAATAGGTTCGTATACCCTGATTGATGTATGTATATATATATATATTATAGTTTGTTTTTGTGTAAAGATTTGTTGTATATTATAGATTATTCGTTCCTCTATGAGATTCTATGTTGTTTAGTTTCTTCTTTTTTCCCTAACTCTCTGCCTTTCCGTTCAATTTGAGTGGGTCGTCTGTGGTTGATTGCCCGCTTAAACTATATGGAAAAAGTGGGTCACTATAGTATGGGTGTTGAAGCTGATGGGGTATGGGCTGAATGTGGGGGTATGGGCTTGTGTAGTAGGGTGTGTATTATTTCATTCAATAATATCCGACAATACATACCCAAAAATCTCAAACTCCAATCGAGGCGTGCCAACTGGCATTCTATACTAAATACCCCTATTCTAATTTCAATGGAACTATTTTCGGGACCTAATTCCAATGTACACAGAAGTTAGCTTTCTAAATCAAATTATATTTAAAATTAATCGCAATGCATTTCGAGCTCGCAAGACCATACAGTATGTCCAATTGTTATGAAACTCGATGGCGTTCAACAATTTATTATTCCGGATCTAATGGCACCGGTTTCGACAAAACCCGAGAAAATGCCCCATAATGTGTAACAACCCAAAATTCTAGTCATTTGATTTAAATGTTCAATAAATTTTAAATATTTAAATAATTGAATTTTTGAATTTAATAACTTATAATTCAAATATAAGGAATGATTAAATATTTGAATTATGAAATTTAATGTTAATTAAATGGATTTAATAATATTATTAAGCTCATTTTAGTTAATACATAATATAGGTGAATTCAGTTTGTAAATTTATTTACAAATATAAACAGATTGGGTAAATATCGATAATTAAATATAAAACCGATATTCAAATCTGTGAAATTGTCATTCCGAGGCACAGTCTCGGATTTCGACGAAACTAGTTTCATTGGAACCGTATAGTGAATTATATTACGCCGTTGAATTTTATAGCGATCAGATGAATCGTTTGGTCGTGCGAGTTCGAAACGCATAGAAATTAATTTCGAAAATTTAATAAAATAACCGGGTTTAAAAAGCTATCTTCTGGATATGATCGAATTAAACCTCGAGACTAGTTCCATTACGTTCGGAATAGGGGTATAACATATAGAACGCCAGGCGGCACGTGTCGTTTGGAGTTCAAGATTTTTGGGTATGTCAAATCAGAAATTTTTTATTAAATAAAATAAAATATGTACATGTTTTTCAACTCCATACCCAATCAACTCAACCCATACCTATGACCATACCCCTCTGTGCTCTACCTAATCTTGCCTGAGAGTGAAAATTTGGCTTCCCCTTTTGAATTCAAATTTCAAAATTTAAATTTAAATCCATACTTAACGAAAAAATACAAAACCTTATTCTTTAGCTTAGTTGAGGCATGTTCTTCCATCTATACCTATCTATCAGTGTGCGCAGCAGTTTTAGGAAGCTCGACCATAGAGAAGTCGAACTAGGGTTGGGTTTTATGGAGTGTATGGTCGTCGATTGGTGAATCGGAGCTCGGATTTGAACTCATGGAGGAATTTATCACTTAGGCGCAAATTTTTTGAGGGGATGGCAACTTTTATCGTGCATGCATAGTGCAGCGACGTGGGAGGCTATTGGTCCTGTTTTGCTTAAGGGCTTTGGAGTTGTCTTCCTGGGGTTAATCACGTAGAGGAGGAGATCGGGGAGTGATTGGTGTAGGTCGATCGAGGTTTTGGTGAGGCGCGGTGGCGTTTGGTCGTGCATGCACGTGGTTATGCATTGACATTTTCATGCACAGTTGATGTTGTTTTGAGATGGGGAAGAAGAGAGGAGGGTAATATTGTAAATTTATATAAGTCGTTTGATTTTATTTTAAAAATTATCGATAAATTATAAAATGTTTATCTCACTCATACGAGGTCGGATTCAAACACTGATTTTTGCGTTGGACTCGTGTCGTTGAGATCTACGTGACAAAATAGGTTTGGTTGGATTTGGAGCTTGTTGAAATTTATGCTAAAATCGGACGGTCGTTCGGTTTTAGTCCAAATCGGAACGTTTCAGCGAAAATAAAAATCAATGTGAGTTTAACTCATATTAAATTTGATCATATCATATCTATAATATTACAAACGTTTATTGATTGTTTGGATGTTAGTTTAATTGTTTGATTGCTTGTTTGGTTGAATTTCCATTTGGAAAATGGATGGCATATTGATTTGATTGTTATGAACCCATATGATTATATGTATATTATCCATAACCATTGGTTTTTGCAGGGTAAATCTATAGAGAGACCCTGAGGGGTTTCTCGCTAATAATTATTTATTTACATCCTTATATTGTTATATTGATGGTTAATTAAAGTAAATCATGATATACCATTTAATTTGTTAACTATCGTTATAGCAATTTCGCTATATTGTCATTTTTTAAATTTCATCCCGAAAACCCCGTCATATGAACTTGAGCTTGTTTTTCGCTAAACAGAATATTAAAATTCATTAATCATTTTGATTAAGGATAATTTAAAAAAATTAATCATTTTAACTAATGATTTTGAGATTAATTAACTAATTTAATAAATGATGTTTAAAATTGGTTTATCTTTGATTTAAATGAGATAAGTTTTAATTAATCATTTTAACTAATGATTTCTTGAGTTTAATTAATTATTTTTATTAATGATAATTTAAATTAATAATCACTTTAGTTAATGGTATTTTAAAGTAATTAATCATTTTAAATAATGATATTTGAATTTAATTATTCATTTTAATTAACGATTGTTTTAAATATAACTAATAGTTTAACTAATGATATTTGGAATCTAGTTAAATCTTTTTAATTAATGATGTTTTATAGTTAAATAAACCATTTTAATAAATGATGTTTCAATTAATCATTTTAACTAATGAGGTATGAATTTAGTTACTCCAATTAATTTATTGAACTTAATTAATTGTTTCATTAATGGTATTTAAAATTATTTAATCATTTTAATTAATGATGTTTGAGATTAATTATTCATTTAATTAATGATTATTTGAATTTAATAAATCTTTTTAATTATTGATATTTAAGGTTAATTAATTAATTTAATAAAAGTGAATAAAGTAAACTAACTAATATAATAAAAGTGCTTTAAGTTAATTAAGTGACTCAAAGTTAATATATAGATGCAATATAGGTTTAAAAGTTAATTTTAATGATAATATAAAAGTGTTTGGAAAAAATTATCCATTTATTTTAAAGATAATGGATTAGTTTACCTGAAAGTGATTATAAATATGATTAGTTATCTTTAGAGATAATTAATACTGTTTTAAATTTATAAAGGTATTTGAATTGCTTTATTATCCTTTGGGATAATAAATATTGTTTTAAATTTATAAATAATGGTTTATAAATTTAATATTGTTTTAAATCCTTCAAATGGGGTTATTTTTAAATAAAGCTAAGTGTGAATTTATTTTGGATTTACAGTAAACAATGTTTTAACGACAATTATTTTTTACTCTTGTTTTTATTACACTTAGTATTATAAATTTTGGTCTTATAAAAATACGTTTGAAAGAGTAATTCTAAATGTGTTTTGCTAATATGAAAATATGGAAACCGAGCACAAGTTCAGTTCTTTTTAAAAGAAAACGTTTGATTCATTTATGGAAATTAATTATTTCTGTAAAGCGAATCACTTATATGGAAACAATTTGTATAATTAGCACTAAACATCGAAGAAGTAAACTTGTCACTATTTCAAAAGTTAAGGATAATTATTGGACATGACTTTGATGTAACACTACCTTGGCTTGTCCGCCATTATTGTTAACCAAGAAATAGTGCAGGTTTGAATTCAATGAGTGGTGGTAAGTATACAAGACTTAATTTCCATATATGATCGTTTTATATCCTCGATAGTTGGTATCTCAACTATTGGTTTCTTTAGCTAATTTATTATCGTCATTCTAAAATGATTTATTGCTCCATTGAGGATTGCTATCTTTTGTCAGAAATGACTAATTCAAAAGCGCGAGAGGAAGCCAAGCTATGTGGGGTAGCTCCCATTAGGGTATTTTCACATCTCATCTGCTTAGGTAGAAGGTGCAGCATGATAGGGGGTTCTCGCTTCTTGTTAGGTAGCGAATAGATGACTCTTACCCCTACATGTCCTTCGGGTTGGTTGGCTAGATGGGCTTGCAGTTGAGAGGATGGCCATAAAAGCAAATGAGAGATACCACTGTAAGCTACGGTGGGGATATACCCAGTGTCGATGGTTGAAAAGCCTAGATCATTATTGCATGGTATCAGAGTGCGAGGTTAAACAAGAACCTTGGCTTTGGTAGGGTTTGGTTCATAAGAGATAGGGTAAGCAACACCCTAGAATGAGTTTGAGAGTACTATATATACGAGAGCGTATTTGTTAATGTTATAAAAACATATTATGTTAATTGGTCTATTGAGTTTTATGAATTCTGGTCAAGACGTGGGATGCCACGGTATCGATAGGGATTTCTAAACACTTGACCAAGGCCAACGAACAAGGTATTGAAATTTTTTGAAAATTTTGGCAAATTAAATATTTTGCCTAGGATTATATGTTATATATATAAAGGAATAATTTTCAAAACTTTATATAGTTATAGAGTGTGTTTGTTTAAAGGTGATAATATTTATTTATTATCACTATTGTTTGTTCGGTTATGCTTAATTTAACTAAGCACTAACTGTTTTTTGTTAGTTGCTAAATAGTGCTTGGTTTATTTATGAGCATTTATTGCTTTGATTTAAAACGAACCCTGTGTAGATTAATTTTCTCAATTTGACTATAAAGGTGTTCGGAGAGAATGTTAACTTGAAAATTCACCATTTAAAAATGGTTGGTTGAGGATTAATCTCTAATAAAAAGTTGTAAATATAATCTAAATAGTGGGATAAGATATTTAGAAAATAAATATTCGATAAAATTCTATTGTAATAAAGAAGAGTTATTATAATATGAAATGATTTTTATATAAAGGAATTTTTTTATAAATTTAGTTTGTAAAATATGTTTAAAAAGGATTTTTGAATCTAAGTCCCTGAATTTTTGAAAATAATTTCAAAAGATTTTTGAGAAAAGAAATGGTAATATTTTTTGGAAATAATTTTAAATGGAAAGCACTTTCTTTGGGATAATTAGGAGGAAATTGCTTCGATTAGCTTTGTGGTAATCCGAATAATATTCCAAGTGACGATCAGATGTTTGCTTAAACGAATGTTATGGAGTACTTAGTAAATTATCCTCTTTATCATTGTGCGATCAAAATGAGTTCAAGCTCCGAATAAATCCTAAGTGAGTTTTAATAAATAAATTGTTTAAAGTTATTATATATCAAAATATGTGCAATATGCTTTCAAAAGAATGAGTTTTTGAAATTAAAACCGGGAATCCAACTTTTAAGTTCCCTAAAAAAGAATCGGTTTAACAATAAAAAAAGCATTTCTAATAAGAGATTATTTTAATAGATAGAGTTTTTCCCTTAGATAAGATAGGGAAGAAAATAACACAGGTGAATTGGGTTAAATTAAATAAGAAGGTTTTGATAAACATTGTTTTATTAAAACCATATAGTTGTTTAAAAAAATCTAAGCAGTGTAAACTATTTCTTGATTGGGTCAGCCCATGAATATTATTTGTTTTAACACCGTAAGTTAAAGAGGTCGATAGGTGAACTTAGTTTTAAAAGACCCAAATGTTGACTAGATCTTCACCTAAAATGTGAAAAAGTAAAATATATTTGGTATGCACTCTTAGGATATAGAAGAGTATTATGCAAGTAAATAAAGTGGAATAAGTTATTATTTTATGTTTTATAAAGAAATGACTTTATAAAATATTTTTAAAACTTAGGTGGGAATTTATGAAATAATTCATAAATAATTTTAGTATTGAATAAAATACTAAGTGAAAAATATAAGTGATTTAGAAAAATTAATATAATTAAGAAACTAATAAAATATAGAGTATAACTTGCCATTTTGTCCGAGTGAGTTTGGATAATCTTCTAAGCAATAACCAGAGACTAATAAGCAAAACGGTACACTTAGATAATTATCAATATTTTTTGTACAATCAAGAAAGTTTTGAACCTAAGTGAGAATTGTTTGTTATTCATTCAACATTTTGAAACAATGTTAAGTAATAAGTTTTCCCTATTGGAATTTGATTGACTGATAGTGTTAGTCTATTCCTTCACGGAATTTGATTGATTTGAATTGAATTGATTAGTTGTGTGATTTTATATACCATTGTTTATAAAGTTTAAATTTATAGAAAAAGGACTTTAAACTGTTGTTATTAAGGACCTAAATTCCGGTGATTTTGAAAAAGGAAATTTTTGAGGATTTTGGGAAAGGAATGATACTTATTCAATCTAGTTGATGTTTTTGGAGCAACCGGAATATCACTGGACACTCCATGTAGTTTGATTCTAGAGTTTCACCATAATTTATTAGGAGGAATCCCCTCCTTGTCATTTTTATTTTGGATTTTTGATTTTTCTCGTTTGAGAAATTTGAAACTAATTTTTATATTTGAAAACCCTGGTATTTAAATCTAAAATTTATCATTTGAAATTATTAGATGCATAGATTCTATCACAAAATATTCTATGTATTTTATCGCATATGATTGAGATATGGTTGTTAGTTTCATGTAGATTCATATCATGATAGTTTTTGCATATAGAGTTACATCAAATTTCTTTTGTCAGCCTGATTCTCTTTTAGATTATGTAAGTACAGGGAGGCAAGAGATTCCCACTTGAATTCTTACGCACCTGCATTTGCGTAGAGATAATAAATTACCTGCCAAAATATAAATCAAACGCAAAAAGATACGTAATAAATTTATAAAATTTAAATTGGTTGATGATTTTATGCCCCGAATATGGGAGGCCACTTGGCTTTTGTTTTCTCCGATTGGTTTGGAGCCTGTAAAGGCGATTTGTAGTTGTTTCGATCAAGCCGCACAAAGGAGACGCCGGCGAAATTTTGCGTAAATTTAAGATTTAGAAAACTTTTTGAGAATTTTAGAAAATTTCTGACAACTAAAATTTGATTTTTGGGTTATATCTTGGAATGAATGAATGAGAAGAATTAGTTGGTATAGTTGGGTGGATTTAAAAGACTTGGAAATTTTAGAATCATTCCAGCTAATTGGTTTTGAAAATAAGTTTAATAACTCATTTTAATTAATAGTTTTAAACTTAAGAGTTTGGTAACATTTTGTTTCTTGGTTTGGGGATGAAATTCATTTAAAGGGGGGAGAATCTAACAACCCAAAATTCTACTTATTTGATTTTAAATGTTTAATTAATTTTAAATATTTAAATAATTGGATTTTTGATTTAATAACTTATAACTAAAATATAAGGAATGATTAAATATTTGAATTATGAAATTTAATGTTAATTAAATGGATTTAATAATATCATTAAGCTCATTTTAATTAATAAATAATATTAGTGAATTCAATTTGTAAATTTATTTACAAATATCAATAAAATAGGTGTTAACGCTAAAAATTGAACGCTAACACCCGGTGTGTATAGTAATGTTGTGAAAGCACCACCCGTGATACGGGAACAAAATATAAGCTGAAAAATAGCTGAAAAGGTAAAGAGACAACGATTTTATAGTGGTTCGGCTCGTAATTAAGCCTACATCCACTTTATATTATTTTATTGCTGATTTGGTTACAAATTGATACAATACACTTGAAATACAATTCGATTCGATCATAAAAGCACTTTAGACTAGTAGCTCAAGCTTCGATGTGAAAGATCTTCTCGAATTCATGTTGAGTGCGGTAGATTTCTTTCACAGCTTGTTGTAATGTCTTGAATGTTTGGAGTTCTTCAAATGTTGAATGAGTTATGAATTCTGCAGAGTAACGACGCTTCAGAGAATGATCGAAAAAGCCCCTCTCATTGTTGGAGTTAGGGGGGTATTTAGAGGAGTGATTCTGGGTGGAATCCAATCTCGCAAGTCCTAGGTCGTTCACGACCTAAGGTATGTCGTAGGTCGTAGGTCGGCAGCGACCTAGAAGATAAGTCTTGACTGCACTGAGCTGTCTAAACGAGTCAGTAGGTCGTGAGCGACCTAAGATAGGTCGTGATATTGCTAGGTCGTAATACTCCATAAGTCGTTAGGTCGTTGAGAACTGGAGCCACTAGGTCGTTAACTCCTTAGCTCGTTAAGTCGTGAAGCTCCTTAGGTCGTCTCTGTAGTTAGGTCGTTCTCTTCTTTCCGGAGTTAGGTCGTGAAGACACTAGGTCGTTAGGTTGCTCCGCCTCTTAAGTCGTTAGGTCGTGAAGTCTGTTAGGTCGTTAGGTCGTTCTGCCTCTTAAGTCGTTAGGTTGTGAAGTCTGTTAGGTCGTTAGGTCATTCTGCCTCTTAGGTCGTTTAAGGCCCTTAAGTCGTTAAGTTCCTTAGGTCGTTAAGTTCCTTAGGTCATTAAGTTCCTTAGGTCGTTAAGTTCCTTAGGTCGTTAATAGCTGTTAGGTCGCAGAGTTTTAGGTCGCCGAAATAAAGGAGTTAACATTTGCCCTTCAAAGTACATGCCTATGCCATAGGTCATGTGCTTCGACTTACCTTTGCTAGGTCGTGGGTGACCTAAAACTGTGCTAACTCGTGTGCCCATTCGCCTTCTTCTCTCAGCCCCATATAAACTGTTAGGTCGCTTTCTTCCTCCTTACCTTACTGCTCTGATTTCCCACAGCCATTGACGAATCTTTGAACTTCCAAGGGAGAATTCAACTCATTTAGTCGTCGATTCATCCTTACTAACATACTACGTAAGTGAATTCAATCTCTGCCCCACCATAATCACCGCCCAATCGTAAATTCGTGTTTTCCGACCCAAGTCCAATTCCATGCATCGTGTTTCATTTTTGAACGATTATTACAATCGACTTCCGATCGTCGTTTGATATGTTGATGTGATTCATGAACACACGGTAATGTTTGTAATGGATCGAAGGGATTTGAAATTGATTTTTTCGGTGATCTGGCGGTATGTGGAGATGAATGAAATTCACGAAGAGGATGATAGTTTTCTTTGTAATGGCGATATCGGGTTATCGGATCTAGTAAGTGATTGCGTGGAGAGAAAGTCAGCGACTTAACAGATCTGCACGACTTAAGAGTTAGGTCGTGTTGAGACTTTTACGACCTATGACTTATGACCTAAGATACCTGACCGACCTAAACATTCTTGCGACCTAAGATATTGTACTTTGAACAGAACGACTTAACAATTCAACGACCTAATTACCTTGAGTGAATGCAGGACGACTTAACATACCAACGACCTAACTTTTGCGGCATAAGCTCTAAGTCGCGGCCGAGTTAGGACTTGGCAAACTTACATCGCCTTGAACTTTCTAACTTGCACTGTGCGACCTAAGGAGACTCCGACCTATGTTAGGTCACTGGACGACCTAACACTTGTGAAATTTGGGCAGAACTTGACTGAACTTTGAATTTGAACTGTGTTGCACTTCTTTGCAGATTGTTTTAACTTTTATGTTAATATCCTGTTAAACACAACATTTGCAGAAAAACGGGACAAATATACTGCCATTGACTGCCCACATCGAATGATAGATTAGTCGATAAAGAATAATCAACTTAAATGTACTTATGTGAATGAAATGTTGCGAATTAACAAGTCTAAGTGAAGTATTAAAGCAAAGCTGAAATAATCAACTAAAGCTGATTTGTTTGCACCAACACAACACTGTACTTGGTCTTAAGATAACAAGCCTTGAAACTTTATAATCGACAAATATCAATTAACTTGGTTTCAGTTATATTTGCTTGTTATTGTATTAGTTTTGCACAACACTTCACACTCTTTAGGAAACGTGCACCTTCATATTTGAATATCCAGTTCCTTGTGTAGAATGGCATCTCAGCAAGAAGATACAGGACCAGCTGAAGAAGCTTTTCCGATTGCTACCCCATTAATTGATCCTCCGGAAAGGACTTCTACTACATGAGCCATAAAGTTTTCAGACAGTTCTGTATCCAGTTCGGTATTGCCGAAACAGATGCTTTATTTCCCGGGGCAAACGATACTGCTGACAGGCCACCCCTTGGTTTTGTCGCAGTTAATCGTCAGATGTGCTTGAGTGGAGCTATTCCACCTTTCAACGAATTTCTTCGAGAACTTTTTCTTCGACTAGCTATCTCGCCCTTCCAGTTACACCCCAACGGTTACGCCGTCTTGATGGGGTTGTGTGTTCTATTTAGGAGGACACTCAACCGTCTTCCAAGCTTCGATGAAATTTGCTATTTATGCACCTTTTCGAAGAACAAAGATCACCCTTCGATTACACTTGTGAGGAGTGCTCGGAACCGTAGACTGATCATTGATCTTCCTGACAGTGCCCACGGATTCTTAAGTCAATTCTTCTTTGTCCACTGTCCTCCAGGATTCTATGCCGTCTGGAGAGTTGGAAGTAAGATTGCTTATTTCCGTTTGCTTCATTTTCTGAACTTCTTTTGCAACTTGAATTGTCAAGTACTGAACTTCATTCTTTACTTTTGTAGCACTTCCTCCTCCACTTCGAGATCCTAGCCACAAGCCAACTTTAGAAACTTTAAGTGCTGTGGTTGCTGGAGAGAGGAGTGCTAAATTCTTGCTGAAAGATGAGTTCCTGCATCAGTTTGGACTTTTACGCTCTTCTCGGTCTACTCAAATTCGCGAAATTTCTAGTTCTGAGACCGAAGCATTAGCTTCCCCAGGTTCTCAAGCAGAGACATCCAATGCCCCAGTTTGTGGCGAAGAAATTGGATTGGAGGAACCAATTGTAGAGGCTGCACTGGTGAAATGTTCTACCATTGTTGATGTAGTGGGATCATCCAGCAAACTCACACTTTCTCCAGTAATTGAGGAGGAAGAAACTTCTCAACATTTCGAGAAAGTTGATGATAAAGGAGTCGAGAGAGAAAGCCCCACAAAACACGACAGTGACAATACCTTTGAGGGGTTGAGTGATCTGTTGATTTCTTCACAGGAACTTTTCAAAGATGATATAACCAAAGCTACATCTCCTGCAACCGAAGCGACATCTGCTTTGCAGCAAACTTCGTCGGCTCAAAAATTGACCCCTGCTTCACAATCTGTTATCACTCCCTAACCAAAGAGTGGTTTGTAGTCTGACGTGCGTAGCTTGCACATCACACACACTTAGGGTTTTTGGCACTTATACACACTTAGCTTCTTCAATTTGAAGATTTATAAGACTCGTCTTTTCTTTAATTTCAGGTTCTACGATGGGGCGAAGTGGTTCATATTATGATAACTTTCGGCGCTACGGAGGGCATGACTCTTATGATTATGGACGCTATCTCCCTGCTCATAGGGAAACTGATGAGGAGCGTGCGGTCAGAAAAGCTCGAGAGAGACAAGCTTATGAAGAGCAGCAGAGAAGAAGGGATGACGACTCCCACAAAAGAAAATATCACGATGATAAAGGGAAGAGCCATAGTGCTGATGATCCAAGTAAACGGGTCAAACCTAGCGAAAGAGACGCGTCTGCAATTTCTCAAAAGGCCACTGCTTCTTCTTCTCTTGATATTCCCTCTGGTTCTCCTGCTCTAGAGAAAACCGACATTCAGGCAATCATAAATAGGCCTCAATATCAAGTCAAGGATGCTCCGCCTAAACTTCAAAGCCGATTCCCGAATTGGTGCTTAAAAGGAGTGCGCTTTGACTTAGATTTGGTCCCCATCGATAAGCAGGCCATGCTGAGGAATCTCGATGCTGTTAAGCTCGACATTGAGAGAATGTCTGGATGGCAGAAACTGGTTGATGAACTTCAAAGGGTCAACCATATGAATCTTGAGGCCATGCTGACAATGGAAAACGATCACTCGGAATGGAAGAAAATTGTCAAGCAACACGATGCAGAAATGTCGAGCATTGCCGATGATAATGCAAGACTTGAGTCTGTAGTTAAGAAACTCAAGGAGGATCTTGCTACATCTTCCGCTTCGCATTCCCAAAAAGAGGAAGTTTTTCAAAAATAAGTGCGGGACGCGCACACTGCTCAAAGGGACGCCGAGATGAAATTTGAAGCTGAACAACATATTACTGAGAAATACCGCAAAGAAAACGCTCAACTACGGGAAACAGTTAACTCCTAGAACATGGAGATCGAAATGTTAAAGGCTCGTCTTCTTAAAGTTGAGAAAGAGCGCGATGATGCGGTTGCCGGACAAGTTGCAGCCGAAGAGTCTCACGAGGCAACCAAAGTTAGCATCGACTCTACTTTATTTGACTTTTACATGCACAGTGTTCTGGGTCATGGTAGTCTTTCATTCTTGGGTCCTAAATATGAGATTACACTGGCCGAAGTTTGGGAGGCCGTACTTGATATGTTTGCTGGCTATGCGGAGGCAGATCTTGCGGCGCTTTATCTGGATGATGAAGCACGTGCTGTGCTTGCCAGGGGAAAAGAGCAGCTTGCTAGGGAGCGAGCCAAAGTGGCAGGAGAAGAGCGTTTGGAGAAAGCTCCTTTAACCGACCCCGCTCATCTTCCAGCTTCGGTTGACCCTGACATTATTGGCTCTAGTTCTTATTCTCCACCTCCCGCAAAAGCCGAAGTTAAAATTGCAACTACCGAGCCTCCCACTACTCAAGTTGAGGAGAAGACCCAAGACGACACCGAAGCTGAAAATTTTGAAATTGAACTGACAAAACCGACTTCTCCAAGTAACTTTGATTTAGATCTGGCTCAAGTGGATTGCTCATTCGGTTTAATTGAACTTGATGAATTTCTTGCTTATTACTTAAGTTCTGATGATCTGATATCTTCTCTTTTTTCGGAGAGAACTGATTTTAACTTCTTTTCTTCTGTAGCGGAAGCACCGGGTGCTGCGCACTCTTTTCCCCTTCCAGCTGTTCCTCCTCCATCTCTTCAAGTCACTCCCGCTTCTCAGCCAGGGTCGCAGGAAGAGCAAATAGAAGCCCTTCGAGGCTTGGATGAACCACCTGCTTCTCAAGAGCAGAAAGCGGAAGATCTGGAGGACAGCGAGAAGACCCCGGAGCAATCTTTTGACGACGACACGAAACTTTCTACGTTGCTTTCTCCGGGAACTGAGTCTTCTTCGAAGAGGAAGGGGAAGCGCGCCTTCAGGAAGAAGAAGAAAAGTATCTCAGTTGGAGAAGATAAAGTGGAAGAAGATCCAGCTACACCTTCTTCTCCTTCTTCTCCGACCCGTCCACACCAGATTCCGAAACTAGTCATCAAACCGGGCAAGGGTACTAAAGGTGGGAAGAAGGAGTGATAAGCTGGACTCTACTTTTCTTATTTTTCTTTTTGCTTGTATCGACCAGAGATTGTGCGGGTACTGGTCCTCGCTTTTTTGAGATCTGCATATGTAAAGAATTTTCATAGTATTGAATAAAATAATTCTTTTACTTGTACAAATTCTTGTGTATGTGAGAATGCATTTATTTCCCGTTTTAGTGTAGAATAAACGATTCTTTTTACTTGTACAAACTTTTGGTCTGTGTTTAAGAATGCATTTATTCCACATCTTTTTTGCGTGATATCGTAATGAACTTGTGATATGTTGCTTGAATACTACTTTTATTGATGTAGTTATCTTGTATAATATTGCCCCCATACCACAAGTGCATTGTAATATACTTTGCTTTGACGAGACTTGTACTCTTATTTTGGAGAATAACTATTCCATTTTTGAGGAAAAATTATTCTGCCTTAATGAAGCGTGTCTCGTTTTTGAAGAAGTTTTTTTTACGCTTCAACCTTCGGAGATGGTCAGTTCATATTTTTGAGAAGTGAATTCTCCTACGTGGTAAAGCGGGCCTCTGAAGAGGGCTTTATGTAGCATTTCAATTTTTAGGAACAACTTTTCAAGATGAATGAGTTAATCTTCCTTTGAAAATTGAAGTGTGCCTCCAAAAAGGGCTTGTGCTTGGTACTTCAAGCATGGTGAAGTGTGCCTCCGGAGAGGTCTTTTGTTTGGTACTTCAAGCATGGTGAAGTGCGCCTCCGTAGAGGTCTTGTGCCCCTTGAGAGGTCTTTTGTTTGGTGCTTCAAGCATGGTGAAGCGCGCCTCCGAAGAGGTCTTATGCCCCTGGAGAGGTCTTTTGTTTGGTGCTTCAAGCATGGTGAAGCGCGCCTCCGAAGAGGTCTTGTGCCCCCGGAGAGGTTTTTTGTTTGGTGCTTCAAGCATGGTGAAGCGCGCCTCCGAAGAGGTCTTGTGCCCCCGGAGAGGTCTTTTGTTTGGTGCTTCAAGCATGGTGAAGCGCGCCTCCGAAGATGTTTTGTGCCCCCGGAGAGGTCTTTTGTTTGGTGCTTCAAGCATGGTGAAGCGCGCCTCCCAAGAGGTCTTGTGCCCCTGGAGAGGTCTTTTGTTTGGTGCTTCAAGCATGGTGAACCGCGCCTCTGAAGGGGTCTTGTGCCCCCGGAGAGGTCTTTTGTTTGGTGCTTCAAGCATGGTGAAGCGTACCTCCGAAGAGGTCTTGTGCCCCCGGAGAGGTCTTTTCCGAAGGGTTGTGCCTCAAAGAGGGCTTTGTTGCTTGTGTCCTTCCACCACCTGCTCCTTAACGATTCCTCTTTATCACTCCAAGTACATATTGCATTCTTTTGCAAGATGTTTGCTCATTGCCAGAGGAGTGTACTTTATTGTTGAGTGAATCCACGAGGGCAGACGCAACCTACTTTATCGGATGTTCGTTTACACAAACGATCTCGATTAGTTAGCAAGGGTCTGGAACCTTCTCGTTAGGAAGGTGCCCGCTTTGGCGGAATCATCAACTGTTTGAGAATAGCACCCCTTTTGTGGTTTAACATTGTTGAGTGATTCGTAGGAGTTGCTAAGTCTTGTGATGTGTTGAATGGGTAAGCTTTGCTTTGATATCCTGCAATATTAAATCGACATTTTAGCAATATTTTAAAGATACTTGCATATCGAAATGGGACATGCATTTTATAGCATTAGAGAACACAAGATTTATAGTTCTTTACTACTTAATCACACTGATTTCTCAACGGTTTACAATACAAAAGTTATACATCCACCATTGTTTTACAAATTTAAGCAATGCTGTTAAGTAAAAAATGGATGCAAGTGATTGTTGTTTCGGAATCTCTGGGCTGAATTTCCATTTGCGCTAGCTTCATAGCTTTTGGATTTATATGCCGAAGAATGTGAAAGATGCCCCAACTGCAGTTTTGTGGGTAATTAGCAGTTGTCCCAACTTCCGCTTGCTGGGTGCGGACCCCCTGTTACAACATTAATGATAAGCTTTTCGGATTCTTGCACTGCAGTGTTGTTGCGAGAACCGGATTGATTGGTAGGATGTTGTTGTCCCTGAGTGGATGAGGTTGGGTCGACTCCGTTTTTCTTCACATATTGTTGGAGTTTACCCTGTTTCAGCAATTCTTCAATCACATTTTTCAACTGGCGACACTGGTCAGTGTCATGGCCAGGTTGATTGTGAAATCAGCAGAATTTCCCATTACGCACTTCACCTCTTCCCATCTCAGGCGGTTTAGGATACTTGACATCATCCTTTGTTGCGAAGAAGATATTTCCCAGGGTATCAGTTAAAGGAGTAAAATCTGAAGGATTAAAGCGGCGTAGTTTCTTCTCACTCCCCTGCTTCTTTCCTCCGTCATTTTCCCTTTCCTGATTTCCAGATTCTCTTTTGTTAGAAGCAAGATCATTATTGTTGTCTTTAGCAACATCCACCTTCGCTGGTGCAGAAAGGTTCTCTAGGCGTATGAACTCGTCGGCCTTTTTATAAAACTTTTCAAGTGAGTTTGGTTCCTTCATTTTTAGCCATTTTCCAAATTCACTCGATTTATTGATGGCTCGCATCAAGTAAGTCAGGATCATACGTGGTTCTGCATTGTCCACTTCGGCTAAAGCTATATTGAAACGGCTCAAGAAAGATTTGATTGATTCTCCGGGAGCTTGTTCAAGACTAGACAGTGACATTATATCCTTAGCTTTTGAAGCATACAATCTGAAATGTTCTTTGAACTTTTGCGTTAAGTCGGAGAATTGATCTACAGACCGAACCGGAAGCTTTGTGAACCAAAGTAGAGCCACACCTTCCAAGTATACTGGAAAGTATCGGCATTTAATCTCATCCGATGCTCTTGCACCAGTCATATGCCAGTCGTACTTGTATAAGAAATGATTAGGGTCACTCGTTCCTCTATAGGCTGGAATAGCAGGAGGTGCAAATTTCCTTGGAAATTCTGCTTTCAGGATCCTTTCGGTAAACGGGGTTCTGGTTGGTGCAAATCCCCAGTCACTCTCATTTTCTTCCCTCTACATGCTCTCTTTCATGATGCGTCCAACCATCTCGGACAGGTACTCTTTATTGTTCAGAGACATCGCTGGGCAGGCATTTGAAGTTGGCTGCAGCCTTGAACCTTCAGCTTGGAAAGGTGGCATCTCGGCAAAGGTTGTTTCATGGTTTTCTGGCTGACGATTTGCCCCAAGCAGAGCGTTTAATCTATCCATCATCAAAGCGTTTTGAGCTTCAATTTGTTGGTATAATCCAGAAACTACGTCGTCTAATTCAGCCCTTGTGACTCCAACGGTAGGAGTTGCTTGGTTTGCTGTTGGGGAAGCGGAGGTCCCCTCATGAGCATTTCCGGATCTGGTAGGTCTACCTCTTCTTCCCGGAGCCATTATTTCAGATAGACTTCTGGTTTTCAAAGAAACTTTTTCCACAAACTCTCGTGAAGCAATAACGACAATACTCCTGAGTTCAATTCTTAGTGAAAGCACCAAAATGTTAACGCTAAAAATTGAACGCTAACACCCGGTGTGTATAGTAATGTTGTGAAAGCACCACCCGTGATACGGGAACAAAATATAAGCTGAAAAATAGCTGAAAAGGTAAAGAGACAATAATTTTATAGTGGTTCGGCTCGTAATTAAGCCTACGTCCACTTTATATTCTTTTATTGCTGATTTGGTTACAAATTGATACAATACACTTGAAATACAATTCGATTCGATCACAAAAGCACTTCAGACTAGTAGCTCAAGCTTCGATGTGAAAGATCTTCTCGAATTCATGTTGAATGCGGTAGATTTCTTTCACAGCTTGTTGTAGTGTTTTGAATGTTTGGAGTTCTTCAAATGTTGAATGAGTTATGAATTCTACAGAGTAACGGCGCTTCAGAGAATGATTGAAAAATCCCCTCTCAATGTTGGAGTTAGGGGGGTATTTATAGGAGTGATTCTGGGTGGAATCCAATCTCGCAAGTCCTAGGTCGTTCACGACCTAAGGTATGTCGTAGGTCGTAGGTCGTAGGTCGGCAGTGACCTAGAAGATAAGTCTTGACTGCACTGAGCTGTCTGAACGAGTCAGTAGGTTGTGAGCGACCTAAGATAGGTCGTGATATTGCTATGTCGCAATACTCCATAAGTCGTTAGGTCGTTGAGAACTAGAGCCACTAGGTCGTTAACTCCTTAGCTCGTTAAGTCGTGAAGCTCCTTGGGTCGTCTCTGTAGTTAGGTCGTTCTCTTCTTTCCAGAGTTAGGTCGTGAAGACTCTAGGTCGTTAGGTTGCTCTGCCTCTTAAGTCGTTAAGTCGTGAAGTCTGTTAGGTCGTTAGGTCATTCTGCCTCTTAAGTCGTTAGGTCGTGAAGTCTGTTAGGTCGTTAGGTCATTCTGCCTCTTAGGTCGTTTAAGGCCCTTAAGTCGTTAAGTTCCTTAGGTCGTTAAGTTCCTTAGGTCGTTAATAGCTGTTAGGTCGTAGAGTTTTAGTTCGCCGAAATAAAGGAGTTAACAATAGGTAAATATCGATAATTAAATATAAAAACGATATTTAAATCTGTGAAATTGTCATTCCGAGGCATAGTCTTGGATTTCAACGAAACTAGTTTCATTGGAACCGTATTAGTGAATTATATTACGCCGTCGAATTTCATGGCGATTAGATAAATCGTTTGGTGGTGCGAGTTCGAAACGCGTAGAAATTAATTTCGAAAATTTAATAAAATAACTGGGTTTAAAAAGCTATCTTCTGCATATTATCGAATTAGGCCTCGAGACTAGTTCCATTGCATTCGGAATAGGGGTATAACATATAGAACGCCAAGCGGCACGTCTCGTTTGGAGTTCGAGATTTTTGGGTATGTCATATCAGAATATTTTATTAAATAAAATAATATATGTATATGTTTTTCAACTCCATACCCAATCAACTCAACCCATAGCCATGCCTATACCCCTCTGTTCTCTATTTAATCTTGCCTAAGAGTGAAAATTTAGGCTTCCCCTTTTGAATTCAAATTTCAAAATTTAAATTCCATACTTAACTAAAAATTATAAAACCTAATCCTTTAGCTTAGTTGAGGCATGTTCTTCCATCTATACCCATCCATCAGTGTGCGCAGCAGTTTTGGGAAGCTTAACCATAGAGTAGTCGAACTAGGGTTGGGTTTTATGGAGCGTATGGTCATCGATTGGTGAATCGGAGCTCGGATTTGAATTCATGGAGGAATTTATCACCTAGGCATGAATTTTTGGAGGGATCGATGGCAACCTTTGTCGCACATGCAAAGTGAAGCAACGTGGGAGGCTGTCGATCGCGTTTTGCTTAAGGGCTCTGGAGTTGCTTCCTATTGTTGATCACTTAGAGGAGGAGAATGGGGAGCGATTGGCGTAGTTCGATCGAGTTTTTGGTGAGGCGTGGTGGTGTTTGGTCGTGCATGCACGTGGTTATGCACTAACATTTTCATGCACAGTTAATGTTGTTTTGAGATGGGGAAGAAGAGAGGAGGGTAATATTGTAAATTAATATAAGTCGTTTGATTTTAATTCAAAAATTATCGATAACTTATAAAATGTTTATCTCACTCATACGAGGTCGGATTCGAATGCAGTTTTTTGCATTGGACTTGTGTCATCGAGATCTATGTGGTGGAGTTGGTTTGGTTGGATTTGGAGCTTATTAAAATCTATGCTAAAATCGGACGGTCGTTCGGTTTTAGTCCAAATTGGAACGTTTCGGCGAAAACGAAAATCAATGTGAGTTTAACTCACACTAAATTTTATCATATCATATCTATAATGTTATAAACATTTATTGGTTGTTTGAATATTAGTTAAATTGTTTGATTGCTTGCTTGGTTGAATTTCCGTTTGGAAAATGGATGGCATATTGATTTGATCGTTATGAACCCATATGATTATATATATGATATCCATATTCATTGTTTTGCAGGGTAAATATGTAGAGAGACCCTGAGGGGTTTCTCGCCAATAATTATTTATTTACATCCTCATGCTGTTATATTGATGGTTAATTAAAATAAATCATGATATTCCATTTAATTTGTTAAGAGTCGTTATAATAATTTTTTTATATCGTCATTTATTAAATTTCATCTCCAAAACCCTGTCGTATGAACTGGAGCTTGTTTTTCGCTAAACATAATATTAAAATTCATTAATCATTTTGATTAATGACAATTTAAAATAATTAATCATTTTAACTAATGATTTTGAGATTAATTAACCAATTTAATAAATGATGTTTAATATTGGTTTACCTTTGATTTAAATGAGATAAGACTTAATTAATCATTTTAACTAATGATTTATTGAGTTTAACTAATTATTTTGATTAATGATAATTTAAATTAATAATCATTTTAATCAATGATATCTAAAAGTAGTTAATCATTTTAAATAATGATATTTGAATTTAATTAATCATTTTAATTAATGATTGTTTTAAATTTAATTTGTAACATCCCACTATTTTGGACCATTCAAATCGACAATAAATCCACACATGTCGGACTTGAATACTTCAAAACAGTGAATTGTCAAGAAAATTTGGAGCAAATGAAATCAAACACAGAATCACAGACACAGAATATCAAAATAACTCGCAGCGGAAATAAAATACCATAGTAGTTCATGAAGCTACTATATACAACTTTCAAAACATATACAAAATCTCATAGTCAAAATAGATACAATAGAAGTTCAGATACATAAATCAATAATACAGAGACAATACTGAATAGGAAATAACTGGAATAGAAGTCGATGAACCGATAGACAAATAAGCTCCAACAGATCTCTAGCTCCAGAAGGTGAATCCAAAGCTGAGATTCTCAGGCTGACCCGAGCGTAAAGTAAAACACAAACACTCGAGTCAGGACATACATACTTATACAATGTAAACCAACTCAAGTGAACTGTAATTGCAATGCACAATAACTTAAAGGATTCTTGGGATCGCCCATCCTTTAAGGATCAGTGAAACCATAAACTGAGCAGTAATAAACACTATCATAGAAATATCCATATTGAAGTAAACCAATGCAAATAACAGTGTTAATGTGACTAGGGTAGCGTAGAGCTGCAGTAATCGCTCACCACTAGCCACACTCTCAAATTAAAGGTGTGCATCCAAATAAATCATAAGGAAATAAAATGGCATACAAAGAAGTGTACCCATGGTTATAGATTTCAAAATGGTTTAAAATTCCGAATTAAAATCATTCATTTAAATCATTAAAAGTGAAGTCATTATTCCTTCAAATCAAATATTCAATTCCCAAAATTTCTCCCTTTTCTAAGTTCATTTATTCAGTTAAATACTTTAAGACATTGAAATTTCAGCTTTTGCAGCACTTAGAAAATGGTACGGTAAGTTATTTTTGAAAACAATTCAATTCAGTAAAGACAGCATTTATAAAACTGCTGTAATAGTTCAATTACATTCAAAATTCTCATTTCAGCCAACTGCAGCACTTAACAAGTGCTACTGTAGCTCTGTTGTTAGTTTCCGATTTTAATTTAGTTTCGGCAACTACAGCACTTACCAAGTGCTGCAATAGCCCTTAGTTCATTTTAGCCTTTAATTCACTTCTGCAACTACAGCACTTACAAAGTGCTGCAGATTCTTATTAGTTCAGATTTTAGTTAATTTTCAGAAACGATAGCATTTCTGAAGTGCTACTAAAGACATTTCCAGATTTACAATAGAATTTCAGCAACAATTAAACTTCAATTTAAAACATTTTAATTATATAAAAATCATATTTTTTCCACTTTAAAATGGTCATTTAAATATCCTTTAACTTATGATTTTTATAAAGTAAATTCCACAAATAAATATCAAATTTTTTCATTACTTCACTTATTAAATTCAAGTGTACAATTTTCCTATTCTTTACATTCACTTAACACTTTAATTTAATTTATCATTTCACAAAAAAACTTAATTTCCATTTTATTTTCTTTTACTTAAACTTCCATTTTAATAACCAAATCTCATAATTCCAAGTCAAGTTAAATTCCAAATTACCATTTTAAGCATTCATTTGTTTAACATTTTTTTTATTCATAGAAAAATCAATAACACTTTAATAAATCATTTTAAATTCAAATTTTATCAAAATGTCATAATTTTACATTTTTTAAAATACTTAAATATCCAGAAAAAATATAGAATAACCACGGGTCTGTATATTATTTTCTAACCTAAGACAAGTAATACGGATAATATATCATTTCAATCCGTAATTTACAAAGAAAAATCCGGGTTCTATCATTTCAAACCCGCAATCCCAAGTTAAATAAATTAAATAAAAATCGCTCAAGCTTATCATTTTAGCCCATAACGATTTTTTCCTATTCTAAAGTCCGTTCGGGTATGTATCATTTCAACCCATAGTGATTCTTATTCTACAGGGAACTTGCAGTGTGATTAACAGAAATAAATAAACAGTTTAATAAAATATAACATAGCAGATGATGTGACAAGTTTATAACAGGGTTTAACATCACAGGCAGGTATAACATGATAAAATAGTTTATACACATTCACTTGTTGTCGTTTCACAATTCTATAAGTATAAATGTCATGTGTGAATACTCACCTTTTTATGATGGAGTTTGCAAATAAAACACACAAACAAAAATCCAGAAAGCACGATAGCACGACTTTGATTTGAGTGGAGAGAGAGCCAAGATGTTAATCTTGTATTCAAAATAAAACAAGCAATAATATAAATATAAATAACACAAAGATTAAATTGAAACAATTGGAAATAGAATTTGCAAAAGACATCACCAAGCTTTCAATCAATTTTGCTTGACTACCACTCAACATTTGATCGACCATAAGGCTTTATTAGCTTGGCCATGATGATTTACTTGGTGCAAATGGATCTGGTTTGGCACACAAAGGCACAACTAAGGAGAATACAAAGTGTTTGGAGTTACAAATGTAGAAAAGGTCAATAGGCAAAGCTAACAATGGAGTTTGGTTGCATCTAGGCTCGGCCAAAGGTCATGTTTGGCTCGGCCATAGGCAAGTACAGGTCTGGACAAAGGGTAGGGTGATGGCCAGAGGTGGTAAACAAGCTGGTGGTGGTGGCTAAGGGGGTGGCCGAAGTCAAAGATGAAGGGTATGTTGAAGATGGGCTCGGCTATGACATTATTTTGGAGTTTTTTTGCATTGTTTTGTGGAATTGGCTCAAGGGATGGTCACGACCATCTAGGGTCAAAGGAGGAGGAGGGTTAGGTCGTGGATGATGTGGAAAGGAAGTGGTGGTGGTCGGTGAAGGAGATGGTGGAGTCTAGGCCGAGCAACATGTGCAGGAAGGCAAGGCAAAATCAAGCAAAACAAATGGAAAAAGTGAAGAGGAAAAGGAGAAAAAATGAAGAAGCCATTACCAAATATTTTCAGAAATGAAGATGGCCGAAATTTTGTAATGAAGTGAGAAGTTTTTCACGTGAAATGAAGTTAAAACACACGGCTAATCAATAGAAAAGGAACGGCCAAAGTATGTGAAAGGACTAGAAATGAAAAGTCAAATGTTTTAAAGCTTAAGTCTCTTCAAATTTCCACTTTCTTTTTAATTCAATAAAAACAAATAAAAATCAGTAAATAAAATAAAAGACAAACAAAAATAAAGTGAAAATGAAAATAAATAATTAGTCTTAGGAAAAATAGGAAAATAAATAAAGAAATAGTTTATTTTATTGAAACTAGAATTAAAATTGTAAACAAAAATACAACTAGTATAGGAAAATTCCAAAAACAACAAAAATTCACACAATTTAATTCAAAACCCAAAAATAAAATAAAAGATAGCAAATAGAATAGAAAATGAAAAATAAAAATGCAGATAAAATTCTATGTGTAAAATGCTGAATTTATCAAATTTAAAAAGTTTTAAAACGGAATTCGATGAAACGAAAAACAGAACAGATATCAGAATCAATTACTGTTTCAAAGAAAAGATTAAAATTTAAAAATTCAACTTTCAAAATTTTCAATAAACAATAAAAGTTTGACAAAATATAATATTTCCAGAAATAGTATTTAATTATATTTGGAAAAATAAAATAGAAACAAAAATCCAAAATACATAGGAAAAATTTCAAACTTCAATTAAAAATTATTTAAAAATTAAAGTTTCAAAATAAAAATTAGTTTAAAAATATTTCTTAAAATTATGGGTTGTTATATAACTAATGGTTTAACTAATGATATTCGGAATTTAGTTAAATCATTCTAATTAATGATGTTTTATAGCTAAATAAACCATTTTAACAAATGATGTTCCAATTAATCGTTTTAAATAAATAAGGTTTGAATTTAGTTAATCTAATTAATTTATTGAACTTAATTAATGTTTAATTAATTGCATTTAAAATTATTTAATCATCTTAATTAATGATGTTTGAGATTAATTATTCATTTAATTAATTATTATTTGAATTTAATAAATCTTTTTAATTATTGATATTTAAAGTTAATTAATTAATTTAATAAAAGTGACTAAAGTAAACTAACTAATATAATAAAAGTGCTTTAAGTTAATTAACTGACTTAAAGTTAATAAACTGATGTAATAAAGGTTTAAAAGTTAATTTTAATGATAATATAAAAGTGTTTGGAAAATTTTATCTATTTTATTAGAGATAATGTATTTGTTTACCTAAAAGAGATTATAAATGTGATTAGTTATTTAGGGATAATTAATACTGCTTTAAATTTATAAAGGTATTTGAATTGCTTTATTAACCTTTGGGATAATAAATATTGTTTTAAATTTCTAAATAATGGTTTATAAATTTAATATTGTTTTAAATCCTTTAGAAGGGGTTATTTATATATAAAGCTAAGTTTGAATTGTTTTTGGGTTTACAATAAACAATGTTTTAACAACAATTGTTTTGACCCTTGTTTTTAATACATTTAGTATTATTAATTTTGGTCTTATAAAAGTACGTTTTGAAAGAGTAATTCTAAAAGTGTTTTACCAATATGGAAATATGAAAACCAAGCACAAGTTTAGTTCTTTTTAAAAGAAAATGTTTGATTCGTTTATGGAAATTAATTATTTCCGTAAAGTGAATCACTTATATGGAAACGATTTATTTGTATAATTAGCACTAAACATCGAAGGAGTAAACTTGTCACTATTTCAAAAGCTAAGAATAATCGTTGGACATGACTTTGAGGTAACATTACCTTGACTTGTCCAATATTATTGTTAACCAAGAAATAGTAATAGTTTGAATTCAATGAGTGGTGGTAAGTATACAAGACTTAATTTTCATATAAGATTGTTTTATATCCTCGATAGTTGGCATCTCAGCTGTCGGTTACTTTAGCTACTTTATTATCATCATTCTAAGATGATTTATTGCTCCATTGAGCGTTGCTATCCTTTGTCGGAAATGACTAAACCAAAGTGCGAGAGGAAGCCAAGCTATGTGCGGTTGCTCTCATTAGGGTATGTTCACATCTCATCTAGTTTGGATTCGGTTGTGCACTTGGATGTGAAAATATTCCGATACTAGGTAAGGTCTAGCAGGGTCCGGGTTAATATTGTCCAAAAAGTGTCATGGAGTGTATGAGCTTCTTATGAGTATATTACTAGAGGTATATTCCAAGGGGGCGCACCTTCCTAGTCATTTGTTGGAAAATTTCCTTTCCTTGTTTGATTCGAATCCTTGAATCTGTTTATGTTTCAATTGCCATAAGAAGAGTCAACCACTCTTTGCGACGTTTATGCATTGATTTAGTCCATTCTATCAAGGCGGACTGTTATCTTATTTTGGTCCATTCTATCAAGTTTGGACTGTTACCTTATCTAGTCCCTTTTATCAAGTTTGGATTGTCACCTTATTTAGTCCATTCAATCAAATTTGGATTGTTTCCTTATTTTATCCATTTTGTCCAGTTTGGATTTTACTTCGGTTATTTTCATTCCTTCAAGTCTGATTTTAATATTATTTCTGCTCATTCATATTTGGATTTGTTTCCTGATGATTATTTCTGCTCTTTCCTGTATTCATGTTATTCTTGTGAGGTAAAAACCCATTCCGTATTAGCAGCTTGGTCTCATAGAACTTTTATATGTTCCCCATTATTTAAGTTATCACGGTGGTATTTCCAGACTGATCCGGGTGTTAATTTATTATAATGTTCGGGTCAACCAAGTATTTTCCCTGGTCGGCTTTGGTGATATGAAGATCTTGGAGGGGAGCTGGAGATTCACTCATCATAGTGTTTTATTTTCCGCTGTATTATATAGTATACCTATCAGCATTTGTATGGATAGGATTTTATAACCGTCCAGCTGATAAGGTTTGTTTTTAACTCTGGTATACTTTGTATTTTTGGTGTGACAGTTTCTACTGTCCTTGATATATTATATGTTGTCGACTCCGCTTTGAGATTCTGTTTTTCTCTGTTCTCTATTCTTTTCTTTTTTATTTACCCTAACAATCTACCCTTTTGTTGATTGGATACGTGACATTGGAACACAGTGGTAGTGTTCGGTATCGACTTTCGATGGTAAAAAAGGAGGGTCGTTACAGAATGTTAATTTCACAAATTTAAATATCATTTTTACATTTTCGATCCAATTATCAATATTTATCCGGTCTATTTATTGTTGTCAATAAATTTACAAATTGAATCATCAATACTATTTATTAATTAAAAGGAGTTAACTAAAATTATTAAATCCACTTAATTAATATTTAATTTACAATTCAAATATTTAAATGATTATGATATTTGAATTATAAGTTACTAAATTCCAAGATCCAATTATTTAACTATTTAAAATTAATTAAACATTTAAAATCAAATGACCTAAATTTTGGATTATTACAATCACCCCCTTAAAAGAATTTCGTCTTCGAAATTCCCAAGGAAGAAAATGTTTCCAAAGCCTTGAGTTTAAAACTATAAATTAAAATGAGTTATTAAACTTATTAATTAAATCTCAAAATTTTACGAATTTTTTTGGCATCGTCTCCTTTGCGCGGTTTGATTGGAACAACTACAAATTTCCACTGCGGGCTTTAAACTAACCAAAGAAAACAAAAGCCCAGTGGCTTCTCGTAATTGGGGCATAAAATCGTCAAACCATTTAAATTTCTAAATTTATTACATACCTTTTTGCGTTTGTTATAGATTTTTGGCAAGTAATAAATTATCTTTACGCAAATGCAGGTGCACAAGAAGCAAATAGCAATCTCTTGCATACCTGTACTTACGAAATCCAAAAGAGAATCATGCTGACAAAAGCAATATGATGTAACTCTACATGCAAAAACTAGCATGATATAAATCTACATGCAACTCTAGTATAAAATAAAGCTACATGCAACCCACAACAATACCACAACCATATGTAACATAATACAGAGGGTATTCTACAATAAATGATATGCATCCAATATTTTCAAACGATAAATTTAGAACTAAATGCCCAGGTTTTATGTTCAAAAATTTATTTTCGAATTCCTCAAAAGAGAAGTAAATCAAAAACCAAAATAAAAAAAGTAAAGGAGGGGGTCCTCCTAATAAAACATGTTAAACTCTAGAATCAAAACAATATGGAGCTTCGAGTGATATTCTAGTTCCTCCTAAAACAACAACTAGAGCAAACAATTTATTTATTTCCCAATTTTTTTTCCAAAATCACTGGGATTTAAGTCCTGATAACAACAATTCAAAACCTTTATTTATAAATCTAAATTTATAAACAATGGTATGTAAAATCACATAATCAATCAATCAAATTCAATCAAATCAAATCAATAAAAATCCATGAAGGAATAAACTAACACTACCAATTAATCAAATTCCATAAGGGAAAATCCTAACACCTAACGTTATTTAAAATGTCAAATGACTAACAAACAAATCTAAATTTTTGGTTCAAACCTTTCTCAATTGTCCAAAAATATAGATTATTATCTAAGCATATTATTTTGCTCATCAGCATTTGGTTATTGCTTAGAAGATTATCCAAACTTACTCGGACAGAATTGAAAGTTATACTCTAAAATTTTTGGTTTCTTAACTACAACAATTTTTCTAAATTACTAATATTTTTACTTAGTATTTTATTCAATACTAAAATTATTTATGAATTATTTCATAAATTTTCACCTATGTTTAAAAATATTTTAAAAAGTCATTTCTTTATAAAACATCAAATAAAAACTTACTCCATTTTATTTATTTGTATAATACCCTTCTTGATCCTTAGAGTATATTCAAAACACCAATTTTATTTCACTTCTTAAAATTTAGATGGAAGCCCAAAAATATGGGTCTTTTTAAAACCAAGTCAACCCATCAATCCTTTTAACTTAGAATGTTATAATGAAACACGTTGATGGGTTGGCCTGGTAACACCAAATAGTTTACACTACTTAGATGTTTTAAACAAATATATGGTTTAAATAAAACAATGCCTATCTAACCTCCCTATCCA
The DNA here is from genome assembly GCA_030737815.1 of Allium fistulosum. NCBI lineage: Eukaryota > Viridiplantae > Streptophyta > Magnoliopsida > Asparagales > Amaryllidaceae > Allium > Allium fistulosum. The sequence goes on along the minus strand of CM060906.1, from coordinate 946,035,291 downwards.
AATTTGAACTCATTTTAAACCTATGTTAAATTATCCTTATCTTATTTAAGGGTAAAATCTCATTTATCAAAACAATCTCTTATTAGAAATACGTTTTATTTTGAAACCAAATTCCCTTTAGGGAACTTAAAAATTGAATACCCAGTTTTGTTTTAAATTTCAAAATCTCATCTCTTAAAGCATACGACATTTTTATATGAAATAACTTCAAACGATTTATTTGTTAAAACTCACTTTGTATTCATTAGGATTTGAACTCATTTCGATCACACAATGATAAAGAGAATAATTTACTACGTACTCCACAATGTTCGTCTAAACAAACATCCGACCATCACTTAGAAGATTATTTAGATTACCACAAAACCAATCGAAATGTTTTTCCTCCGAGTCATCTTAAAGAAAATGCATTCCATCTAAAATTTTGTTTCCTCAAATATTTTACTTTTAAATACTTCCAAAAGTACTACATTTCATTTCTCAAAATCCTTTTGAAATTATTTTCAAAAAATTTGAGATTTAGATTCAAAAGTCCTTTTTAGAATACATTTTATAAACTAAATTTACATAAATTTCTTTTATATAAAAATTATTTCATATTATCATAACTCTTCTTTATTATAATAGAATTTTCTCAAATGTCTATTTTCTAAAGGTCTTATCCTACTAGTAAATTATATTAAACAACTTTTTATTAAACTTTAATCCTCAACTGACCATTATTAAAAGGTGAATTTTTAACTTAACATTTTCTTCGAACACCTAATAGTCAAATTGTGAAAATTAATTCACAAAGGGGTTTATTTATAAATTTAAACAACAAATGCTAATAAATAAGCTAAACACAAATAATCAACAAATGACAATCAACACTCCCAATTTAAGTAAGCACGACTGATCAAACAATAGTGATAATAAATAATATTATCACATTCAAACAAACGCACTCAATAAATATTTAAAGTTTTGAAAATTAGTCCTTTATATATATATAAAATATAATCCTAGGCAAAATATTTCATTTGTCAAATTTTTAAAAATTCAATATCATGTTCCTTGGCCTTGTTCGAGTGTTTAGAAATCCTTATCGACACCGTAGCATTCCATGTCTCGACCAGAATTCATAAACAACTCAATAGACCAATTAACATAATATGTTTTTATAACATTAACAAATACGCTTTCGTATATATAATACTCTCAAACTCATTCTAGGGTATTACTAACCCTATCTGTAACAACCTAGAATTTGACCACTCTTAAAAATGACATTTAAGATGACTTTAAATATAAAATATATAAGGTTATATGATTTAAACAATATTAGATAGGATTTGGAAAGAGAAGTATACACAAAAATAATAACATTTGCCTATATTGACAAAAGCGACAAAATCCTGATTTCAGAAAAGTAAGTTTCAATGGTTAATAAATTATTTTAATTAATTTATGAGTGTTTATATTTTAAATAGCAATATACAAATTTATTTTCAAATTGGGTTTACATAAATAAATAGTTTAACTAAAATATCAAAATGTGACCGTAAAACATTTTGTCGAAAATAAACGTTTTGTTGATTAAAAGTTGTCGCAATGTTGTCGCACCTTTATTTACATGTTTTAACATATATATTACACATTTTAAATAATAAAACAAGATTACTGTTACTAAACATGATTAGAAAATTTTAGAATATAATTAAGAAAAGTAAGTAAGTAATTAACGAAAGTAAAAAGTAAACATCACATCAAATCACATCAAAATGAAACCAAATCTTCTTCTTTAGCCACTTTTCCATCCAATTACATTTGCTTAGCTCTTAAGTGACCGTGACATAAATTAAGAAGTGATAAGTGATGGTAAGTGTTTAAAAAGTATGTTTACTTTAAGTTTAAGTAAGGTTATTTTGGTAATTTGGTAAAAGGGATATTTTGGTAACTTGCCACTTCTTTTTTTCTCCTATAAATAGCCATGCATACCTCTTCAATTCTCACACAAACCATTTTCTTCTCTTCTTCTTCTTCTTCTTCTTCTTTAGAGCTTTAATGGCTTCTTCTCTTCCATTTTCTTACTAACTTTTTCAAAACCATATCAAACAAAGTCAAAACTCCACCAAACATTACCAAAGACCTTAGAATATCACCAAAACATGGTTTAGAATCTAAAATGTTGAAGAATGATAGAAGATGGTGGAGAAACTGTTGTGGCCGAGCCTTATGGATGTTTGGAGGTGGTGGCCGAGCACTTTGAAGCATGGTGGAAGAGTTTAAGTGATGGTTTGGTGAAGTTAAGATGATTTAGTGAAGTGTTGTTGCATATGAATGTTGGTAGGAAGAATTGGTTAAGCTAAAGGTGAGTACTCAAAATATTAGTTTATTGAAATGAAATCTAAGTTGATAATATACATGTTAAATTAGAAATTAATATGTTGAATATTGGTTGATATTGGATGATAACTTGGTTGCAAATTGGTTGATTATGTGATTGTTTATATGGTTGATAACTTGGTTTGATAATGATAAAAGAAATGATTAGTAATTAACCATAGTAAATTAAATGAGAATTAAATCCATACAAATATGTGTATGGAAATTATTTAGCCTCTTAATGATTTTAAATAATCTAAAAAGGTTAAAAATTGTATTATAATAATATAATATTATAAAATGAAATGAAATGGAATATGAGTTTCAAATATAAAAATATTGTTTAAAATAAGTTTAAAATGATTTATAAATATTTTATAAACATTTAAAAGTGTTTCCAAGAAGTTTAAAAAGAAATTGAAAAAAAAACAAGTTAAACTAGGCGCGTCGAGTAACGGTAATTCGCAATTTCGCGCCATAAAAGTTAAATGAGTGTACAAAGCGGAATATAGCTCTGAATCCTTCGAGATAAAAAATTTCAGACTATTATATCCATAGTTTTCCAACAAAGAAAGAAAATCAAGATTTCATTAAGTAGATTTTGAAATATGTCCAAACAATTTTCTAAAAACATCGTGGTTTTGCAGTTCGAAATTCAAAAAAGGAATTTCTTTATAAATGATATTTTTAAAATAATTAAAAATATGAAATAAATTCTAAAAATATTTTAAAATGATTTAAAAGAGATTTAAGTTGAAAAGATGGATTTCTAAATGATACAAAAGTCGTTTAAAATATAGCTTTTAAAACACTATTTGCAACACTTTTCGCAACGCTTTTCGTAGCAGTTTTAAATAACTTTTGAAATGTAGTTTTAAACATAACAATCCTTTCCTAAATCTTTTGTGAACGATTTTAAATGAATAATTAAGTAATTTAAAGATGATCTGGAAGTTTTAATAAGAGTTTGAATAAATGGTTAAGAGGAATTGTTTATACCACTTAAACAAAAAGTTAAGAATATTAAATGTAATAACAAACTGAGTATGCGGAAACGACTAGTACATTTGTCCTACCTATGAGATATGGGAAGATAAAACAAGGTGTTTAACTAAGGTTAGGAATGGAGCAACCAGTGCCCTAAACTTACATGACCTATACTTTCTCTTCTTAGGCGAGGGGTGGAACAGATCGAAAGGAAATGCTCTAAAAGATCATATTTAAGTTTTTCCCAAGATAAAAGAAAAAAAAATCATTGAATGTTAATTAACCACTTAATAATTTTTTATCGATGATTAGTATGAAGGAACCGGGATCAGATTTGAGTGATTCCTATCCGAAGAACCGGAATCGGATTTGGGTGATTCCTATCCTAAAACCCCTTCAAACTAATTTTTGAAATAAAACATATTGAAGACAAAGATCTTCATGATGTAGGATTACTTGCCACTTGTCCCTGGAGGTGAAATTTACCATATCTAAGGTGGCAATAGTGCCCTGTTATGAAAATCTTCGATTTGCAAGAATATGATTTGAAGTTAAGAAAGAAATCTTTGATTAAGATTTAATGAATGATTTGGGAATATTTTCCCTAAGTTAAAAGTTATAACTCAAATATAAAAAAAATCTTTGATTAAGATTTAATGAATGATTTGGGAATATTTTCCCTAAGTTAAAAGTTATAACTTGAATATAAGAAATCTTTGATTAAGATTTAATGAATGATTTGGAAATGTTTTCCTAAGTAAAAGGTGAACTGATTTGGAATTATTCCAAGATAAAAAGAAAGGTAAATAAACCAAATAATTTGATAAACGAGGCTTAATGATTCCATATACTCATAAAAAGAAAATGAAATAAATTGAAAAGAATATATCTAAGAAAGATATTTGATTAAATGGAAAGATAAAGTAATTGATTGTTGATTGATAATCATATATGAATTTAATATCTTTTAATCGATGATTGGATTCGAAGGAACCGAGGTCGGATTTGGGTGATTGCTATCTAAAAACCACTTCGAACCAATCTACGTTCGAAGTAAAACGTATTTGAAGACAAATGATTTTGAAATTGGAGATCTTCATGATGTAGGGCTATTTGCCACTAGTCCCTCGAGGTGAAAATTACCATATCATTTGGTGGCAGCAGTGCTCTGTTATGAAAATCTCTGAAGCAAAGACTTCTCGCTACTAATGGAGTAGGAGAGTACTTTCGGTTTGTCCTATTTCTGGACAACTTGTATGAACGAATGTCAGACATTGCATTCTAAATTGCGTTGGGTGATCTCTATAAAACGTATATCTACAAGGTGGCGGAGAAGGCAACTTCTCTTAGCTTAACACCTTTCTCTGAGACATACGAGCTCAGAGGTTATATGTTTGTAGAAATCGGTCATGTGATTATGGAATGATGATGTGGCATTCAAAGAAGAAAGAAGATGTGTTATGTGAAAGGTAATCGTTTACCTCATGCCTCATCACCCAGAAATGACAGAAACATGGTAAAAGCAGCAGGGCTAAGTGGGTCGCTCCCATTAGGAGATGTCATCGCCCTTCTAGATTACTCTACACATGTCTAAGTATGTGGTGAATGTATGACTCGAGATCCCGTTAAAGGTCGGTAACGGCAGGGGTAATGACATATTCGGTACTATCCAGGAAGGGGTAGGCCGGTTCTGTATTGGTTTAGGTGCCGAGTATCTCGACCCTAGGTGAATCACTCTAGAGGTGTACTGTCGGAAGGTAGTCCCTTGCCTTGTCATTTGTATGGAATCCATTCTCCAATATGTGCCTTCGGACTTGATTGTAGAACCTTATATGCTGGAATTTAATAATGTAACAATTTCGGCTAAGATTAATAAGTTTATTTGCAAATGTTTTCAAAGAATGTCATTAGAAATAATATCAAATGTTTTGATATAATAATGTTTTAGTTATCATAAAGGAAAAACCCGTCCGTGTTTATGTGTGGGCGTGGTCTTATGAGATACTCTTTCTTTTCAAAAGGATTTTATTTCCAAGGCTGATATATGACACTGTCATTTAATATTTGAGTTTTCTCACGCTGGTTTATCAAGCCTGGTCCGGGTATTTTCAATACTCGGGTCAGATGCGAGTAGTTTCAGGTTTATTTGAAGATGGTTGGAGTTTCCAGATGAGAGTTGGAAATATTTATCTACATATGGACGTATTCTATTACCTGCTACAATTGTTTAATGTTTGTCAGCATTTGTAAGGACAGATGTTTATATCTGTCCAAGCTGAATTTAGGTTAGACTCTAATATATGTATTTTAAAATTTTCCCCTATAAAGATTATTGTTTAATGTTTTATTCCATTTGTGTGAGATTCTGTCCTCTCTAATTTTCTTTTTCTCCTTTAATGATCCGCTTGTTCGTGCAATTTGAGTTGGACATGTGTGGTTTATTGCCGGCTCAAAGGGTACGGAAAAACAGGTCTTTACACTATCTTTAATGAGCCAGACCCTACCAAAGCTAAGATTCTCACTTAACCTTCAACTTTGACGAAAGCTGCAACGACCTACCATTTTGACCATCAAAAGTTGACACCGAATACTACCACTATCTTCAAATGTCGAACATCCAATCGACAAAATGGTAGATTATCAGGGAAAATAAAATGAAAAAAATAGAGAACAGAGAAAATCAGAATCTCATAGTGGAATCAACAACATATAATATAACAAGGATAGTAAAGAGATTGCCACTCCAAAAATACAGACTATATCAGAGTTAAAAACAAATCTTATCAGCTAGACAGTTATAAAATCCCGATCTTACAATTACTGATAGGAGTACTATATAATACAGCGGAAAATAAAAGACTACGATAGGTGAACCTCCACCTCCTCTCCAAGATTTCCATAACACCAAAGCCAACCTGGGAAAATACTCGGTCTGACCTGAGCATTATAATAACACCCGAATCAGTCTGGAAATACTAGCATGAGAAATCTCAAATAATGGGGAACATATAAAAGTTCTATGAGACCACGCAGCTAACGCGGAACGGTTTTACCTCATAAGAATAACATCTATGTAGGAAAGAGTAGGGATAAACAACATGAAACAACTGCAAATAAGAAATGGCATAAATAGTATTAAACCAGACTTGAAAGAATGAAAATAATCCGAGCAAAATCCAATCTGGACAGAATGGATAAAACAAGATGACAATCTAAACTTGATAGAATGGACAAAACCAATAGTTAAACACCACGAAGAGTGGTTGACTCTTCCCGTTGCAATTAAAGAAAAACAGATTCAAAGGTTCGAATCAAATAAGGAAAGGAAAATTTCCAACAAATGACTAGGAAGGTGCACCCTCTTGACGTATACCTCTAGTAATATACTTCTGAGAAGCTCATTTACTCTATGAAACTTCTCAGATATTACCAAACCAGATCCCCCCAAACCTTATCAAGAACCCAAATTTTCCACAGCTAAATGCACAACCGAATCCAAACTAGATGAGATATGGAACTATCCTAATAGGAACAACCCCACATAGCTTAGCTTCCTCTCGCGCTTTGGGTTTAGTCATTTTCGACAAAGGAGAACAAAGCTCAAAAGAGTAGCAAATCATTTTGAGGTGACGATACACCATGAAGAAAGCTGGATCCGATAATTAATAAGTCAACTATCAAGGATAATTAAAATGATCGTATATGGAAATTAAATATCATATATCTAACACCACTCGTTGATTCCAAACAAGTGTTATCTCTCGGTTGAAAATGAAGTCAGGAAAGTTGAGATAGTGTTAACTCTAGGCAATGACATTTTTAACCTTTGAGATAGAAATGGGTCGAAGCCTCAACGTTTAGCGTTAGCAGTATGACTAGTTCCTTTCCATATAAGCGATATCGCTTACGGAATTACTTTTCCATAACAGAATCGAACTTTACTTTTTAAAATTGAACTTGTGGGGGATTTCCATATTACAGTATTGGTAAAACACTTTTAGAAATACCTTTTAAAATGTTATTTTAAAAGAAAAATTTTATGATACTAAGTGTATTAAAATAAGGGTTAAAAAATGTCATCAAAACATTGTTTACTATAAACCAAACAATTTACACTTAGCTTTATTTATAAAAAATTATTTTTAAAGGATTTTCACTTTTAAACCCATCATTTGTAAATTTAAAACAATATTTATTATCCCAAAAGAAAATAAAACAATTTGAATACCTTTGTAAATTTAAAACAATATTAATTATCCCGAAAGATAATTAATCACATTTATAATCTCTTATAAATAAACAAATCCATTATCTTTAATAAAATGGTTAATTATTTCCAAACAGTTTTATATCATCAGTAAATTAACATTAAAATCTTTATTAAATCAATTTATTACTTTAAAACATTTTCATCAAATTAGTTAATTTACTTTAATCACTTTTATTAAATCAGTTTACTTTAAATATCACTAATTAAAAAAGATTTATTAAATTCAAACAATCATTAATTAAAATGAGTAATTAATCTCAAACTTTATTAATTAAAATGATTAATAAATTTTAAATACCATTAATTAAAACAATTAATTAGTTTCAAATAACCATAAATTAATTGGTTAATTAAATTCAAACATCATTAGTTAAAATGATATATTAAAACATCATTTGTTAAAATGATTAATTAACTATAAAACATCACTAATTATAATGATTAACCAAATTTCAAATATCACTAGTTAAAATAATTAATTAAATTTAAACAACCATTAATTAAAATGATTAATTAAAGTTCAAAATCATTAATTAAAATGACTTAATTAAATTCAAATCTCATTAATCAAATAGATTAATAAATTTTAAAACATTATTAATTAAGGTAATTAATTAATTTCAAAACCGTTAGTTAAAAAAATTAACTAATTTAAATAACCATTAATTAAAATGTTGATTAATATAAATTATCATTAATTAAAATAATTAATTAAATTCAAATATCATTACTTAAAATGATTAATTAAATCCAAATCCCATTAATAAAAAATATTGATTAATTTTAAACACCATTAGTTAAAATGATTAATTAATTTAAATTATTATTAATCAAAATGATTAATGAATTTCAAACATCTATTTTGTGAAAATACAAGCTCAAATTCAAAACGCCCCTACAAGTTTTGTGGAGTGGTATGCAATAAATGACGGTTTAGCGAAAATCACTACAACGACACTTAAATAATTTAAATGGAATATCAATATTAATTTTAATTAAATATCAATACAATAGCATAAGGATGTAAATAAATAATTATTAGTGAGAAACCCCTCAAGGTCTCTCTATAAATTTTCCCTGCAAAACAATGATTATGGATAATATATATAATCATATAGGTTCATAACAATCAAGTTAATATGTCATCCATTTTCTAAATGGAAATCCAACAAAACAATCAATCAAACAATTTAATTAACATCCAAGCAATCAATAATAGTTTATAGCATCATAGATATGATATAGTAAAATTAAATGTGAGTTGAACTCATATTAATTCCAGTTTCTGCCGAAGTGTTTCGGTTTGGACTAAAATCGAACGGAAGTTTGATTATAGCCAAAAATTTCTATTGCTCCAATTCTGACCAAATTAACTACACATAATATCCATACAAGTGCAATATAACAAATGGCGTTCGAATCCGACCTCGTACGCAAAAGTTATACAATTTATAAGTTGTAGATTAAATTAAATTAATTAATAACTAAATTAAATAATCATTACCCCTAATTATTTCACTAATCCACCTTCCCTACTCTCTTAATCTCATGCACATGTCTGTGCATAACAACCGACCATGGTCGCTACTTAAAATCATGATATCTCCTGTGTTTCTCAACTAAATGACCTTTCGTTTGCGCCAACGTGACCTCCTTCGCACAAGCTTCGACCTCAACCCCTCGGATCCACCTCCACCTACCCCTAAAAATTCTGGTCTGAAGCTCTCCCTCGGCTGGCCTCTTAATGACACAATACCCAAATGGAGGCCGGACCCTCCGAAACTCTGGCCATAGGTGTGAAACTCCTCCACAAGTTCGAATCCAAGCCCCGTTAGTCGAATCATCAACTATACTCCCCAAAATCACCAACCCTAGCCCGCCTACCTCTTAATCAATCCCGACCAATCATGGATGCATGCTAAACGATGGGTATAAGATCCAAGCCCACAAGCATATGAGCTCAACGGATCCAACGACATGATTTTTAGCTGCCTAAGTTCTAAGATTTTGAGTTTTAAAGTTTAAAAATCTTCCATTATTAGTTCATAGGTTTGTTTAAATAGGGGAAAGGAGGTATGGTACATCAAAGGGGGTATGGGTGCTGAAGTTGATGGGGTATAGGCTGAATGTGGGGGTAGGGTTGTATAGTAGGGTGTGTATTATTTTATTCAATAATATCCGACAATACATACCTAAAAGTCTCGAACTCCAATCGAAGCGTGCCGACTAGCGTTCTATACCAAATACCCCTATTTCAAACGTAATGGAACTATTTCCAGGATCTAATTCCAAAGTTCACAGAAGTTAGCTTTTTAAATCAATTTATATTTAAAATTAATCGCAATGCATTTCAAGATCGTACACCATACAGTATGTCCAATCGTTATGAAACTCGACGGCGTTCAACAATTTATTATTCTGGATCTAATGGCACTAGGTTCGTCAAAATATGAGATAGTACTCTGGAATGTTAATTTCACAAATTTAAATATCATTTTTATATTTTAGATCCAATTATCGATATTTATCCGATCTATTTCTTATTGTCAATAAATTTACAAATTGAATCATCTATATTATTTATTAATTCAAAGGAGTTAAATAAAATTATTTAATCCATTTAATTAATATTTATTTCATAATTCAAATTGTAACGACCCACAAATTTATCACTTGGATAAATTATATTTATTTTTAAAATATTTAGATATGGATTTAAAAGTAAGAAATAATCATGTTTTAAGTGGTGAATAATCATAGTTACTTTGTTTATGAAAAATATTATGGACGAATTACTGAGGTAAAATATTGAAAATTTGTAAATATCGTCCTAGGTAAAATATCGATGAAACAATCGGAAATCGTTTTATCAATAAAACCGCTTTTAAACACTAGGATCGTGCATAGCTCTGGATTCCTACACTAATATATTTATTCAAACAAGATTATGAAATAAAATATTTTATTTTATTTTTTGAAAATAAAATGTATTTATGACATCGACACTTGATATCATCAGTTTTATATGTTTCTTCGAGAATTCAAGTTAAGTTTAAATATTAAATAAATGAGTTTTTATTTACAAATAAACCTATAATAATTATTTAATAATGATGGTAAAGTATTTTTTAATTTTTTTACCAAAATAGATAGTTCGTAGAAAAATAGAAAATGTGACCGAAGAACGTTTTCTAGAATTTCGACTTTTCGACACCAGAAAGTTGTCGGGAACATTGTTTGCCTTTAAACACTATATATACACATATATATGATTTAATTAACCAAATAATAATAATACACTAAGAGTATATTATCTTATGTTAATCATGTTTAGCAAGTGATGTGAAAAGACCTAGTTTTAAAATAATAACTTATATATACTAAGTACATATCATTATCTCTTGTCATTTCTATAAGTACCATCATCATTATCATCATGACCTAGAGGATATGACTAGAGAGGGGGGATGTGACAAATGAGGGGAAGGAATGTGATGATGTGACTTGTCAAAATAATGACATGTTAGGATATTTTTAACTAAGGATAAAATGGTAATTTCCCTACTTTCTTTCATCTATAAATACACACCCATACACACATTTTTGTTTACATTCTCTCCTACATTTTTCTAAAACTCCCTCTCCAAAATTTCCATGGCTTCCAAAACCTTTCTAAGTATTTAAGAATCGTAACTTTTCACTTTAAATCTCTTCTGAATCTAGTTTAAACTTTCCTATATTCATTTCTTCACTTTATTCTTCAAGAAACCAAGCCCACACCTACCCCGCACCACTAATGGGTCTTTATTTACAAATAAACCTATTATAATTATTTAATAATGATGGTAAGTAGTTTTTAATTTTTTTACCAAAATAGATAGTTCGTAGAAAAATAGAAAATGTGACCGAAGAACGTTTTCCAGAATTTTGACTTTTCAACACCGAAAAGTTATCGGGAACATTATTTGCCTTTATGCACTATATATACACATATATAAGATTTAATTAACCAAATAATAATAATACACTAATATTATATTATCTTATGTTAATCATGTTTAGCAAGTGATGTGAAAAGACATGGTTTTAAAATAATAACTTGTATATACTAAGTACATATCATTATCTCTTGTCATTTCTTTAAGTACCATCATCAATATCATCATGACCTAGAGGAAGTGACTAGAGAGAGGGGGGATGTGACAAATGAAGGGAAGGAATGTGATGATGTGACTTGTCAAAATAATGACATGTTAGGATATTTTAAACTAAGGATAAAATGATAATTTCCTCACTTTCTTTCATCTATAAATACACAAACACACACATTTTTGTTTCGTTCTCTTCTACATTTTTCTAAAACTTCCTCTCTAAAATTTCCATGGCTTCCAAAACCTTTCTGAGTATTTAAAAAATCCTAACTTTTCACTTTAAATCTCTTTCGAATCTAGTTTAAACTTTCCTATATTTATTTCTTCACTTTATTCTTCAAGAAACCAAGCCCACACCCACCCCACACCCACCCCACACCACCAGGCCGAGCCCCCACACCATCTGGCCAAGCCCATTTGAAGTTCAAAACTGTGGAAAAATCTTCACTCTTTGAAGCTCATGTGTTGTTTTCAAAGTCTAGTCAAAGTTTGCTTTGTATTAGCGGAGTTTCGGTGAGTAAAACTACTTCATTTTAGAAAAGTTTTTGACTTTACTATGATGTGTTATTGTGGTGATAATATGATAAGAAAATTGAATTGTTATTATATTAGTCAATGGTGATTTGCTGGATGTTTGCGTTTGGTGTTGAATTTGAGATTTGAATGTGATGTTGTCGAGTTAGTAAGCATATAACCTTATGTTTATATATGTGTTTCATTGTGATTTTAAAAGTATTGTAGTACGAATGTATGGTTGTGATATAAGAACCAAAGTGTAACAACCCACATATTTTACGATTTTATATTTAAATGTTTTATTTAAATATAGCATCGTTAGTCGGATTTAGGTCCGAAATGTCACTTTTTGCAAATGGTCGAATTAGGACTCGGGACCACTTCCATTGAGTCCAAAATGGCGTTTGCGACTTTTTTGAGTATAAGCTTCGTTATGTTTGGAGTGAGTTGAATTTTGCTATTTTCTGTTGGGCTTTTTGGGTTTGGGTTTCAGCCCACTAACCCTACTTATTACTCTAACTTTTTAACTCTTCTCATTTCACTCTCATTCTCCTAACACTCTAGCTCAGCTGAAAATGGGGGAAGAGAAAAGGAATTAGAAATTCCAAGCCCTAGATTCATTTGCAAACTCAATTTCTTGCTCCAAAATCAAAGAGAAGCTTAGGTAAGCCTTCTTTTCACCTTCTCCATCTATCTCTCTCTCCAATTTCAGAAAATTCCTAAACCCTAATTTAGGAAATACTTGTTTTGATCTTAGATTGGAGCTTGTAGAGTAGAAGTGAAGAGTGGTTGATCTTTTCTTTGCTTTTGAGCTTCTTATCCTTGTTTTTGAGTTAAAAAGGTGAGATTTTTGAACTCGCGTCTAAGCCTATAACTTTTGTCGTGGTTGGGTAAGAATTCCTAACATCAACTCATGTTCATTTGTGTTCAATTTGGATCGATTTGATGAATTGTTCAATTTTTGGTTTTTGGAATCCAATTTTTGTGAAAATCCAATCTTTGATGTTTGAATACGTTAGTGGAGTGTTTCGGAGGGCCATACAAGGCTGGGTTGTGGTTTGGCGTAAATCCTCAGTCGTAGTTGCTTGTTTGTTCACTTCCATCCGTGTTATTGAATTTGCCCCAAAGGGGGCTAGGCTGATTCTGCTCTGGTAGCAGGTTCAGTCGACTAAACCAGTAGGTCAGTCGACTGAACTAGACCCCCGGAATTTGCCTAGGTCTGTATCAGTCGACTGACCTTCTGGACCAGTCGACTGACCCTGGGGCAGAAAATTGCGTACCCCTGTGTCAGTCGACTGACACCCTAGGTCAGTCGACTGACCTGGAAACTGAAAGTTTCCAGGCACTGGGACAGTCGACTGACCCCCTAGTTTAGTCGACTGACCTGCTTGCCTCAACCCAATTTGTTGTTTTGCTTGAGTTTCCAATTTTGATCGATTCGTGTCGATCCAATTAGTTGTTATCGCATTTTTGACTTTGATGATTCCTTTTCAGATTTCGTACATGGGTTTTTATAAAGTGATCTTTTTAAAGTGTATTAAAAGCTCGTTTCTCCAATTTATAATTTCTATTTAAAGCACACATAATTTTGCACTTCGAGCGAAGTGGGAGGAGAATTAAATGATTAAATAAAACGCGTGCTATAAACACGTAGGTTTATATTTCCAGTTAATTCCTAATCTATTCTTTTGACCATTTTGACCTTTGGGTCTGGTTTACCGATGAGATGAGGTGAACTTTGTACTGCTTTGAGTGTGAAATTGGCTAATGGTTAGTAAACCGTTAAGTGCGAATGTGGAGTATGGGACTCACGTTAACATTTTCCGGGTTCCTTTCTGAGAGTTGTGACACATTCCGCCAGTTAGTGGTGTCCAGTACTAGGTCTCCGGACCTTTGCCACTACGGTTGTTGCCTTCGGGCGTTGCCTTCGGGCGTATGGATCCTTGTTATACAGTACTGAGCTCGAGCATCTTTTGTTTCTTTGACAATTATATTTCCCTAGTGTATCGCCTTTTGGGGTAGGTTCTTTGAGCCACACGATATATAGCGATTACCTTGTGGAAACTTGTGTTACCTTTATTGGTATTTGTTATTTGCCTTTTGGCTTGTTTTAGGATATGTATGTCCTTTGTTTATTTGAGTTGCCTATGATATGAGGCTTGTTATGATTCATCTTTTGTCAGATGATTTGGTTATCTCTTTTGGAGATATTTGTGGTACTTTATGACTTTGTATGTTCATTATCATTTAGTATATCTAACTGATTTGTTTCTAACTGATTTGTTTAGCTAGACTGACCCGTGTATTTTATACTCGGGTCAGACCGAGATGTTTCAGGTTAGGTACATTGGACTTAGCCTATTTTGCTTTCGCATGGACTATTCTGCTAGCTCCTTTTTGTTGTAGCTTTTTGTGTAGTCCTTTTTGGCTGTAACTCTGATATGTATTCTTTTGACTCGCCTGTATATTGTGGTTTGCTTTACCACTTGACATGCATCATTTTGTAAACTCTATAATGTATCTGTATATGTGTAAATGTATGTGATGATCTACTGTTCTGTGATGTGTACTACATTTGAGTTGTTATATTTCATTCTGATAGATCCTTCAGCCACCTATGGCTTTGTATTAAGTATTTATTGGATATGCTGATCCATTTGAGAAAGAATTGAAAGAGGTATGGCAATTGTCAGTGTATTCAATAGATAATTAAGACAAGGCTATAGATGGTCGCTTCTAACTAGCTCTATTCTCCGCATTAGCAGACGGTGTTACCTTGTAATACTCTTTGCTAATGTGGGTCTCGAAGTGGGGCATCACAGCTTGGTATCAGAGCTAAGTTCAGAACAAAATACGATAAACATAGAACAGAGCCACATATTACGGTACATCAAAGGGTAGTATGAATGTTACAAATCTTTGAATCATCGTGCCTTATATCTTTCCGTGCCTTTGGGGTAGATAGAATTTTTGGGAATACGTCTAGGAATGCATTTATTTCCGTAGTATTCCATATTTGAATGAATGATATCTACCTTGTGAATAATCTTTTTCTTATCTTAACTTTCAGCTAATGGCCGGAAGAGGAAAAGGACGACGCTCGGATGCTGGGCAATCCAACGGCTCGCATCCGGATGGCATTTATATGTCTACCGATCAGTTTTTGGAGTTATTTAGGAGCACTTAGCCTCTAGCTCCTATTCGTGCATCTCCTCCATACAAGTCTGCCTTTGCACGCCTGTGTAGTGATTTTTCTCATCTTGGTGGAAAGCCATTCAAAGGCTCCGAGTCCGTTCTTGAGGTCCAAGCTTGGATTCGCACATGCGAGCGTATCTTTTCTCGCATGGATCTTTCTGACCACGATCGAGTTCTTGTAACTTCTAGCTTATTGCAAGAGCGTGCCCTTGATTGGTACAAACTTCTTGTAGCCGAACTTGATGAGTCTGTTCTTTCTTGGACTCAGTTTCGAGAACGGTTCGAACTCAAATTCGTTCTTGAATCTGAGAAAGTTTTATTAGCTCGTCGCTTCCTTGAGTTGAAGCAAGGGAAGTCCTCCGTCTCTGAGTATATTGCATCATTCGAGGCCTTATCTAAATATGGTCTTGAATTCATTAACACTTCTTATAAGAAGAATATGAAGTTTGTCTTTGGTCTTAAGAAATATCTTAAGAAGTCTTTAATGCTTCAGCTTAAGCTTTCTTTTGAGGAGTTGGTTGACTCGACACTTCATCTCGAAGCCATCGAGAAGGAGTGTGATAGTGGTGATGATGTTGAGGTTCGCAAGAACCCCAATAAGAAGAATTTTCCATTTCATAAGCAGGGATTTCTCCCTTCCAAGAAGAAAAAGCCTGTTGAATCTGGTTCTAACTCTCAATCTGCTAGAACACCTTCCATTCGAAAGTGTTTCAATTGTGATTCTCTTGATCATATGATTCGACCTTGTCCTAAGCCTCTCTTCTGCCATTACTGCAAGAAGGAAGGTCACTGTGTTTCCTTCTGCCCTACTACTCCTGCTAGTGCTAAGTCTGGCAAGCTTTATGTTGCTAAGGCTTCTGGATGTTCTTCTCAGCCCAGAGGTATATCTCCATCTATTTTGGAAGGTTCTATTTTATTTCATGACCGTAGTATTCGAGTTCTTTTCGATACGGGTGCTTCGCATTCTTTCATACAAAAAAAGCTCCTCCATGATTTGTATTTGGATGTTTCTTGTATGGTTACTTCGTTGAGGATTGCGAATCCTATTGAGGGATCCGCAACCCTTAGCATGCTTTGTGATGATGTTGAGATTGTTTTATGTGGCTTTTCTTTTCGTGCGAATCTGCACGTTATTTCTTATTTGGAATTTGATATGATTTTGGGTATGGACTGGCTAGTGAGATACGATGCCAAGATTATTTGTTCTGGAAGAATTTTATACCTTCGACACCCGGATTTGTCTACTCAGCTATCACTTGTTCTTCGGAATGTGGATAATTCAGAAATGGCTTTATATTCTCTTGACTCACGAGATGATGATGATATATCTCATATTCCTATTTTTTGTGACTTCTCTGATGTTTTTGAGCCGGTTTCGGGTTTGCCACCCAAGTGGGCGATCGAGTTCCGCATTGATCTTATTCCAGGCGCGTAGCCAGTTGGTCGTCCTACCACGAGGATGTCTACAAAAGAAAATGAGGAACTCAAGAAGCAGCTTTTAGAGCTTGAGTACAAACAGTTGATTCAATCCAGTTTTTCACCGTGGGGTGCTGCGGTTGTCTTCGTGAAGAAGTCTGATGGAATTCTTAGGCTCTGCATCGACTATCGCAAGCTTAACGAGTTGACCATTAGGAATAGGTATCCTTTGTTGAGGATCGATGATATGTTCGATCTATTGAGTGGCGCTAAGGTCTTCTCTCAGCTTGACCTTGCCATTGGTTTTCATCAGCTCCAAGTCGCGGAAGATAGCATACCTCTTACAGCTTTCCGCACTCGATATGGTTCTTTCGAGTGGCTCGTTATGCCGTTCGGTTTGACGAACGCTCCTGCTTTCTTTGTTGATCTTATGAATCGAGTATTCCAGGAATATCTCGATAAGTTCGTACTTGTGTTCATTGACGACATTCTTGTTTATTCTAAATCTGAAGCCTAGCATGCTAATCACTTGAGAATTGTCTTGAGTACTCTTGGTCACCATCAGCTTAAAGCCAAATTCTCCAAGTGCCATTTTTGGGAGAATAATGTTAAGTTCTTAGGCCATGTTGTATCTTCCGACGGCATTTCAGTCAATCCCTCAAAGATCGAAGCTATCTAGAATTGGAAGAGGCCTAAGAATGTTCATGAGATTCGTAGTTTCCTTGGATTTGCGGGTTATTACCATCGGTTCATTAAGGATTTTTCCCGTGTTGTGCTTCCTCTCACCAGCCTTACTCGGAAAGGCATTCGTTATATTTGGTCCGATAAGTGTGAAGCTTCCTTTCAGACATTAAAGGAACTTCTCACTAATGCTCCTATTCTTGTGGTTCCCGAAGGGAATCATGATCTTGTTGTCTACACCGATGCTTGTGGTAGTGGTCTCGGTGCCGTGCTTATGCAGAAGGATCGGGTAGTTGCTTATGCTTCTAGACAACTGCATCCGAATGAAATTCGCTATGCCACTCATGATCTTGAGTTAGCCGCCATTGTCTTCACCTTAAAGGTTTGGTGACACTATTTATTAGGCGAGCGCTTCATTCTCTATACTGATCATAAATCATTGAAGTATTTATTCACTCAGAAGGAACTCAATATGAGGCAACAACATTGGCTCGAGTTTCTTGCCTCCTATGACTTTGATATCCAATATACCCCTGGTAAGGGTAATCGTGTTGCTGATGCGCTTAGTCGCAGACATTCGGCTGTCGTTTCTATGATGCTTGCCGAATGGGATATTCTTGAGACTCTATCTTTTTGTGATATTTGTGATCGAGCTCCATCCTCTAATTCTCCGATAGTATTATTTAGTTTGGAAGCTCATGTAGGATCTAGATTAACCCTAGAGGGGGGGTGAATAGGGTTATAGCAAATTTTCTCTAATTTACTAAATTAAACACGAAAACAAACTGCAGAGAAGTAAATATGTTGAAAAGTAAATCACACACAAAATTTACCCAGCTTCGGCAACCCCCGCCTACTGCTGCATTCCCAGATTTCTATTAGAATTAAACAATCTCCCGCTTACAAACACTCTAACAGACTCGCACACCCTGCTACCACCTTTAGAGTTTTGCAAACTCGCAAACCCTGCTTACTGAACTAATCCTAACTAGACAATCTGACACAACCTAAACTCTAGGTGGTGATTTACCAAAGTTTAGACTTTAAAACATAAAAATAAGAGCAGAACTAAATAGAAAACATGAGACAAATGTTTACCCTTAAACAAAACAACTTGACTCAAATTATTATCACTTAAAAAATGCGGCCCTGTTTTAAATTTGTTGAGTCCCCTTTTCCTTTATTCGGCCCGATTCTTTTCTTTGCTTGAGATAATGGTGGCTCGTTCGATTTCCTCTTTGTTCGAAAATTAGGGCTTCTGGTAATTGTGAAGGCTGCTTAATTTGATAGTTTGATGCTTCGATTGATTACTTTGATTGATTCATTTGCGGCTCCTCCTCCTTGATCGAGTTCGATATGATTTGGTATGTAAATTTTTGCTTTTGCTTCTTCTGATTTGCTTGCTTAAACTCGATGATTATTGCCGATGATGAATAGGGTTTTATATAGGGTTCGATCCTCTATATTTTCGTTCGTACGAATTAATTTGAGTTCGTCAATACTTTTGCTCGGCCGTTGATATTCGTATAGATGATGATGATTTCACTGACTGATTCATATTTTTATTGCTTGATTCCCACGTCATTGATTTTTAACTCGCGATATTTCTGACTTGGTCGTAATCGTATATTTGATAATGCCTTGGTTGACACGGCTTTGTTTTACGATTTCTTGATGACCATAGGCTTTTATTCATTTCGTGGTTACCACGTTTTTGACTTTGATCTGAAAGATGACTTGTTCATTCACGGCTACGGCTTCGATCATTTTTTGACTTTTGGTAGCTCTGGCTTTGACTCGAATTCATTGCCTTGGTCATAACTGCTCTTACCTGCACCTTTGTTTATGCTTGATGTTGTGACTATGATACTCCTGACTTGAAACTTGATTGCTGCCTGGTCGACCATTGCAGTTCACTGATTTTGGCCTTTGTATTGATTTGAGTTTTTCTTCCATTTGCTTGATTCTTCTTGTGTGTCTGCACATGTGTACTCATGTTTGGTTTGTGTTGCCTTCTTGTCTTGACTTTGGTATTTGCAGTTTTGGGTTTCCAGTTGCACTTGGTTCATGTCATACTTGAAGTCTAGTTCCTTTTGTAGCATTGTTGTACTTCATTCCTCACTTGTGTACTATCTGATGTGCATCTTTGTTGTTTGGATTGCTTTGAGCTTTGATATAATTTAACCTGTCTGGAGTACATGTGAGTTGCATTTGTGAACATCATCGAGTCTGGTTGTATTTGCATTGAACCATGCTGTGTCGAACTTGTACCACTCTGGTCATCATGTAGTTGTATATATGTACATGTCTTGGTTCACTGTTGTACTTGAGTCACTTGTGCATTTTCAAATTGCTGTTACAATTTGGTCTAGTTAGACTTGAGACTGTAGCATTCATGTGTACATTATATATTGTGTAGTCTTGTTCACTAGTCGAGTTCATTTGGTTTGTGCATTGGCCTTCATGTCTCTGTTGCATGCATTGATCATGTTGTCCAGACCTTTGCATATGCTCTCTGTATATTATCACTGCACACTGGTCTTGATTTCATTGGTGTTATTGGTGCATTTGTGTGCATTGTTATTTGCAGTTACACTTCATGTTGTTGGTGGTCTGATCTTTGATGTTGAGGCTGCTGTGTTCATGTGGTCTGGTCTGGTTCACTTTAACCTTCTGATCTGGTGCCATCTGGTGCCTCTGAGTTGTTTGTTGATTTAGCTTGGTCTACACTTTGTACTTCTGGTTTGTTGAGACTGGTCATTCATTTTACTGTTGTCTTCATTGTTGTATTGAGTTGAGTCATGATAGCAGTGACTTGACCTCTATTGCCCTGTGTTGAATCCAGCTTAAATGCTCGGGTTTGACCTGTGCTCACCTGTCCCTGTTACTATATCAAGTGTATATACATATATCAGTGTGCACGACCTTGTGGTATGTACAGTGATACACTGTGCATGTCACATTGTTCGTGTGTGATGAATTCAAATATAAATGACGACGAACAACCCAAATAACTGAGGCAAATATTATTTTCAAAATCACATTTTTATTTTAAATTGCAAAAATATTTCCTTTTCAATTTTACCTCGTCAATGTATATTTCTGCAGATTGCTCATAATCTGGATTCACATTGGAATGAAGTTGAAGATAAATACGAGTGTGAGTGATATGTAGTGAGGAACTGATGTAACTATGAAATTGTGATGTAATTGTATTGTGACTGAAATTGTATAGTTATAGTGAGAGCTTGAAATTGTACTATCAAAATTGTAATAAATATTTGTTTGAATTCCAATTCTGTGTTATTTATTTTATTCAGCAAATATTTATTTTATCTGTGAAAAATAAAATAGTACAATATCAAATACATTTAAATGAATGTATATATGTTTATTATCATCAAACAAAAATCACGTAGACGCATATTCAACAGCTTGACCCTCTCTATTGGATTGTATCGCCAAAGCTCAACGGCGTGATCCTGATCTCGTGCATCTTATTCAGCTTTGTGAGACTGAATCCCATGATGAGGCGTTGTGGGATTTCAGCATTGATTTTCATAGGTGTCTTCGCAAGAAGAACCGCCTTGTTGTGCCTTCTGATTCTGCACTTAGGCTTGACATTCTTGATGACTGTCATCGTTCTAAGTATACCATTCATCCTGGCAGTAGTAAGATGTATGCAGATATGCGTCGCCTTTATTATTGGGAAGGCATGAAGCACGATGTGGCGAGTTATGCGAGTAATTGCATGACTTGTCAAAGTATTTAAGCCGAACATCAGCACCCTTCTGGTCTCCTTCAGCCTCTAGAGATTCCATTGTGGAAATGGGATCAGATTTCGATGTATTTCATTAATGGCCTACCTCGTACGAGATCAGGCCATTCTAGCATCTGGGTTATTGTTGATCGCCTCACCAAGTCAGCTCATTTTATCCCTATTAAATCTAATAGGACTGCTTCTCTTTTGGCTAAGTTATATATCAAGGAAATCGTGAGACTTCACGGTGTTCCTAGTTCGATTGTGAGTGACCGTGATCCTTTATTCACCAGTCATTTCTGGCAGAGTCTTTAGCAAGCTTTGGGAACAAAGCTTAATTTCAGCACAACTTATCATCCACAGTCTTATGGACAGACTGAACGGGTGAATCGTATCTTTGAGGATCTCCTCCGTATTTGTATTCTTGATTTCGGAGGTAGTTGGGAGGATCATCTACACCTTGTAGAGTTCTCCTACAACAATAGTTTTCAGTCCAGTATCGGTATGGCTCCTTTCGAAGCCTTATACGGAAGGCCATGTCGATCACCTTCTTGTTGGTTGGAATCTGGGGAGAAGCTTATTCTTGGCCCAGAGTTTGTTCATGATTCTTCTGAGAAGATTGATCTTATTCGTCAGAGAATGAAAGAGGCACAGAGCCGCTAGAAATCCTACGCGGATAACAGTAGGAAACCTCTCGAGTTCTCGGTTGATGATCTCGTCTTTATTCGTGTTTCTCCTTTGAAAGGGGTTATGCGCTTCAGTATGACAGGGAAATTGGCTCCTCGCTTTGTAGGACCATTTCCTATTACTGAACGTATTAGGCATGTGGCTTATAGAGTTTCACTTCCAGCTCATCTATCCGGGGTTCACGACGTGTTTCACGTCTCTCAGCTTCGGAAGTGTCTTCGAGAATCGGATTCTGTTATCGATTCTCCTGATTTGCAAGGCCTTGAGATCTACCCAGACTTATCTATTGTACAGCAGCCTATTCGCGTACTTACCTCGGAGGTGAGACACCTTTGAAACAAGGACGTGCCGCTCATTAAAGTTCAATGGTCCGCTAATCCCAATGACTGTACTTGGGAAACCAGAGGGTTTATCGAGCGATCCTATCCGGGTTTTATATCTTTGCTTAGCAATGGTGAGAATATCTTTTTATCTCAAGCTTATTTTCTTTCCTTTTTGGGTAGTGTAAGTAGGTAGTTGTTACAAATTCTTCGCTAGGAATTGCGCGGACGCAATTTTGTTAAGGAGGGGAGATCTGTAACAACCAGCATATTTTACGATTTTATATTTAAATGTTTTATTTAAATATGGCATCGTTAGTCCGATTAAGGTCCGAAATATCACTTTTTGCAAACAGTCGAATTAGGACTCGGGACCACTTCCATTGAGTCCAAAATGGCGTTTGCGACTTTTTTGAGTATAAGCTTCTTTATGTTTGGAGTGAGTTGAATTTTGTTATTTTCTGTTGGGCTTTTTGGGTTTGGGTTTCAGCCCACTAACCCTACTTATTACTCTAACTCTTTAACTCTTCTCATTTCACTATTATTCTCCTAACACTCTAGCTCAGCTGAAAATGGGGGAAGAGAAAAGGAATTAGAAATTCCAAGCCCTAGATTCATTTGCAAACTCAATTTCTTGCTCCAAAATCAAAGAGAAGCTTAGGTAAGCCTTCTTTTCACCTTCTCCATCTATCTTTCTCTCCAATTTCAGAAAATTCCTAAACCCTAATTTAGGAAATACTTGTTTTGATCTTAGATTGGAGCTTGTAGAGTAGAAGTGAAGAGTGGTTGATCTTTTCTTTGCTTTTGAGCTTCTTATCCTTGTTTTTGAGTTAAAAAGGTGAGATTTTTGAACTCACATCTAAGCCTATAGCTTTTGTCGTGGTTGGGTAAGAATTCCTAACATCAACTCATGTTCATTTGTGTTCGATTTGGATCGATTTGATGAATTCTTCAATTTTTGGTTTTTGTAATCCAATTTTTGTGAAAATCCAATCTTTGATGTTTAAACACGTTAGTGGAGTGTTTCGGAGGGCCATACAAGGCTGGGTTGTGGTTTGGCGTAAATCCTCGGTCGTAGTTGCTCGTTCGTTCGCTTCTATCCATGTTATCGAATTTGCCCCAAAGGGGCTAGGCTGATTCTGCTTTGGTAGCAGGTTCAGTCGATTGAACCAGTAGGTCAGTCGACTGAACCAGACCCCCGAAATTTGCCTGGGTCTGTATCAGTTGACTGACCTTCTGGGCCAGTCGACTGACCCTGGGGCAGAAAATTGCGTACCCCTGTGTCAGTCAACTAACACCCTGGGTCAATCGACTGACCTGGAAACTGAAATTTCCAAGCACTGGGACAGTCGACTGACCCCCTGGTTCAGTCGACTGACCTGCTTGCCTCAGCCCAATTTGTTGTTTTGCTTGAGTTTCCAATTTTGATCGATTCATGTCGATCCAATTAGTTGTTATCGCATTTTTGACTTTGATGATTTCTTTTCAGATTTCTTACACGGGTTTTTATAAAGTGATCTTTTTAAAGTGTATTAAAAGCTCGTTTCTCCAATTTATAATTTCTATTTAAAGCGCACATAATTTTTCACCTCGAGCGAAGAGGGAGGAGAATTAAATGATTAAATAAAACACGTGCTATGAACACGTGGGTTTATCTTTCCAGTTAATTCCTAATCTATTCGTTTGACCGTTTTGACCTTTGGGTCTGGTTTACCAATGAGATGAGGTGAACTTTGTACTGCTTTGAGTGTGAAATTGGCTAACGTTTAGTAAACCGTTTAGTGCGAACGTAGGGTATGGGACTCACGTTAACATTTTTCGGGTTCCTTTCTGAGAGTTGTGACACTTTCCGCTAGTTAGTGGTGTCCAGTACTGGGTCTCCGGACCTTCGCCACTATGGTTGTTGCCTTCGGGCGTTGCCTTCGAGCATATGGATCCTTGTTATACAGTACTGAGCTCGAGCATCTTTTGTTTCTTTGACAATTATATTTCCCTAGTGTATCGCTTTTCGGGGTAGGTTCTTTGAGCCACACGATATATAGCGATTACCTTGTGGAAACTTGTGTTACCTTTATTGGTATTTGTTATTTGCCTTTTGGCTTGTTTTGGGATATGTATGTCCTTTGTTTATTTGAGTTGCCTATGATATGAGGCTTGTTATGATTCATCTTTTGTTAGATGATTTGTTTATCTCTTTTGGAGATATTTGTGGTACTTTATGACTTTGTATGTTCATTATCATTTAGTATATCTAACTGATTTGTTTAGCTAGACTGACCCGTGTATTTTATACTCAGGTCAGACCGAGATGTTTCAAGTTAGGTACATTGGACTTAGCCTATTTTGCTTCCGCATGGACTATTCTGCTAGCTCCTTTTTGTTATAGCTTTTTATGTAGTCCTTTTTGGTTGTAACTCTGATATGTATTCTTTTAACTTGCCTATATATTGTGGTTTGCTTTACCACTTGACATGTATCATTTTGTAAACTCTGTAATGTATCTGTATATGTGTAAATGTATGTGATGATCTACTGTTCTGTGATGTGTACTACATTTGAGTTGTTATATTTCGTTCTGATAGATCTTTCAGCCACCTATGGCTTTGTATTAAGTATTTATTGGATATGTCGATCCATTTGAGAAAGAATTGAAAGAGGTATGGCAATTGTCGGCGTATTCAATAGATAATTAAGACAAGGCTATAGATGGTTGCTCTTAACCAGCTCTATTCTCCGCATTAGCAGACAGTGTTACCTTTAATACTCTTTGCTAATGTGGGTCTCGGAGTGGGGCGTCATACAAAGTATGTTGAGTTGAAACAAAGTTAACAACTTTGTATGTTGCAACGGACATGAGGTCCGATTCGAAATCAAAAACTATATTTTCTTGTTTTAAAGTTTGGAAATTGTTTCAAAGTTTCTATCTTTTTTCCAAGTCTCAAAAACCTTAAAAGTTATGTTTCTAAACATGAAATAGAAAATAATAAGCAAGTGCTTTCGCTTAAAGTATGTTTAAGCAAACTGCGGTCATAACAATAGTCGCTATGGACGTAGTTCGAAAAAATTGTCGATTTTCGTTTTAAAGTGATTCTTTTGAAATGGCTTTGCAGAAGTTTTTTAAAACTTAATTAGTAATATAAAAGGAGATTAAGTTTAGTTAAATTAATATTTTATTTTTTTATAATAATTAAAAGTAATTAGTACTTAATTGATAATTAAGTAAGTGATTAAGGGTTAAGTAACACTTAAGAAAGGTTAATGACTAATTATTGATTTATAAAGTTTTAATTAGTGATTAATGAAGTTAAGAAGTAATTTAATGATTAATTACTATTTAATTAAGTTAATTAGTTGACTAATTATTATTTAATTAGGTGATTATTTAATTAAATTTTAATTAGTTAGGGTTTAACTAATAATGAATTGTTTAAACCTTTTTAAGATACATTAAGAAGTTAATTAGTACTTAACCAAGTTCAGTAAGTTAACTAAAGTTTAATTATGAATTAATCTTGATTTAATTAAGTTACCATTATGGTTTAAGATAATTAAATATACTTTAATCATTTCAAAACTATTTTTAAACCTAGTTGGTTATGTTTTAAATCAATCTTCTTTTTAAGTTAAGTAATTTTAAATCAAAGGATCTCATCGTCTGGACCATTAAGTAGCCAAATGAATTAAAGTAGTGATTATAAAACGTTGACACGTTTTATGGTAAGTAAGTTGACTTGTGTTTAGTACAAATGTTGAATATCGGTAATGTGATAAACACAAGGGAGTTAATTTCAATAAGTGGGTCATGATAACATAGGCATGTAGGATATGCTTCTATATGTACATTTTTCACCCGATTATGCATTTACCTATATTTATAACTTCGACATCTACCTATGATTGATTGTATGGTATGTGTGAATCCCTTACATATCTGATGTTAGGCCATACCCATGATATAACTTAGATAAGTAAACCCAAATTTAATGATCCATTGTAGTCATTAAGCCTCCGTTTGGTTTTAGAAAGTTAATATTTCATTTTCTTTTGAAATGGTCTTTAAGATTATTCTATTTTGAACAATTTATTTGAAGGATGATTTGACAATTGTTTTGAATATTATATAAAGAAGTTTATGGATAATTTTGGGGTATTCATAAAAGGAGTTTTAGAAGTAGTTTTGAATGTTTATAAAAAGATTTTATAAATAGGTTTGGATGTCTATAAAGGGAAGTTCTATACAAGGTTTGAAAGTTTATAAAGAAGTTTATATAACCAGGTTTGAATATTTATAAAGAGTCTCATAAATGAGTATGGAGGTTGATAAATATTTTGTAAACTGGTTTGGGTTAAAGCAAAAAGGATTTCATGGGTAAGGGAAATTTATAAAAGGATTTATTGGAGATAATTACAACATGAATCCAAGGTTTGGGTTTCTCGAGTTTGAACTTCAAAAAAATAGTGGTATGGAACATCCATTCCACACTTAACACCGAAGTGATAGTGCTTATAGTTTTCCTTTTCTCCAATTTAAATAATGTAGTTCAATCCTTTTTAAGAGATTTGGTAATGAGAAACCTTACGAATGTTTTGTGAATATACTTATGTAAAGGAGATAAGTATATGAATGTGTATAAATGTTTAGGAAAAAAAATTTAATAAATGAAAATGGTTTTAAGGCTTAGTGATTGCTTTGGGTAATTAAATCTTTAGATTTTATTGTTGTTATTTGATAGTTAAATAAACGACTATCAAATTTGTCCTAATTTGACTTAGGAAGTATGAATGTAAAACTCAAGTTTTCGACAAGGACTCGAATACTTACTACCAAAAGAACCGAGAATGAGTCAACCGGAAATTATCAGTTATTGGTATGGAGTGACCGGAATCAGATTTATATATCCAAAAATGTAACACCCCTAATTTTAAATAACATTATTCAGGATATTTAATTAGATAAATTAAATAGAATAATATAAATGTTAAGTGATAAGGGGATTGAGATTTGAATAAATTCAAGTGGCAGTGCTTGTTAATAAGAATGATTTTAAAAGAATGGTTTATATACTAATTAAATTATGTAAGGGTATAATGGGATTTGACTACACCTAGCCTTACCTTTATATATATATATATGTTTACCCTTAAAGCCATTCACCCTCATATTCATTTTCTCACAAAAGAAAAATGTAAGAAAAAGAAGAGAAAGGCCAGCCATTAATTGCAAAAGAAAAAGAAATAAAGAAAGGGGAATCAAACCCATCTCAATCCACTTTCCTTATCAAAGATTAAGGTGAATGATAATTTACATCTCTATTTGTTAAATATATGTTTTCCGATTTAAGTATAAATTCGTATATATCGTATTTGATGAGGATATACTTGAATTATGGGTTGTTTAAATTTAAACAAAATTGTTTAAATAATGGTTCATATGGTTTTAGATCAAAACCTAGTGTTATTGAGGTTGAAATGCCATGGAAGGATTATATGTTATGCAAAACATGATTTTAGAGTTGGGTTTTAAGTTTGATAATTTTCCAAGCTTTGGAAAGATTATTATGAATTTTTGAATGAAAATATGACACTTTGGGTTTAATAATTTATTTCAGAAAATATATTGAGAATTTGGATTTGAAATTTTGATATGTTAGATAACATGATCAAAGTAAATTTCTATGAATTTTGGGGATTTTTCTTAAGTGATTTGATATACAAAATAAACTATTTTGAGAAGAGGATCAAAATGATTTACGTGTAAATAAAAAGGAAGGTTTTATTTGCAAAAGTTTAAGTTTGATACTTATCCAAAATAAAAAGGCGGCTTGTTTTGAAAAGCATGGGAAAAGTTAAGGCAACCAATAAGAAATTTACACGTAGGCAGGTTAGTTTATATAAGTTGCTTAATTTAATATTTAACCCAAAAAAAACAGGTTTCATCTCTATTTAGAGTTCCTTTTCCCCTTTCCTTTCACCTTCGACTATGTCAAAACCCCATCAAGTTAAATTCAATACATATGGTATCATCTAGGTGATACGTAGTGGTTTGTAGAAAGGCAAAAGGTATAGTGTCGAAAGCATTGATTCCGATGGGGTCGTTATCTCAGTTTGTTTTAAAAAGATAAGCGCCTGCCTTGTTTTACTAAGCTTTCGACTTAGTCGATATGTATGTTTTCGAAAGGAGTTTTATAATGGCTTTCGAAGGGGTTGCCATGTTTGTTTTAAAAGAAAAAGGGGTTTCGAAGGAGTTCCTTTAATTATAATTCAATGTTTTCGAAAGAAGAGATTCTGACCTAGTCGAAGCCCTACCGCCCACTCTTTTGCCTTTCGAGTGTATTGAAGTCATCAATGTTGTCGAAAGGTATTGTTTGTCTTAAAACTATATTAATCCACATTCTAAATGCTTTCGAAAGGGTTATGGGTTTTGAAGGCAATGGTTTCGAAAGGGGTTCCGAAGCTATCCTTCAACATTTTAAATGTATGCTTTCGACTCTATCGAAAGAGATGATTTTGACGCCATCATATTTTTATATGATAAAGAATGGTTTCAAAAGAGGTACTTTCCTTTATATAATTTCTTGGACCCAAATGATATTTTAATAAGGTAAACCCAATTATGTCGAAAGGGGGACTTTCAATTCTTTAGGAAGAGATACTTTCAATGGTTTCGAAGCTATGCTTCTAATATTTAATAAGTAACACTCTAATATATTCAAAAGGTGTCGAAAGAAATATATTAAAGTTTTTTTAAAGGGAGAAGTCTAATATTTTGCAAAGAGATATATGCTTTCGAAGGAGGTTATCCAGTAAGGTTGAAAGCAAGGTTTCGAAGATTTCAAAAGTATAGTTTTCAAAACAAATAAGTCAATCTCATTTAAAAGCAAAACCATGGTATATTAATAAACAAAGTAATTTGAAATGGAATTTATGAAGAAGTCTTAATGGGTTAAAAGAATAAACCAAGTTATATTGTTTGCTTCTTTATATATGTATATATTCACTTTATAATAAATCCAAAAACTATACTTGGAAAAAGGGTAGAATAACCAGTTAGGTTGACCTAGTAGTGAATATAAATAAAAGATATTTTGGCAGGGGCCAATAGGTTAACAATTAGTCCATGAAAACTGTGTAAGGAAAATGATATTGACAGATAGTCAATAGGTTCCTAGTTAGCTCATGAAAACTAGGGAAAATGAAAGATATTGACAGTTAGTCAATAGGTTCCTAGTCAGCCCATGAAAACTAGGATAAAAGAAATGATATTGGAATAACCAATAGGTTCATACTAATCCCATGAAAACTATACAATTGGACAAGGAGTCCTTAAAAGTTTAACGGTTATTAGTCAACCCATGAAAACTATAGGTTAATAGTAATCCTAGAAACTATAATTGTGACAGATAGTAAAGAATGAATTGGGGATGGGTAATCCAGAATTTATTCAATTGTTTTGCATATCAGCACATAATAATGTTTTGAATTGAATTAACCATTGTGGATGCAGGGGCACAGAAAATGGTTTATAAAGATATTTAAGATACTAGTGAGGGAAAACCCGTTCCGCTAAGCGGCGTGGTCTCACTAGATATCTAAATGATTTGAGATGGTATATATTATTATTCATACCGGGCTTTATGTCTAACTCGAACTTTATATTTTCCCCCTTAAACTCTCGGGTACTCAATTGATTTTGAGTAGTTTGAGATTTGAGGTTTTCAGGTACCTCTTAAGCCAAAAAAGCTTCCGGAGTCGTGTAGAAGGCATGTAGTTACTTAAGTTCTTTCTCATGTGATTCCGCTGTGCTGTTTTGTTAAGGCAAAGCATTGTATTGCCTATTATACACTCTGATCACCAAAGGGGAATCTTCATATGTCTCTCTTAGAGTATATTCTAATAATTATATTTTTTTGAATGTGGTTATCGTTGTGGGATTATGTAAGGAATGTGGAAATGAGTTTGGAATGGCATGTGAAAGTTGTTTTCAAATTTTAAACTTTTTCCATATCCATGTGTTTCTAGTATAACAATTTATCTAACATTACCGTATTTGGTCGCCGAGAATTAATAACTATGGATGACTGCAGCATCCTTAGCTATTAGTTTTGGGCCTTTAAGTGTGGGATGTTACAGAAAACCACTCCAAACCAACATGTACGCTCGATTGGAAGACATCTTGATGATGATTGAAAATTGTGGTCTTTGAAGTACAAGGGCTATTGCTACAAATCATGAGGGTAATTCTAAAATGGATGTAATAGAGTTAGTGTCTTTGGTTTCGTTCAGACCCAGAACGAACTTATATGGATGAATGCTGGCATTTCATTGACGCTTGGAGGGCAATGTTAGAATTCCAAGATGGATTTCCATTCAGAAAGATAAAGCGTAGCCTTAACCCTCACAACCAAAAGAAATGGCAAAAACATGGCATGCTGCAGAGCTATGTGGTTAGCTACCATTAGGAGCGGTCACCCTATTCTAGATGTCCCTTTCAGAGTTGTTTTGCATGCAAACACCATGGTAGTGTAAGGCCTCGATGTCAATGGGGTGAGGTAATCCGGTCTGCCATGTTAAAGGGGATGTCGGCTCTGTGTTAGCATCAGTGCATTTTCTAGAGATGTATCATTGGAAAGTAGTCCCTTACCTTGCCATTGTTGGGCTCCAATCTCCAATACGTGCCTTATGGTTTTGATTGTAGAGCCTAGTATGTTGGAATGTGAGAGGCAAGCATTTCAGCTATTTTATCTATTTACTTTAAACCTAGATAGTATGATAATATCACCGAATTTTTTATATAAAATGTTTTGGTTACCGTAAGGTAAAAATCCATCCGTTTTTATGTGCGGTGTAGTCTTATGAGATACTCTTTGTTTAAAAAGTTTTCAAATATAGAAATCAGTTTGGTTGTTACTTATCATCGAGTTTAACCCACGTTGGTTTACCAGACTGACACGAGCGTTATTCCATGTAATGCTCGGGGTCAGACCGAGCATGTTTTTCCCAAGTTTGGCTAGATATTTTAGAGTTGGAGAGGAGCTGGATGTCAAGATGTATTCACGTATATTTTTCTTTTGCTGTATTATAGAGTCTATATGTTTGTTGATGTAAGGACATGTTTCTATAACAGTCCAAATTTAGGATAAGTCTAGTTACTCTGATGTTGTATATATGAATAAAGACGTTTCCTTTTTGTAAAGATCATGGTTGTATTATATATTATTCGCTGTATTATGAGATTCTATGTTGTTTTAGTTTTCTATTTCTTCTACCTTCTTCTTTCACCCTAACAGATCGGTATTTCCCGCACTTGAATGTTCGGCATGTAATACAGTGGACATATTAGTGTCGTTTTTGATGGTCGAAAATCCGGTTCGTTACATTTTGTATCAAAGCTGAAGATTAAGCGAGAATCTTGGCCCTGGTGGGGTAAACTCATTTGGAATTGGGTAAGTGAGATCCTAGAATGAGCCTAAATGTATTACAAATATGAGTGCGATTTAATAGTGAGTAAAAATGTTTTATATTGTGTTGTTGATTTGTTGAGTGGCTTAAGAATTCTGGTTGATACGTTTGGCCAACATTATCGATATGGATTTCCTAAACACTTGAACAAGTCCAATCGACATAATATTGTTTCAAAATTGGTAGATGAAATAATTTTACCTAGGATATATTTTATATATAAAGGAATGATTTTCAAAAGTCTATATAGTTATCGATGAGATGTAGGGTTGATTTAGAATAGAATGTGTTTAGTTAAAAGAAAATCTTTAGATGACCATATAAAAATGAAAAGGATTGTGAGAATATTAAATCTCGGTGAATTTGATAAAGATTTAAATGATTTTGGAAAAGTTGTAGTAATCGTACTTAAAGAAATTTTAAGATATAAATATTTTAAAATGGATTTGGAAGTAAAGTTTTCTTTGGACAATTCGAGAAAGAGTTTTGATCTGTTTTATGGTAATAGGAATAATCTTCTAAGTGACAATCGAATGTTTGCTTAGGCAGATATGATAGTGCACTTAGTAATTTATCCTCTTTGTCATTGTACAATCGAAACGAATTCGAATCCGAATGAATCTAAAGCTAATGGATGATTTTATTAAAGAACTATTTATCTATAAATAGTATTGTTTCAAAAGGGAATTTGTGAAGAAAGAGATATTTTTATGATTAACTAGTTCGAGTGTCTTGGAAATGACTAAAAATGGGTAAGAGTGTGTTCGGATGGTAAACACTTCTCTTGAGTATTTCCCTACTTAGTAAATGGGATATATAATACTATTTGGCAGCATCCAGTTCCTTGATTTCATTTTAGAGTTACTCGGGCTATATATTATGTTTTCAAAAGGGCTAAATATAAAGTATCATTTCGGAAGGTCTTTGAAATAAAACTCGGATATTGTGTTCTAGAATCCCTTAAAAATAGAGTTTTTAAAATAAAAAGATGTCTTGATTAAGAGCGGTTATAAATAAAGTTTTAAATTTATTGAACACCCTAGGTTAAGTAAAACCAATTTAAGATTTGAAATTGTATATACTCTATTGGATATAAAAGAGTATCATACTAAAATGAATTTGAGTTATAGAATGTTAATAAACTTAGTAATGTTCTTAAGTAAAATGGTGATTCATTAAAAATGGTAATTATAATCTTGGGAAGTAGGAACCAATGGGATTAGTACGTAGGTTGTACGTAGATCATTTCACCTTTTCACATAGTTCTCAATCCAAGATTCGATTACATGACTCGGGGTGTTTCACACCATTCCGAATAGGGATTTATCGCTCGATTTTTTTTACGGAAAGCATTGATGAGGGTTCTTATGTGGAACCAAAGGTTGTCTATCATAGTTTATGGCTATGCAAGGAGAACAGAGGTTTCTAATTAAGAAGCCTGATCAAAGTCTGCACTAGAAGTCGAGGGAGCAATACTAGTTCGAAAGGAAAGTTATGTGTTCAAGTGAGTGATCGAACTAGATTTTTACATATGAATGATCTATGTACATCACACGGATTGATGAATAGTTTTAAGTATTTATGCGAATAGGGTTGTGGTATAATTTCAGGGACGAAATTCATTTAACGAGGGAAGAATGTAACGCCCCACGAATTTATCACTTGGATAAATTATATTTATTTTTTAAATATTTAGATATGTGTTTAAAAGTAAGAAATAATCATGTTTTAAGTGGTGAATAATAATAGTTATTTTGTTTGGGAAAAATATTGCGGATAAATTACCGAGGTAAAATATTGAAAATTTGTAAATATCGTCCTAGGTAAAATATCAATAAAACAACCGGAATTTGTTTTATCAATAAAACTGCTTTTAAATAGTAAGGATCATGCATAGCTCTAGATTCATACACTAATATATGTATTCAAACAAGATTATGAAATAAAATAATTTATTTTATTTTTTGAAAATAAAATGTATTTGTGACATTGACAATTGATATCATCGGTTTTATATATTTCTTCGGGAATTCAAGTTAAGTTTAAATATTAAATAAATGCATCTTTATTTACAAATAAACCTATTATAATTATTTAATAATGATGGTAAAGTAGTTTTTAATTTTTTTTACCAAAGTAGATACTTCGTAGAAAAATAGAAAATGTGATCGAAGAACGTTTTCCAGAATTTGAATTTTCGACTCCGGAAAGTTGTCGGTAACGTTGTTCGCCTTTACGCATTATACACACACACACATATATAAGAGTTAATTAACCAAATAATAATAATACAGTAATGGTATATTATCTTATGTTAATTATGTTTAGCAAGTGATATGACAAGACATGGTTTTAAAATAATAACTTATATATACTAAGTACATATCATTATCCCTTTTCATTTCTTTAAGTACCATCATCATTATCCATCATGACCTAGATGATATGACTGAAGGGTGGGACATGACATATGAGGGATAGGGAGGTGATGATGTGACTTGTCAAAATAATGACATGTTAGGATATTTTAAACTAAGGATAAAATGGTAATTTCCCCACTTTCTTTCATCTATAAATACACACCCACACACACACATATTTTTATATTTTTCTAAAATTTCCTCTCTAAAATTTCCATGGCTTCCAAAACCTTTCTAAGTATTTAAAAATCCTAACTTTTCACTTTAAATCTCTTCTGAGTCTAGTTTAAACTTTACTATATTCATTTCTTTACTTTATTCTTCAAGAAAACAAGCCCACACCCACCCCACACCACTAGGATGAGTCCCCACACCATCAGGCCGAGCCCATTTGAAGCTCAAAACCTTGGAAAATCTTCACTCTTCGAAGCTCGTGTGTTGTTTCCAAAGTCTAGTCGAACTTCAAGTGTCGGTGAGTAAAACTACTTTGTTTTGGAACAGTTTTTGTCTTTACTATGATATGTTATTGTGGTGATAATATGGTAAGAAAACTGAATGGTTATTATGTTGGTCGATGGTGATTTGATGGATGTTTGCATTTGATGTTGAATTTGAGATTTGAATGTAATGTTGTCGAGTTAATAAGCATATAACCTTATGTTTATATACGTGTTTCGTTGTGATGTTAAAATTACGGTAGTATGGATGTATGGTTGTGATCTAAGAATCAAAGTATGTTGAGTTGAAACAAAGTTAACAACTTTGTGTGTTGCGACGGACGTGCGATCCGACTCGAAATCAAAAATTATTTTTCTTGTTTTAAAGTTTGGAAATTGTTTCAAAGTTTCTATCTTTTTTCCAAGTCTCAAAAACCATAAAAGTTATGTTTCTAAACATGAAATAGAAAATAATAAGCAAGTGTTTTCGCTTAAAGTATGTTTAAACGAACTGCGGTCATAGCAATAGTCGATATGGACGTAGTTCGACAAAATTATCGATTTTCATTTTAAAGCGATTTCTTTTGAAATGGTTTTGCAAAAGTTTTTTTAAACTTAATTAGTAATATAAAAGGAGATTAAGTTTAGTTAAATTAATATTTTATTTTTTTATAAATTAATTAAAAGTAATTAGTACTTAATTGATAATTAAGTAAGTGATTAAGGGTTAAGTAACACTTAAGAATGGTTAATGACTAATTATTGATTTATAAAGTTTTAATTAGTGATTAATGAAGTTAAGAAGTAATTTAATGATTAATTACTATTTAATTAAGTTAATTAGTTGACCAATTATTATTTAATTATGTGATTATTTAATTAATTAGGGTTTAACTAATAATGAATTGTGTAAACCTTAACTAAAATACGTTAGGAAGTTAATTAGGACTTAACCAAGTTCATTAAATTAATTAAAGCTTAATTATGAATTCATCTTGATTTAATTAAGATATAATTAGGGTTTAAGCTAATTATATAAACTTTAATCATTTCAAAACTATTTTTAAACAAAGTTGGTTATTTTTTAAATCAATCTTCTTTTCAAGTTAAGTAATTTTAAATCAAAGGATCTCATCGTCTGGACCATTAGGTAGTCAAATGAATTAAAGTAGTGATTATAAAACGTTGACATGTTTTATGGGATGTAAGTTGACTTGTGTTTAGCACAAATGTTGAATATCAGTAATGTGATAAACACAAGAAAGTAAATTTCAATAAGCGGGTTATGGTAACTTTGGCATATAGGATGTACTTCTATTTGTACATTTTCACCCGATTATGGATTTACCTGTATTTATAACTTGGACATCTACCTATAATTGATTGTATGTTATGAGTGAATCCCTTACATATCTGATGTTATGCAATAACCATGATATAACTTGGATAAGTAACCCAAATTTAATGATCCATTGTAGTCATTAAGCCTCCGTTTGGTTTTGAAAAGTTAATATTGCATTTTCTTTTGAAATGGTCTTCAAGGTTATTCTATATTGAACAAGATATTTGAAGGATGATTTGACTATTGTTTTGAATATTATATAAAGAAGTCTATAAATAATTTTAAGGTGTTCACAGAAGGAGTCTTAGAAATAGTTTTGAATGTTTATAAAAAGATTTTATAAATTAGTTTGGATGTCTATAAAGGGAAGTTTTATATAAGGTTTGAAATTTTATATAACCGGGTTTGAATATTTATAAAGAGTCTCATAAATGAGTATGGAGGTTGATAAATGTTCTATAAACGGGTTTGGGCTAAAGCAAAAAGCATTTCACGAGTAAGGGAAATTTATAAAAGGATTTATTGAAGATAATTACAACAGGAATTTGAGGTTTGGGTTTCTCGAGGTTGACCTTTTAAAAAATGGTGGTATGGAACATCCATTCCACACTTAACGCCGAAGGGATAGTGCTTAGAGTTATCATTTTCTCCAATTTAAATAATGTAGTTCAATCATTTTTAAGAGATTTGGTAATGGGAAATTTTACAAATATTTTGTGAATATACTTATGTAAAGGAGATAAGTATATGAATATTGATAAATGTTTGGGAAAAAAGATTTAATAAATGAAAATAGTTTTGAGGCTTAGTGATTGTTTTGGGTAATTAAATCTCTGGATTTTGTTGTTGTTATTTGATTGCTAAATAACCGACTATCAAATTTGGCCTAATTTGACTTAGGAACTATGAATGTAAAACTCAAGTTTCTGACAAGGACTCGAATACTTACTTCCAAAGAACCGGGAATGAGTCAACCAGGAATTATCGGTTATTGGTACAGAGAGACCAGACTCAGATTTATATATCCGAGAACCACTCCGAACCAACATGTAAGTTCGAGTGGAAGACATCTTGATGATGATTTAGGATGGTGCTCTTTGAAGTACAAGGGCTATTGCTACTAATCCCGAGGGTGATTCCAAAATGGATGTAGTAGAGTTAGTGCCTTCGGTTTCGTTCAGACCTAGAACGAACTTGTATGGATGAACGCTGACATTGCATTGATGTCTGGATGGAAGTATTAGCATTCCAAGATGGATTGCCATTCAGAAAGGTAAAGGATAGCCTCAACCCTCACAACCGGAGGAAATGGCAAAAACAAGGCATGCAGCAGAGCTATGTGGTTAGCTACCATTAGGAGCGGTCACCTCATTCTAGATGTCCCTTTCAGAGTTGGTTTGCGTGCAAACATCGTGGTAGTATAAGGTCTTGGTGTCAACGGGGTGAGGTAATATGGTCTACCATGTTAAAGGGGCAACCGGCTCTATATTAGCATCAGTGCATTTTCTAGAGATGTATCATCGGAAGGTAGTCCCTTACCTTGCCATTGTTAAGATCCAATCTTCAATATGTGCCTTACAATTTTGATTTTAGAGCCTAGTATGTTGGAATGTGAGATGCAAACATTTTAGCTATTTTATCTATGTAATTTAAACCTAGACATTATGATAATACCATTGGATTTTTTATATAAAATGTTTTGGTTACCATAAGGTAAAAACCTTTCCGTTTTTATGTGCGGTGTGGTCTAACGAGATACCCTTTGTTTGAAAAGTTTTCAAATATAGAAATCGGTTTGGTTGTTACTTGTTATCGATTTTTACTCACGCTGGTTTACCAGACCGACCCGAGCGTTACTCCATGTAATGCTCGGGTTAGACCGAGCATGTTTTTCCCAAGTTTGGCTAGACACTTTGGAGTTGGAGAGGAGCTGGATGGTCAAGACATATTCACGTATATTTTTCTTCCGCTATATTTAGAGCCTATATGTTTGTCAATGTAAGGACATGTTTCTATAACTATCCAAATTTAGGATAAGTCTAGTGTACTCTGATGTTCTATATATGAATAAAGATGTTTTCTTTCTGTAAAGATCATGGTTGTATTATATATTATTCGTTGCATTGTGAGATTCTGTGTTGTTTTAGTTTTCGCTATCTTCTGCCTTCTTCTTTCACCCTAACAGATCGGTATTTCCGGCACTTGAATATTCGACATGTAATATAGTGGATGTATTAGTGTCGATTTTTGAAGGCTGAAAATCCGGTTCGTTACACAAATATTTCAATGATTACTATATTTGAATTATAAGTTATCAAATTCCAAAATCCAATTATTTAAATATTTAAAATTAATTAAACATTTAAAATCAAATGACCAAAATTTTGGGTTGTTACATTAAATAAAACTTAAACAAAGTTATCAAAAGTATTTAATTAAGTGAGAGTATATTTTGAGTAATAACGTAACATATTTTGATGTATACCTTTGGGATAATATAACAACTTGAAATTAGAAATTTGGCAAGCATGTGAATAGATTGTGGTTTGAAGTCTACTAAAATAATTGTCTTGTAACTAGAAATATCTTTGGAATAATCCATGTCTAACAAAGGAAAACCTGTTATTTTGAAATGCCATTGAAATTATAATCTTGTAATAGATTTAAAAGGAGCTAAATTTGAAAAATAATAATAACATATCCTTTAAGGGTAGTCAATGCACTTTTCATATCAGGGAAATTCAAATAAAGGGACTCTCACCTCTTCCCAACTAATTTGCAAGACGCTGTTCCGATCCAGTAAGTTTCGAGGACAAAAAACGCAAAATTACATCCCTGCCCTTTATTCCAACAAACGAGGTTAGAACATCGTTGATTTAATTTTCTACAGAACGAAAAAAGTTCCCAAATCTCAAAATCGCTGCACTCCATCCTCTCGAAATCCGCTCATATTCAACAGAAATGACTCAGATCCATTCAGCAACAAGAATCAATCACGTATTCTTCAACTACTTTAGATCTCGACTATGCGTTTCCTGATCAATCAAGGTAAAGATCCTAATTTTTTATCACTTTATGATAGTTAGTTAATTTCATCGATTTTCTTATATTTAAAATCGTTGATCTGCGATGATGTTTGGATTTATAGCATAAATGTTGTTATTTTAGTTTAACTCGAAAACACAGTTGTATATTAACAACAAAATGTTACACACTTAAAACCTAATTTACTATTGTTGATTTTAACCTAATTACTCAAATTAAAACCCTAGATAGAATAAATTAAATTGAGTGATGATGAAAAATGTTGATTGTACTACGTTATTTACTGTAATAGATGAATTCTGAAGTTATTGTGTAATTTTTTTAGAAATAATGATAAATATATGTATCATTTTGTTAATTAGCTTATAGAAAAGAAATTTAGTATCCTACAACTTTTTTTTAAGAACCCTTTTACATTTACTTTTATCATGTGTTATAATGTTTTGAAAATGGTTAAGTAATCTATCTTTTATATTTTAGTTTCTATTTTTATCTCTATTCTTCTATCATTTTAAATATAAAAATATCACATATATAATGATAACATTGCAAAAGTAATTTATCTTTTATCTTTTGATTTCTAAATTTATCTTTATTATTTGAACACAAAAATTTCATGTATATGCTTATAACATTAGATAGTTATTTTCTTCTATATTTTTTACTTTCATTTTATCTTTTGTCCATTGTTATTCTAAACATGCACAAAAATTACATAGGTTAACATCGTAGACATTAAATTATAACATTTGGAACACAAGCGAAAAACAATTAGTGTTACAAAATGGAATAAAATTATTCGATTATCTTTCTTTATTTTAGATATAAGAATATGACATATACAAATGTGAATTTGTAAAGTATTTTATCTTTTATCTTTTAGATTGGCTTATATTCTTTTATCTTTTATCTTTTATCATTTAATTTTTTATTGTATTTTCTAACCTTTTATAGTTTGTCTTTTTATCTTTTATCTGTTAGCTTTTAGTTTGTCTTTTATTTTATTATTTGTTGCTAAAAAGATAAATTTATTTATCACTCTGTTTAAAATCAAAATTTATATTTGTTCAAACTTAATTAACTCATTTATCTCTCTGTTTATCTTTTAGGTTTGTCTTTTATATTTTATCATTCATCTATTTGAAATTAAAGATATTTAGCTTTGAATGAAATACGAAATAAATTAGGCATTGAATAAATGATACATGAATTAAGTTTCAAACAAATTATATCTTTAGGAAAAATATATAGAAAAATTTATCATTTTTGTGAAACCATTATTTTTCGTTTTTTCTTCAAATACACACATTTGATCCTTTTGTCTGCATTTGGATTTATATCTTTAGTTTTTACTTGCATTATATTTTTTATCCAAATACACACATTTGATCATTTTGACTGTTATTAGCTTTCAATAAATACAAATAATGTTTTGGAAAAGAGATCAAAGAAGCTTTGAACAATTGATAATCATACTTATCTTTGAAAAAATATCTCGATTTCTCTTTTTAAAAAGTAATTCAATTAAATACAAAAAATAGTATAATTAGAATACTAATAAATAAGACTAATTATAGCGTAAGCAATCGTATTAGTATAACTATATTTTTCTAGTTCATTTTATATTATAAAAATACAAATATAAGATGCATTAATTTAATTCTTAATCCATGTCCGCTTTTTTTTCAATCAAAAAAAGGAATGTGTTAGGGCTATACGGACTCGAACCATAGACCTTCTCGGTAAAACAGATCAAACTAATTATTATTGAAATGATGCGAACTGTTTCAAAGACCCGACATGCATTTTCTTGCATTGGGCCCTTTCATCAACTGATTGATATAAAGATCAGTTAGACTGCCATATTTTTCTTTTTTATAGGAAGGTAATAAGATGGCTGTTTGTACCAAAATTGGGCACAACACTCTTTGGATGTGTTTGAAGAGATAA
The DNA here is from genome assembly GCA_030737815.1 of Allium fistulosum. Lineage (NCBI taxonomy): Eukaryota > Viridiplantae > Streptophyta > Magnoliopsida > Asparagales > Amaryllidaceae > Allium > Allium fistulosum. Next base: position 945,994,288 of record CM060906.1, on the reverse strand, counting down.
AATGAAGAATATAAATGGAAAAAGAGGAAGATCTAACAAACACACCAATTAATAAAGAAGTAAATCACGCAGAAACACACAAATTTAGAGTGGTTCGGCGTATGGCCTACGTCCACTATGAAATGACTGACTTTTTTTGATTTTTGCATGCTGGTTACAACGAGTTACAACAGTAAAATCCGAGTACAATAATGATTTCGGCAGAGTCTGGACGTATTTCAGTAGGTCCTGGGCTGCTATTTAAAGGCGTAGGCAGCAAATATCTCGCTCAGATCTCGGAAGACCTCTTCTCCCACATGGGTGTGCCCATGCGATCAATCCCTGGCCGTTTGGACTCGATCCGTGATCGATATGAATGAAATTCGTATTGATCAAGATTTAGTCCAATCGAGTCAAGATCGATCATGGACATTCCTGAGGTTTCACGCAAGCTCCTATGAAAATTTGGTGGCATTTGGACTTGTAGATTTTGAGTTATGATCGATGCAAGTTTGGATTTGTTGAAGGCTGTTGGGTTTGCATCGCTTCGGTTCGCATCACTTCGGTTCGCATCGATCTGTTAGCATCGCTTCTAGACACGTGATGCCTGAAGACGTGGTTCTAACCTTTTGGTTCAATCCACTTCATGCCGAGCGATCGAGTCTTTCCTATGGATGCGCCTCGAGCGTATCGACCAAGTTTGGTCTTGTTCGTATCGCTCGGCTGCACCTCACTTCGTAACGATAGCATAGTGATCACTTCGAATCGATAGTCTCCATTCCAATTCGTATCGATATAAACTTAAATTCTTCGTATCGATTGAAGACCGGTTTCGTATCGATGCCCATTAAATGTTGTTTCGTATCGTATATTGGTGGCATGTTTTGTATCGATCATTGACCGATCAATACGAACTGGGCAATAATCAGTACAAACTTGTGTGTAAGTGGAAGCGATATGAAATCTCTTCAAGCGATGGATATGAAACAGAGCGAATGCGAGGGATACGAAGTGGGATAGGTATGATGGATACGAAATAGTGTTCCATGGATGCGAATGAGTCCAATTCTGATAGATACGAAGGAGGCCGATGTTGATGGATGCGATTGAGGATGAATATGAAGAACGTTGCCCCGGATGGATTCGAACAAAACCGATGCGAAGGAGATGGACGGATGGACATGAATGAGTTGGTTTTCTTGGCTTGCATCGATCATTTCTTGAGCATATGAACTCGGTTTGACTTGAAATTTATAACGTTGGCTTTCATAGCTTTGATTGCCGTGTCATGTTAATTGTAGCTCGATCCGAACTTGGGCAAAATTCACCAGTATCCATAGCGAACCTATGTATACTGTTTTCCGGGATGAACTGTCTTTGATTCCCAGTCAATTTCTTGGTGTCACGGCCTTACCAAAAGGTGGAATAACATTTGCCCCCCATAGTACGTCTTGCGAGAACATGACGTGCTTTGAAAAGCTGCGATCTTCATTCTGAACAGTCTTGTCTGACTTGTTTGAAGGGTTGTTGTCTTCTCGTCGAAAGATGTAACCTTTGGTTGATCTTTAGTAATGTAAATAATGATTGTTGACTGCTAATTGTTGTATTGTGCACTGTTGTAACTGAGTATTGAATGATAGCAAACTGTTGTTCGTTGTTGTAATTGTCACCAGGTGAGCATTCAACTTCTGTGAATTTTGAAAATTGAATATTAGTCCGACATACATGCATGTATGTTAATCTGACTCTCGTTAACGTTCGTACGTTCACGAGTCATTGTCAGTTTTTTCTTCGTATCGAATTTCGTGTCGATCCTCTCCTGAATCAATGTGAAATTCTAGTTGTAACAACGCTTGACGGTTGTTTTAAGCCTATTCTTCGTATTGATCCTCTTCTGGATCGACTTGAGAAGTTGGAGTATACTTTTCGTATCGATGGTTATCGGTACGAAGCAGGTGGTTTTGGAGACGATTCGGATCGATGGATACTAGTTCTTCTAGTCATCAAAGTGATGGATACAAAGTTGGTATTTCTTATTGATGAGACGGAATGGTCGATGTGTAATTTTGAAAAGATTTTTGGTATCGATGGGACATATGAGATCGATAGCTGATGGACACGAACAACTATGCTTCAGAGCATTCTGGGTTGATGGATACGAATAAGCTTCTTCGTATCGATGAAACTTGCGACCGCTCCAATCGGTTTTGGTTACTGGAAGGCGAATCGTTTCTTGCCTGATCTCGAGTTCGTATAAATGCATTTTGGACTTAGCCGAATTTTCTACTTGCCATCACTTTCACATTTGCCTTCGTATCAATTGAAAACTCAAGAAAACAAAAGGAACTATAGAAGTTTTTGCCTCCAAAACATTCAGTGTTTAACCCTTAACCCAATCCATTCGAACTAGGTAATTAACTAATTAAACCCATCTAAAAATGACGAGACTTGAAACTTGACGCCATTCCATCCAAGGCCGTGGTCGATTTCGGCGTCGTCGATGTCGGAATTGGGTTGGAGTGAGGTTGATGGAGCGGTAATGGCGTTTAGGCCGTTTGGAGAAGAAGAAGTGAGAAGGGATGCATAGCTTTAACTTCGTATCGATGAAAGGGAAAAGATGGCTTGGCTTCGTATCGACTCTAGGCATGAGATTTGTGTTGGTGAGTAATCGATCGATGAAATAACGAACTCCGTGTCGATTCGGAGTGATAGTAGTTTGTATCGATCAGAGACGATCGATACGAAATCGAATAGCCTCCAACGGATACGAAACCCATAACAGGTGATCAATATGAATTTCATGGTTTGGGATCGACACGAAACCGGTAATTTCTGACCAATACGAACTTCGTTGTAACCCGATCGATGCGAAGTCAATGTGACTTGATCGATACGAAGCCAACGGATTTTGATCGATACGAAGTGAAAGCTTCGGACTGATACGAAATGAAGATTCCTTGATCGAAACGAAGTTAAGACCTTTGCGAGGAACAATCCAAGTTTGGACTTCGATGGATGCGAAATTTCATGCATACTTGAACACTTGACTCCAACGAGCTTCTGCCTTGCATGGTTGGACTTAACCATCTCATCGCATATGTGACTACCTTTCGAAGCTCGTTGACGGAACTGTAACTTGACAAAATTTGACGAACATTAACTTGGACCGATCTCCGAAGTTTGAGTGGCACGGTTGTGATGGTGAGCGATGACGGTCACTCCGGTTGAATTTTGAAGTCTTGCTGTTTAGATATTTTCCCAAATTCTGTAGAATTTCTTAAGTATAATAGACCACTGAACTGCACAATGCATTCATGCACTTCACACTAGGGAACACACGGGCTTATTATCATCTAATGATGGTTTTTACTGAGTTGACTAGTTATGGAACCCGGGAGTTCACAGCAGCAGGAGGTTCAAAGCTCCTCTCTTTCGATAATAGAGATTCCGGCCATCGCAGTCGAAGTCATAATCCCAGCTCCAGATGAGCTGCCGAGAGCAGTCTTTAATGTGAGTCCCCAAGATTCTATACCATCCAATGTCTCTGAAGATATGTTGGGGAGAATCAGCTTAAGACACGGTCTATCGTTAGATGACGTTCTGCTACCAGGACCGAATGATAGGCCACATATTCCACCAGAAGGGTTCACCGCCTTTAACAGACATTCATGCACAGCTGGAACGCTTCCTCCATTTAACCAATATATTCGAGAGGTGTTAGCTTTCTTTGGAATCGCTCCATCACAGTTACATCCAAATGGATATGCATTGTTGAACAGTCTATTCATTTTTTTTATGGAGCATCTCTTTCGACCTCCGACTCCGAAAGAAGTCAGATACTTGTTTAATGTCAAGAGTCGGGGAGACAATCCTTCATTCATGTTTCTAGAGGCAGTTAGGAATTGCAAAGTGGTGACAGGATCCTGGACCAGGCTTAGCTACTTTAGGACGGAGTGGTTCTATGTCGGATGTCCTCCAGGGTTTGACAGTTGATGGTTAGTCAGACGTAAGTGCTGCAATTTTTCCAGTAGCTAACGAGATAGTAATAACTGTCATTGAAACTGATATCTTCTCTCCTTTACAGTCGTAATTCCGTGACCCGAGGGTTCTCGCTTTAAAGAAATAGTATGGATTCTTCAGGAAGTGCCGGGCGAGATGAGAGATATTGACTCAGTGCTTACAGATAGAAACTTGAGGATTGTTGGGCTAATCGATCAAAATCAAAGCATAAGTCTTGAGGCACCGCTTAGGGCAGCCCCGCCAAGATGGGCTAAGCGTAGAGCGCCCGGGGTTGTAATAGCCGAGGAGGGTGATGAAGAAGATACGCCCATTGACGATGAACCCATAGTCGGGCCTCCTGACAGTTCTTGGGATTTAGAGGTAAGGAGGAAAGATAAGGCAGTAGTACATAAGCGTCATAAGTCTTCAAAATGGAAATGCGTAATCGTGTCTCTGCCAGCCTCCGGTGTTAGAATTTCGGAGGCTCCTCCCTCGCAAATAGAGAATCCTTTCAAAGGGCTCGTCGACATTCCAATTCTGGACTATGTGTCGCTCCAACACGACACCGGATTGGAAGGGCTTCAAAGTGCCTTAGATTTAAGCGAGTCACTTCCTACAAGTGTGGCCGACATATCCGGTTGGTCGGGGGGTTTAACACATGCATACATACACTTCACGGCACTACACGATTTCCAATCATAAGTTATTCATTTCTGGAGATTACTGATTCTGCTTTTCTTTCTATTTTATAGATACGATGACCAGGCGAGAATCTATGCTAGAAAGCCTTCGCTCGACACGCTAGTCATCCAGTTCATATTATGAGTCCCGTAGAAGGGAAGCCGATAGAGACCGCGATCGTGGTTATTCTAGCCAGAAGCATTATGAAAGGGAGAGAGATAGAGATAGAGAATATAGATATCGCTCCCGATCACGCTCTCCGCCTCCTCGAGCTCCAACACAACCCTCCGGTCACGGTAGACAACCCTTGGAGCCTCCACGTCAAAAACCGTCTTCTCAAGTTCCAAGGTCTGATTCGCAGCGCCGTAGGACTGAGGCTGAAGCTTCCACTATCACTGAACAAGCGGTCACCGAGCCTACTGGAGAAGGAGCGATCAGAATCGCCTAGTTGAAAAAAGACTTCCCAAACATCTGTTTTGACGGCTTCATCTTCCCTTATTTAAAGAGAATCCCAGTTGAGGCGGAACAAACTATGCATGATTATATCCATGATGTTTATAACCAATATAGGGAGTGGATGAAGACTGCGGATAAAGCATCAGCGGTGGCCTTTGAGCAGGTAATAGTAATCGAAAAATTAGAAGCTGATCTCGCTCAAAAGGACCGCATAATACAAGCGCTTAACAATGAGGCTGAATCTTCCAGGAAGTCGGAAATAGAGGCCACTAAGAAAGCCGATGAGGCAAATCAGTCCATGGAAAGGATGCGACCGATGCATTTTTCTTTAGTTGAGGAGATGGGCCATCGAAACACCACTGTTACGGCTGAAAGGGATGCCGTGCTGAAGGAGCTTGAGGATCTTAAGGCCAAATTTGCTGAAATCGTCAACGAAAAAGATGATGCAAATAAAGCAGCTCAGGAAGCGTGCGAACAAGCTGTGGTGCTCCGGGATGAGAGGGATGCGGCATCACATAAAATTCAGGAAACCGAGGCCAAGATTGAGAGCGAAGTGAGGATGGCAGAGACCAGGTTGGAGGCTGATATCGAAGATCTTCTTATCACATACAATGCCAATGTTTTGAAGCACCGAAACTTAACCTGGCTCGATAACTATCCATCACACTTATATAGTGCCTGGGGCTGCTTGGTGGATGATGAGAAGGCAGAACACTAGGTTGAAGCAATTGATGCATTTGAATTGGAGAACCGGGTGCTAAGTGAAGATGAAAGAAAACTTCTCCATGATATCACAATCACATATGAAAAGGAGAAAGTTGTCACTCAGCATTCGGAAGCTGGAGAGGGTTCTGGTGTTAAGCACTACGATGCGGGTTCTGAAATTCTTGTGCCAACTTAGCCTGGATCTACATTTGTGGCTAATCCTCAGTCCGTTCCTACATATAATCCTGATCAACCACAGTTATCTCCAGTTCACGAGCACGTCACTGTAGCTGCTCCAGTTCTGCTTACAAGTCATTCTGAGGAAGGTATTCTGAGCATCTCCTGTGCTCATTCAAAGTGGGAAGCGTTACCTGAATCAATCACTAATAACTATTTCTTTGTCTCAATTCAGTGATAAGAGCTACATCTACCGCGCCTCCTCCAACCTAAGAGTTGTATCACGAGGAGAAAGCTATCATAACAGAAGCGACCACTACAACGGCTACTGCGCCAACCAATGAAGCACAGGGGAGCAACTCAGTTTTGATGAACAGATGATGGAGGGACTGCCGGTCATCACAGTGACCCTTTTGTTGATCTGCCATTTGTTATGGGTGGAGGCGCACCAGTGACCATCTCTTCGAGCCCAACTGCTAACATCCCCGGTGATGCTCAAACAATTCACGAAGAAGAGATACTAGTTGAAATCAACGCCGAGATAGAAGCAGCTGTGCGGGGGCAGTGGCTTTGGAGGTGGAATGGTGGGACCTGGCCCAACCCCTTTGCGGATGATTTCTCCCGGTGGTACCATTGTCGACACCGGTGTGCCTCCTGCTCCTGCCAACATCAATCCTACTCCCCCGACTCCGCCTTCAGGAAGCATTCCAATCCATGTGAGTTCGGAGGAGGTTACCATAATGTCCCCGGCTGGAGATCAACCACCAAAAGGCAAGGGTTTAAAGAGGCAGCCAAGCGGTAGTTCCAACGGGTCGACACCGAAGAAGAAGCCGAGGAAAAAGAGAGAATATGCATGTCTTCTCGGTTAATTTTTGGTAGATAGATAGGAATCTTCTTTTTCTTTTTGTAGGTCGTGTATAGATGCGGGTTCGGCTCCCGCTAGTAGGATTTTTGGAATAATTTTGTACTTATCCTTATTTTCCGAAGTATAGTTGAAATAAAATTCCATTTTGTCTTCAGCTCAGTTTGTGTTTATTCGCTTAAGTATTTCAGCGTTCGAACTTCTATTCAATACACTTGTGAAGTTTTAGTCTTTGAATCAGACCCGGGTTTAGTTGCTAAATTCCGGAATTACGGCTTCGGGTCGAGATCGAGCGTTAAGTCGAGTTACGATATTGCACTGTCTCAACCAGTGGCTGTCACTTAAGTTCTGCCCCCAGTTTCGGGGATAAGTTGGAAAGATTGGTTAACAATAGTTGTTTGTCTTTAACACATCGAGCTTAACTTTGCTGAAGCAAGACTGAAACAAGACGAGTTTAGGTGGTCAAATCGCACTCGCTCATCCATCGATGATCGCATCCACACTTTGAGGATTGCGCTCGTAGATCGGCGGTCGATTACACCCGCTTAAGGTTTGAAGATACATCCGTGCTTCGGGGACTTAAGTTATTTTATGGGCGGTCAGTCACACCCGTTTGATACTCAGAAATTCGTCCACACTCTGGGGACTTAGATTGATTCGTGAGTGGTCAGTCACACCCACTTTGCACTCATTCTCCAACCTGCATTCTAGGGGCCTGGAGTTGTCATACGGGTGGTCGTTTCACACCCGGCTAGTGTTTATACTCCAATCCGCACTCTGGGGATTTAAAGTTAGTCGATGTTTACACTCTGGTTCGCACTCTGGGAATTCAGAGCTATTTGATGTTTATACTCTGGTTCGCACTTTGGGAATCCGGAGTTAGTTGATGGGTGGTCAATCACACCCATTTGGTATTTATGTTTATACTCCAGTTCTCACTCTGGAAATCTGGAGTTGGCTGACAGATGGTCAGTCACATCTGTTTAGGCTTTAGGATTTCATTCGCACTCCGGGAAAGACGGATCTATCAGGATCGTGGATGGTCGACGCACATCCATCCTGAGTTAACAAGTGAGGTCGTTAGATGGACGGGTCCATCCTCCCCGAACTTGGTTTGAATACGGGGGAAGTTTTTAGGTGGACAGATCCACCCTCTTTAAAATTGCGTTTATAAGTTTATACTCCAGTTCGCACTCCGGGATTCTAGAGTTAGAGGATTGTTGTGTATCAATCATTTTTTGGCTTCAGTGCGATGGCTTGTCCCCGAGCTCGGGTTTCACTTAGCGAGTGACCGACCATATCACAGTCACTCGCTATTTGAATAAATCCCACCGTATGGTGCAACTTAGCTCTCCGTGCTTAGTGATGGTCGTATAACGCATTTCAAAAAATCACAGTTCTGGCTTGAAGAGATTGCATTTTATTGTTGAAATAAGAAAATACGGCAAAGTCAGTTGCCTTATTACACATTCAAATTTCGAAATGCATAAACAAATTGCAAATGAAAAGTAAACTGAATAAATAAACAGAGCCTGTTATGTGTAATAGCGACGAAGACTCTCGCTGTTCCAGGCTCTCGACAGAGTAAGACCGTCAACGGTCGATTGTTTGAATGTGCCATCTCCGAGCTTTTATCCGATAACATACGGCCCTTCCCACGTTGGTTTCATATGTGAAGGAACCGGGTAAACTTTCTTAAGGATGAGATCATCGAGTTCGAAGGTTTGGGGTCGGACCTGCGAATTGTATAATCGGGCGACTCGACTTCGGTATGCGGCTGCCCTCAAATCAGCCTCTTCACGCTTCTCATCCAATAAATCCAAAGATTTGGCAAGTAATATAGCATTCATTTTCGGATCATATTAAGTGACACGATGAGAAGGTACTTCCATTTTGACTAGAATAACGGCTTCTGAACTGTAAGAAAGAGAAAATAGAGTGTGACTGTTCGCGGATTTATGGGTTGTCCGATAAGCCCATAAAGCCATAGGAAGTTCATTGACCCATTAGCTCCTGGCCTTTTCCAGTCGTTTCTTTAGAATAGACTTTATAACTTTATTAACAGCTTCAACCTGTCCATTTGCTTGAGGGTGTGCAACTGTAGAGAATTTCTTCTGGATGTGGAAACGTTGACAGAAATTCTTAAATTCAATGCTGTCGAATTGGGCTCCGTTGTCAGTGATAATGGTATGTAGGAGACCAAATCGACAAATAATGTTGCGTACTACAAAGTTGATCACTTTCTTCGTTGTGATAGTAGCAAGGGGCTTAGCTTCCGCCCATTTGGTAAGGTAATCAATTGCAACGATGGCATACTTCACACCACCTTTGGTCAGAGATAGAGAACCAATAATGTCAATCCCCCATACTTAAAACGGCCATGGACTGACCATCTGAGTTATTTTGGTAGGTGGTGCTCTTGGAATCTGAGCATGTTTTTGACATCTGTCACATTTTCTGGTGTAATCCGATGCATCGCGATTTACAGTCGGCCAATAGTATCCATATCGGAGCACTTTCTTGGCAAGAGCTTGCCCCCCGGTGTGATCGCCACATTCTCCTTCGTGCACATCAAGCACTACTCGTTTGATTTCGTCGTGAGCGATACACCGGAGTAAAGGAACAGAGTACCCCCTTCTATACATGACTCCATTCTGAATAGTGAATCGCGAAGCCTTTCAAAGAACTTGTCTTTTCTCACTCCTACGCTCCGGCAGGGTCCCATGCTCAAGATAGTTTCTAAATGGAGTCATCCATGACTCCTTATCGGGAACGACTTTGTACACCTAGTTTGTTTCCATTCGATCGATGCTCGAGGAAGATAACGTCTCTACGAGAACGATTCTCGTTTGCTGTGCTTCACCTGTACTGGCTAGTTTTGTTAAGGAATCGGCCTTCTGATTGCGTTCTCGGGGTATGCAATAAATGGCATAATAATTGAACTAATCCAATATTCCTTGAACCTGAGCAAGATAAGTAGCCAGTCTTCGGTCTTCGGTCTTTGGCTTGGTACTCCCCCCGAACTTGACACACGACCAATTGCGAATCATAATAAATCTCCACAGCAATGATTCTTAAATCCTTGGCATGTCTCAATCCAGCAAGTAGGGCTTCGTATACGGCTTCGTTGTTAGTCACACGAAAGTCGAATTTTAAAGCATAGCATATAGATCGGCCTTCAGGAGTTTCCAGTATAACTCCGGTGCCTGAGCAACGGTCATTTGATGCACCATCGGTATGCAGCTTCCAGATATACTCGGGAGATTCACTGGTTTCGGGCAAGTCCTCTGGGATAGTGAACTCAGCGATGAAGTCTGCTAGGACTTGTCCTTGGATAGCTTGCCTTAGAGTGTATGTAACGTCAAACTAACTCATCTCGATATTTCACTTGAGTAACCTACCAGACGTCTCAGGCCGCGTAAGGACCTGTCGTAACGGCTGGTCGGTGTAGACGGTGATAGGATGAGCCTGGAAATACGGATGGAGCTTCCTTGAGGCAATGACAAGACAATAAGCCAACTTTTCCAGCTTCGGATAATTTCTCTCTGCTCCCGTTAGCCATTTACTAATGTAATAGACCGGCCGTTGTATCCGGTCTTCCTCCCAAATTAGGGCAGCACTAATTGCGTTTTCTGACACCGCAAAGTAGATGTATAATCTCTCATGATCAATGGGCTTCGACAGAATAGGTGGTGTGGAGAGGTGTTGAATTAGTTCTCAAAATGCACCCTCGCATTCCGTAGTCCATTCAAAGTTTTGTTTCCCTTTTCTAATCTGGTCGAAGAAGGGGATGCATTTGTCAGTGGATTTTGAAATGAAACTGCTCAGTGCTGCTACTTTCCCATTGAGGATGTGGACTTGCTTTATAGTCCATGGAGTTTCAAGATTTCTGATTGCCTAGATTTTCTCTGGATTGGCTTCGATTCCTCGAGCATTGACGATAAATCCAAGGAACTTTCCAGAAGCGACCCCAAAGTGACACTTCAACGGGTTGAGTTCATTCTGTACTCTTGAAGGATGTTGAACATCGATTCTAGGTCTTTGGTATGATCAGTAGAGAATCGCGACTTCACAAACATGTCGTCCACATATACCTCCATGGTTTTTCCAATCTGGTTGGAGAACATTCAATTAACTAATTGTTGGTAGGTTGCCCCAGCGTTCTTGAGTCCGAACGGCATGACTTTGTAGCAGTAAGTCCCAGATCGGTGATGAAACTGGTATGCTCCTGATCGGGCAAGTGCATGGGTATTTGATTGTAGCCAGAATATGCATCCATGAAGGATAAGAGCTCATGTCCAGCTATTGAGTCTACGAGCTGATCGATTCGGGGAAGTGGAAAACTGTCCTTAGGACAAGCTTTATTCAAGTTTGAGTAATCAATGCATGTTCTCCATTTCCCATTTGGCTTTCAGACAAGTACAGGATTTGACACCCATTCCGGATATAATGCATCTCGGATAAACCCATTCGATCTGAGTTTTTATACCTCTTCCTTAAGGGCGGCAGATCTCTCTGGATCCATACCATGCCTTTTTTGCTTGACCGAGACATGCCGCGGGTCAATATTCAATGTGTGGCTCGCGATGTTAAGGGAGATTCCACACATGTCAGAATGTGTCCAGGCAAACACATCGAGGTTTGTCCAGAGAAATTCAACCAATTCCTCCTGCATCTGTTGGCTTAGCTGAGATCCAATCTTTATCATTTTAGAGTCGTCACTATCATCGATCGGAACATTGATCGTCAGCTCGGCCGGGGAAGCTTGACTGTCTTTACTTTCGTCTTCACTTTCAGTATCTCTCTGGTTAAGATCCCTTGGGAATTGGTTGGGGTGCCCGAGCCTAGGCCCAGGCGCTGGCTGTCAATTTTCCGCAAAGCGGACGCAGAGAGATTCCTCTACGCCCTTTCCTTTTTCCTTTCGCTGCGCCTCCCGCAGCTCAGCAACATAACAGGCTCGTTTAGTGGCATGGTCTCCCTGAACAACTCTGACTCCATTGTCGGTAGGGAATTTTAAAGTCAGGCACCAAGAGGCAATAGCAGCCCTGAACTCAGCTAGGGCCGGTCGGCCCAAAAAGGCATTTTATGGCGAGTCCATGTCCAATACAACAAACTGTAATATCCGGACTCTTCGGCATTCTCCAATTCCCAACTCCACTGGTAGCTCCACCATCCCAACGGGTATAGTCGCACTTCCATTGAAGCCATGGATGCGGGACTGACAAGGCTTCAGATCTTTCACCTCCATTTTCATCTGATCATAAGCTCGCTTAAACAATATACTCACCGAGCTTCCATTGTCCACTAGTATCCTCTTTATATAAGCAGGACCTATTTGAGCTGAAATGACAAGTGAATCAATGGTTGGGGCTTTGACTTTGTCGGCATCCCTATCTCGAAACACGATGTCGACAGTCATCATTTTATGTTGTTTGGCCGAAGCCCCATTCCAAATTACTACAACATTCGAAGCCCGCATGCCTGATAGAGCTGGCATACTACTCCATTTCCCTCCAGCTCCGATTTGCTGGATGTGGACCACCACTAACAGTATTAATCACTAACCTCCCGCCGATATGAGCGGGTTCCTCCAGTCTTGCCTGATTTGGTACCTGGTTCTGATTTGATGGGCCCGCACCTCCAGACTGCGGTGCCCGCACAAACTGCTCCAACTTTCTCTCTCGTATCAACTTCTCAATAATATCTTGTAAATGACGACACTCATTCTTATTATGGCCATAGCTATCGTGAAATCTACAAAACTTTCCTGTCTAAATCTGTTTTTTCCGATGACTGCTTTGGAGCGGGTTTCTTATACTGGATAGTCACATTCTCCAGCGACATATTCAAAGGGGTATAATTGTCAAACATAGGAGCCCTACGTCGTGGCCCACGATTCTGATCTTGTTTCCTGTTTTAATTTCCATCGCCTTTCTGTTGATTCTGTTTATTCTGTATATTCAATTGCACCTTTCTGGAACTCTCTCCGGTTTGTTTAATAGCAACATTTCTTTGGATTCCTTCCACACTAGGCTCTGCGTCATTCTTTTTCCTAGACTGTTTCGCATCCTCCCTCCTCAAGAACTAGGCTGCCTTGGAATATAAACGGTCTAATGATGCGGGGGGTTTTCCGACTAACCAGTTGCCAAATTCAGAATCGAGATCGATCCCCTTAGTTAATGCCATCAGAATCGAGTTATCATTGGGATTACTTATCTCAGCGCAAGCAGCGTGAAATCTCTCTAAATAACGTCTAAGTGTCTCTTTGGGAACTTGAGTGACACTAGACAAGGTATTAACATCTTTTGGCCTCGTGACATGCATGCGGAACTGTTCAACAAACTTTGTGGCCAACTGATCAAAACACAAGATAGATCTAGGTGGTAAATGGGTAAACCACATAGTTGCTATGCCCCCTAGGGAAATTGGGAAACTTCGACACTTGACCGCATCATCAGCCCGTGCGGTGTTCTTTAACCATTCGTACTTTAAGATATGCTGATTAGGATCAGAGCTCCTTTCATAAACGGGAAGAGTTGGCATCCTGAATCGCCGAGGTGGTTCAACATAGAGTATATCATCAGTGAAAAGGGTATGACTTTGGGAGATTCCCCAGTCGTCGTTAGTAAGGCCCTGACTTTCGTGGATCATCTGGCGGATCATTATCGGGATATCCGGCATTTCAATGTTCTGGGCATGCTGAGCCAACATGTGGTCGGGTTCCACAATGCGAGGAGGGGCCGGTCGCGGTCGATGGTCAACGGTCCATGTCTCGCCTTCTTGGTTCTATGTCTTCAGGGACATAAGGCTCAGGAGTATGATTGCGTTGGCAGTGGGTCGGATCTGTTCGGTTCCGAGCATCTACTCCCAATTAAGTAGCAGTGGTAGTGCAGTTGTTGATAATGTGATTTGGGGCAGTACCTCCTCGGGAGGAGGGTTCGGTCTGATGGCTAGTTGACGAGCCAACTCTCGGTTGCCCAAGACTCAAGGTGCGCTAATGTCCAATAGCATGTGTGTAACTTCCGTCCAGCCGTAGGCGCGTGGATCTATGATTAAAGTCAGAAGAGGCTGAACTTTCAGTGGATGAATAGGAAGCCTGATCCCTTCTAGATCTCCTTCGTCTTTGACAGTTTAGTTGATTGGTCAATTCCGCGTTGGCACGGAGTTGTTGAGTAAGCTGTCGACGACTCTGTGTCAGCTCTTGCATTAACAATTGGAATTCTTCCCTGGTGACTGGGCCTTGCGGATCTGAAGGACCGGCAGCATTCTGATCGGTAGGAGGAAGTTGTGCGGGGTTCTGTCTGTCACGTTCTTTTGGATCTGCAACTGTCGAAGTAGTCCTAGTGTTAACCATGGTGGATAGTGAAGCTCTCTCCTAGACTTGGTACAAATCTGAATAGGATGGAAGAGCTTCCGAACTTGAAATCTGGATCTTCTTCTTAGATTTACGCAATCCGATATCGATAGTAGATCCAATGAGCATGAGAAAAACTGGGTTTTCTCAGTGAAAGCACCAAAGTGTTTGTACCAAAATTGGGCACAACACTCTTTGGATGTGTTTGAAGAGATAAAATAAAGAATATAAATGGAAAAAGAGGAAGATCTAACAAACACACCAATTAATAAACAAGTAAATCGCGCAAAAAAACACAGATTTAGAGTGGTTCGGCGTATGGCCTACGTCCACTATGAAATGACCAACTTTTATTGATTTTTGCTTGTTGGTTACAACGAGTTACAAAAGTAAAATTCGAGTACAATAATGATTTCGGCAGAGCCTGGACGTAGAAGAGCCAAAAAGTCCTTTTCAGTAGGTCCTGAGCTGTTATTTATAGGCGTAGGCAGCAAATATCTCGCTCAGATCCCGGAAGACCTCTTCTCCCACGTGGGTGGGCCCATGCGATCGATCCTTGGCAGTTTGGACTTGATCCATGATCGATACAAATGAAATTCGTATCTATCAAGATTTAGTCCAATCGAGTCAAGATCGATCATGGACATTCCTGAGGTTGCACGCAAGCTTCTGTGAAAATTTGGTGGCATTTGGAATTGTAGGTTTTGAGTTATGATCGATGCAAGTTTGGATTTGTGGAAGTATGCTGGGTTCGCATCGCTTTTGGACATGTGATGCCTGAAGGCGTGGCGCTAACTTTTGGGTTCGATCCACTTTTCATGCCGAGCGATCGAGTCTTTCCTATGGATGCGCCTCATTCGTATCGACCCGGCTTGGTCTTGTTCGTATCGCTCGGCTGCACCTCACTTCGTATCGATAGAATAGTGACCACTTTGTATCGATAGTCTCCATTCCAATTCGTATCGATATAAACTTAAAATCTTCATATCGATTGAAGACCGGTTTCATATTGATGCCCATTAAATGTTGTTTCGTATCGTATATTGGTGGCATGTTTCATATCGATCATTGACTGATCGATACGAACTGGGCAATAATCAATACGAACTTGTGTGTAAGTGGAAGCGATACGAAATCTCTTCAAGCGATGGATACGAAACATAGTGGATGTGAGGGATACGAAGTGGGAAAGGTATGATGGATACGAAATAGTGTTCCATGGATGCGAATGAGTCCAATTCCGATGGATACGAAGGAGGCCGCTGTTGATGGATGCGATTGAGGACGGATACGAAGAACGTTGCCCCAGATGGATTCGAACGAAACCGATGCGAAGGACATGAACTGATGGACACGAATGAGTTGGTTTTCTTGGCTTGCATCGATCATATCTTCAGCATATGAACTCGGATTGAATTGAAATTTTTAATGTTGGCTTTGGTAGCTTTGATTGCCATGTCATGTTAATTGTAGCTCGATCCGGACTTGGGCAAAATTCACCAGTATCCATAGCGAACCTGTGTATACCGTTTTTCGGAATGAACTATCTTTGATTCCCAATCAATTTCTTGGTGTCACGGCCTTACCAAAAGGCGGGATAACAATGGCCTCGTGTGTTCTATGATTCATGATTTGTATTCTGATCTAGGAACAATACCAAAGTGTTTCAAAGAGGGGTTACCTTGACTTAGGTCTGCCTCTGGCCAAGAATAACCTAAGTTAAACGGAATCTTTATCGCTCCGCTACAAGAGTCAAATATAAGACTTCATACACTTTGGAGTTCATAGAATAAAAAGAGGTATATATTTTGTGTTGAACTTAATATATATAGAAAACAATTCAAATCATAGTTGTTAGAAATGGTAAATTCATTTTTCTTTTCACAGAGAATGACGAAGGCTCAAAATTATAACTTTTATATTCATAAACCAAATTAATTACAAAAGAAAGATAATAGTTTTATCAATTTATAATTATTTTTATATAAAATGCTATTTGTTTTATCTTTTTAATATAAACGATAATTATTTATATAGGAAATGACAAAGAATAAAAACATATGGATTTACAATGATAAATGATATAATTGATAAATACTATCATACAAGATGATAGCTCATTTAATTAATATACTATTATAAACAATTGAAAAGATTAAACATATTTTACACAGAACAACACATATTGAACTAATCCCAATCATAATTGTATGAAATGATAAATTTATTTATCATTTCATATAGAATTCTAAAGAAAAAAATAATACTTTATCTTTAATCCCAATCATAACTGTATGAAATGATAAATTCATTTATCATTTCATATAGAGTTCCAAAGCACAAAATAATACTTTATCTTTATATACAAAAGGTCATCATTTATAATATTAACTTCAGTAGAAAGATAAAATTTATCATTTAATAAACAATTTTATAAAAATGTGATTCTTTTATCTTTTTTATGTAAAGTGTTCATATTTATCTTTTTTGTCCGCAATGATAAAAGATGAAGGTGATCACAATTATCATTTTCTATAGATTTATAATGTTATTTTTTACATTTAATGGTAAAAATAAAGCATAAAAAAAGATTACCTTTTTAATTACTTATCCTTAAATATTATAAGGTAAAACTTAAATAACAAAAGAAAAAAGTTAAACAATAAAAGATAAAAGATAAAGAACTTGACAAATCATTATATTTTAATAACTTCTTATCTTTTTATATACATTTATAATTTAATTTATCCTAAGAAAATTAAATGACATATTTTATAATAGAAACAAAAGATAAATTGGTTTATCTTTGTATGAAAATGTTAGTTCTTGTGACTATTTATATGAATCAACAACTTTTATCTAAAAAATTATTTGATTTTTTTTGAAGAATTTTTTTAATCAATCACTTTATAACCAAACCAACCTCATTGTAGACAAACCATTTAAAATTCATAATATAGCACAAGCACAATTATATTTCATCAAAGCAACAAACAGAGACAAACTTACCATACTACAATATAACTAGTAGGCATGTCATAGTCTTGTTAGATTTTGGTGATACAATATTCCATATTTAAGTAGACCTTGGAGATATTTGAGTCTATGTGGAATTATGACTCAAATTCATTGCCTATTTTATAGATTTGGTAGATTTTGGAGTGTGATTAATTGTACCTTTTAGAGATTTTGTGCATATGGTAGAGTGATTAGTTTCCTCTTTTATTGCATTAAAAAAGACAACAAATTATCAACATGGGAAAGATTTATGAAAGTATTCAATAGTTTCTTAAAGAAGATATTTTGTCAAGTCTATTATAAATAGACATGTTTAGATTTCATAATATGTGAGAAAAGTGTATCTTGTTGGGTGTTGGGGATTGAGATTTCTTCTCAATTTTAGGTCTCTTTTGTATTTTCTTGGTTGAATCAATAAAAGTTTTTGTTTTGGGGGAATCATTTTTATTTACTTTCTTCACTACTTTCTCTTCTAAATCTAATTGTGTAGTAATCCCGGAAAATTCCTAATAGTTCGTATCAGAGCCAGCTACACAAATTTTTGGAAGAGTCTTTCGCTATGGAGAAGATAAGTGTTGAAAAGCTTAATGGAAGGAACTGGGGGTTGTGGAAGACGAAGATGGAAGATTATCTCTATCTTAATGATCTTCACCAACCCTTGGAAAACAAAGGGGAAAAGCCAAACGACATAACTGAGGCAAAGCGAGAAATTTTGGATAGAAAAGCAGCTACGGCTATTCGGTGTTTTATGGAGAATTTTATGTTTCATATCGTTGCTTGTGAAACATCTGCTTTTGGAATATGGAAGAAATTGAAAGGGATTTATGCAAAAAATTCTGCGATGAATAAAACATTTCTATTGAAAAGGTTGGTCAATCTAAAACTAAAGGAAGACGAATCGATTGGTGAACATCTCAACAGCTTTCAAGTAATTGTGAACCAATTGGCAACGGTAAGCTTCAAAGTTGATGATGAAACTCAAGCTTCGATATTAATGAGCTCATTGCCTGAAAGTTGGAAAACTCTTGTAGTCGCATTGAACAATTCAAATTCTAGTGGTGTTATTTCCATGGAGACTGTGGTTAACAGCTTTATTAATGAGGAGATGCAAAGGATAAATTCATCGGAAGAAAATACCATTGAAGAAAATGAAACTACAAATCCATTCGCAGATGTCCATCTTGCAAGGAGAGAAAGACGCTCTTTTAAATCAAATACGGATCGAGACTTCATTTGCTATTACTGCAAAAACTAGGTCATCGGCTGAAATTTTGCAATAAATTAAGAGAAGATAAAGAGAGGATGAAAACTCAAGAATGAAGCAAAAAATAAGCTGGAGGTAGACAGTGACGAGGAGGTAAACTTTGGCATTAGCAATGATGTTCTTTTATTTGATATGAGTAGGGGAGGAGAGTGGGTGCTAGATTCTGGTGCATGTTTCCACATTTGCAATCAAAGGGAAGCATTCACTGATTATAAGGAGGAACGTGCAAGGTGGAGTCCGCTAATGATGAAGATCTACATGTTCAAGGCACGGGTTCAGTCAGGTTGAAAATGGATACTGGAAGGTTGATGATGCTTACAGGGGTTAGGCATATCCTAGAAATTAAAAGGAATCTTGTTTCTGTTGGACAGATGGAAGAGAAAGGTTGTAACTTCTCGACTCGATGTGGAGTAATTAGGATTTGGAAGGGTAAGTGCTGCGCGCGAAGAAGAAAAACAATAATATTTATTCATTGCTTGGAAAAACATTAAAATTGCAAAATCTTATACAGGTATGTTGGAGAGACATGTCTGTCTGAATCAAGGTGGAGTCAACAATGGAAAATCACAAAGCCTACTTGGAGGTCTTTGTGGTATTACAAGCAATTCCGATCTGTTGCTAATGTGCATGTTCGATTAGCGGGCATGCATAGTTTGGTGGGAGGTTTAGCTTTGTGGTGGAGACGTTTGTTTCTTTGGATATATTGTTTGGAGTTTGAGGTTTTAGAAGGAGCTTGTATGACATTTATAGAATATTCACTACTAGAGATACAGTATATTCCAACGCCCATGTTCCAACGGCCTCCAATGGCATTTCTAACGTCTTCCAACGGCTCGTTGGATTTTGACGTAACCGTCTAAAGCCGTTGGAAACCGTTGGAATAAAGCCGTTTGCGGCCGTTGGAAGCCGTTGGAAAATTTCCTGCATATTTCCCCGAGAACAGACCTGCAACTCATTATCTTCTTCCCCAACCAATATTTTCACCCAATTCCCCCATTCCACCACCTCCTAGCCTGCTACCGCCGCCCCCAAACACCATCCCAACCACCTCCGACGCCATCTAGAAGCTGCTCCAGCCCATCTCCACCCTTCTAGCTCTCCAAATCGGTAATTTTGCTAAACCTAATATTTAGGTTTTTTTTATTTAGAGTTTAATTTGAATTATGATTGATTCCTACTTGTTAGTGTATGCATATTACATCATGTTATCCTCTAATTGCAACTATTATCCCATAATGAACAAGTTATTACCGATTGAAAATTTTGTAATTTAGGATATTGCATTAGTTTATGTTGATTTGGTTAGTATTGAACGTATGTGTGTGATAGAGTTTATTAAATTTGGAAGCCGTTAGAACGGTTATTACATTTGTGCGAAAACGAGTTTTGTATTTGTGCGAACACGCGAATTGATTTAGTGTATAAATGAATTTGTAATAAATGAATTTTGTGTACAAATTTTGTGTATAAATGAATTTAGTACTTATGTAATAAAATGGTAAAATATAAACCAATATTAATTAAACGAGTTATATATTTAAATTTAATATAAACAAATATTTAAATCCTTAGATATATTTGGCTGCGTCTGACAAGTGTTGTATATGATCGTTTTAGGGATATTCGTTTTTTCCATAAAACGGACAACTCTATTCATCTGATACATCATTTGTCGAATTTGTCCCTGTATTGGACAAGTTAGAAACACTATAAAGTAATTATATTTCGTCAATCATATCACTTTAAACGGTTCACAAAATTTCGACGGCATTTCCTTTACGTTCCTTGTGTACACGCATTTGTGTACGATACAAGGAACACGGGGGAAATGCTACCGAAATTTTGTGAAATCGTTT
Organism: Allium fistulosum; assembly: GCA_030737815.1. Taxonomy (NCBI): domain Eukaryota; kingdom Viridiplantae; phylum Streptophyta; class Magnoliopsida; order Asparagales; family Amaryllidaceae; genus Allium; species Allium fistulosum. The sequence continues at coordinate 945,973,937 of CM060906.1, read as the reverse complement.
AAAATGATATGATTTACGGAATATAATTACTATTGTGTTTGTAATGGGAAGTAGGATGACCGACCATCAAAGAAGACACATAAGTGGCAATGAATCAATAGTTGTTTATTTAAAATAAAGTTTGTAGAAAAAATATAAAATTTAGTACATGTTTACTAAATCAGTAAATAAAATTTAAACAAAATATAAAATGAACGATTTATAATTTTTTTACTTTATCATAGGTTTTCAAGTAGGAAAAATGGTCAATTACTTTAATGATCGGAGCTGGATGTATCAAAGAAGGGAAATTAATGGCGCAATAAGTGAACATTTTCTAAAAGGGGTACAAGTGTTCATCGAATTTGCTATAAGTAATATTGCAAACGATGAAGAAATTCGTTGTCCATGTAGTAGATGCAAATTGTTGAACTATTTAGTACCGAATATAGCTAAGGTTCATTTGCGCTAATACGGTTTCGTACCCAATTATTTGCTATGGGATCGTCATGGAGAAATTGTAGCCCCTAATAATCAAGAACAGTCGGTGGAGGTCATTAGTGATGAAGTTAGTACGAATCTCATAGAACATATGGTCGAAGATGCAGCACGATCAATTTTTCCTACCATTGAAATTGATAACGACGATGTTAACGTCGAAGAGGAACCAAATGTTGCAGCTAAAAAAATATATGATTTATTGGATCATGCTAAAAAACCCCTTTGGAATGGATGTTTAAGCGGCTCTCAATTATCGGTAACTGCAGAATACATTGCAATGAAATCAAAATACAACCTTACAGAAGCTGGATTTACGGCTGTTGTTCAAGCTGCTAAACGTCATATGCCACCCGATAATTTAATGTGCGAAAATTATTATGAAGTGAAAAAACTTATGTCATCTTTCGGTTTGCCATATCAAAAAATAGATACATGTTTAAAGGGTTGCATGTTGTATTGGAAAGAAGACATCAATCTAAGAAATTTTAAAATATGTAATCAAGAAAGATACAAACCAAGGAAAAAGAAGGGAAAAGAAGTTCCGTACAAGCGTATGCATTATTTACCCATCACCCCTAGACTTCAACGGTTATATGCATCATCTGTAACAGTGCATCATATGAGATGGCATAGTGTGAGAACACCCCAAGAAGGTACGTTGACACACCCATTCGATGGAGAAGCATGGAAATATTTTGACAAGAAATATCCCGATTTCGCAGCGGAGAGCCGCAACGTTAGACTAGTTTTATGTACAGACGGCTTCTCACCGTTTTCTCAGTTTGGTTCTAAATATTCATCTTGGCCTATAATAATCACACCTTACAATCTACCCCTGTGGATGTGTATGAAAACTCCATATATGTTTCTAACAATTGTCGTCCCTGGCCCTGATGATCCGACACAGGGCATTGATGTTTACTTACAACCGTTAATCGAAGAGTTGAAAATATTATGGTATGAAGGAGTTGAAACAGACGACATATCAAAAAAGAAATTTTTTTGGATGTTCGCTTCTCTGTTATGGACTATTAGCAATTTTCCTGCATATGCAATGCTTTCGGGTTGGAGTACGGCCGGTCGTTTTGCTTATCCTTATTGCATGGAAGAAACACGAGCATTTTCCTTACCGCATGAGAAGAAAATTTCATGGTTTGATTGTCATCGATGTTTTCTTCATATTAATCACCCTTTTAGAAGAGACAAAAAAAACTTCATAGCTAATAGGCATGAGACTCTACGATCACCAACGGTTTGGTCAAGCGAGGATATATATGAACTTGTAAAAGATTATCCAAAAATACACGAGACCGGACAACAAATTGAAATTCAAGGTAAATCGACATTTCATAATTGGTGCAAACAAAGTATATTCTGGGAATTGCCTTATTGGAAAAATCTCTTAATCCATCATAACATTGACGTGATGCATAACGAAAAAAACGTATTTGATAATGTGTTTTATACAGTTTTGAATGTGAAGGGCAAGACAAAGGATGATTTGAAATCTAGACATGATATAGAGGAAATATGCAATCGTCCTGAGCTTCATATGAAGCCCAATGACAGTAAAAAAACCCAAAGCATGCTACGAACTAGACATCAACCAAGTTAAAGAACTGTTAAAATGGGTGGAAGCATTACGATTTCCCGATGGAATTTCCTCTAATCTTCGTAGATGTGTCGACTATAAAAATGGAAGACTGAGTGGAATGAAAATCCATGATTGTCATGTAATGATGGAAAATTTGTTACCCATCGCTTTCAAAGAATTGTTACCGGTAAAAGTTTGGACGGTAATAACAGAACTTAGTTTATTTTACAAGGAGCTTTATTCAACTACGTTAAAAGTTGATCGTCTACTTAAACTTGAAGAATAAATTCCTATACTGCTCTGCAAACTAGAGAAAATATTTCCTCCGGGTTTCTTTAATGTAATGGAGCATTTACCTGTTCATCTTCCATATGAAGCACGTCTTCGAGGTCCTGTGCAATATGGATGGATGTATCCATTCGAAAGGTATGTTACTATACTGAGTATGTAAATGTTAATTTAATTTTAAATAGAAATTAATACTTAACCGAAATATTTTTTATTACGTACTTAAATCATTTAAAGAAAAAAGTGAGACAAAAAGCTCGAGTTGAAGGTTCTATTTGCAAATCATATATCGAAGAAGAAGCTTCTTTCTTTTTCTCTCATTATTTTAATGATCATGTGAACTTATCATTTGTAAGTGTTCCGCGTAATGATGAGGCCGTTGAACAAAATTCTTCTTTTGAATCAATATTATCTATTTTTAAACAACATGGCCGACATGCTGAAAAATGTGTGGAAGTATGGCTAGATGATAAAGATTACCATGTAGCATACACATATATTCTTCTTAATTGTCCTAAAGTTGCACCATTTGTTAGGTAATTATCACCTTCCAAGTTTTGTTAAATTTAATACTACACGTGTAAATAAATAATAATGTAATATATCTTGTTTGTTTTTGCAGTATTTTTGAATCACAAAATCCAAGCGGCGATTTAAGCAAAGATTTCAGTACTTGGTTTTCGAAATAAGTTTCTGATCCCATAAATAATGTGCTCGATGAAGGACTGAAACATTTGGCGTTTGGACCGAAAAGAAAAGTTAAAACGTATCCAATATATTTTGTTAATGGATATAAATTCAACACCAAAGAATACGGTGCTGAAAAATTAACAAACAATACTGGTGTATTTGTTAAAGACACTGATGATCCTAATATTCATATAAATGATTTTTATGGCGTGTTAACTCAGATTTTGCAGTTGACATTTTACAAGACCCGCGGAGGATGTTTATTTGTTTAGATGCAACTGGTTCAACAATGTTCCAGGTTCTGCTATTAACGTGCATCCAAATTATAATCTTATAGAAATTAAACATACCTTGCGTTATCAAAAGTACGACCCTTTTATACTAGCCAAACAAGCCCTACAAGCTTATTATGCCCCTTATCCATCTCTAAAAAGGGATAAGCAGATTGGTCTGCGGTTTTTAAAACCAAAGCAAGATTTACGTTCGATGGACAGAATATTCCAAACGAACAAGCCTATCAAGCAGATCTGGAGGAAAATGTTGAAATAGCAATTACAGACGATCAAACTGATTTTGGACCTTTAAATGATGAGACAAATGTATTAGTCGAAGCATTTGAGAGTGTAGAGGAAAACGACATAGAACACGAAACCGAGTCTGAATCAGAAAACGACGAGGATGACTGAGTAATATCCGGTAATTTTTACAATTATTCACATTACATTTATCTTTGATTAATAATGCATTTATCCAAAGTTATACAATTTTAATTACAACAAGTGTATACTCACACACTCAACACATACACACAACATGACACATTTGTAGCATATTGTATTACATTTTTTAATGGTTCGTCATATCATAATTATTATGAATTGTATATGTATGTTTATGGCAGGTATATTATGTCTGGCTCTGGTTCTGGCTCTCGGCAACGTGGCTCTTCCCAGCAGATTGGAGAGAGTAGTGGTGAGCCATCAGCTCGTCCAGTCGTTTACTTGCAGCCAAAGGCTGATCAGGTGTAAGTATCATAATTAGCAGCATAGTAATTTATTTTTGTGTACATGATATATCTATAATTGTCTAAAGTTCTATTTTATATTTAACGCAGTGGGTTTGAGTTGGAGCCATCTAAAGTGGTTCTGAACATTTCTAAGCAGGCGTATATGAGCAGGATGAGCGATTGCTGGCCTAAGTGGAGCAAGAACCCCGATGATGTGAGAGAGACCATTTGGAAAGATTTTCTAGTAAGTTTATACCGCTTTACAAAATGATTAATTAAATACAAATAAATAATTAGTAATATTTTCTCATTGTACAGGGCGCAGTAGATTTGCAAGAGTCTGGCATCAACTTAGTTTAGCGACACTGGAACTCAAAGATCGCTAAGAACTATAGGGAGAAGATGTTAGAGATTAAAAAAGTGGGGAAGAAACCAAAGTGGATGAGCGCGGTTGTATGGGATAAGTGGGTTGAGTGGTGGAACTCTGAGGAGTTCAAGGTAAATCTATAATGAATCTCAGTAATTTTTTTAACGTTTAGTAAATAATTGTTCATTGTAAATTTGCAGGAGGAGTCAGAAAGGAACTCAGCAAATAGGAGCATGAATCCAGTAACTCATCGTGGAGGCTCCAAATCTTTCCAACATCACCGTGAAGATTTGGAAATTTTATCTATTATCACATTTGTATATTGATCAGTTCAGTAATTAGTTATGTGGAGTTAAATTATCCAAATTATCAATTGCAGGAACGAGCTTATGGACATCCCGTTGGCTTAGTGGACTTATTTGCTCACACCCACGCATCTAGGCAAGTAGACGAGTCTGGTAAAATCATATATCAGTGGGGTGATCAGGATAAGGCGACTGAGGCATATGTATGCGTTTTTTAATTTCTAATACTTACATCGATAAGTTTATTAATTACTAGCTATGTAAAATAAAAATTACATTCTACTATTTTTCAACTGAAATTGTTTTTTTTTCATTATAGTCAAGGTTACAGGAGGCACGGGCTTTTGCGCTTCAGCAGTCTGGTCGTGATGAGTTGACACAGGAGGAGCAAGATAACATATTTGATGCTGTTATGGATCCGACGTAGCGGAGTAGACGTTATGGCTTCGGGAACGTAACGGTAATTAATCCTTTTACATATGTACAACAAATTAGCGTTTAGATATATAGTGTTATAATATTTTATATGCTGAGACAACTCTTTTGCTATTTTTTCTATTTGCAGGCTCGACAAGCTCAAAAGGCCCAAGACAAAGAAGAAATTAAGGAGCTTAGAGGTATGATTGAGCAGCTACAGGAGGAGAATCATCATCGAGCTGTATAGATGGAGCAGCTGAATCAAAAGCTTACGGAGTATGTGCAGAATCATGGTACCTTTCCTTCGTCGTCTGGTGCTTCCGGAGGCGACGATGAAGATGCTTGAGGAGGTATGCTTTTTATTGTTCGTGTTTGAACGATGTATATATTGACTTGGAGATGGTTATTATGTGTTTTAATGTTGTATATATTGGTACGGAGTGGGTGAGAACGATATTTTGATGGTATGTACGTGGTTTTTGACATGTTTTGTTGGTATTTACGTTGATGGTACGGTTTATGATGTTTGAATGGTTTGGTTTGTTTATATTGGTGTTTAATTGATTTATGTGTGTTGTTTATAATGATATTGATATATATGTGTGGAATGGATTGGAAATGCATTGGAAATTTATTGGAAATGGAATGGATTAGAAATGGTGTGGCAAGAAGGTGAATAGGCTTGCGGTTGTATAGCAAAATGAACCCAGATTTCCAACGGTTTCCAACGGCTTATTGGACGTTTTATTCAAACGGCTTGTAACGGTTTCCAACGGCTATTAACCGTTGGCGGCCGTTGGAATAGCCATTGGAAATTATCCGTTGATTCCGTTGGAAGCCGTTGGAAAGCGTTGATTTTATTCCAACGGCTATTCCAACGGCCGCCAACAACTACGAGCCGTTGGAATAGTCGTTTAATCTTGTAGTGATTGTATCAAGTTGGAGATTGTTAAACTTTGGTGATACAATATTGCATATTTAAGTAGATCTTGGAGATATTTGAGTCTATATGGAATTATGACTCAAATTTATTGTTTATTTTATAAATTTTGGTTGATTTTGAAGTGTGATTAATTGCACCTTTTAGAGATTTTGTGTATTTGGTAGAGCGATTAGCTGCTTCTTTTATTGCATTAGAGAAGACAACAAATTATTAACATGGAAAAGATTTATGGAAGTATTCAATAGCTTCTTAAAGAAGATATTTTGTTAAGTCTATTATAAATAGACATGTCTCGATTTTCATAAGATGCGTGAGAAAAGTGTATTTTGTTGGGTGTTCGGGATTGAGAATTTTTCTCAATTTTAGGTCTTTTTTGTGTTTTCTTGGTTGAATCAATAAAAGTTTTTGTTTTTGGGGGAATCATATTTGTTTGATTTGTTCACTACTTTCTCTTCTAAATTTAATTATGTAGTAATCCCGTAAAATTCCTAACAAGTCTTACTAACGGTTTTCAAAATGGGATCCAAATCGTAAATCGTAAAATTCAAATTTAAAATTGAAGTTGGATTTAAATAATGAATCGTTTATTCATAAAAACGATAAAGAGATATTGCTATGTATATCTTTTGAATAGTAAAGATGAAGCAATTACATCATTTATAAAGTACAAGGCTGAGGTAGAAAATCAGTTAAATAAAAAGATCAAGATATTGAGATCTGATCGAGGTGGAGAATATGAATCACCATTTGAACAGTTCTGTGCCGAAAATGGTATAATTCATTAAACAACAGCTCCATATTCACCACAACAAAATGGTGTAGCCGAGAGGAAGAACAGAACGTTAAAAGACATGATTAATGCCATGCTTTTAACCTCTGGTCTACCGACGAACTTATGAGGGGAAGCCTTAAATATGTCTAATCACATATTAAACAAAGTCCCTCACAATAAAAGAGGAACAATTCCATATGAGTTATGGAAAGGACACAAACCAAGCTTTAAATACCTCAAAGTGTGGGGGTGCTTGGCAAAAGTTCCAGTTCCGCCTCCCAAGAAAGTCAAACTTGGACCAAAAACAGTAGATTGTTACTATTTAGGGCCAGCCCAAAATAGTAGTGCCTATAGATTTTTGGTATTCAAGTCTGATATAGCTGATATTCATGTAAATAAAATCATGGAATCTATAGATGCCTCATTCATTGAAGACGTGTTTCCGCACAAAAGGAATGAAGGGAATAATGTCCCTAAAAGGACAAGAGAAGAATCAAGCAATTCACATGAAGATGAAACTCATCATGAGATTGAGGAAGTTGAACCAAGAAGAAGTGTAAGGGCTAGGACTTCCAAGACATTTGGTTCGGATTTTTTCAGATATGTGTTAGAACATGAACCTCAAACGTATAAGGAAGCAATGTCTTCTTCTGAATCTGCATGTTGGAAAGAAGCAATCCAAAGTGAGATTGATTCAATTCTAAGTAATAAAACTTGGGAAATTGTTGATATTCCACCTGGAATAAAACCTATTGGCTGCAAATGGATTTTCAAGAAGAAAATGAAAGCAGATGGCTCTATCGACAAGTATAAAGCCAGATTAGTAGCCAAAGGATATCGTCAAAAAGAAGGAGTAGACTTCTTTGATACATATTCGCCGGTAACACGAATAACCTCTATAAGAATGCTAATAGCAATTGCATCGATTTATAATCTAGAAATTCATCAAATGGATGTAAAGACAGCGTTCTTAAATGGAAATCTCGATGAGGAGATCTACATGGAGCAACCCGAAGGTTTTGTTTCCAAAGGAAATGAAAACAAAGTCTGTAGATTAGTAAAATCATTATACGGACTAAAACAAGCTCCAAAACAATGGCACGCAAAATTTGATAGTGTCATGATGAGAAATGGTTTTCGTATAAATGAATGTGATAAATGTGTTTATTATAAACAAATTGGACAATCATATGTGATGATTTGTTTATATGTAGACGATATGTTAATATTTGGTCCAAATACTTAGGTAATAGAGACCATAAAGAAGATGTTAATTAGCAATTTCGATATGAAAGACTTAGGAGTTGCAGACGTTATTTTGGGAATCAAAATAATAAGAACACCTAATCGAATTGAATTATCTCAGTCACACTATGTAGACAAAGTGATTGAAAAATTCCAAGACTATGGAATTAAAGGAGTGAAAACACCTTTTAATCCATCAGAAGTACTGCATAAAAACACTAATGAGAGTGTGATGCAACTGGAATACTCTCGTGTAATAGGATGTCTCATGTATCTCATGAATTGCACAAGACCAGATATAGCTTATGCAGTAAGTCGACTAAGCAGGTATACAAGCAATCCAGGAAAGGAACACTGGAAAGCACTAATGAGAGTGCTTGGATATTTAAAAAATACCACTAATTATTCCTTACATTATGGAAAATATCCTGCCGTCCTAGAAGGATATAGTAATGCAAATTGGATTGCTGATTCAGAGGAATCAAAATCAACGAGTGGTTATGTATTTACCTTAGCAGGGGCAGCAGTGTCATGGAAATCAACTAAACAAACATGCATAGCTCGATCCACTATGGAATCGGAGTTCATCGCTTTAGATAAAGCAAGCGAAGAAGCCGAATGGATTCGTCATTTTTTAGAAGATATTCCATTTTGGCCTAAACCTGTACCGGCCATATGTATACACTGTGATAACCAAGCTGCGCTAAGCAGAGCGCACAACTTTGTGTATAATGGAAAGTCACGACATATTCGTCGACGCCATAACACAGTTAGGCAGTTACTCTCAAATAGAACTATTTCCATAGATTATGTGAGAACAAATGATAACCTAGCGGATCCATTTACTAAAGGTTTATCAAGAGAGAAAATTGACTGCGCATCGAGGGGAATGGGTTTAAAAGCCTAAACCAAAAGGAGTTATCTTATACGGAAACCTATCCTAGCGACTGGAGATCCCACGGACTAGGATCAATAGGCAAACTAGTTCTGAGTAACTCAAGACGTAATGCATTTGTTTGGACATAGTCCAACTCCATTCCTATGGTGCACAATATAAATGCATGCCTATAGAAGCATTTAAAGGTTAAAACTATGTTTTTTAATGATGACCATATCTTGAATATAACAAGTGGGGTATATGTAGGATACTCTTAATGGTTGCGATCACCTATGTTAGTGTGAGCTGGGTCGGCTCTATGAGAATATTAAAGGCTTATATTTTCTATAAACACTCGCAAAACCAAACAAATTTGTTCAGGACCAAAATGAACACAACCAAGAGATTGGATGAGAAGGGAATCAATGCTTCGTAAAGCTTATTGTCTGGATATACAATAAAGGCCGACGGTTCAAGATGAAATAATTCACCGATTAGCCAAGTAGATCCGATAAGTTTTAACTAGGGAAAAGTGAAATATCTACTTATCCATGATAAAGCATTATTCCATATGTACTCTATGATATTTCGCTTTGTGTGGGGGAAAAGTATATTATCATTTATGTGGGGGATTGTTGGAATTCCTAAAGCATAAAGTGTAAATGAAAATACACTTGTCCCACATCACCAAATATACAAACAAAGCCTAGTTTATATATGGCTTTGTAATAAAGGTGTTGGGGCCTAGGGGCACCCAAATGTATGCTTCGTTGTGAGGAGGGAGATCATGCATCTCCACCACACGCGCGCGCGTCGTCGCCATCCGTCCGACCGAACCGACCCGGGCCGGGCCAGGCTCGGGTTTGGGTTTGGGTCTAATATGATCCTAATTTTACTGCAAAACTGGGCCGGGTTTTTTAACATTTGCAGGATATACGAACAGACGCGACTGTTCATAAAGCGGACGCGGATTACTGAGGAGGTGCGACTTCTGAAGCGAGCAGGTGCGACCTAACTGACGAAGCACGGGCAAACAGAAGCGGGTGCGGCCCGACTGAGGAGGCATGGCCGAACGGATACAAGCAGCAGGCGGGTGCGACCCGTTAACGAACAGCAGCGGGTGCGACCCGTCAAGCAGACGCAACTGTTTGATCGGATGCGGACGAAATTATAAATAGGAGAGAATCCTGATCACATTCTTATCCCATTCCAATTCAATTTCGTTCCCTTCTCTTCTTCTTCTCTGCTCTTGCATACAATAAATCACAAGGTGATATACTCATTACAATTTCGAACAGAATTCGTCTGTTGTATCTTGGGAGAATCTTGAAATAAAATTCTTAAGGAAATCGTTACGACGAGCCTCAAACTTAATCCGATTAGAATTCTAGTCTGTTTGTATATTTATATACATTATTCTATATTCTATTCGTTATTCTGGTTATACTATTTATTCAAAATAGTATACCACTGTCGATGTAACTTATTTACAACATTCATACGGTTATTATAATTAATACGGAATTCCAGTGTAGTGGAAATTTGAATTATAAACTTGTGCGACGAGTTTATATTTGATTATTCTCTGTTTTGGTATACTAGACGTAAAACAGTTTATTTGTAGAAGTTCGCTCATTGGAGTGATGTATAATAGTGCTGCTGATCTAATTATGTTTGTTTCCTATTGCAAATGTTTTCATGCATTTAACCATTTTATGGGTTCAATTGATCAGTTGAAGACTAGAAGTTACAGCATATTCAAGATGGATGTTTTTCATGCATTCATGTTTACAATATAGGGACAAGCAAGGTACCATATGCAGAATCCTATTGCAAATGGCATCTTTTCATGGAGGAGAAGTCTTTCATGTGTAACAACATACACAAAATTCGTTAGTAATGGATTACCAGATACATGGACTACTACAATGTTTCATGTTAGTAATAAAATCAATGCATTTATCTTTTGTTGTAAACTATGTAAATTTGTCTTTTTGTTTAAAATAAATATTAATCAAAATTTTAAAATATGTTTTGTAATTTATTGCAAAATGCATCAAGGCCAAACTAGATTCTGTACCACATTGTGTCCAAGGTAAGCAACAAAACCAAGCACATCATGCAGCAGATGTGGAAACACAAGGAGAAAGGTGTCCAAAAGTACAATAAAAGAAATTTCATTTAACAGACTTACAAAAATTTGATGTCCAAACAACTTAACAAGCAAACTTCATAAGTTCATCTACAAAGCAATGAAATAAACAAAAACCATGAGTGAAAAACATAAGCTCAACTTAGAATACATTAACTGCTTTAAACAATCAAAACCTATGGTATAGACTAAAGTACAGAAAATACAAACATCATTAGTAAAAAGAAGAATATGATAATATAATTTTTCCGACGACACTCAAAATCTAGAAATCCAAATAAAGACTTAATAAAGCTCACAAATGCATTCAAAAAGCAACAGACAAACTTCATAATTCCGATAAAAGGTCATCACTTGGATGATAAAAAAAAAGATAATACTCATGAATAAAAAAACATTGATTTATATTTTGAATAAAATGACTTGTAGATGTGCTGCGCTTCACTAAGTTGTATGTTTGCCTTTGGTATAGATTAAAACGAACGAGCCGCGTGATGAAATGCCGATGCAGTTCAGATGAGCATTTGACGACGACTGGGCGACATAAAGCTATGTTGGCCTCGATTTGCTGAAACTACACCGAGGAATGCACATTTGCTGAAACTACACTGAGGAATGCACATTTGCTGAAACTGCACTTTGAAGCACTTGTATACATGCTGATATTAATGAGTTGCTGAAGCATGTATTGCTGAGGCTGAGTGATTGAATGAGGCTGAGTGGTTGTATGGCTGAGTGTAGTTGGTTGACCAAGTGTCTGGGTGACTGAGAGAACTGATGTTGATTGTGATTCTACTGCATGTTGAAGTAGAGAATAGCAAACAACCGACTTTAACTTGCTTTCGTTTCGGGTGAGCTACAACCAAGACTTAGACTGGTTGGGTAACAGTATTAAAGGGTAACAAAAGAATCACAAGTGCTTGATGTTTTATGTTTTCACCAATTTTCTCATTGCTTCAAAACCAAAACTTTGTGTCATTGCTTACAAGCCAAATCATCATTTCGAGCCCTTAATTGTATGTTTAAAAACTAAATATGGAAATAAATTACCAAATGTACATATTTAAAAAATAGATACACACCAAAACATACTTTTGACAAAAAAGTTAAAATTCTTTTATCTTTTTGCTTAAAAGCTGAATTTATTCAATGATTTTATTCACAAGGGTTTCTTGAGATCTGGAACAAGTTGAGTGATTAACCAATTGTTAACCCCTTTCTGAATGGCGACTCAACTGCTTAAGAAAATCTGGCGACTTAATGACCTAACATAACAACAGGTTAACTACCCCAAAGCCCCAAGCGACTTAACTGTTCACAGCTCCAAGCGACCTACGACCTATAGCATCTGGTGAGCTAACATTGCAATGAGTTAACAACTCAACCTCCCAGCGACTTTCAACGGGTTAAGCGACCTAAACAGATCAACGGCATAGCGACTCAAACACGACAGTGGGTTGAATACTATAGCGACTCAATGAGGTAGCAACCTAGCAACCTAGCGGGTTATGAGCCCACAGCTGCACCTAAATAAGCCGCGTCTCCTTATGCCGTTTGTATATAGGTCGCTCCAACCTATATTAGGTCGCTGCTTCTCCCAAGTCTGTCCTAAGTCGCTCCTCCTGATGCCCCAGCATATAGGTCGCCTTCCATTCCCCATAGGTCGCTGCGATCTACCAACCAACGCAAATGGCCAAATACAGTCACTATAAGCCGTAACCCGTACCCATTAGGTCGCCCGCGACCTAACTCAACTCCTAAGCCGCCCACGACCTACACCAAACGATCTAACTCCGAAACTCCCCTATAAATACCCCGCCTACTCCGCACTGAAAGTGGGGGAATTTTTGGAGCGCCAAGACTTTGCTGTTTTCACTACTTCTACACTTGCTCCAACACTTCAAATGCAAAAGACACTTCAAAGAACCTTCGGAAAAGATCAAGTTCATTCAACATGAATTCAAAGAGCTTTTCTTCATCAAAGTTCTAACTATCTGTCTTAATTGTGTTGTAATTGAAGAATTATTGGAAGATTTGTAATCAAATCAGTAATAAAAGAGATTAAGTGGACGTAGGCTTGACTTTGAGCCGAACCACTATAAAAATTGTTGCCTCTTTACTATTTTCGGCTATTTTCTGCTTGCTTTTAGTTCCCATACCAACGGGTGGTGCTTTCGCTATATCACAACTCACATTGGGGTGTTAGTGTACATTTTTAGCATTAACATTTTTGGTGCTTTCACTGAGAACTGAACTCAGGGGTGCTCTCATCATTGCTTCACAAAGATTTGTGGAAAGACCTCCCTAAGAACTAGAAGTCTATCCGAAATTATGGCTCCTGGAAGGAAAAGTAAATCTACTAGATCTGGAGATGCTTATGACAACACCACCACTTCTCCCGCATCAAATCAAGCGGCTCCTAGTGTTGGAGTCACAAGGGCGGAATTGGATGCTATAGTGTATGGGTTGTAACAACAAATGGAAGCCCAGAACACTTTGATGTTGGACAAGTTGAATGCTTTGCTTTGAGTTAACCAGCAACCAGAAAATAATGAAGAAACCTTTGCTGAGGATGTTCATGATTCCCAAGGGAAAAATATTCCTCAGAGGGCAGCTGGCACCGCCAAAGAGGTACCTCCCCAAGCTGGAGGTTCAAGGCTACAACCAACTCTTCGTGAACGTTTGTCCAGGCAAACTTTCGAAAAAGTAGCTGATGTCTGTCCCGTAGGGCCTCTAAACGATGAGGAGTACCTCTCGAGAATGATTCAACAAATTATGAAGGAGAGCATGCGAAGGGAGGAAAATGAAAGTGATTGGGGGTTTGCTCCAAGCAAAACTCCTTTTACTGAAAGAATTCTGAAGGCTGAATTTCCGAAGAAGTTTGTTCCCCCCACTATTCCAGCTTATCGGGGGACAAGCGATCCTAACCAGTTCTTATACAAGTATGACTGGCATATGACAGGTGCCAGAGCAACAGACGAGATCAAGTGCAGATACTTTCCTGTGTACTTGGAGGGAGTGGCCCTGCTTTGGTTCACGAAGCTGCCAGTTCGATCCGTGGATCAGTTCTCCGAACTAACTCAGAAATTCAAAGATCAGTTCAGGTTATATGCTTCGAAGGCCAAGGACATAATGTCACTATCCAGCCTCGAACAAAGCCCCGGAGAGTCTATCAAATCTTTCTTAAACCACTTCAATATAGCCTTGGCCGAAGTCGATAATGCAGAGCCTCGGATGATTCTGACTTACTTGATGCGAGCTACTGACAAATCAAGTGAATTCGGAAAATGGCTAAAGATGAAAGAGCCAAATTCACTTGAGAAGTTCTACAAGAAGGCCGATGAATTCATGCGCTTAGAAAGCCTTCATGTGCCAGCAAAAGTAGACGTGGTTGAAGTTAAGAATAACAATGTTGCTACTAACAAAAAGGAATCTGGTGGCCAGAAGAGAGAGAATGACGGTGGGAAAGAGCAGAAAGATGTGAAGAAAACTCGCTACTTTACACCTTCAGATTTTACTCCCTTAACTGATACTCCAGAAAGATGTTTGTCACCAATATTTTGGGTTGAAGCAGGAGAAAGGGCTGTCTTAGGGCCTGAGTATGTTAAAGAGACTACAGAGAAAATTGAGCTTGTGAGAAGAAGAATGGCAGCAGCTCAAGATAGGCAAAAGAAGTTTGCAGATGTAAGGAGGAAGCAGGTAGAATATGAAGTTGGTGATTATGTTTTCATCAAAGTTTCACCTATGAAGAAGGTGTTGAGGTTTGGCAAGCAGGGAAAACTTACCCCAAGATATGTTGGACCTTACAAGATTTTGGAAAGAGTAGGTTCATTAGCATACAAGTTGGAGCTACCAGAAGAGATGAGTGCAATGCACAATGTATTTCATGTATCACAACTTAGGAGATGGGTGCATGATAAAGAGGAGATTCTGGAGAAACCCACTCAAGTTCAAATAAATCCCGACTTGGTCTATGAGAAAGAACCAGTGGGGATTTTAGCTAAAGAGGAAAAGAAGTTGAGGAGCAAAACTCTGAAATTGGTGAAGGTTCAATGGAGCCTGGACCCTAATGATTGTACATGGGAGTTAGAGGATAAGATAAAGATGGATTACCCTAAGCTTTTTGCAGTGGAAGGTAAATTTTAATTTCCTAAAAAGTTTAATATGTATGGTTGTTTTGACTGAATTGTTTGCTTGTGCAATGTTTGATAGATTTTATAAAAATCTGGAAATATTTAAAGTAAAAATGAGAAAATTGTGAGGACACAATTCCTAAAAAGGTGGGGTGATTGTAATACCCCAGAAATTCATGAAACCTTATTTTGGTTGAATTTTTGAAAATATATGAATTTAATTGTATAGGAATGCATGGAATTAATTGTGTGTAAGTGTGTGTGCATGTGTGTACGTGCACACTGATATGGCATAAGAAAGAACCCCAAATTTCCTGAAACCAAAACAAGAATTAAAAAGCATTACAAACATGATTTTGTAATGAAAATTATCAAACCAGGCATGGATATTTGATTTCTGGATTATATGAATTATTTTAGAAAATAAGACAAAGCAAGTTTTGTTTAAACCAGTAAACAGATTTTAGTTAATCTAAACCCAGGATAAATTAGATAAACATTTGAAACATGTATGCACCTATATGTGTATGTCTTTCTGAAACTAAGGAGGAGTTAAGTAAGCCTAGATAAGATATATATATATATATATATATATATATATATATGCATATGTACATTTCTATAAGTACTGAAGTATTAAAAAGAAATAAGCAAGGGAAAGCATAACATTAAAATAGCAAAAGACATATTGCAAGCAAAACAATTGCTTTAGGCAGAAAATAGAAAGGAGGATTTTTAGGAAATAAACAAGTGACAATGTCACACAATTATCATGACTTAGGAAATATTCTGGAAAAGTAACAGGGGAGGTAAGTATCACATATGGCCGGGGTATTAAGGGTGAAAATAAGCAAATCTGAAATGAAAAATGCATGAGTATTGGCCAGGGTAGGAATGAGATTTTACATTTGTAAAACCCTAGAAAACCTCTCTTATAAATCCAAGTTTAAACCAGAAAAATCACTATCTACCCGAGACATTTAAGAAAACAAAGAAGAAAAATATTGCAAGAAGAAAGGCAAAGTTTCAAAGGGTTTCTTTTCTGGATTAAGCAAGAGGAACATTTTTCTGTGAGTAATCTCACTAAATCCCATGGCATTAAGTCCTGTTATGAGGCAGCCAAGTTCATGTTATTTTCTACATATTTCTGATTTTATTACTATAGTTTTAATGGATGTCTTAATGGGTGTTTATGAATGCCTTTGATTGTTTTGATGGATGAGTATTTGCTCTATTTGGTTACAACCAGAAATATTAAAGTATGAAATCATGAAAGTAAATAGAGAATACTTGTAACTGGTTTAGACATGGCATGGAAAATACAGAAATCAAAATGTGTATGAGTTGCATTACACTTGTGTAAGTGCTGAGGCTCAAATGAAAGATTCAAGGGTGCAATGGAAATATCCAAAGTGCTGAACCCTTGATCAAATAGAAAACCCATGAACCAGAAATCTTGTTTAAGATAGGTCTTGAATTTAGTTCAAACATGGTTGCTTATGAAACAATAATAACTCACATGCCTAGTCTCTATACACAGTTGTAAATATTCTTGTATTTTCTTTAATCCAGAATATTTGAAAATATGATTTCCCCTGGATATGAATGTTAGCTTGTTTTTGAAGTATGCTTGCAAGTTTTATGTAATGTTTCATGTACACTATGATTTAATCACCTAGCTATCTCATGATAGGATCAAACATGAACACTTAGTAAATAAACTAAGGATTGTGAGCCAAGAAGACTGCTGGAATGCTTGTTATATTTAAAGTATGCAAGTTGGCACATGGTTTGTTTAAGCCCTGAGATCTTTGTGCAATATAGTGAATTATTTTATTGCAATGTGTCCCCGTGATTCCTTTATGGCAGATGAGGCTACGAATTAATTTGGTAAATGCAACCCTAAATTGATGAAGTAGGAACTTGAGTTATTCCTAGGTTGGTTGGATTGGAGCTATGATAGTTCATGAGTATTTCTGTTTGACATGTATGTTTGCATAGTTGAAAGTGTGTACATAATTAGTTTTAATATTAATCATATATGCACAATATATCAGAAACAAGTTAGGAAAATTGATTAAAGAAGTTATTCCAACCTATACAAAATGCTTTTGTCTCACTTATCTACCTAATATCATGGAATTTCTGATATTGCTCATACCGGATCTTGTATCTGACCCTTGTTTGCTTATGGCATCTGGGGTGTCTCATTAAAATGGGGCAGCCTCTCATGCTCTTTCAGGGAATGCTGGTTCTAAATAGGAAGCTGCTATGGCTAGTGAGAATGTTTGGATAAGCATGCTAAATTAGAATTAAATAAGAGCTTAGAATGAACTAATTGCATGTAATCTTGGAAGCTTTATAATTCTGATTTTGTTGTTATGTAATGATCTTGAATGTTTGGATTTTATTTAGTTGTTTTAATTGAATTCTGGTAATGTATTGAGGTTGGAAAAACCAAAGACTTAGTTGAATCTTATTCAAGAAAATATATTTGAGTATTATGGTAGAAATCTGTAGATGATATATGCCTATATTTGTGAAATGGATATATATATATATATATATATATTTGTATTAGTCAATCTTGAGTCACCTAAAAGCTTTAAGTTTTGAGGTTAAAATCTGAGTTTGGTTAAGAATATTCTTTAAAGAGTTTTGTGTCTATATGCTGAAGTATTTTGATAAAAGAAGTTATGTATTTTTGAACACTGGATTATGATGTGTATATGTCCTAAGGGATTTTCAAGTATCTTGTATCTGGATTGACATTGTAATGGTCAGGCATTAAGGTTTGGGACAACCTAGCCATAAGGTTAACCTACCTCAAAAGGAATGAGGTCTGGTTGATCTAGATGACCAGAGTTTTTGGTTTAAAGGAAGAAAATACACTTTGTAAAATCTGAAGCTTTCTTTGCAAATACATGTATAAAGACAAGGTCAAATATTTAAGCCATTCACTTGTATTTTTGAGTAGCATTCTTAGTTCAGAAGGCTCAACACATCTGATATGCACACATACCACATAGACTTCACTCATGCTTTATGACCATAAATTCTGGATTTCCTAAACCTACAAGACCAACCCTTAAATTAGTACAAAACTGAGGTAACTCAGGGATTAGGGGATGGATTTGACTAGGGGAAACACAACAATATAACTGTGAAAGAATCACTTAACTGCTTGGGTTTTAAATATTAAAGAAGTTGTGGTAAAGATCACTCATGTTGAAAATGATAAATGTATATATCATTTTCTCTCTGGCTTTGATCAAATATCAAATAATTAAACTAAAATTATGATGGCTTGCTATATAATCTAAGATCACCTTGCTAAGTTAAACTAACAGGCAAACACCAAAAGAATGATCAAAATTACTAGGCATAAATCATATGTAATTATAAGATTCACTCTCATGACCCAAATATCAAAACAAAAGAAAATGAGCTATGTACTGATTGACTAGAAATTTCAAATTCAATCAGAATGTACTCTTGCTTACCAACACTCTGATCCAAGCAAGAGGGTCACATACATCTTCATATGTGTGTGAATATTTATTAATGAACTGATATAAATATATTAGTGGGAAAATTAGGATCCTGGATAATTTAATAGAAAGGCTAAATGACTCTAGGAAATTTATTAGTGTAAAAAAAATCCTAGTAAAAATTAAGTAATAAATAGGGTCATTTCATTTGGTATCAGAGCTATGTTAAAACTATACATAGCTAAGAATGATTGTATTGATTGATTGAAGTACTATAACCATATGTATGTATTGATTGTTTGAGTAAAATAATAATTCAGATAGAAAGTTATAGCAAAAGAAAAATACTCATGATAAACTAACTCTATCTACCCATACCCTAGTTATCAAATCATGGTAGGAAGAGGATCTCATCACAATGCAGGATCAAGTGCACCACAAATGCTTGATATGCAATATTTTATGAGGGCTTTAAGGGATGGAGTAGGACAGAGACTTGAGAACCCACATGAGGAACTCTCAAAATTATTAAAGACTTATACCAATTTGGGAGGTAAGAGCTTTGAAGGGACTGAAACTGTGATGGAAATTCAAGCATGGTTGAGAACACTGGACAGAATTTTCAATGACATGCAATTGGATGATCAAAGGAAGAGGCAAGTGGCCTCAAGACAACTGAAAGGTGTGGCTTTAAGCTGGTGGGAGGTAGTCATAGCTGGGAGGATTGAGAATGAAATCACTTGGAATCAATTCAAGGAGATGTTGGAAGCTAGATTTGTTCCAGCATCAGCCAAAACTCTATTGCTTGAAGAATTCATCAGACTTAGGCAGGGAACCTTTAATGTGACTGAGTATACTCAAAGGTTTGAGGGCTTGTCTAAGTATGGAGCTATGCTTGTGGCTGATGAGGCATCAAAGAATGATAGGTATATTAAGGGTTTGAACCCAGGACTTAGTAGAGCTATGTTGCCATATGCAGATAAAACCATTTATCAAGTCATTGATCTAGCCTTAAAGTTCGAGCAACATGACAAGGAGAGGGAGAAGTATAGGAGTTTTAAGAAAAAAAACAACAAGAAAAATAAGGGAAGGTATCACCCCTATGAAAAGAAGAAGGAGGAGAGAGAAAGCAAGAAAACCAATGATACTAAGACCACTGATACAAAGAGGAAAATAGTGTGTCATCATTGTGGAAAAGAAGGACATATCAAACCTAGATGCCCAGAATTGAAGGGAGGAGCTTTCAAGTGCTACCTATGTGGGAAGGAGGGACATATCAAGAGGAATTGCCTGAGTATAAACAGCAAGGGAAGCTAGCAAGTTTGGAGAGCAAAAGCAAATCCACAGTAGAGGCTATTGCAGAAAATCATGGTCAAGTGGAAGGTACCTTATTTATTTGTACCCTACCTATATCAGTAGTGTATGATACAGGGGCAACACATTCTTTGATTTCCCATGAATTAGTTACATTGCTTAAATTAGATTGCACACTGGTCGAAACCCCTTTGTTAGTGCAAAGCCCATTAGGAAGTTCTAGTGTTTTAAACATGATTTGTGTGGATGTGGAATTAAACATAGGAGGAAATGTTTTTATTTCCAATTTATATGTTTTAAATTACCCAAATATAGGTGTTATATTGGTGTAGACTGGTTAAGGAAATACAAAGCCATAATTAATTTAGACTCATCCACCTTATCATTACAAAATTCTAGAGGCCAAAGAATCACAATTTTGTGTGAAGTGGCCAAAGAAAGGAAATTATATCATTTGATTGACTTAGAGAAGGATTCCAGTGAGCCTTCTATTGAAGAAATCCCCATAATTAACAAATACTTGGATGTATTTGGAGAGGTTAATGGTGTTCCACACCACAGACCAGTGGAATTTCATATTAGACTCATACCAGGAGCAAGTCCAATTATTAAGAACCCCACTAGGATGGGGCCAAGTGAGTTGAAAGAGCTAAAGAAGCAGCTAGAAGAAATAGAATGTAAAGGGTTTATAAGACCAAGTAATTCATGCTGGGGTGCTCCAGTAGTGTTTGTAAGAAAACATGATGGTACTTTAAGGATGTGTATAGACTACAGAGAGCTGAACAAGGTTACAATAAAAAACAAGTACCCCTTACCTAGAATTGATGATCTCTTTGATCAACTTAGTGGAGCAAAAATATTTTCTAGGTTAGATTTGGCATCTGGATTCCATCAGATGAAGGTAGAGGACTCAAGTGTTAAGTATACAGCCTTTAACACTAGGTATGGTTTATATGAATTTCTTGTCATGCCATTTGGGTTGACAAATGCCCCATCATACTTTGTAGACTTGATGAATAGGATATTCAGGGATTATCTAGACAAGTTTGTATTGATTTTTATTGATGATATTTTGATCTATTCTAAAACAGTAGAGGAACATGAAAATCACTTACACCTTGTTTTGTCTAGATTAAGAGAAAAAGATTTAAAAGCAAAGTTTTCTAAGTGTGCATTTTGGAAAGAAGAAGTGAATTTCCTTGGGCATGTTATATCTGCCAAAGGCATTTTAGTGAACCCCAATAAAATTGTAGCTATCCAAGCATGGAAGAGGCCAAGCACAGTAGGAGAAGTTAGGTCATTTATGGGGATGGAAGGGTATTATAGAAGATTTATAAAGGATTTTTCTAAGATGTCATCACCTCTTACCAACCTAACTAGAAAGAACCAACACTTTATCTGAACTAAGAAATGTGAGCAAGCCTTTAGTAAAATCAAGGAGGCCTTAGTCAATGTACCAGTGTTGAGAGTACCAGAGGGAAATGAGGGTTTGATTGTTTATACTGATGCAAGTGGTTCGGGGCTAGGAGCTGTATTGATGCAGCAAGATCAAGTTATAGCCTATGCATCAAGACAATTGAAGCCACATGAATCAAGGTATGCAACCCATGATCTTGAGTTGACAGCAGTGGTATATGCACTAAAGCTCTGGAGACATTATCTTCTAGGTGCTAAGTTTATTTTATACACTGACCATAAAGCATTGAAATATCTCTTTTCACAAAAAGATTTGAATATGAGGCAGCATAGATGGGTTGAGTTTCTAGCAGCATATGATTTAGACATACTTTATACTCTAGGAAAAGCTAATAAGGTTGTAGATGCTTTGAGCAGGCAGCATGCAAAAGTAGCCATGTTAATGATAGAAGAGTTTAGAAATTTATCTCTACTTATTGATTTGGAAATTGAGGAAAACAATGAGGTGAACATGGAAATGATTGAAGAAGGGAGTAAAGGAAAATTAAGTTTGATAACTTTGCAATCAGATTTAATTTTGAAAGTGGGGAAAATGCAAGAGGAAGATCCAGATTTATTAGAAAAGAAAACTCTGATAGAAAAAGGAGAAGAAGTAGCAAACTACCATACTGATAAGAATGGTTACTTAAGGAATAAAGGTAGGATATGTGTTCCAGAAAATATAGAATTGAAGGAGGAAATACTTAGAGAACATCATAGGAGTAAATACTCCATACATCCAGGCAGCACCAAGATGTACCAAAACTTGAAGAGGGATTATTGGTGGAAAGGGATGAAAGTAGATGTAGCCAAGCATGTTGCAAAGTGTATGACTTGCCAACAAGTCAAGGCAGAAACTCAAAGACCCTCAGGCCTATTGCAACCCCTAAGTATACCACAGTGGAAGTGGGAAGATATATCTATGGATTTCATAGATGGTCTGCCTAGATCAAAGAGAGGAAATACAAGCATTTGGGTAGTAGTTGATAGATTGACTAAAGTGGCACACTTTATACCAGTGAAGGCAGAAAGAAATGCACCTAAACTAGCTCAAATATTCATGAAAGAAGTAGTAAGGTTGCATGGAATTCCTAAAACTATAGTGAGTGATAGGGACACAATCTTTACATCCAGATTTTAAAAGAGCTTTCAAGAAACCATGGGGAGTGATTTATGCTTGAGTACTGCATACCACCCCCAATCAGATGGTCAAACTGAGGTAATAAACAAAGTTATGGAGGATTTGTTGAGGGCATGAGCATTAGACTTTGGAGGTAATTGGGAAGATCACCTCCACTTGGCAGAATTTACATATAACAATAGTTATCAAAGCACTATAGGCATGGCACCATTTGAAGCCTTGTATGGCAAACTATGTTTGTCACCAATATGTTGGGTTGAAGCAGGAGAAAGGGCTGTCTTAGGGCCTGAGTATGTTAAAGAGACTACAGAGAAAATTGAGCTTGTGAGAAGAAGAATGGCAGCAGCTCAAGATAGGCAAAAGAAGTTTGCAGATGTAAGGAGGAAGCAGGTAGAATATGAAGTTGGTGATTATGTTTTCATCAAAGTTTCACCTATGAAGAAGGTGTTGAGGTTTGGCAAGCAGGGAAAACTTACCCCAAGATATGTTGGACCTTACAAGATTTTGGAAAGAGTAGGTTCATTAGCATACAAGTTGGAGCTACCAGAAGAGATGAGTGCAATGCACAATGTATTTCATGTATCACAACTTAGGAGATGGGTGCATGATAAAGAGGAGATTCTGGAGAAACCCACTCAAGTTCAAATAAATCCTGACTTGGTCTATGAGAAAGAACCAGTGGGGAATTTAGCTAAAGAGGAAAAGAAGTTGAGGAGCAAAACTCTGAAATTGGTGAAGGTTCAATGGAGCCTGGACCCTAATGATTGTACATGGGAGTTAGAGGATAAGGTAAAGATGGATTACCCAAAGCTTTTTGCAGTGGAAGGTAAATTCTAATTTCCTAAAAAGTTTAATATGTATGGTTGTTTTGACTGAATTGTTTGCTTGTGCAATATTTGATAAATTTTATAAAAATCTGGAAATATTTAAAGTAAAAATGAGAAAATTGTGAGGACACAATTCCTAAAAAGGTGGGGTGATTGTAATACCCCAGAAATTCATGAAACCTTATTTTGGTTGAATTTTTGAAAATATATGAATTTAATTGTATAGGAATGCATGGAATTAATTGTGTGTAAGTGTGTGTAAGTGTGTGCACGTTTACACTGATATGGCACAAGAAAGAACCCCAAATTTCCTAAAACCAAAATAAGAATTAAAAAGCATTACAAACATGATTTTGTAATGAAAATTATCAAACCAGGTATGGATATTTGATTTCTGGATTATATGAATTATTTTAGAAAATAAGACAAAGCAAGTTTTGTTTAAACCAGTAAACAGATTTTACTTAATCTAAACCCAGGATAAATTAGATAATCATTTGAAACATGTATGCACCTATATGTGTATGTCTTTCTGAAACTAAGGAGGAGTTAAGTAAGCCTAGAAAAGAGATATATATATATATATATATATATATGCATATGTACATTTCTATAAGTACTGAAAGTATTAAAAAGAAATAAGCAAGGGAAAGCATAACATTAAAATAGCAAAAGACATATTGCAAGCAAAACAATTGCTTTAGGCAGAAAATAGAAAGGAGGATTTTTAGGAAATAAACAAGTGACAATGTCACACAATTATCATGGCTTAGGAAATATTCTGGAAAAGTAAAAGGGGAGGTAAGTATCACATATGGCCGGGGTATTAAGGGTGAAAATAAGCAAATCTGAAATGCAAAATGCATGAGTATTGGCCAGGGTAGGAATGAGATTTTACATTTGTAAAACCCTAGAAAACCTCTCTTATAAATCCAAGTTTAAACCAGAAAAATCACTATCTACCCGAGGCATTTAAGAAAACAAAGAAGAAAAATATTGCAAGAAGAAAGGCAAAGTTTCAAAGGGTTTCTTTTCTGGATTAAGCAAGAGGAACATTTTTCTGTGAGTAATCTCACTAAATCCCATGGCATTAAGTCCTGTTATAAGGCAGCCAAGTTCATGTTATTTTCTATATATTTCTGATTTAATTACTATAGTTTTAATGGATGTCTTAATGGGTGTTTATGAATGCCTTTGATTGTTTTGATGGCTGAGTATTTGCTCTGTTTGGTTACACCCAGAAATATTAAAGTATG
Source organism: Allium fistulosum (assembly GCA_030737815.1). Lineage (NCBI taxonomy): Eukaryota > Viridiplantae > Streptophyta > Magnoliopsida > Asparagales > Amaryllidaceae > Allium > Allium fistulosum. The sequence goes on along the minus strand of CM060906.1, from coordinate 945,949,184 downwards.
AAATCATGAAAGTAAATAGAGAATACCTGTAACTGGTTTAGACATGGCATGGAAAATACAGAAATCAAAATGTGTATGAGTTGCATTACACTTGTGTAAGTGCTGAGGCTCAAATGAAAGATTCAAGGGTGCAATGGAAATATCCAAAGTGCTGAACCCTTGATCAAATAGAAAACCTGTGAGCCAGAAATCTTGTTTAAGCTAGGTCTTGAATTTAGTTCAAACATGGTTGCTTATGAAACAATAATAACTCACATGCCTAGTCTCTATTCACAGTTGTAAATATTCTTGTATTTTCTTTAAGCCAGAATATTTGAAAAAATGATTTCCCATGGATATGAATGTTAGCTTGTTTCTGAAGTATGCCTGCAAGTTTTATGTAATGTTTCATGTACACTGTGATTTAATTACCTAGCTATCTCATGATAGGATCAAAAATGAACACTTAGTAAATAAACTAAGGATTGTGAGCCAAGAAGACTGTTGGAATGCTTGTTATATTTTAAGTATGCAAGTTGGCACATGGTTTGTTTAAGCCCTGAGATCTTTGTGCAATATAGTGAATTATTTTATTGCAATGTGTCCCCGTGATTCCTTTATGGTAGATGAGGCTAGGAATTAATTTGGTAAATGCAACCCTAAATTGATGAAGTAGGAACTTGAGTTATTCCTAGGTTGGTTGGATTGGAGCTATGATAGTTCATGAGTATTTCTGTTTGACATGTATGTTTGCATAGTTGAAAGTGTGTACATAATTAGTTTTAATATTGATCATATATGCACAATATATCAGAAACAAGTTAGGCAAATTGATTAAAGAAGTTATGCCAACCTATACAAAATGCTTTTGTCTCACTTATCTACTTAATATCATGGAATTTCTGATATTGCTCATACCAGATCTTGTATCTGACCCTTGTTTGCTTATGGCATCTGGGGTGTCTCATTAAAATGGGGCAACCTCTCATGCTCTTTCAGGGAATGTTGGTTCTAAATAGGAAGCTGCTATGGCTAGTGAGAATGTTTGGATAAGCATGCTAAATTAGAATTAAATAAGAGCTTAGAATGAACTAATTGCATGTAATCTTGGAAGTTTTATAATTCTGATTTTTTTTTTGTAATGATCTTGAATGTTTGGATTTTATTTAGTTGTTTCAATTGAATTCTGGTAATGTATTAAGGTTGGAAAAACCAAAGACTTAGTTGAATCTTATTCAAGAAAATATATTTCAGTATTATGGTAGAAATCTGTAGATGATATATGCATATATTTGTGAAATGGATATATATATATATATATATATTTGTATTAGTCAATCTTGAGTCACCTAAAAGCTTTAAGTTTTGAGGTTAAAATCTGAGTTTGGTTAAGAATATTCTTTAAAGAGTTTTGTGTCTATATGCTGAAGTATTTTGATAAAAAAAGTTATGTATTTTTGAACACTGGTTTATGATGTGTATATGTCCTAAGGGATTTTCAAGTATCTTGTATTTGGATTGACATTGTAATGGTCAGGCATTAAGGTTTGGGACAACCTAGCCATAAGGTTAACCTACCTCAAAAGGAATGAGGTCTGGTTGATCTAGATGACCAGAGTTTTTGGTTTAAAGGAAGAAAATACACTTTGTAAAATCCGAAGCTTTCTTTGCAAATACATGTATAAAGACAAGGTCAAATATTTAAGCAATTCACTTGTATTTTTGAGTAGCATTCTTAGTTCAAAAGGCTCAACACATCTGATATGCACACATACCACATAGACATCACTCATGCTTTATGACCATAAATTATGGATTTCCTAAACCTACAAGACCAACCCTTAAATTAGTACAAAACTGAGGTAACTCAGGGATTAGGGGATGGATTTGACTAGGGGAAACACAACAATATAACTGTGAAAGAATCACTTAACTGCTTGGGTTTTAAATATAAAAGAAGTTGGGGGTAAAGATCACTCATGTTGAAAATGATAAATGTATATATCATTTTCTCTCTGGCTTTGATCAAATATCAAATATTTAAACTAAAATTATGATGGCTTGCTATATAATCTAAGATCACCTTGCTAAGTTAAACTAACAGGAAAACACCAAAAGAATGATCAAAATTACTAGGCATAAATCATATGTAATTATAAGATTCACTCTCATGACCCAAATATCAAAACAAAAGAAAATGAGCTATGTACTGATTGACTAGAAATTTCAAATTCAATCAGAATGCACTCTTGCTTACCAACACTCTGATCCAAGCAAGAGGGTCACATACATCTTCATATGTGTGTGAATATTTATTAATGAATTGATATAAATATATTAGTGGTAAAATTAGGATCCTGGATAATTTAATAGAAAGGCTAAATGACTCTAGGAAATTTATTAGTGTAAAAAAAAATCCTAGTAAAAATTAAGTAAATAAATAGGGTCATTTCACCTGCTCATCATTCCGACTCAGGTGAGAGGACTACAGCGCAGGAATCTGAGAGGCCTGTCATTAATGTTATCACAGGGGGTCCTCACCCAGCGGGTAGAAGTTGGAGTGAGATGGAGAGATATGCTCACGCTTTGAGATATGCCCCGGCGGAAGAAAATGTTTTTGTCTTGGAAGATGCTGCACCTTTAAAACAGCAAAGAACTTTTAACGATGACATCATATTCCGGGCTAGAGACTCTGTTGGTGTTGAGGCTCCCACCATGGATCCTTTGGTGATATCTGCAGGCATCGGATCAGCCATTGTAAGAAGGGTGCTTGTTGACTGCGGCGCCTCTTGCAATGTCCTCTTCAGAAAGACATTTGATCAGATGAAAATTCCCATGGCTGATGTCCAAGCTTCTTCATAGAAAATTGTTGGGTTCACTGGAGAACCAAAACAGCCTATTGGGACTATTGACTTATTTGTAGAGCTCGGAGAAGGGGAAAAGAAGGTGGTCCGAAAACAAACTTTTGTGATTGTTGATGAATTCTCCACTTACAATACCTTCTTGGGTCGACCGACTCTTTCCGCATTCAAGGCCATTCTCGCCCCATGGTGCTTGACTATGAAGTTCCCCACCGATAATGGTGTCGGTGTTGTGAAGGGGGACTAAAATGCTGGGCGAGAATGCTATCTTATAGAGTTACGGGAAAGAAAGAAAAGAGAAATGGGTAAGGGTGCGGCAGCTCCGCTCCGCATCAAAGAGCCCACTTTGTAGCAATTACGGGGTGGACCCTACACTAGTGAGCATAGTGATGCACGAAAAGAGATTGATCCCAGAAAAACCAATGCAGGGGAGAGTAGAGTGGTGCCGGTGGAAGTGACGGTGCCAATACCTGTTGACCTGAATGATCCAAACAAGGTGCTGAATGTGGGTTCACAACTCGGTGTGACGGTTTAGAATATGCTGATATCATTCTTGAAAGCAAACCTGGATGTATTCGCTTGGAGTCATGCCGACATGTGTGGAATATCTCCAGAAATCGCAATGCATGCTTTGAATATTGATCCAAAATTCACACCCGTAAAGCAGAAATGAAGAACCCAGGGTCCTGAAAGGTCGACAGCATTAAAAGAAGAAGTAGATCGGCTCATGGAAAATGGCTTCATCAGAGAATCCACTTATCCAAATTGGGTTTCTAATCCAGTGTTGGTTAAAAAAGCAAATGGGAAGTGGAGAGTATGCATCGACTTTTCAGACTTGAATAAAGCATGCCCCCAAAGACTGTTTCCCGTTGCCCAGGATTGCTCAGTTGGTGGATGGAACAGCCGGGCATGAATTATTGTCTTTTATGGATGCTTACTCAGGATATAATCAAATCATTATGCATGAGCCAGATCAGGAGGACACGAGCTTCATCACTGATGTTTGACTTTACTGCTATAAAGTCATGCCCTTCGGACTAAAGAACGCGGGGGCAACTTATCAAAGACTTGTTAATGCCATGTTCAAACCCCAGATTGGCAAGACTATGGAAGTATATGTTGATGATATGTTAGTGAAATCTAAGAAGGCAGTAGACCACATGGATCATTTGGCAGAAATGTTCGCGGTCCTCCGAAAGTATGGGATGAAGCTAAATCCTCTGAAATGTTCATTCGGGGTAGAGTCCGGAAAATTCTTGGGTTTCATTGTGAGTGCTAGGGGCATCAAAGCTAATCCTGCTCAGATTACTGCTTTAAGAGAAGTCAAAGCCCCTAGAACAAAGAAGGAATTGCAAAGTCTCAATGGGAAAGTCGCTGCTTTGAGTCGGTTTATTTCCAGGGCCACTGATAAATGCATTACCTTCTTTGACGCTCTAAAGAAAGGAAAGAAAAACTTTGAATGGACTCCTGAATGTCAGAAAGCTTTTGATGAACTGATTCGTCACAAGGAAATGCCTCCAGTACTTTCTCAGCCCAGCAATGGTGAAGATCTTTTTATATACTTAGCGGTTTCATCTCATGCTCTCAGTGCAGCATTGGTATGGGAAGACGCAAAAGTTCAGCGCCCGGTTTATTACATCAGCAAAAGATTCACTGGGGCAGAGATGAATTATTCAAAGCTGGAAAAGCTCGCCTACTGTCTGTCGATTGCGTCCAAAAAGTTGAGGCCATATTTCCAGGCTCATCCTATTAAAGTCCTCACTGATCAACCTCTAAATCAAGTCCTATTTCGCCCTGAAACTTCGGGTCGTCTTCTGAAGTGGAATATCGAACTCAGCCAATACGATATCACCTACCATCCCCGAAGAGCAATCAATACAAGCTTTAGCAGATTTCATTGTAGAATACACAAATAAAGGTGGCAGTGAGGAAGAGGTGACCGATGACATCCCGATCCGATGGAAATTATATGTTGATGGTGCAAGAAATGACTATAATTTCGGAGCTGGGGTTGTGCTTGAAACCCCCGAAGGGCGGTCATTGTGCTATGCATTGAGATTATAATTTCCTTCAACAAATAATGAAGCAGAATATGAAGCTCTTGTTGCCGGCTTAAAGATTGCTAAAGAACTGAACATCAAAGTATTGCAGATCTTCAGTGATTCCCAGCTTATTGTATGCCAAGTTAAGAAAGAGTTTCAAACTAAAAGAGGAAATCTGCCTGCTTACTTGTCAAAGGCCTGGGAGCTTCTCGATGATTTTGATCATTATACAATAAGCCATATATCCCGGGAAGAGAACATGAAGGCAGATTCTCTCGCAAAATATTCAAGCTCTGGCGAAGCTCAATTATTGGGATTGGTCCCTGTAGAAGTCTTGTCAGCTCCAAGTACTGATGAGATGGATATTGACTGGATTATGGCTATATCTCAAGAGCAGGAGTCGTGGATGACCCCGATCAAGGAATATCTACTCAACGGCTCCCTGCCAGAAAACTCAAAAGAGCGCCAGAAGCTGTTAAGAAAAGCCCCGAGATATGTAATTCAAGACGGCCATTTGTACAGACGAGGATTCTCGATGCCATTACTCCGATGTGTAACCAAGGAAGAGGCTAAGACAATTTTAGCTGAGGTGCACGGAGGAGAGTGTGGGGATCATTTAGGTGGCCAAATTCTTGCAAAGAAAATTCTCCGCTATGGGTATTTTTGGCCAGATATTAATCGAGATGCTGCTAGCTACTCCCGAAAGTGTGACAGATGCCAGAGATTTGCAAAAATCCCAAGAGCACCTTCCACCGAGCTAACACAGATGGTCAGTCCATGGCCATTCGCCATTTGGGGGATAGATCTCATTGGGCCTTTGCCGATGGCCAAGTCCGGAATCAAATATGCTATTGTTGCTGTTGATTATTTTACTAAATGGAATCTTGTCTCTCAACAAAAAAGTTGGTGGGACCACCGAAGGGGCACCTTCCCAAAGTGAAGGTTCCAGGCCCTTGCTAGTTAATTGTGATCGTTTGTGCAAACAAACATCCAGTTAGGTAGTTTGCGTCTGCTCCATGGATCCACTTAACTGTGAGATGCAACCTTCCTGGCAAACGAAACAAAAAAGCCCTCTTCGGAGGCACACTTCTACTCTCAAGGGAAGATCAATTTCTCCATAATGAGAATATTCTTCCCCAAAAAAATTTGAAGTGCCAAAGAAAGCCCTCCAACGAGGCACACCGAAAAATGAAATGTTTTTCTCAAACAAAATGGTTGGTGGAACTACCGAAGGGGCACCTTCCCAAAATGAAGGCACCAGGCTCTTGGTAACAAATTATGATCATCCGTACAAACGAACATCCAATTAGGTAGCATGCGTCCGCTCCGTGGATCCACTTAACTGTGAGATGCAACCTTCATGGCAAACGAAACAAAAAAGCACTCTTCGGAGGCACACTTCTACTCTCAAGGGAAGATCAATTTCTCCATAATGAGAACATTCTTCCCAAAAAAAGTTGAAGTGCCAAAGAAAGCCCTCCAACGAAGCACGCCGAAAAATGAAATGTTTTTCCTCAAACAAAAAGGTTGGTGGAACCACCGAAGAGGCACCTTCCTAAAATGAAGGCAACAGGCCCTTGCTAACAAATTGTGATCGTCCGTACAAACGAACATCCAATTAGGTAGCTTGCGTCCGCCCCGTGGATCCATTTAACTGTGAGAAGTAACTTTCAGGCAAACAAAAAAGCCCTCTTCAGAGGCACACTTCTACTCTCAAGGGAAAATCAATTTCTCTATAATGAGAACATTCTTCCCCAAAAAAGTTGAAGTGCCAAATAAAGCCCTTTAACGAGGCACGCCCAAAAATGAAATGTTATCTCTTGAAAAAGTCGTTGATGGAACCACCGAAGGGGCACCTTCTGAAAAAGAAGGTTCTAGGCCGCAGCCAACTGCTCGCGATCGTTTGTGCAACAAATATCCGATAAAGCAGTTGATGCCTGTCCCGTGGGCTCACTTAGAGATGAGATATAACTTTCTGGCAAACAAATCAAAGCCTTCTTCGGAGGCCCGCTTCACCGCGTAGGGGAATCCACTTCTCAAAAATAAAAGTGACCATCTCCGAAAGTTGAAGAGTAAAAACTTTTCCTAAAAAAAACAAAAAACTTCTCCGATACAAGGCACACTCTACTAGAGCAGAATAATATTTCCTCAAAATGGAAGAATTATTCTCCAAAGTAAGAGTACAAGTCTTTTCAAAATGGAGAAGATTGCAATAAGTCGTGGTATAGGGGCAATATAGCTACATTAATAAAAGCAACGCTCAAGCAGCATACCACGAGCTTACTGCAGTATCATACAAAGAAAATAAAGAAACTTGTGTGAAAATAAGGAATAAATGCATTCACAAATACAGACAAAAGATTGTACAAGTAAAAAGAGTCATTCTATTCCATACTATAAAAGATTTGTATACATGTGCAGGCTTCAAAAAGCGGGGCCCGGTACCCGCACAATCTCCGGTCGATACAAGTCTTTAGATACAAGCAAAAAGCGAAAAAGCAGAACAAGAAGGATAAAACCAGACTCATTACTTCTTCTTCCCGCCGCCTTTGGAGCCCTCGCCTGGCCTAATGGTTAACTTCCTAAGTCGGCCTGAACGAGTCGGGGAAGAAGGAGAAAGAGGTGAAATTGGGTCCCCTTCCGCTTTCTCATCGCTAGCAGAAGTGCCCTTCTTTTTCTTCGAAATTCCACGCTTTCCCCTCTTCTTTGAAGAAGATTCGCTGCCCGGAGTGATAAGATCAATCAGCTTTGTATCATCGGCAGTAAATTTCTCCGGGGTCCTCTCACCCTCCTCAAGTTCTTTAGCTTTCTGCTTTTGTGAAGCGGCCGGGTCATCTAAGCCATGAAGAGCTCCTATTTGTCCTTCTTGCGACCCCGGTTGAGAAGCAGAAGAAGGAGTAACTTAAAGAGGTGGAGGGGCAACAGCTGGAGGAGGCGAAGCCTGTACAACACTTGTTGTTTTCACTACAGAAGAAGAAAAGTTAAACATCAGTATTCCTCGCAAAGAGAGGAGATAGTGGCACGTCGAGGCTTAAGTAATAAGTAAGAAGTTCATCGAGCTCATGTGAAGCAAACGAGTAGTCCACTTGAGATGGATCAGTGTTGAAGTTACCTGGAGAGATTGGCTTTATCACGTCAATTTCAAAATCTTGGGCTTTGGTGTCTTCTCGGGCCTCGTCGTCGGCATGAGCAGTTGTAGTTTCGGTTTCGGCTTTGGCAAGAGGCGGAGAGTGGGAACTGGAGCCAATAATATCGATGTCGACCGAAGCCAAAGGACGAGTTGGGTCAGCCAAAGGTGCCTTCCCTAGATGCTCTCCTTCCACCGCTTTGGTTCGTTCCTTGGCAAGTTGTTCTTTCCCTCTAGCAAGGGCGGCATGACCCTCATCATCCAAATAATAAGCCTCAAGATCCTCCTCAGCATAGCCAGTGTCTCTAAGCATTTCAACTGCTGCCTCCCACACTTTAGCCAGGGTAACCTCATACTTTGGGCCCAAAAATGAAAGACTGCCACGCCCCCAAGAAGCTGAGAACATAAAACTCGAATAGAGTGGAGCTAACGTTGGCCTTAGTCGCCTCATGTGAGTGTTCAGCTGCTGCTTTTCCAGCGATGGCCTCATCATGCTCCTTTTCAGCCTTAGAAAGCTGGGCCTTTAACATTGTAATCTCCAACTCTTGGGAGTTAGTCTTTTCCCACAGCTGAGCAGCATCATTGCGGTATATTTCCACGATTTTCCGCTCCGCCTCAAGTTTAGCCTCAACATCTCATTGAGTAGCGTGGGCGTCTCTTACTTGCTTTTGAAGAACCTCTTCCTTTTGAGTATAAGAAGTGGAAGAGGTGGCAAGATCATCTTTAAGCTTCTTCATTTCAGCCTCAAGTTCCTCGTTATAGGCGGTGATGCTCTTCATCTCCGTATCATGCTGATCAAGAACTTTTAGCCACTCAGACTTATCGCATTCCATGGTCGGCATAGCCTCGAGATTTAAACGATTTACTCTTTGAAGCTCCTCAACTAGTTTTTGCCAACCGGACATTCTTTCAATATCAAGCTTGACAGCGTCGAGATTTCTTAACATGGCCTGTTTATCAATTGGAACCAAGTCTAGATCGAAACGTACTCCTTTCAAACACCAATGCGGAAATCGGCTTTGGAGTGCAGACGGAGGCTTCTCAACTTGAAAAGGAGGCCTATTAATGATTGCTTGAATTTCAGCTCTTTTAAGGGCAGTAGAGCTAGAAGGGATATCTAGAGAGATAGAAGCAGCAGGCACTTTAGAAATTTCAGATGTAGACTTTTAGATAAGCTTGGCTCTCTTGCTTGAATCTTCAGCTACATGACTCTTCCCCTTATCGTCATGAGACTTTCTCTTATGGGAGTCGTCATCCCTCTGGTAAGAGTCATGTCGGTCGTCTCTTCTTCCATAATGCTCCTCATAAGCCTGCCTTTCGCGAGCTTTCCTAGCTGCTCTTTCCTCATCAGTCCCCCTAGGGGCAGGAAGATAGTGCCTGGGGTCATAAGAATCATGCCTCGCATAGCATTGAAAGTCATCGTAATATGAGCTGCTGCGTCCCATGGGAGAACCTGAAAGTGAAGAAGAGACAAAATTTAGAAATCTTCGAAATAAAGAAGCTAAGTGCGCATAATTGCCAAAAATCCTAAGTGTGTGTGTGGCGTGTGAACTACGCGCGTCAAGCTACAAACCACTCTTTGGCTTAGGAGTGATGTCGGCTTTTGTAGCAGGAGTCAACTCTTGGGTTGATGGAATTGATCGCAGGATGGATGTCGCTTCGATTGCTGGAGAAACAAGCTTAGAAGTGGTGGTGTCATCTTTAAAGAGCTCATGGGAAGTCACCATAAGATCGCTCAATCCTCCAAAGATATCATCACCATCATGCCCAACGGAATGGGTCATATCAGCAGTGCCCTCTTCAGCACGTTTTACATTCTTCGTAACGGAACTTTCTTTCTCAGCTCCCTCATCAGCTTCTCTAGTAGCCTTCCCAGAATGTTGAGAAAATTCCTCTTCTTCAATAACTGGGGGAAGTTTAGATTTGCCAGATAACCACACACCGTCAGCGGAACTGGAGCATTTCACTAATGAAGTCTCTACAATAGGTTCCTTCGGTGCGAATTCCTTTGCGGAGGCTGGGGCATCTGACACTTCTGCTTGAGAATTGGGGGCATCATGGGACTGAATGGATCGAGAAGAGTGCAAGAGTCCGAATTGGTGAAAAAATTCATTCCTCTGTAGAAACTTAATACTTCTCTCTTTGATAGCTACGGCACTCAATCTTTCAAAATTCGATTTGTGACTAGAATCTTTAGAGGGAGGAGGAAGTGCTGCAAAAGTAAAGAATGAAGTTAGCACTTGACGACTCGAATTTTGAAAGGCTCAGAAATGAAGTAAACGGAGATAGGTAGTCTTACTTCCTACTCTCCAGATACCGTAGAATCCCGAGGGGCAACGGACAAAGAAGAACTGGTTTAAAAACCCGTGAGCGCTCTCGGGCAGATCCGTAATCAGCTTGTGGTTTCTTGCGCTCCTTACAAGAGTACTGGAAGGGTGATCTTTGTTCCTCCCGAATGAACATAAATAGCAGATCTCCTCAAAGCTTGGGAGGTGGTTAAGCGTCCTCCTAAATAGTACGCACAACCCCATCAAAATGGCATAGCCATTAGGGTGCAACTGGAATGGAGAAATAGTTAGTCGAAGGAGTGTTCTAAGAAAATCGTTGAAGTGAGGAATAGCTCCATTCAGACACATTTGACGATTGACTGCAATGAAGCCAGTTGGCGGCCTATCGGCAGTGTCATTTACCCCAGGAAGCAGAGCATCCGCTTCAGCAATGCCGAATTGAATACATAGCTGGCTGAAAGCCCGTTGGTTCAATGTAGTTGAAACTCTTTCCGAAGGATTCTCCAAAGGGTCAGCAATTGGGAAAACCTCATCGTCCCGCTCTACTATTACTTCTCGCACTTGTTGAGAAGCCATTCTACACAAGGAACTGGATATTCAAATATGAAGGTGCACGTTTCCTAAAAGCATGTGAAGTGTTGTGCAAAGCTATTGAAATAACAAGTAAATAAAGTAAAACTTGAAATAATACTGGTTGGCGCACGTCAATTCAGGAAGATTCAAGGCTTGTTATTGGATCAAAATTAAGTGTAGTATCAATGTAGATAATATTCAGTGATAAGTAGTTATAACTGTATGAATTTTGCGTTGATGCTTCATTTAAGTCAGTTGATTCATAGCATTTCATTTTTAATTAGATTCATATTATTTTACTTAAGTAAAATATTATCTCTTTGACCTAATCCATCACTCGATGTGGGCAGTCGATGATGAGTATATTCGTCCTAGTTTTCTGCATTATAATAACAGGTTATCAACAATCAAATGTTGGTGCAATCTGTTTAGAGGCAGTTGAAAGTTCAAGCAAGTAGATCAAGTTAAAGGTCTAGTCACCTTTTACGAATTAAGCAGTTCGATACTTTATCTTGTTCAACTTATGCTGTTCATATTGTCCAAAATCATGGAATGATAAGGCATGGGCAAGGTAGAAGGTCACGGGTTAAGGCTATAAGGCTTTAAGTCACGACAAGGCGAATGTGCTTAAGTCTTAGCTCGTCCAAGTAAAAGAACGACCTAAAGGTTATGCCATAAAAAGTTAACTCGCCTAAATTATGGTGCGACCCAAAGATGGGTCGTTAAGGGAGTTATCTCGTCTGAAGCAGTATACTATATATCCTAATTCGCTTGAGTTCTTACGTTATTCCGTAATTCGTTTGGTGTAGGCCATGTTGAATGAACTTGATTCTGACTTACTTGATTCTGACTTACTTGATGCGAGCACCTAAATAAGTCGCGTCCCCTTATGCCGTTTGTATATAGGTCTCTCCAACCTATATTAGGTCGCTGCTTCTCCCAAGTCTATCCTAAGTCGCTCCGCCTGATGCCCCAGCATATAGGTCGCCTTCCATTCCCCATAGGTCGCTGCGACCTACCAGCCAACGCAAATGGCCAAATACACTCACTATAAGCTGTAACCCGTACCCATTAGGTCGCTCGCAACCTAACTCAACTCCTAAGCCGCCCACGACCTACACCAAACGATCTAACCCCGAAACTCCCCTATAAATACCCCGCCTACTCCGCACTGAAAGGGGGGGAATTTTTGGAGCGCCAAGACTTTGTTGTTTTCACTACTTCTACACTTGCTCCAACACTTCAAATGCAAAAGACACTTCAAAGAACCTTCGGAAAAGATCAAGTTCATTCAACATGAATTCAAAGAGCTTTTCTACATCAAAGTTCTAACTACCTGTCTTAATTGTGTTGTAATTGAAGAATTATTGTAAGATTTGTAATCAAATCAGTAATAAAAGAGATTAAGTGGACGTAGGCTTGACTTTGAGTCGAACCAATATAAAAATTGTTGCCTCTTTACTATTTTCGGCTATTTTCTGCTTGCTTTTAGTTCCCGTACCAACGGGTGGTGCTTTCGCTATATCACAACTCACACTGGGGTGTTAGCGTACATTTTTAGCGTTAACACCAATAATTATGTTCATCAAAATTATTCAGTAAAATGATTATAGAAACTCAAAAAACTCATACTATCAAAAACGCCTTTTGGAAAGCCATGGCCAACGTCCACAACTATCTCCCGAAAGCTAAAACCCGACCATCCCATGATTTGCCTCAAGGTTGCTACAGTTTGGAAAACGCAATGTCAAGAAGAACCATAGCTGCTTTTATTTGCTACACTACCATGAGTTCACCGACACGCACTACCGAGTTTGCTCCATCTCCACCAAGCATCGTCAACTAATGGTGGTTGCTCGATAGCCAAGAGTTTCAACTCCGATGTGACTTATAAAGCCAATCAAACTCTCTCCAAAACCATCATTGCTGGCTTTGATAGCCCTAGTTAACATTGTGCATTCGTATAATTGGTTATCGTGATGGCGACAAAGAAGTATGGCTTTTTGGATTCGATGATTAAGAATGAAATTGAGAGAGGTGATTTGATAAAGGAATCGAGATTGAGATTGTATATTTTAAATCGGGAAGAGAAAAGGAGAAGGGGAAGGGTAATTGCGGTAAATTGAAAAATATAACCGGGCCCTGAACGTAATCAAAATTGGTAATGAAGTACTTAATTAGGATGAAAGAAGCATTTATGTCCTTGAAACAATCTAAACCGTTGTTCTGCAAAAAAAATTCAGCTTGCATCCTAATTTCCACTTCGACGTAATTTCATAGAGCAATAAATGTTGATTTCAAATATAATGTAATAAGTTTGTTTGTATGAAAACAATTTATTAAAATATTTTGTAAGTTGCTGAAGGTTTTGAGAAGAAAATTATTTTGCTCTTTTATGGAATTAAGCAATTTTTGAATTAATAATAATTTGGTTTTAAAATTGAGGTTTTAAATGTTTTGAAAAATCCAACTTTTAAAGAAATAAATCACTATTGTAGAAAGTCAATAAAAAAGACTAGTTGGTTAGAAAAATGAAAAAAATTCATGGCTACTTTTGGGGACTACAAAATTTTTGAAATTTGAAATTTTTTTTTTCAAGTTTATATTTTTAAAGCTAAAAGTTTCGGATAAGGTACTTTATAATTGTGAAATTGTAGTTTCAAGAATGGTAAGGACTAAACCAAAACAATTTTACGGAATAGATAGGGATCACTACCTAGATAAGACAGAATAAAAGTTTTAGAATATGAATAAAAGAGGAATAATATGTACAACCTGATCTGGAAATTTTAAATCGGTCATAGATAATTTAATTGTAGAATATTGGTAAAGTTGTGTAGATATTCCAGATTTATAATTGAGTTGTAGGTTATGTTTGCCTAATTGACTTGGAACATGAATTTATATGTGTTGGTTTATTTGGAGTGGTTTCTGCATAACTTCCATTAATGTTCCAATTCCAAAATATGTATAAAATTGTGGCATTTGAATTAATAAGAAATATATCAAAAAGGAAAAGAAATGTGTAAGGTATGGATATTCTGTTCCGTAGTTTACACTGTCTATTTCGTTAGAAGGAAGAAAAAAATCCCTTATAATTTCAAACGAAGCAAAGATCTTACTTTGATTAATTTATGAAAAATTATAACGGTAATCCTTTTAGAAGGATAACTTGATAAATTAAAATGTGGGAAGGAATGTTCTATTCTAGAAATTAATGATTTGAAATAAGAAACACACACGTATAACCGCGCTTAACGTATAAAAGTAGAAATATATAAATAGCGTAATTTACGACTATATGAGTATTAGTTAGAAATTGATGGATATGATTTATGGACATTAATTACAAATTCAAACGAACAATAGATTTGTAATTAATGAAAGAAATTAAATGGAAAATGATTAGGAAATTTAATATTACATTTATGGAGGAATTGAATCGATATAATAGAGGGATTTTGTAACTGGTAAAAAGATAAAGGATCAAGTGAGGATTTATTAGAGATGGTTTGGTTTAATTTTGACAACAATGATCAATTGTTAAGGGTATATTAACTGAATTAATGAATGGACCACATTTATTGAGGAAAATTGAGGAAGATGGAGAGTTAAGTGGAATGAAATACTAAGAATGTTTGTCTTAATTTAGTAAGGAGTATTAAGGTCCCAACATCATTAACACCTGTTAATGATAAATAGTAACTTCCAGCAAAATTTTCTTTCGATTTTTTGGGATTGTTATCACTGGTTATCTCCCCTATATTATCGGAAAATCGTATATATGGTATAAGATATATTCTTGTTTTATCGTTGGGCTGATTTTATGGATGAGATTAAACCTCCAGATATATATATATATATATATGGAGGAACAATGTAAATAAAGTAATTTTATAAGGACACTTAACTAGCGATAAACTTCAGGTAAGACTGAAAGTTAATGAGGAAATTAGGTTAGTAACTAGAAATAAATGATGCTTTATCTTCAAAAAATTTAGGATTTTGGAAAAAATAAATTTTAGCTTACAGAGAGACACCATTCAAGGATGACCCTTCACCCGGGAGGGGATAAGATGAATATGGATATGAAATTGGACAGAGATGAAGAAGAAGGTGGTAGAATTTGCCACCACTCGTTTAACTTGCCAAAATAAAAAAGATAGAATTGATTAGGCAGCGAATGAAGGCTACACAAGATCGCAAAAATCCAATGCGGACAATTGAAGAAAAAAGAGTTAGAGTTTGAAGTAGAGGATATGGTGTTTACCAAAGTTTCCCCTCTTCGAAACGTCATGAGATTTGAAAAGTCGAAAAAATTGGCACCAAAATTTATTGGGCCTTTCCCCATTTTAGAAAGAATATGAAGACTTTCTTACCACATGGAGCTAGTTGATAGGAGTCCACGACGTTTTTCTCATTTTGCACTTGAGAAAATGCGTTCATAGCACAACCACTGTGGTAGAGCCTGGTCAATTGGGGGACATTGAGAAGGAGCTAGTAGCATCACGTGCCACTGCACGTAGTGTGGAGCATGAAATTAGGAAACTCCGTAATAAATAAATTAGGCTGTTTCGAGTACAATGGAGAGAAAATTCGATGGAAAGCATGAGGACTTCTCATCCTAAGCTCTTTGTTGCAAAACTTTTATCTTCAAAATTAGGTTTTTGATTGTATCGTGGTTGCTAGATTGTACGTTAGGAGATGGTTGCTACACTTTTCACTATCACTTTTGCACTCGTATAGAAAACTTTTTGCATGTTTAGGGTATTGGATACATACCTATATGTCACGATCATACATTCATGCTAGGATTGAGCTCACTTATTGTATGTCTGCACACATAATAACATAGCACTTTTGGTTGAGTGGAAGGTTGTTTAGATAACTTGGTTGTATAACATGGATGTTACGTGTTACGTTGTTCGCCCCTTGGAAATATTTTGGGGACGAAATCCTTTTTAAGGGGGAAGAATGTAACATCACCTAAAAATTAATAAGAAATAAATAAATAAGATAAGATAAGACTAAAAATGAAAATTTTGTAAAAGTTAGAATTTGACCATTAAAGTTATGTCGGAGCGTGCGTGGCGATTTTTCGACCAATTTCCATATATAATATTTTGAAAACGGAGCTCAAAAAGAAAAGTTATGGACGTTTGAAGTTTTCAGATTCAAAATAGTTTAAACAAAATTCAAATTCAAAGAAATAAATAATTCCTAAGTTAGAAATTTGGAAGTTAATAGTAATTATATTTGAGGTTTAAGTAATCGTTAAAAGTTAACATTAACGTTATGAGATAACTAAAGAATATAATAAATAAAAACAACGACAAATAAATGGTTCCAAAAAACAACGATCGACCAGTGAACAAGTAGCGGCTAAGGTTTGTTTGCAACATTAACATTTCGGATTTTATTATTTTAAACCGACTTAAATCCAACGGTTCTGGTGCATTCGAACCACTACGAATAAGAGCCTAGCCCCTCGTTTTCATTCATAAATTATTTTAGGAGTCTAGTGAAGCTCTGTTAGTCTCTCTCTTCGGATTTAGAAAAATGTTCTTTAGGGTTTCAGATAACAAATTCTATATGTTTATTACTTTATTTCTAATTCTATTCTCCTCCAATCTCTCAAGTTCTTAATCTAATCTATATATAAAAATCTCTTGTTGTATCTAAAAGGAGAGATCTGAAAGAAATTATGGAAGACGTGACAAATCCAAAAAGAGGAAGAGCTAATGACCTATTGTGAGTGAAAATCTTTCTATTTTAGTAATGCCTTGGGGATTTTTGGTTTATGAAAGCATCATAGTAAAAACCTAAAATTTCTCCAAAACGAAATGTCAATTCTTAGGTTGGAATCTCAATTGTTTTATATTAAAATAATAGAATTTGTGTTTATTTTGCAATTTCAATGTTTTACCTTATATTCCACTTCTTATCTTTTTCTTTGGATCCAATTAAGGGTTTTGATTATGAATCGATGTGTAAGGTACGAATTCTTATTCGTAGTTTGCACCACTTATTTCCATAATTTGAATAGAGATTCCCTTTGTTTAATTTCATTTAAAAGAAGTTGAATAGATTGTAAAAGTATGTAAATTGTAAGTTTCTTTTATTGATTTATTCCGTTGTTTTAATATAAAATAAGTGGATTTGGATTCGGTTTCTATACAAATGTATTGATTTGATTTTTGGACATCAGATTTATGGTATATGTGTTAATATAGAAATGAGACTTATATAATTTTAAAGATTTGACATTTAAACATTAGTTTAGGGCATAAACTCCACATGCTTAGAAATTACTAAATGTGTGTGTATATGCATAAATGTCATATAATCATAACATATTAATTGCCTAGCTAATAGGTTATTAATCATTGTTAAATCCTCCTTGGGAAAGGCAATTAATTGTAGATGCAAAATATGAAGTTTTCTTATGAGGCCTAAATATTTAATGCGGTGAGATGTTTGATAATACATGTAGAGAGTTATAAATTACGACTAAGTTGTAGGGATGTGAGGTTAGTCAAAAGCACACAGAAATCCGTCCAACTAATCTGGCTACCAGCGGTGTGACTTTGGGGCTGATGTGAGACATCATCTATAATAAGTAACTGTAGATGATGCAAGGTTAGTATCAAATTCTGTAGGGTAAATATGCTCATCTAATCTAGCTACCAGTACCTACAAATAGTCGGACTAATATGAGACGTCACTGTGAGGGTACGAGTCATAATACGGAGGTCCTGTTCGGGTATTGAAGGTATTAAGTGGCTGTGTGAGGGCCTGCCTCTTCCCTATGTAGAAAGTAGTAAATGGTCGGGGTTAAGGTTAAGGGTTAGGCACGATAGAGGATATCTTGGGAAATGACCCAGTTCAATATGAAGTATTAAGTGGTTAAAGAGAATCCATGCAATGTCAGCTACCAGTGAGGAGTCCGCCTTGGAAAAGGTACTAAATGACGGGGACCTACCTTAATAAAGGTATTAAATGGTCAGAGTCTATCAAGTTTCCATTAAAAGGTATTAAGTGACTTGGGTACTATCTCTTACATTGATAGGACATTATTGACAATAGATATGGGTTATTAGGCTAAAAGCATAATGGCTATAGAATTGGATTGGGAAAGCCTTACGGCTTAATGTAAGATAGACTTAGAATAATGTTGATATATGAAAGACATGTTCATATTTAAATTATACTGCCAAAGTACTATAATAGTAAGGCTTGAGATTTTTATTCACTAGACATATGTTATTCTGACTCCCTCCTTATAACACATGTTTGGAAAGACGATGCTCAAGGCGAAGGCGAGGAGGAAACTTGTAGCAGTTATCTATTTTATCTATTTTCTGATTTACCTGTTGAAAACAAGGTTACATTTTGAAATGTTGAACCATGGATATGTGATGGTTGTTATTGGTATTGTGTTATGGATTTTTATGACATTTGAATCTTTAAATGAAATGGGTACTGTTTATGTTATTATATTTTATTCTTCCACTGTGGGTTCTGAATGTGTAGATAAATAGCTATGTATTGTTCTTTATACCAACCAACAACCAACTTTGGAATATGTCTAAATTCCAATGGACCTTTTCCGGGTTGGAATTTAGGAACATTTGAAGGCGGGTTGTTACATTATCAAAACCAACGATCTATATCATAATGGACTTGGGTTTAAATTTAGTCAAAATTTAGGCCCATTAAGGTGCGAGTTGTTACAATTTTTATCCCCTCGACTACATCCAACAAAGTCCATGCTTTGTTTTCGTACATGGAATTAATCTCGGATTTCATCACTCCAAGCCATAGTGCAGAGTGTTTACTCTACAGTGCTCGTTGGAAAGATAAAGAAGTGTCATCATCTAAGACACGGTCCTTCTTCCCGCCATCCACAAGAAAGCCATAGTATCTCTTTTATGCATGAGATTCCCTATTAGACCTTTTAATAGGTTGCGTGTTTTCATATATGGGTGAATTTGGTTCTCCTACTGGTTCATCCTCAGTGTTAGTTTCTCAGATCTCACCCAAGTCTTCAACTTTGCTGTTATATTTTTTTGACAGAAATTTCTTTTCTAAAAAGACACCGTGTGCAAAAACAATTTCCTTTTGTTCTTCTATGTTGTGGAAAATTTATCCCCTAAAATTGTTAGAAAATCCTATAAACTTACACAATGCTGATCTCGCCTCAAGTTTGTTTGTGCCAAAATTTTTAACGTAGGGCGGACAACCCCATACCTTCAAATAATTGAAGTGGGGTTTCTTCTCATGCCATATCTCATATGGCATCTTAGGTGCATATTTAGTGTGCAACATCCTTAAATTTTCAACCACTCGCATCCATACATGTCGGATTTGAATTGCTCAAAATATCAGATTGTTAATTTAAAATTTGGCAAAACTCAGCATATATAGTAAATAAATAAATAATCATAGAATCACAGAATCACAGAAGTGAGTAATATAAAATAATGCAGCAGAAACAAAAGAATAGTAGTTCATGAAGCTACCATATATATATATAATAGAGTTAAGCAAGATACAGCAGAAGTCTCGAATACATAGATGTCTCAATACAAGAGTCAAATACAAAATCTGAATACATCACTGGAATCAACTGAATAACTGAAAGCTGGATAGATAGCTGGATCTCCAAGCGAAACTCCAACTCAAAAGGCGAGTCTCGAATACTGTATCACTTAGTCTGACCCGAGCGTAAAGCAAAACACAAAACACTCGAGTCAGGATTAACATTCTTATATCAATAAATCCAACTCAAGTGAAATATCAACTGAAATACAGTAACTTAAAGGATGTTTGAGATAACCATCCTCTAAGGATCCGTTAAACTATCTACTATGTAGTAATATACACTATTATAATAGTGTCTAATAGTAAAATAAACTTACTTTTAAATAGCATTAAGGCTTTACATTTTCCACCTTAACACGTAATAGTCCCAGTAGTCCATCCAGTATCAGCATACCTCCAGATCGGGAGGCTACCCCTAAATACTCCATGGGCTATAGGAGAAAACCAAACTCGTAGTAAAGCTCGCTATGGTAGGTGACACGGCACACAAGGCAATGCCAGGGTAGATATACCAATTACGCACATGGGCTGGTGGAAACGCGCAGCAGCCACTACCGCCCACCTCGGAACACACTCCCAAATCAAAATCAAAGATAGCCATCAAATCAATCACAAGGTAAGAGAATGGTATCGAAGAAATGTGTCCGATCGGAGGTGCTACCTCATTGGCCCGAGATCGCTCATGTTTAGCCACCTTATGCCAACTCACGGGAGTCGGGTCCACGTTCATACCTCAATAGGATCATCGCCACCATCCTACTTCATTCTGGAATCTTCACCGCGTACACAGTTGTTAAAGTGGTTTTCGGTATCGACAGAGAGTATGCCCATATCCGATCCCGGTCTCTTTAACAACCAAACGTTATTATAACACCGCGGTCATTTCAAAATAGTTTATCTTCAAAACCAAAATATCATTTTCATTTCAAACCCAAATCAATACAATATCATTTCCATTTCAAATATATCCATTTCCAAAAATCATATCACTTTCCAAAGTTATAACGTTTTCGAAATCATAGTCCTTTAAAATCAAAACACTTTGGAAATCACAGCTTTGAAATCATAGCATTTTGGAAATCATAACACTTTGAAATTATAGCATTTTGGAAATCATAACACTTTCCTCTTAAACAGTTTAGATATTAAAATTAGTATATATAATAAATAGTTTATAAATAAAATAGTTTATATAAATAGTTATAGGTTAAGATAGTTTATAAATAAAAATAGTTTATATAAATAGTTATAAGTTAAAATAGTTTATAATAAAATAATTTATATTAAAAATGATTCCGATTGAAATAGTTTATATTAAAATAATTTATAAAGTAAATATCCATAGTTTTAAATATAACTTAATATTACTTTATACAATAAAATAGTTTCCTCGACTTTCACAAATCGATTCAAATCAATTCGAATTCCAAATTCAAATATAATCAAATCTAAATCATCAATTTCAATTCCCATTTCAATTAAACATTTTCAAGTTATATCGATTTCAAATACCGATTTGAACCACAATAAACCATTTCAATTTAAAAATATTTCAAAGCTTCAAATATTCCATATTTCAATATCATTTGAATACAACTTCAATTTAAAAAATATCCCATTTAAATTCATATAAGCTTGAAATATCCATTTAAGTCACCTTTAATCAAATTTCAAGTTGTAAAACACTTCTTTAAAATTTCAAATTCAGTAAATTCCAAATCAAACTTATTTAAGTATAATTCTTAAATAAATATAATTTCAAATCAATTTCAAATTTATCTGTACAACCCGAATCATTACAAACTCTATATTCGAAAATATAAATTTTAAATAAATACTTAAACATATTATATGTCAACTTTATTAAATCAACTTTAATAAATCTTAAAAATCAATATTTATCAAAACCATATATTTCTTTTCAAAACCATAGAAATCATTTTCAAAATATTTATATATAGACCAACGGTGTCTGTATATAATTTTCTACCCTATGGTCAGTGATACGGATATTGATCATTTCAATCCGCAATTTAAATATATACGGGTATATATCTTTTCAACCCGCAATCCCAAATTCAATTAAATGAAAATCGCTTGGGTTTATCATTTCAACCCATAACGATTTTCTCCTATTCTACAAGATCGTTCGGGTATGTATCATTTCAACCCATAGTGAATTCTATACTAACAGGGAACTTGCAGAGTGATAACCGATATGATAATAATATAACAACAGTAACAGGCATATATCATCAGTGATAAATAACAGATAATGGTGTCATATGTCACAGGTGAATACAAATAATGGCATATATATAACAATGTAAATAACTAGCAGCAACATATTTCAATTGACGTTTCAATTGAAATCAAATTTAATAAATATAAGAACGTTAATCGTGCGTGATTGCTCACCTTTTGAGGCTAGAGAGAACAGGAGGTGATATGGATACGCGCACTGACACGGACACTGAATTTGAATTACGAATCCAAGCAAAGCAAAGTCGGCACGAATTCAACGATCAAAGCTGATAACAGGAATTGACGAAGTCAAATCAGAATTGGATTGATGTAGATAATTGGTATACAAGAACTTATATATATAACTATATAACTATATATAAAAATCAGATTCTAAATTCAAACATATATTGAATCAAGTATATGTATATATATGCATTTCAAAATCCATTGTTTTTAACTAAAACTCAAATATTAAAGTCAAAAAATAATAATAAATTTTTGAATCAACACATTTAAACTCAACCTATATTTTTATACAACTTATATACAGTGAACAAGTAATATATACGAAAAGCCCATAACTGTATAACATATATTTTCGTGCTATTAAAACTTGTATAGTTTAATATGGTATATATATACTCAGACTTTCTAATATATCTTATAGAACAGCAGATCCAACTATGCAAAATAAGCTTATATATGTAATCTATAACTTCCTTTATCATAAAAATATCTATTAATCAATTATATACAGACTATATACATTCATATTATAATATAAAACTTACTTGTTATATATATATATTTAACCCATACTTTCGAAAGTCATTGTTATAAATAAATATATTCATAAAAGCAAGCCAGGTTGTCTACCCTTATAAAATATATATAACCACAAACAACTTATATAACTTGTAACAGGTGAAAACGCATACAATACTTCCTTTATATAACTTTCTTATAGCATACCTTATAGACTATGTATATATTTTTATACCTATATATATATATATATATACAAACACAAAATATACTTTTCTAGTAAATATGCAGCAAATATATATACTAGCCAACAATACATAAAATAAACATTAAAGCGAGATATGCATTTTCCAAATTCATACTTATTAGACACGTAAAACCAAACTTTTATACAAAATATATATTTAAAACTCTATATACGCATACCCAATTTATATATAATTTATACACACCTATATATATAGTTTAACTAGAACAAGCTCATTCCTTATATTTAAAACTCTATATACGCAGACTTTATTTCCATTCATACTAATGTTCATATCATTATTCGCACAATAGAATATATATCCAGTCTCATACAATCTAGAAACAAACACAATCCCACAGATAAAGTCTTTTACAAAATAACACTTATTTAATATTAATACTACTCCATTAGGCAAACATATATGATAATCCCCGTACTACCATTGCATCTAGATAGATCTACCAAAAAGATGGAGCCTCATCTCTCCTTTTGTCATACGACGCTAGTTCCTAAGCCCTTGTAACAGATTACACATCTGAGTTCTAAATTCAGTATCTCAAATCCAAGATATTTTATTGATTGCAAAACAATTTTGAGTCATAAATGTACCTGATGAAGCTGTAGAACCATTCTGCTTTCTTTCTTTAACAGTCTTTAGGCATTTAGCTAGTTCCTTTTCCAGTGACATTTCTTGTGGCAGTGGCAACATTCACCCTTATCGTTAGTCTTCTAACTTTTCTTATTCCTCTTACCTTCTCTTTTCCACTTCTTTGAACCCTTCGAAGATGATGCACCACTCTTTACAGCAAGTACAACTCCTTGATCCTTGGATTTAGACTTGGCCAAAATCAACATATTGAGGAGCTCCACGAGATTCACATTTAACTGGTTCATATTGTAGTTTAGTATTAATGGTTCGTACTGAGGTGTAAGAGAACAATGGATCAAATCAACTTATAGCTCATTGCTGACCTCTCCATCCAATTTGAAAGCCTATTAATATAGGCATTAATAACCAACATGTAATCGTCCACTTTCTTGAAAGGGAGTGCGGATTAAGGATCTTAAAGCTAATTTAATACTAGAGGGGGAGTGAATAGTGCTTAATGGATTCTAAGACTTATATGGACTAATTTAAAAATTATGATATAGACAAATGTAGAACTTAATCACAGAACAATCACAGAATCAAACACAGATGCATAAAGTAAATAAAAAGCGGTAAAAGGAAAGAACACACCGGATTTTATACTGGTTCGGAGTTACCCTATGTCCAGTCCTCCACCAAGGCAAACACCTCGTACAGATTTTTATTATACCAATGTCGAGATTAAAACCCTCAATTTCTAAAGGCCTTGAGGTACACTCCTGTCTTTGAGTCCAGGGCAAACTCTCTTGATTTACGGGACACAAGATCACCCAATTGATTTCCAGGCACAACTACACCTTATAGAGAGACTCGATAAACTTTTGATTACAAATTGATCCTATAACTCTGAATAGCACTTTGATCTTCGAGAGAGGGTAGAGAATCAAACAAGAATGAGATTCTAATTTGATTCAGTTGAGAATTCGGCAGAATTTCGGCACGATCTTAAAAATACGAAAATTTAGAATATGGATTTATGGAGAAGAAGGAGTGAAGAAAATAGGAAAATAGTTAGTTAAAAAATTCGTTTGTGAAGGCTATTTATAGATCAGTAACGGTCATAACCATTCGTGAAGAGATTTAAACGAATAGACACTTCTTTTGAAAATTGAAACTTTTGAATTTAACGGCCACCATGTCGACATGGGGTATCCCATGATGTCGACATCCCTTACTTAAAAACAATGTAAAATTTGTTTTGAAAATGGTATTGAAAGGAAAACAAGATGAAATGATTCTGGAGTAAAATAAACTAATTTTCCTATGTTTTAAAATAAAGAAGAGTAGAAAAATATATTTTTAGAATGTAAATATAAAGTTGATTTTAAATCTCAAGTATATATATTATAAAAGAATATTTAAAAATCAGAAGATAGTTTTAAAAACAAACGACATTTAAAACAAGAGTTTATTTAAAAACAAAAACAAAGAATATTTTAAGGATAAAACATTTTTTTGAAAATCTTTTGAAAAGATAATTTTTAAGGTTAAAACATTTTGAAAAGCAGTTTTGAAAATCATTTTGAAAAACCATTTTGAAGTAGTTTTGCAAGCTTCTTCCTGCAGAATATCTCATCATATCAGGACTCGAGAACTTGTACAAAACCAGGATGTTCGTGGGTTTGTAAGCCACTAGTCGTAGGTTTGTAAGCTACTTGTCGTGGGTTTGTAAGCCACTAAGAAGATAGAAATGGGTTCCATCCCAAATGAAATTTGGAATAAAGATTTTTGTGCTATTATGAAGTTTTAACAATACTAGACACTTGTCTTGAAATCTTGATCTTGATACTCATGAGTCTTCAAACTTGATTTCTTCGTTCTTGATCTTTATACTGTACAGTCTTCAATAATCAGTACTTGCGTTATATATATACTGCATAATAACATTCATATATATCTAGAAAATAGTGTTAGTATATATATTTTATAATAAAATAAGTTACAAAGGTTGTTGTCATCAAAACCACTATCTCCAGTTCCTAACAATCTCTTCCTTTTTGATGATGACAACCTTATAAAATATACTTACCACTTCGATCATACCATAACCCCCCTTACACCAACAACTCCCTCACTACAAGAAAACTGATTTTTTGTAGCGCCCAAAAAACGCCACTACGTATTTTTAGTGGCGTTCCGATAATCGTTACGAGAAAACATGCCACTAAAAATCCATGACTTTTTGTTGCATTTATTTTAACGCCACTATAAATGCATTTTTGACAGCGTTTTTCAAACGCCACCATAAATCTTTTTGTAGCGTTTAAAAAATGCCACCAAAAGATTTTTTGGCGCTACTAATAGAATTTCCAACTTTACCCCTGTTTTACGGTTGCATTTACTCAACGCCACTATATATATTTCGGTAGCGTTTTTGAAACGCTACTAAAAGTTGTTTATTATTTTACACCATTTTTTCATGCTACTATTTCCTGTTAATGGTCTATTTTGGTTCTATTATATCAATCAACAATCACTCACATAATCATCATATTCAAATAAGTTAAAAAACACATTAACTATATAATAAAATAAAATATACATAACCATTCCAATACAATAGTTTTTCGACAAAATGACCTAACTCACATACAATAACCATTTGTATACAAATTTACACATCGGGTACTAATAAATGTTATATCTAACTAGTGCTAACAAAACGTTTGATTACCCATAATTCTTTGTTGCATACACAAGTGAAAGCTAGCATCATCAAATCCAAATTTGCTCTCTTCAAAAGTCTGATGCCTACACAAATGAAAGCACAACAGATAGTCAAACAATTACGTTAACTCGTAGGACTTCAAACATGAGATCAAACATCTACAACATTATACATTTGCATTATGTCTAGCTGGTTACATAATTATTAATTATTAATTATTAATTCACTCAATTAGAATGGAATGAATTCACATGAAATAATCCAATTATAGACCTATGAAAACAAATGTACATTTCCTACAAATTACAGAAACCATACATGGATCTTTTCGACATAGTTCTTAGCTTGACCAAACATGAATATAATCCACACTTATTAAAACAAAACACACTTATTAAAACAAACCAGAATTTCGAATACTCATATGACATATGCACCATAGTTTGGTACATTTAAACACTATAATATCCACATCTTAAATCAAAAGGGAAGTACAGTAAGATACCTCTGTATGGGAGAAAAAAAGGGCAAGGCACCAATATCTGCATCTTCTGCTTTTCACCACTTGACTGTATAACGTGTTTTATACAAGAGCAGTTTATGAATATCAACCAACAGACCTAACTCCAAACAAGATAATAAATAGCACACATAAATGTTTGAACAACTGCATGTAAAATAGTAGATGACGAGTGTTGCGAATTGATAAAATAGTAGATGACGAGTGTTACTTTCATCTACTACAAGGAAGCACTAAAATAAGCTCATGGTTAATGGAATGCAACAACTAAGCAACCTAATCCGTGGATTATGACAAACCAAAATAGAAAGAACTAGAATCAGTACCTTACCTTTATGATGTTTTGCCTGCCTGGACAATGACCAAATAACCAATTTCTCTAGTACCATTTACCTATCAGATAAATACTCCTATCAATGAAATATAGTTGTTCTATCAAACCAGCAAGTGACTCGCCAATGAAATGCTTGGAATGAAAAAGGATGTATAACTATGTGCTCATAATTACGTATTATGAATACAGCAGCCTAGAAGCTTAGGTGATTCAGCAAACTATGCCTAAATTTTTGACTGATGCATACAGGTTGTAAACCTCTTCTATTGCATAGGCGAGATCTAGGCCGATGCTTAGAATGATTTTTACAATAGAATTGTTCCTAATTTATGATATTAGAACTTTTAACCAATTTTTTGACTTTTGAACAAGAAATTTGCATTTCACTGATTGTTAATTGCATTTTTATACAGTTTAAGTGATGCAAATCGAGTACTGTAGATTTAATCAAAGCCAGGTGGTAGTAAGTTTACGTTATTTTTACCTATATCATATTGTATCTTGTACTTTGTTTTATCTGCTGCACGTCTTTCATAACTAGTTCAACTTTTCAAACCAATATCTTTTACCATTATATTCAAAGAATGTGTATTTCGTGTAGAATCAAAATCATGGTCTCTTATATCATAACAACTGGACCATCTCAATCAGGTTAATACAAATATTACAAATATTGCAAATAAAACTCGACCGCTCCATCGTATCCAAATTTCAACCACCACAGGTTAAACTGAATGGACAGCTTAAAAGATTTAAAATTAAATTAAATTATATGTTTCCAGTACCTGTCTTCATATGACCAATGGATTACATGCTCACATCAGTTTTGGATGCACCCAGTTACATGCCTAGTTACCTGCTCACTTCAGCCTTGGCATACCTCAGTCACTGCCTTGAATGTAATACCCAAACTCCCAGCTTGATAATCTGTGCAATTTGAACATGAGACAAGCTCCCTATAAGTTTAGGATACAGGAAACCATCCTTCTAGATCATACTTTTTAGCAGCAGCAAGATTCAGAGCACCAGAAACTATGTTCACAACACAATATAGACCAGCTGTTTACCATTCAGCGTAAAAATCCATTCTCAAAATTAACAAAACTAAATTGGATAAAAATTCAGGACAAAATAAAGGTTTATTTGAACAACAAATCAATTGTAGCGGTGTTAATATGACACTTATGCTTGATTAATGATTATATCATGCATGGTAGCAAAATATATTAGCATTTAGTTTCATAATGTCATAGTTGTGTGGTATATTTGTCATTTCTCTTTCAAGTAAATGGGAAAAAGGTTC
Source organism: Allium fistulosum (assembly GCA_030737815.1). Classification (NCBI taxonomy): domain Eukaryota; kingdom Viridiplantae; phylum Streptophyta; class Magnoliopsida; order Asparagales; family Amaryllidaceae; genus Allium; species Allium fistulosum. The sequence goes on along the minus strand of CM060906.1, from coordinate 945,920,974 downwards.
CTTGAAGTGCAAATGAGGTTATCTAATATATGAACTAACCGCCTTATAAAAGTTCTCGGCATTTCTGAGCATTTCTTCAAGCATTTCCCCAGATCTATTGTCATTTGGACTGGTAATGCAAAACTGCTCAACTTTCTCAAATTTATGGACTCTAAAAAGGTCCAGAGTGTCCCGTCCATGGGACCCCGCCTCCTTACGATAACAAGTGGAGACTCCAGCATACCTGAGGTCCATAACATAAACTATATAAATTAATTTCCTATTAAATACACCTTACATAACTTTATTTTAGCATTTACAAGCGAAAACAGATATTACCTCATAGGCAAGCTTTCTGGATTAATGCTTTCATCCATATGGTAGGCACATAGTGGTTGTTCAGAAGTAGCAATCGTATATTTTTCATATGCATCGCCTACTACCTGTTGATAGAAAACAAGGAGGAAAACAATATTCCCTTGTAGTTCCCGACAGGTGAATGCAACATGGAAAAGAAATGTATAATGCATACACAATTACTAAATATAATGTTTCACACTCTCTACTGACTGAAAACAATTATCATTTAAGTGCGTGTTATTACAAAATAATCGTACAAGAAGTTCATTTTTTACTTTCATCCACAAAATTATATCCTTGATATAATTAAACTGATGTCAATTCTTTCTGATTTTGGACATGTAAAAAATGGTAAAATATCGAGAAAAAATAATCAACCGGCATTTGGATCTCTAAAATGTATTATTATAAGGAATATTTATTAACTTGAAGCTTGTAGGAAACTTGGATTATTAATAGAAGCTGGACACTACATAAATATACTAATATGTTGGCAGAAGTCAGTTCACCGAAGCACTAATATGTATACAAATCTCAAAAACTATCAAAACTAATATCAAACAAATCAAAGCATATCTATTTCACAGATAGGCATGATGAAATTATCTATGTAAAGTGGTTATAAGGAGCACTTACCAACCACCTAGAATGGATGGTTTCACCGCTTTCCGTAAGCAGTTCCGATCATGCAAATAATCATACCTCTCACCTTGAAGCAGTGTTCTAGTATCAACCTATTTTAAGTTACAATTACTTTTTTTATATGAATTAATTATAGGGTAAGCTAGAGTACAACACATATCAAAAGGAAGCTTAATATCTAGTATCAACTTTCCAGCATATGTTTCATACCACTATACGTACTGTCATTTCACGCTCCTACTAATTTCATGCTAAAGTCTATTATACGAATAAACAGTAACTTCACATCCTAGACGATAATAGCACACTATGCCTTGGTAAAATTTGCTCTAAAAAACAAAATGTTCTAAACGTTGGTCTACAAATAGGCATACATATTAGTACAATACAATCTTTTTAATATATCAAACATGACTTGATGCCAAAACTCTCGCTCTCCCACGCAATCATCACATGTTAAAGTTAGCCAACATTCATTCAGCACTTCAAAAGTTTTCGGTATAAACAGTAACACTAGTATATTTTAGACAGTGCAAAACTGTTACAAAAGAAAATCTAGAAAAAGTTGCGGTTGCTTCGAAAACTCGAAAGTAAAAATTAACTTAAAAACCAATCATCAAAAATTAGATTATTAAACAAAAAGAATCTATAGGAGAGAGGACACACGTTCAGCAAACAAATAATGCAAAATTGCAAACAGATGTATTTCCACCGACCTTTTAAAAGATTTATTACGCGCTTCAAACAAATATATAATTATATACTGAAAATTTTGAAACAAACAAAGTTCACCGATTTTTGGGTTTTAACGTTGAGAGAATGCGAGATTTGAAACCACTGCTCTGATAAAATTATCACGAACCCGATGGCGATCTGGGCGACAATGAGAGGAAGCGGCGATGATTTCGGAGAGGCAGCAATGACAGCGATGGCGATTTGGACAAGGGCGATTTAGGGCATGAGGGAGAGCAACCGCGATTTTGTGAGATTCGGGAGAGAGAAACTGAGATTTTTGCCTTATTATTCTGAAAATTGTGAAGCCTGGAGTTATTCGGCGACTTGTGAAAGTTGCGGAGGGATTTTTTTTCTCTGAAAGTTGCAAATTAGGGAGTGAAGAAGAAAAACGTGGTAAAGGAAATTTGAGCGGCCACGGAAAACTTTAGCAAAAAATTCCACGAATTACCGGCGGGGAAATTAGCCGCGTTTCTTTGTTTATTTTTGTATTGTAAAATTACCAACAGTTGCACAAAATTTAAAACGCCACCAAATAATGCAACTAAAAATAGTTTTTCTTGTAGTGCCCCTTACTCCAAGCCTACTATTTTATATAACTTCTCCCCCTTTGTCATCAACAAAAATAACCTATAAACCTTGAACTTAATAGAAAATGAGATAAACAAACATATGACATAAGAATAATAACTATGTATGAGTGATATATAGCATCATAAGTTAAATGGAATCCAAGATTTTATACACCAAAGATTGTTTTTAGAAGAACATTAATTAAGATAACACTTATATACAAATTAACAAACCAATATACAATCAAGAAAGAGAAAAACGAAAAACGCTTAACGAGGACACTTAACTATTGGTGATTTATGGACCGAACAATTTGGATAATGGAGACAAAAGTTTCCACGTTTTTCGACCAAGTTCCCATTAACGTCAAAAAGGACCTCTCCAACGCAAATTACGCCATCGTCTTCGTCCATATGAACATCCGGATTCGGCAGAGGATGTTCTTCTTCTTGATCCTCTTGTGGTTCTTCTAGAGGCTCTTCTTCTTCAGAATCCATGGCTTGTGATGAATCTTCGATGACAATGGATTGGCATGGTTATCCATAAGGAAGTTTTGTAAATTCCTAAGGACTCTGCCTTGCCTATCTTATTTTCTAGCCATTCACAGTTGACTTACTTGAATTTCCATCATCATTTGAAGCAAATCTTTCATCGTCTCTTGTAATTTGATGACTCGTACGTGTGTGGAACGTTGAAAAGGGCTAGAATGAGGAAAAGTGGGTGAAGAAGGTTCATTATTAGAAGAGGAAGCCATTAATTTACTGTTTTAGAAGTTTATTACAGAGAATAGAACAGAGAAAAGGAGTAAAAGTTGAAATATATAAATATATAACCAAATAACTAATTTTAAAGGAAATTTAAATTTTAAAATCTCGGCATGTATGTCGACATAGGGGGATGGGTCATGTCGACATGCCCAGTTCCATTTTTGAGAAATTTTTATTTATATTAATTATTAACTATACTTGTATTATTTATAATTTATATTTCAGTTGATGAAAATATACCTAATTCTCTTCTAAATTTAGTAAAGTTTTGTTCATTTAATGGTTTGGTTAATATATCAGCAAATTATTTTTCAGTATTAATATATTCAAGAGTTATGACTTCTTTACTTATATTATCTCTAAGAAAATGATGTCTAATATCAATATGTTTTGTTCTAGCATGACGAGTTGGATTTTTAGATAGGTTTATTGCACTAGTATTATCACAATAAATTGGTGATTTAGTTATAGTTCATCCAAAATCTTTTAAAGTTTGTTGCATATATATAACTTGAGAACAAGCTAAAGCAGCAGATGTATATTATGCTTCAGTTGTTGACAAGGATACAGTGTTTTGCTTCTTACTAAACCAGGAAACCAGAGAATGTCCTAGAAAGTGACAAGTTCCACTTGTACTTTTTCAGTCTGATTTACAACTAGCGTAGTCAGCATCACAATATGAAATTAAATCAAATACATCATTTTTAGGGTAAAATAAACCATAATCTAAAGTATGTTTTACATATCTTAAAATACTTTTAACAGCTTTTAAGTGAGTTTCATTAGGTTGAGATTGGTATCTTGAACAGAGATAGACACTATGCATGATGTCAGGACGACTTGCTGTTATATAAAGCAGCGAACCAATCATTCCCCTATATAATTTTTGATCAACATCTTTTGATTTATCTTCTTTACTTAAAGCTACATTAGTTGTCATTGGAGTTGGTTTCCCACTAGAAGTGGTCAATCCAAATTTATTAATTAAATCCTTAGCATATTTTTCTTGACTAATGAAAATTCCTTTATCTAATTGTTTGATTTGAAGTCCTAAGAAGAAACTAAGTTCTCCCATATTACTCTTTTCAAATTCTTTAGTCATTATATCTGAGAATTCTTTATTCATTATGTTATTAGTTGACCCAAATATTTTATCATCTAGATATATTTGTACTAATTGAATATCATTTTTGTTTCTTTTAATAAAAAGAGTTGTATCTATTTTACCAATTTCAAAACCAGATTGTAGTAAATAAGATCTTAGTCTTTCATACCAGGCTCTAGGAGCTTTTTTCAAACCATATAAAGCTTTCTTTAATTTATATACATGATTTGGAAATTTATTATCTTCAAAAAGTGGAGGTTGTTCAACATAAACATCTTCTTTTACAAAACCATTTAGAAAGCACTTTTAACATCCATTTTATATAACTTGAAATTACTGTAGTTTGCGAAAGCAAGTAGAATCCTGATAGCTTCTAGTCTTGCTACGGGTGCAAAGGTTTTGTCATAATCAATTCCTTCTTCTTGACAATAACCTTGCGCGACTAAAGGAGCTTTATTTCTCACGACCTCACCAAGTTCATTCATTTTATTTTTATAAACCCATTTTGTTCCAATTATACTTTTATCCTAAGGTCTAGGAACAAGTTCCCAAACATCATTTCTGGTGAACTGATTCAATTCTTCTTGCATAGCAAGAATCCAAGAATCATCAGATGATGCTTCCTTTGGATTTTTACGTTCAATAGTTGATATAAAAGCTACATTACTCATACTATTTAGTTGATTTCTTGTTTTAACTATAGATTCGATATTTCCTTGTATATATTATATAGGATGATCTTTTAATAGCCTAATTCTTTTATCAGGTTGAATGATTTCATAATTAGTTTCGTTGGGTTCATTATTTAAAGTTATAAAATCTTCTATTTGTACGGTATCTTTAAAATTTTCATCAAAAGATACATGCATTGTTTCTTCAATAGTGTTAGTTATTAAATTATAAACTCTAAATGCTTTACTTCTATTAGAATATCCAATAAAGATACCTTTGTCGGATTTAGGTTCAAATTTATCTAAATTATCTTTTGTATTAAGAATAAAACACTTACTACCAAAAACTTTAAAATAAGCTATTATGGGTTTCTTATTGTAAAGTAATTCATATGGTGTTTTATTAGTTAATGGTCTAATTAAAATCCTATTTAATATATAACAAGCTGTAGCGACTGCTTCAGCCCAAAAGTTTTTAGGTAAGTTACTATCAAAAAGCATTATTCTAGCACACTCTTGAATTGTTCTATTCTTATGTTCTACCAATCTGTTTTGTTGTGGAGTTCTTTGAAAAGAGAAATTATGAGTAATTCCTTTTTGATTACAGAAATTCTCAAAATTTTCATTTTCAAATTCTCCACCGTGATCACTACAAATAGTTTTTATTTTTAAAGAAAGTTGATTTTGAATTCTTTTAGCAAAATACTTAAATAATTCAAAAGCATCACTTTTAAGTTTAAGAAAAATTGTCCAAGTATATCTAGAATAATCATCTACAATTACAAAAACATATTTATTATGAGTAATTGATTGAACTTGAGATGGACCAAATAAATCTAAATGAAGTAATTCTAGAGGTTTAGAAGTAGAAATCATATCTTTTAGTTTAAATGAACTTTTCTTAAGTTTTCCTAATTAGCAGGCATCATATATACTATCTACTTTAAAGTTTAACTTGGGAAGACCTCTAACTAAATCAAGTTTTGATAACCTAGATAACAGTTTGAAATTTAAATGATCAAATCTTTTATGCCAAATCCAAGGGTCACTTGTATTAGCCAAAAGACATAAGCTATCATTTGAAACTTTCATACTAAGAATGTAAATGTTTTTCTTCCTAATTCCTTCAAAGATAACATTTGACTTATTATCTTCGATGTGACACTTATCTTTTCCAAATTTAATTTTAAATCCTTTATCACATAGTTGACTTATACTAAGCATATTATGTTTTAAATTCCTAACTAGCAAAACATCAGAAATAAGAGGAGTTTTAGAATTACCAACATTGCCGATGCCAATCACATATCCTTTTGAGTTGTCTCCAAAGTTGATCAATCCACCATCTTGATATATAATGTCATTGAGTATCTCTGGATTTTCAATCATATGCCTTGAACAACCACTATCAAGTATCCTTTTATCTTTCTCAATTTGCATAGTTTGTCCATTGGGTGTTGATTCTTCAAAAGCCATGTAACATGTCTGTTCCTGCATAACACACCAATTCGGTAAATAACTTGATTTTTCATAAAAACTATATGCAGACTTATGATACTTTGATGAAATGCATAAATTCAAACTAGTATTAAATTTTTTTCCAAAAAATTCCATTTTTAACTTTTCAAGTTTCAGATTATGAAAACTATGAAAACCTATGCTCTGATACAAATTGAAAGGAAGTGCGGATTAAGGATCTTAAGGCTAATTTAACACTAGAGGGGGGGTGAATAGTGTTTAAGGGATTCTAAGACTTATATGGACTAATTTAAAAATTATGATATAAAAAAATGCAGAACTTAATCACAAAAAAATCACAGAATCAAACACAGATGCAGAAAGTAAATAAAAAGCAGTAAAAGGAAAGAACACACCGGATTTTATACTGGTTCAAAGTTACCCTACGTCCAGTCCTTCACCAAGGCAAACACCTCATACAGATTTTTATTATACCAGATTACAACCCTTAATTTCTAAAGGCCTTGAGGTACCCTCCTGTCTTCGAGTCTGGGGCAAACTCTCTTGATTTACGGGACACAAGATCACCCAATTGATTTCCAGGCACAACCACACCTTATAGAGAGACTCGATAAACTTTTGATTACAAATTGATCCTATAACTCTGAATAGCACTTTGATCTTCGAGAGAGGGTAGAGAATCAAACAAGAATGAGATTCTAATTTGATTCAATTGAGAATTCGGTAGAATTTCGGCACGATCTTAAAAATATGAAAATTTTAGAATATGGATTTATGGAGAAGAAGGAGTGAAGAAAATAAGAAAATAGTTAGTTAAAAAATTCGTTTGTGAAGGCTATTTATAGATCAGTAACGGTCATAACCATTCGTGAAGAGATTTAAACGAATAGACACTTCTTTTGAAAATTGAAACTTTGAATTTAACAGCCACCATGTCGACATGGGGTATCCCATGATGTCGACATCCCTTAGTTAAAAACAATGTAAAATTTGTTTTGAAAATGGTATTAAAATGAAAACAATATGAAATGATTCTGGAGTAAAATAAACCAATTTTCCTATGTATTAAAATAAAGAAGAGTAGAAAAATATATTTTTAGAATGTATATATGAATTTGATTTTAAATCTCAAGTATATATATATTATAAAAGAATATTTAAAAATCAGAAGATAGTTTTAAAAACAAACGAAGTTTAAAACAAGAGTTTATTTAAAAATGAAAACAAAGAATATTTTAAGGCTAAAACATCTTTTTGAAAATCATTTGAAAAGATAATTTTTAAGGCTAAAACATTTTGAAAAGCAGTTTTGAAAATCATTTTGAAAAACCATTTTGAAGTAGTTTTGCAAGCTTATTCCTGCAGAATATCTCATCATATCAGGACTCGAGAACTTGTACAAAACCAGGATGTTCGTGGGTTTGTAAGCCACTAGTCGTAGGTTTGTAAGCTACTTGTCGTGGGTTTGTAAGCCACTAAGAAGATAGAAATGGGTTCCATCCCAAATGAAATTTGGAATGAAGATTTTCGTGCTATTATGAAGTTTTAACAATACTAGACACTTATCTTGTAACCTTGATCTTGATACTCATGAGTCTTCAAACTTGATTTCTTCATTCTTGATCTTTATACTATACAGTTTTCAATAATCAGTACTTGCCTTATATATATCCTGCATAATAACATTCATATATATATATAGACAATAGTGTTAGTATATAAGTTATATTAAAATAAGTTAAAAAGGTTATTGTCATCAAAACCACTATCTCCAGTTCCTAACATTTATGTCCTTTAGCCATTTTGGTATTGAACAGCTTCTTCTTAAGCTCGTACCTTGCACAATGTGACTGTTCACCAAACAGAGCCTTGATACTATCAAATATCTCATGGACAAACATGCTTTCGTGGTACCTTTACAATGGCTTGTCTAACATTGACAACATGAAAACCTGGGTGATCTCTAGGTTTGAAACCTCTTTCTCATAAGCAAGTCTAAGTTTGGGGTCCACATCATCAATGGGTTGTTCATTAGGATCGCAGATTATAGATTACCAAAGACGCTCGTAAGTCAACGTTATCTTAATCGCTCTTAGCCAATCGGTATAATTGGGTCTGATAAACTTGCTGCTTTCAAAAAACAGTTTTGGAGTTGACATTTTCTACAAGTTTTAATTGGTAGATTATTAGGGCAATACATAGTAGATGTTTTTATAATGTAGGTTAAACTTTATGTTTCATTTTCCTAATAAGCTCTCACTAGTCCTTTCTATTTTGCCAAACCCTAAGTTGAAAAATAAAAGCTTTTCTCTCTAGTACGTGTTAGGACTTGTATACCTTGGGATTCCGACCTTAAGGAAAGTTCAACAAATCATACTTCCATATACGATGGATAACTCCTTATCGGTTGTATCATGTACAACCCCTAACCCATGGTTCCTTGTCCTAATCTTATTATTACATTGGGGAAATCTCAACAAGTAAAAAGAGGTTATTCACTCGTACCCACCATTTCATGACAGCCTAAGTATACTATGCATACCTTGAGGAAAGCTCAACAAATATATGTAAGTATCTTACTTCGTCTAGTCTATACATTAATAATACTACACATAACATCACTAGCATGAGGAAAGCTCTACAACCAGAGAGTATGCAAGTAATTTACTAATTTATAAATGGTAGGTGATGACTTTATAATAAAGATTCATAATCTTTAGTATTAATATCGAGTGATATCGACTTATGGAATAATGTATTTCTTATTAAGATACCGTTTTGATTCAAGTGTTGGACATATCACGAATTACAATATACAAATGTTTACTTAGGTATGTATTCCATAAGTTTATTTAGGGTTCCGTTAATGTTCCACCTTTAGTTTATACATTCATATTATATAAGTTTTATTATTATATAAATTTTATATTTTAATCGACTTATATAATAATCTTATGTATAACATTATATTAAATCATATTTAATTAATTTTAATTAAATGACTCTATAATTAATTGTTTATCATTCAATTTTAACATATTATATCGACTAATTATATGCTACGACTTTTGTAGTAATACACATATATCACACATATATGTATTTTAATTTATTAATTAACTTTTCGTTAATTTATTTAATTAATTTTGTTAATTTCCAAAATTATTTTATATACATACATGTATACTTATATTGTCTAAACATTTCAGGACAACATAACATGTACCACTATATATTATATATTCATATATGTATATTATTTAATTAACTCATTTAATTAATTTAATTCTTTTATTTATCTTATTAATAAAATTTAATTTTTAAATTAACTTATATTTATTTTTAAACATTTTGAATATTTTCATTATATTATAACTTTTATAATATATATATATATCTACACACATCTTATTTAAATTTAAGGCCCAACTTAAATTAGGCCCTTTCTATTAGGGGCAAACTTTTGGATCACGTGTCTATTTTGGGCCAAGCTAGTAGCCAGGTAGGGTAGGGTATTTGATTACCCAAACCTAATCCTTCGACACTACCATTCTAAATACCCTACTATCTGAGCGCGAGCTTAATTAATTAACCCTAACATGACTAATTTAGACTGCATAGGCTATTAGGCACTGATACCATTGTTGGAACTTGGCCAGGCTACAACGGAGTAACTGGGTAAATTTAATAAAAATCCTTTATTGAATCTTTAATGGGCCTATGCAGTCTAATTCTTTTATAACTTTTTAAAAATTTATTTCAAATAAAATCAATATTTAATTATATTTGTAAATTAAGTTTTATTTCATATAATTAGTACTACATTACATATGTGTGTTTCATATACACATATATATGTACATGCATGTGCAACATGATAATATGTATATGGTTTGGCATGCCTCGTGTATAGTGTTGGGATTTACACAACAACGGACATTTAATATATATATATATAATTAAATCACTAAATTAATTAAATATTAGTCTATAAAATAATTTTAACATACACACACATATAACATCTTGTCAAGAATTTAATAATTTTTTTAGATTAATTTATTTAATACATATAAACATATTATTAGATATAAATATGTATATATATATTTATTAACAAAAATACTAAAATTAAAATTTTATAAATAAAAATACTTTCACAAATTTTGCTCTTGGCTAAGTATATGTAAATTATTTCTTTTCAGTTTTGTAATTTTAGTTATTAAACCATTTATTAAACTTTAAATCCATATAAAAGTTAAATGAGAAAAATATTTTCGAAAGTCTACTGCGTAATATATGATATATAATATTATATACAAAATTTTATTATTTGTTGTTTTTGGCATAGCAATTTTATTATTTGTAATATATATATACACACACACACACACACAAATATTTTAAATTACATAATCAATTCTAGGTTAAATGAATAATTATATATATATAAATTCCTTTTTTGCTGGCGAATGCATTTGATACATGAATTAAAAAAATTTAAAATTTAAAACATATGATATATAACATTAATCTTTTAAGTCTGGATTTTATTTAATTATAATCATTTAATAAGATTATTCATTTTGATTTTTTTTAACCAGGCCGTAGCAACTAATAAAGCAAACATACATAATTTATTATATATATATATGTAGCAATATATATTACCATCAAAATGTGATAACATATCGATATACAGATTCATTATATAAGTGCTATCTAATAGATATATGGTATAGTAAATAAATTTGACATTATTAAATCAGATTGTACCTTACACCAATCCTAATATGAGCATGTTGAAACGAAGAATAGTGCTCCCTGAATCCAATTTCAATTCTGAAGTTGCTAGCTCCCGAATTGCCTTACCATTGACGTTCAAGTCGAAGTGTTTTGATGTAATTTTGTACTTGGATTTTAGGAATTTGAAAGGGTGTGCTGGCCTAAATATGTAGAGAGGATGGAGTAAAAAGTGCGTTTAAATGATGTAAAAGGTGACTTATAAAAAGTAAGTCAAGAGAGTGATAAGTGGATCACATCCTAAAATATCTCTCTTACCATTTCCACCATTTTAACCATTCAAAACCGTCCCTATATGCCACCAAATGGGCAGTTTAACGACCCACAACCGCCTGATTCGAGCTGACAATAAACCACACATGTCCAACCCAAATCGAGCGAAGGTGTGAATAGTTATAGGAAAGAAAGAAGAAGAAGAAGAGAAAAGAAGAAGAAGAGAAAGAGAAACTAAAAAAACATAGAATATCACAATTATAGCGGAACAACATATAATATAATATCAATGAACTTTACAAAAGAGAAACTGTAATCTTTAATATACATCCATCAATCTAAGTATAACAACAAATCACAATCATCAGCCTGGATAGTTATAATAACCTATCATCACAAATACTCATAATTTTAAAACAACACTGCAGCGGAAAATAAACATATACGTTAATATGACCTGAAGACCTACTGCTAGTATGCTGAAGCTCCAAAGCTTCCAAATTTGAATCTGTAAATATGCTCGGTCTGATCCGAGCATTGAAAGGGAAGAACGCCCAGATTAGTCTGGTAAACCAGCGTGAGAAAACACATCTTAAGAAAATTTTAAAGTTGTAAAATCTTTTCTTTACCAAACAAAAGTATCTCGTAAGACCACGCCGCACATAAATACGGACTGGTTTTTACCTTACGATAAGCAAAACATTTCATATCAAATCATGTTATATTATATTAGTGTCTAGTATACAAATAATATTAAAATAGCTGAAATTGTTACATAGGTTAAATTTGACGGCATAACAGGTTTACAAACAAAATGGCTGGCACGTATTGAAGAATGGATTTCCATACAATTGCAGGTAAGGAACTACCTTCCGTACAGTACATCTCTAGGGGAATATACCGAGGATACACAAACAATCCTTCACATCTGTCAAGGCCGGTCTATTCTTATTTGGCACTCATACATGGCTTGGATAGAAATCGAATATGTCATCACTCTGATCGTTACCGACCTATCCGAGATGTCTCATAGCATACACCACATACCTGACATATAAAAGGGTTATCTAGAAATGTGATGATCATACCCTAATGGTTGCCAAACATAGCCTTACAGGGTAACTTGTTTAAGCCACTACCGGGTGATGAGGCTAAGGTAAAGTTTACCTTTCACATTGCACATCCCACTTTGAATGTCACACTGCCATTCCTTCGATCACTATTAACTTTCACAAACATACAACCTCTGAGGTCGTACGTCTCAGAGAAAGGTATTAAGCTAAGAGAAGTTGCCTTCTCCACCACCAAACAGATGTACGTTTCTAAAAGTCAACGTTGTGATCTCAGAAATGCAATGTCAGACATTTGTCCATACAAGTTGTCCAGGAACAGGATAAACTGAAGGTACTCTCCTACCATATCCTGTCGGAAATTACCCCTAGGATTAGTAGCGAGAAGTCCTTGCATATCGTAGATTTTCATAATGAAGCACTACTGCCACCATATATATATATATATATATATAATATGCATCGCGGGTCTTGTGGCAAGTAGACCTGCATTATGAAGATCCCCGTCTTCAAAATCATCATCATAAATCCGCACTTTCGAATGCATACATTGGTCCAAAGTGGTTCTCAGATAAATCTGACCCCGGTCTCTCCTGACTAACAACGATAAAGTGGCCCTTAACCTCATACGAAAACCAAGTCCCGTAGACTTATCACGTTTCCCACTCTCAACTTGCTATCCTTCAACCAAGAAGGAAGCCCGATAGATTGGAATACCATAGACCCTCCGCACCACTCAAATTAACATTCTTAATCCAAACGATAATCAAGCCTATTCAGTCGGCTTCGTGCTAGTGCACGACTAATCAGTTCCCACATCAAGTCAAGGAAACAAAAATGGCCAAGTTTGATTGTCGGTTATTTAACTATCAAAGCAAAAAACAATATCTAGCACATAAGCAGTCACTAGGCCCTTTTAATCAATCTTTTATTACTTAAATTAATTTCCAAATATTTACTTCAAATTATCTTTAAAAAGATATATCCTCAAAACCATTTCAATCCGTTGATATTGGAAAACATTTCCATATACTTATATCAACGGTATAAGTATATATAATAACACTACCATTTTGGTGACACGCCAAATAGATTTCTATAACCGTACTACTTTCGAGTTAATACACCTCAGAACGTGTGTTAAGTATAAGAAGCAATGCTCCTATACCACCAAACCTTGAGTACGATCATAAGAACCAATTTGTGTATTTCACAATGGAAGGTCAAAACATCATTTACTGGGTCAAAACGAATGTTGCGTAAAACATCGTTACGACAACCCAAAAACACTAGTATAGGGATTTGATTAATTATATATATATATATAATCCTATATACTATATAAAACATTTACTTTGGGAAATCATTTACTATAACAAAAGTGTTATAGTCTATGCCTTCCATACTTCCCCGAAAACGTCTATTACAACAATATATGTTGAAACCTATGTTTTCGATACTTATCACATTTTAAACCACCTTTCAAAACCATTTAAACTCCATTTGAAATTATTACTTTCAATACTTTACTTTTAAAGATTATCATTTTGAAAACCATTAACTTCATAAAAAACATTACTTTCAAAACATTCCTTTAAAAGATTATTTAACTCTTGCAAACTTGAATTTATTTCCTTTGTACAAAATTTCATATTTATATCTCAACATAAATCATTTCCATATTTATGAAACTATGTTTATAAATCTCCTTTCTCTTTTATAAAACTTCTATTTTATAAAATCTCTTTATTTATAAAATTATATTTATAAATCATTCGTTTATAAAAACTCATTTTACTATCAAAATTCATTTCTTTATAAATCTAATTTATTTATAAAATCCATTTACTAAATAAATTTCAAATCCATTTATTGAAATTTAAAAATTTCGATTATAAATCTATTTCATTATTTATAAAATATCACTTTTATAAATCCTTTATATAAACTTATTCTAAAAAATCTCTATTTAAAAATATTTCACAAAACTATACTTTTGTAATATCAAAAATCATACTTTTTATTTGTTTTAATACAAATTCATTCCTTTTAATAATTAAAAATTATTAAAGCATATATACTTCCAAAATCGCTTGAATATCATTTCAATTCAAAATCACTATTTTATAGTATTTCAAAATACTAAAAATATGGCCCAGTGCTACCGTAGCACTACATAAGCAAAACAATCCATGTCATCAAATATGGCATCCAACGCATCATATGACAAAATATATGAAAAGTAAAATCAGCAGTATGAGAAATGTTGTTGGATCCTTCCAACCTGTCCCCCGCATCACATACAATATATAGTCAAATAATATAAATCAACCACTTCGAGGCAGAATCATATACAAAGGGTCATCCGCTCATTCACGAGAACGTAATAGGGTCTCATCCGCTCCAATAAGCAGAAATATATCCAAACCAACTAATAAAATAGTAAATCATCCAAACAAGCAACAAATGGTATAAATAAAATTATTCACACTTATATAAAAATATAAGTGGGCCAGAGAGGTGAGTTTTACTCATAGAAATTCTAGAAATAGTAAAAGCGCTCGGGTTTGAATTAAAATTGAATGGTTGTTCAATTTAACTCAAAATTTCCACTAGCTCCGAATTCATCCAATCCAACTCCATAGCATAGAATTCGTCGATACGATCGCAATGCAACTTGGCGCTCAAAATCGACCTCGTACGAAAAAGTTATGAATTAACGAACGACGAAATAGTAAATTTAAAGTTAACTTTAATTAATTAAATTTTAAATTAAACCTACTCCCTTCTTCCTCTTCTCGTGCTCTATTTCAACCGTGAGTCGTATTTTTTATTTATTTAAATAATCACAATCCAAGAATTTCCGCCACCTCCACCCGCTCGTGCGCGCAATCCCCTCATTGTACCCTGCCACCGCTCGCTCCACCACACGCGTCGTCGCCACCACGCCTAATTGCAGAAAATGAACCCACCAGCCTCACGAATGCGGCCCCTTGTCGCCCTCCACGTGACGATCTACGACGACCCAACTGTAGAATAGGTCCACCTCGTCGAGCTCTCCAACTTCGTGTTAAACGTTTCGTCTAACATCGCTCCTAGTTCGCGGTGAATTGATGGTTGTTGGATGTTAGGATTTAATGGTGGCTGGAGCTTTTAGATTAGGGTTTGGATAATGAAGAAAGTTAATGCCCTTATATTGAAAAATTTTGAAGGCACTGTTCACACTTTAAAATTTCGGACTCCAATCAAGGCGTGTCGCCTGGCGTTCTATATGTTATACCCCTATTTCGAAAATAATGAAATATATATCGAAAGTCAATTCCATCATATGAAGAAGTTAGTTTTTCAATATAAAATTATATAAGTTTAAATTCCTTTAATTAATTTCTACGAATTATCGAACTTGTAGGACCAAACGATATGTCCAATCGCCGTGAAATTCGACGGCATATAACAATTCACTATTACGGATCCAATGAAACTGGTTTTGTCAAAATCCGAGGTAATGCCCCGGAAGGCTATTTTTGCACGTTAATTAAAATGAGTTATTTCCAAAATTAGTTTAATCGCCTTTAAATCCAATATAAAAGTTTACTATCTACCTTCTTATTCAAATAAAATTTAAAATTAAGTTTCGAAATCATTTTCATTCACATTAAATTCAAGATTCAATTATTTACACAATTCCAGATACTAAATTTAACAATTTAATTATCAAATAAATCATTATATTGAAATTCAAGTTATTTAGCTTATAAAATTAACTTTTCATTTAAAATCAATTAAATATTCCAAATTCATATGACTGAAATTTTGGGTCGTTACATTCTCCCTCTGAAAAGAATTTAGTCCCCGAAATTGCCAAGTAAGAAAAATGCTCCAAACCCATTAACTTTTCAAAACCAATTATTTAAAATGGATTACCAAATTCATTTAAACATATTATCTTTTCGAAATCAATTAGTTGAAACTTTGTTATCAGATTTTCTAAATCTTTCATAATTAAATTTCCAAAACTAACTAATACCATTCCAAGTTATAAAACAAAAATCCAAATTTTAGTTATCAACATTATTTTACCAAAATTCCCAAAATTTTCTAACACCTTAAATTTAAGGAATTTTGCCAGCGTCTCCTTCGCGCAGTTCGATCGGAAAAATTTACAATATATATATACTCACAAATATACATATCATCTTCAAGGATGAGGCATCTCGTAGGGAAACAATATAAAAGTACGATATGTAATCCGAGATGTGTATCTTTTATTAGTATTAGCAATCATATACAATCAATAAAATGCAAAAGCGAGCTCCAAATGCCAAGCATATGCCATCCGCATCTAATAATCACTCAACAACCAATGAGAACAAGTATAGGAAAAGTATTATCAATATATAACATAGACTATACAATAACCATATGCAAATGTAGCAAATATAACAAGAGAAATCGTCAAACAAATAATATTCATCAAATTAATTCACAACCATATCAATTTGCATTTTCCAATGTCAACATTTAATTTATTAAAGCATGTACGATGTACATATACCGTCCGTATGCAAAACCATACCTGATTGCTCGCTCGATCACACTATATCACTTTCGAACTTGTATCGTTCACATGACCACTCTAGTGCGGACTCGGATCCGGTTCCTTGATTAGAAACTGCCATTCTCCTTGCCTAGCCATATACTATGATAGAAAATATCAAAATCAATCAATAATCCATATCCAGTGTTCGTCCTCAAGAATCGAGTGAAAATCCTAACTTGGAACGGTGTAAATCACCTCGAAATTGTATATTTGAATTTGGATCAAACAATTATACGAATAAAATAATACACATATGACTTACTTATTTATTCCAATTGGTTTCTTATTATATCTCATTCTTTTTATTTACATTCATTTCATTTTCATTTTTCACACTGCTTTATTCACATTCATTTATTACTTTCATTTTTCATATTCATTTTCATTCACATTCATTTTATGTTTCTCAACATTTAACTCCATACTAAATTCATTTACGAATCATTTTCATGAAATTTTACTTAAGTGTAACTACCCGTAAATTTCAGTGGTTTTATTTATTTAATTAATTGAATTTTTGTGAAATTTTAAATAATAAAATTTTGAATTGAAAATTTAATATTTGGAATGCGTCTATTTAAACATAGCAAATGGTAAATTTTCATCAGATAATATGGAAGTTTATTTTCTAGTATAATTTTTATTTAAATTTAAATTAGTTAAAATTGATGATAATAAAATGTTTTCCAAACCTGAATATTTTTCTATAGAAAATTTGTAAATCATCTTCTGAGTTAGACGTCATATTTCGTTTCTCCAAATTTGGACTGTTATTGCTCCGTTTATCTTATTTTTGGCAAATTGGTAGCATTTTCGGTACCGATTATCGACTTTTGATTGAATGATCGTACCATTGATATATGTATACCGTTTTGATCGTCTCGTCGAGCTGATCTCCACGGTATATTCGATTGGGTGTATCGGCGTCCGATGGATGGAAAAGCAATCTGTAAACGTTGGACTGTACGGGTACCCAAATTTCAACTTTTCAGATTTCTTGTCCTTTCATCTATCAAACTGTCGAATTCAAAGCAGCCTTTTGTTTTCCATATTCCCAGAGATAATTTAGCCTTTGCTATTCCATCGGTTAATTTATTTTCTTCTAGTTCCTATTTTCTCTGTTTCATTTGTATTTCTGATCCATTCTTCCTCTTCAATTTTAAATTATATTATAGTGTTATAAAAGAAAATTTTGCAGCAGCTCATTCTCTTCTACCCACTACCCCGTACCCACTCATGCGTTTGGCCTCCGCCTTCTTCTAGTTCATTTTCTTCACGCCATTGCTTAGAACCCCACCACGCCGGCAACCCACTACCCCGTACCCACTCATGCGTTTGGCCTCCGCCTTCAACTCGCAGCCGAGCACGACCCAGCCTTATTCCGCCCTTTCATTGTTTTCGTGTACATGTATATATAGAATTTTACGTCACAGTATATATATATATATATATATATATTTATATTTATATTTATATAAACAGGGTATATATATTTTCTGTATTTTGTTTGCAACTTTTATATGTAATGATTTGATAGTTATATTAATTATATAATACATTGATTATAACATGCCTGTAAGTTATCATGCAGGCTGTATGTTATATAATGGACATTTCGATTTCACTTAGTCAAGTTTTCATTTTTTCGTATATATATTTTTTGTTTATAATATTTCTGATATAAGATATGTATGTTGTGTAAATGTAAATTTCGAAAGTATATATGTAAAAGTGTATATATATATAAGTTTATATATAACCTATTTAAATTTATATGTAATATAGTAGAGTTATATTGCATTTTAGCATCTGATGTATATAAGTACATATATTTGTTCATTTAAAAGTAATTTCGCATATTTTGGAAAGCGAGCAGCAGCCTTTTATAAAGCAAGTGGTATATATAAATCTATTTTGTTCTACAACTATTAGTCATATGTTGTTTATTTATATATATATTTTATATAGGTTATATATCATCGTACAGTAGGTTAGTTATTTAAGTTTTAAAGGTTTATGAAAACCTATGTGATCAGTGCTTGCATATATAAGATTTTATATAAGTCATATTTCTATCTGTGTGTGTATATATATATATATATAAAGTTGTTAAGTTATATATTTGACAGTTTTTTAATATATTTTTGTATAAGCTATATATAATAACTTGAAATTTATTTGATGGTATATATATTTGTATGTGTCATATGTTATATATATATATATATGATGGATTTAAAATTTTAATCTGTATTATAAGTTACATGAGATTTATAAAATTTGTATGTCATAATATATATAGTGACAAATTTTTATAAAATATACATAAGGTTTAAAATTTTATATATATAAATTTTTAAAGTCCAAATGCCTTTATTCCATAGGAGTTGTAAAAGCTGTTAGCTGTTCATATGTGTACAGCAAAGTGGAAATTATTTTATATATTTTATATTTTGGAGTCGTGGCCTATTGTTCTATTCTTAGATTTAAGGGTGTGTATATAGCATGATGTATGATATAGATATTTGCTAGAAAATATGTTTGCCTATATATATACATGTTTCATTATATATTATGTGTGTAAAGATATTGACTTTAAATACTATATATAGATAGATAACGGGTTTTAAGGTATATATATAGTTTATGTGGTGTTTAAGGAATTTGCTTAAATTAGTGTCAATATTTTTAAGTAATCTATTTAGACTTATGTTGATATTTTAAATAGATTTAAAAAAACGTATTGATTTGGAATTCTGTCCAAATTGAATGTCTTTCCATTGTCTAATTTGTTGCAGCGGTCTCTTAGCCCACCGTTGTTTGAATTCGCATTTCATCAGCAGTTTTCTAGCTCTGTCAATTTCTCCGTGCTTATCCGTTTCCATTGATTTTCAATTTCCCGTTATTCTCTAGCCTCGAAAGGTGAGCAATCACTCACGATTAACGTTCTTATATTTATTAAATTTGATTTCAATTGAAACGACAATTGAAATATGCTGCTGTTAGTTATTTATACTACTTTATATATGCTATAATTTGTATCTATTCACCTGTGACATCTGACACCATTATCAGTTATTTATATTAATGCAATATGCATGTTATATTATTATCATATCTGTTATCACTTTGCAAGTTCCCTGTTAGTATAGAATTCACCATGGGTTGAAATGATACATACCCGAACGATCTATAGAATAGGAGAAAATCATTATGGGTTGAAATGATAAACCCAAGCGATTTTCATTGAATTGAATTTGGGATTTGCGGGTTGAAAAGATATATACCCGTATATATATTTAAATTGCGGATTGAAATGATAAATATCCATATCACTTGATCATAGGATAGAAAATTATATACAAACACCGTGGGTCTATATATAAATATTTTGAAAATGATTTCTATGATTTTGTAAATAAATATATGGTTTTAATAAATATTGATTTCAAGATTTATTAAAGTTGATTTAATAAAGTTGATTTAATCAATATAAAATATGTTTAAGTATTTATTTAAAATTATATTTTCGAATATAGAGTTTGTAATGACTCAGATTGAAAGATAGATTTGAAATGGATTTGAAATTGTATTTAATTTAAGAATTATATTTAATTAAATCTATCTGAACTTATGGAATTTGGATTTTTAAAAGGATATGATTTTATAACTTGATTTTGGTTTAAGATGATTTAAAATGAATATTTCAAGTTTAAATAAATTGAAGGAAATATTTAGAGATTTGAAATTTGGGCTTTTATTTAAATGATATTTAATTTATTTAGTGAATATTGAAAAACTAAATAATAGTAAAGTGAATTCGATATATATATATATATATATATATATGAAATTGTCAAATTTAGTTTTGAAATGTTGAATATTTAAAGCTTTGAAATATATTGAAATTGAAATGGCTTATTTTATGGTTCAAATATGTATTTGAAATCGATAATTTGAAATGGTTTATTGAGAAACTGAATCGAATTGGAATCGATGATTTAGATTTGAATTAAATTTGAATTTTGGAATTTGAGTTGATTTGAATCGAGTTGTGAAATTTGAGGAAAACTACTTTATTATATAATGTATTTTAAGTATATATTAAAACTATTTTTATATTTTGCTTTATAAATTATTTTAATATAAACTATTTAATAGACTAACTATTTTATATAAACTATTTTATTTTTATAAACTATTTTATTATATAAACTATTATTAATATATAAACTATTAAGGGAAAGTATGGTGATTTCAAAGTGCTATGATTTCCAAAGTGCTATGATTTCAAAGTGTTATGATTTTCCAGTGTTATAACTTTGAAGTGCTATGATTTTTGAAACGAATATTATTTTAAGTGAGAAATAATATCGTATTAATATGGTTTTGAAATAGATACGATATTCTGGTTTTGAAGTACGATATTTTGAAATGACCACGGTGTTATAATGACATTTAGTTGATAATAGTGTATATTCTACATAGTAGATAGTTCCACGGATCTTTAGAGGATGGGTATCCCAAACATCCTTTAAGTTACTTGTATTTTAATTTATATTTTGCTTGAGTTGGGTTTATTGGTATAAGAATGTTAATCCTGACTCGAGTGTTTTGTGTTTTGCTTTTCGCTCGGGTCAGACTAAGTGGCATAGTGTTCGAGACTCACCTTTGGAGTTGGAGCTTTGCTTGGAGATCCAGCTATATCTAATTCAGCTTCATGTTATTTAGTGGACTCCAGTGATGTATTCAGATTTTGTTATTGACTACTGTATTGAGACTTCTGTGTATTCGAAACTTCTGTTGTATATTATTTTAATATAGTAGTTTCATGAACTACTATTCTTTTATTTCCGCTGCTTATTGTTTATTACTCCGTGTCTGTGATTCTATGATTTTTATTTACTGTATATGCTGAGTTTTCCCAAATATAAATTAACAATCTGATATTTTGAGCAATTCAACTCCGACGTGTGTGGATGCGAATGGTTGAAAATATCGGGATGTTACATTAAGTTTATAAACATTTTCTTTAATAGTACTATCAGTTATAAACCATTACTTAATTTATTATAAACTTAATATAAAACCACTAATGTTTATTTTCACTTTACAACTTAAGTTCATATTTATTTCTAGCAACCAACATTCCAAAACATATTCAATTCATTTTACAACTAAAAGTGAATTTCATTTCATAACTCATGTTCATATCTATTTCACTAATTTATTTCATTAGTTCATTTCATTAATTCATTACAAATCAAATTCAATTACACTTAACTTTGCTTAAGTCAAATTCCATTTCAAAATTCATTTTATTTAACTTAAGTTAAATTTCATTTCATAACTCAATTTTTAAATTTACTTTTCTTAACATTCATATTCAACAAATTTAAAATTTTGTTTTAACTTACTAATTCTCAAAATTTATAAGTTATAAAAACTTATTTTCTTATATTTTCAACAAAACACTTAGATAAAAACTTTCAGAATTTAAACACCCAGTTTTTTATATATTTTTTCAAATCATTTGAAATCATATATATTGTAACGACCTGCCATTTCGAACCATTCAAATCAACAACCATTCACACATGTCAGACTTGAATTGCTCAAAATAACAGATTGTTAATTTATATTTGGGAAAACTTAGCATATACAGTAAATAAATAATTCACAGAATTACAGACACAGAGTAAATAACAATATGCAGCGGAATAGATAAATAGTAGTTCGTGAAGCTACTATAGAACATCAGAGTCTGAAACAAATACAACCGAAAATCCCAAGTATATAGAAGTCACTAATACAAAAGCAACTAACAAGTCTGAACATATACAACTAGAAATAACTGAAATAATTGGAAAGCTGAACATATAATAGATAGATCTTCAAACAAAGCTCCAAACTCCAAAGGTGAGTCTCAAATGCTGTGACACTCAGGTTTACTCGAGCATAAAGCAAAACACAAAACATCGAGTCAGGATTAACATTCTTATGCAAGTAAATCAACTCAAGTGAATTGTCCAAGTGAAATGCAAATAACTTAAAGGATGTTGGGATTCCATCCTTTAAGGATCCGTTAAACTATCTACATACATAGTACAATACGCTACATAGATAATGTCTATAGTAAAGTAAAATATTAAAATAGAATTAAGGCATTACCCATATCCCCTTTAACACATTTTATATAAATTCCGTAGTTTATACAGTACTGTAAACTCAACCAAACCGGTGAGCTATCAGGGAGCACTCCATAGGCACAACACAAACCAAACTCGTAGTGGGCGCGATAAGGAATGTGACAAGGCACGCAAGGCAATGCCCAGGGTAGGATACTACCGTTTTGCAGAACCGAGCTGGTGGTAACGCATAACAGCTACTACCGCCCACCTCGAGACACACTCCCAAAATCAAAGGTGCACCCAATCAAATCACAATGTAATAGAATGTTATCGAAGAAGCTTGCTCGATCGGAAGTGCGACCTCACTTGGCCCAGGTATTACTCCTGTTTTAGTCACATCAAGCTAACTCGCGGGAGTTAGGGCTGCGTTTATACCTCATAAAAACGTTCGACAAACCTTCCTACTTCGTTCTGGATTCTCGACCACGTGCACAGTTGTTAAAGTAGTTTTCGGTATTGGCAGAGAGTATGACAATATCTGATCCCGGTCTCTTTAACAACCAAACACTTATTTCACACCGTGGTCATTTTCATTTCAAACATTTCATACTTCATATCAAAATATCATATTTATTTAAAAATCATATCACTTTCGAAATCATATCACTTCAAAAATCATAACCAAAAAATAGTTTGAACCATCATATCAAAGTATTCGCATTTAAACCCATTTAATCTAAATCATAACAGTTCCAACTTAAAGAGTTTGAATATTGAAAGTAGTTTATATATTGGAATAGTTATACATTAAAATAGTTTATATTTAAAATAAGTTATAGATTAAAATAGTTTATATATTAAAAATAGTTTATATATTAAAAATAGTTTATATATTAAAAAGAGTTTATATCGAAAATAGTTTCAAGTTAAAATTGTTTCTTCCAATTTCACAAATCAATTCAAATCTACTATAGTTCGAACATTAAATTTAAATCAATCTCAATTCAACAATTTCAATTAAAAGGGTTAAAGGTTCAATTCAAATTCTCATTAAAACCATTTTTAATTTATATCGATTTCAAATCCAGGTTTGAACTACAAATTTAAACCACTTCCAATTCAACAAGTTTCAAAGTTTAAATATTCAAATAATTTACAATAAATCAATTTGATAAATTTAATTTATATTTCAAAATTCAACTTTAATTTCATTTAAATTTTAAAATATTCACTTAATCATTTTTAATAACATTTAAATAAAATATCAAATTACAAATTTAAATCAATATTAAATACTCAATTTCAATTTTATTTAAATTTAAAAATATTCATTTAATCTCCTTTAATCATATCTTTCAAAATCTCAAAATTAATAAGTCCCAAATTAATTTTTATTTAAATACAATTCTTAAACAAATAAAATTTCAAATCAATTTCAATTCATCTTTCCAAACTTAATTTATTAAAATTATTACAAATCTATTTTTAAAATATTAATATAAATTTAAATAAATACTTAAACATGTTATATATATTAATTAAAATTTTATTAAAACTTTTTATATCAAATTTTAATTAAATCAAATCTTATTATTAAATTTAAATGATATTAAATCTTATTTTATACATTTAAAAATAATAAATTTATAAGTAAAATCTTAAAATTTATATTTTTCAAAACTTAACTTATAAATTTAAAATTTCCAAACATATAATTTAAAAAAATCTAAATTTTACACATATATTAAAATAAAATCTTTGTATTATATTTAAAACCCAATATTTATTTGAAACACATATTTATATTTTTTAAAATTCTGGAAATCGTTAAAAAAAATAGACCAACGGTGTCCGTATATAGTTTTCTAACCTATGGTCAAGTGATGCGGATATTTATCATTTCAATCTGCAATAATATAAATTAATGGGTATATATCATTTCAACCCACAATCCCAAAATTTCATAAATCAATAAAATCGCTTGGGTTTATTATTTCAACCCATAACGATTTTCCTTTAATCTATAAGATCGTTCGGGTATGTATCATATCAACCCATAGGGATTTCCTAAACTAACAGGGAACTTGTAGTGTGAGAACAATAACATAATAATATAAAACAATATAACATATCAATTACAACATGGATCGTAATTAACAATTTAAATATAATATATATACAACGGGTTATGGTGTCATATGTCAATTATCATAGGTTAACAAATTTTAAATATTAACATATCATATTCAATAATTAAATAACTAACGATTCAAATTTAACAACATATTTCAATCGTCATTTCATGTGAATATAAATTTACTAAACATAAGAATGTTAATCGTGAGTGATTGCTCACCTTTCAAAGCTATGGAAACAAGGATGACGAAGAAGATGACACAGACACGGATACGCAACAAAGCTAGAAAAAATTGCTGCTGTAATCTCCGAACAGCGGCGATTAGACTGGACAACGAAAAGATGGTGGAGTTGCGATGGAAACAATATATATAAATGATATATATATATATATATATATATATATATATATATATATTTCTAGAAGGAGAAGAACCAAGCTGTCAGGTGGACAAATATCAAATATCAAATATAATATAGATCTTCTTATTGAAATATACACAAACTTATACTATAAACAAATACGAAAAGCTTGCCTTCTCAGGTGAATAAGCTTTATATATATATTCTCTGTTGCTTAAATTCATATGAAAAAGAAGAAGGAGGCCGGGGTAGGTATTGCTCGGGTTTGAGGTTGGGAGAACAATAGGGTTATCTCAATGCAAAATCAAACTTTACATTATAAACAAGCTTTGTATAATATAATTATATATATATAAGAAGAGAAGCGCTAGGGGTGGCTGTCATGTCACAGGCAGGGAAAGTTAAGGGGTGGAGCTGCATGCGTGGGTGATAGGTGGACTGAAGGTTGGTTTGGAGGGCACGACAGTGGGCTGGAGGGTTTCTGGTGGGGGTTCGGGTGCTGGAGGGTATAAGGAGGGCTGTGGTGTGGTCTCGGGTCAGGATGAGGAGGAAGGGGATGGCTGCCGAGTAGGCAAGGCTGAGGGTGGTTGGTGAAGTGGTGGCAGGTCAACGAGGTCAGGGAAGAGGGAGAGGTGCTGGATCAGTGGAGCACGGCAAGGCTGTCAGGTGATGGGGTGTTGTGCTTCGGTGAAGTGGATGGCTCTTGGAGGAAAGGTGGTTGATGGAGATTCGATGATGGGTGCTAGAGAGTTACGGTCGGCAGTGAGTACGGAGGAGAGGATAGGTGGCGTTCAAGGGGAAATGTGGATGGGTTTCTAGGGGTGGGTGGATCAGGAGGGCGGAGGCCAGATGGGAGGAAGCGGAGGTGGAAATAGGCGGACTCGGGTAAACTGTTGTTGGGTGTGGGAGGAAGGGTTCGAGCACGAAGATGCATGAGGTTTTCTCAAAGCAAACCCATAGATATAGAAAATTTTCTCAAAGTAAAACTAAAATAGGAGCAAGCAGATTTCCTAAAGCAAACTTAAATATATAAAAAAAAATCTCCAAGCAAGGAGGAATTCAACCATGGAGAGGCGAGCAGGTTAACAGAAAAGAGGAAGCAAGATGGGTTTCAGGAAAAATATACGAACCATATATATATATATATATATATTCAAAGTGACAGAACAAAATATGAAAGGGGAGAAAGAGAATGGAACCAGAGAATGTAAATTAAACTAGTGAATAGCAAAGGCCAGGCACTTGAATTCAGGGAAATATAAATGCTAGGCTATTGGTTTACACGGTGGATAATGGAAAGACACAAGAAAACCAAAAAGGTTTAAAACGGGTACCGATACGTCTAATCGTTTCGCCGATTTCACCGCTACCGGACGTCAAATTACAGGAATGAATATACTGCGAAGATCAGCACGACGAAACAAACAGAATAGTACACAAATATGAAAGATACGACAAATCTATCAAAACTCGATTTTCGCCACCAAAACTGCTGCTAAAATGCCGAAAATAATATAAACGGGGCTAGAGAAGTCCAAAGTTGGCGAAACGAAATATGACGTCTCACTAAGAAAATGATTTATATTTTTAGTATGTAACAATATTTAGATTTCAAAATTAATTTATTTCCATCTAATTTTAAACTGATTTTAAATTTTAATTGAAATTTCACAACCAAACAAACTTTCATAATTTCAAATGAAAATCCGCCACTTGCTATGCTTCAATATACGCATACCGAATATCAAATTTTTATTTCAAAAATTTTATTATTTATTTTCATGAAAAATTTAGTTAATTACGTTATTTAACCCGTTAAAATTTATGGGTCATTACATATATACATAATTCCCTTTTATATCAAATCATGCTTTTGAATTTTAAAATCAAAACTAGTTTTACCATAACAAAACTCCAATGATAGAAATCCATCACTAAGAAACTTGAAAAGAATGCCGATGATGCTGCCGTCATCGCCAAAATTATTTTCCAACGACCGAAGTGAATTCAATGCTATTTATTTCTTTTAAATCCTTCTTATTTACAAATCATATTTATAAATTTCATATAAAACTGTAACGACCCAGATATTTTAATGGTTTTAATAATGTAATTAACTGAATTTTTGTGAAATTTTAATAATTGAATTTTGAAATACAAATTTGATATTTGGAATATGTCTATTTAAACATAGCTAATGGTAATTTTTCATCAGAAAATATGGAAGTTTATTTTATTGTGTAATTTTATCTAAAATTTAAATTAGTTAATATTTGATGATAATAAAATGTTTTCCAAACCTGAATATTTTATATAATAAATTTGTAAATCATTTTCTGAGTGAGACATCATATCTCGTTTCATCAAATTTGGACTTCTCTAGCCCCGTTTATCTTATTTTCGGCATTTTTGCAACATTTTCGATACCAGATATCGACTTTTGATAGGATGGTCGTATCACTTATATCTATATACCGTTTTGATCGTCTCGTCGTGCTGATCTTCGCAGTATACTCATCTATATATTTCGGAGTCTGTTATGCCGTGAAATCAGTAAAATGATTTCTGTATCGGTACCTATATTTGTGCCTTTTGGTTTCTTTTGTCCATTGATCTGCCTACCTGTTGAACACAAACAGCTCTAGCAATTAATATTTCTGGAATTCAACGGTTTGGCTTTTGTCATTCCCAATAGTTCGGTTTATAGGTAGTTGTCATTTCAGTCCCTTCTGTTCTCTTTGTTTTCTACCGTGTTGGCTTTACAAAAAAAATAAAAGAAAATAAAAATAAAGTGAGAGCTATATGTTTTGGCTGCCATTCTTTTCTTCCCCTCCTGCTTGCTCCACCTAGCGCGAATTCCTCCACCAGAGAACTTCGGCCACCCAGACCCATCACCGAAGCTAATGCGCCACCCCATGCTCACTAACTACCCACACAGCCTCCACGTAGGCATCCCTCCCCAGCTCCATTCCTATCATGCTCGGCCGAATAATATCTACTCTTTTACCTCACCTTATCATCTCCATGTCATCTCCATTTCCTCGCCCAATCACTTAGCCGTGCAACCCACTTTCCGACCCCAGGCAGCCGCGAACTTCCCCTCCACCTTCCCAACCAGCAGCCGAGCACCCTTCCTTCTTGCCGAGATCGTGTAAGTTTATATATTATAAGGTATATATATGCAAATTTTATGTTAAAAGTATCATTATATATATATATATATTTTGAAAATGGGTAAGAAATTTATTAAGGCATAACAGTCCAAATATCAATTAATATTAATAGCTACTGTCACTTTTTTTTCTAGGCAACCATAGTTTGAGAATGTGTTAAGTCCCATAATATCAATTAATGAATTTCCTTGGATCCAGGGATCCATCCACAAATTAGTTTCCTTACCTGAAGCGATTTCCCTTGTACAACATGAAACAAGTATACCCCTTATTCTCATAATATCTTTCCATGTCGATGATGCATTATTATCCAATTGCATGCACCAGAAATTACCTCTGATATATCTTTTCCTCATCCAGTTCCCCCACAAACCCTTTCCTTTAATGATTCTCCAGGCTTGCTTCAAAGTGTAGACCAATCTCATGTCTGTAAGTTTTCTGAGACCAACTCCTCCTTCCTCCTTTGGTCTACATAAATTCTCATATTTAATCTTGTGTAACCCCCCTTTCCAAATAAAATCTACGCAGACTTTTTCTATCTTCTGTATTGAAGCATCAGGGAGTTGGAATGTTTGAAGCCAGAAATTAACTTTGGAATGTATAACAGTGTGCACCAGTTCAATTCTGCCTGCTAGAGATAGGAGTCTTGAACTCCATCCCTATAGTCTGTCTCTGATTTAAGAGATTAAAACTGCACATTCTCTGTCAGTTATCTTGTTGGATGATAGAGGTACTCCTAGATACTTAACAGGGAGGTTTCCTTCTTTCACATTTAAGTGCTCCAAAATTTCATTCCTTCTAATGCATGTTTTATTGAAGTAACATTTGGTTTTTTGTTCATTCAGCCTGAGTCCAGTAAATCTCTCTAGATTGCAAAAAATTTCCTTTACAGCTCTAGCTGATGTCTGGTTGGATTTAATACAAATGAGAAGATCATCTGTGTAACAACCCTGTATTTTACAAATATTCTTAAATTGATTTTTCCAGATTCAAAAGCTTTATTTATGAAAAAGAATAAATTTTGTTATTTTAAATATAAACTTTGACTTTGATGTGGATTAGAAATTTCAAATACGACTAAATTTAATATCTCTTGAAAATGTGAATTTTGGTCAATAGTCAAACTTTGACTTTTAAGTTTAAATTTTAAATAGTTTGAAATTATAAATTTTATCTTTTATTATGAAAATGGATTTAATAACTTGAACACTACTTTTCGTTTCGTTAAAAACGGAGTTAAAATGTAAAAGTTATGTTCATTTCAATTTTAGTATAATTTGTTTTATTGTGCAATTTTGCCTATTTTAAATTTTATAAATCATATTTTCTTTCTTATATTTTGTTTTAATATGTGTTAATATGTTATTTTATGTATCTTTTTGTCTTTTAATATTTTAAAATGATAATAGAATTTTTCCAAAATTTACTGTATTTATTTTCCATTTTTAAAGGCTGTTTTCCTATTTTCTGCTATTTCCTCATTAAAAATTATATGTAAATTTAATTTTAAATATTTATTTTGTGAATATATTTTTATTTTATGTTATTATGTATGTTTAAAAATATATTACAAGCTCATATGAATTTTTCTAAAATTTATTCTATTCAATTTCAAATTTCTAGACTAGTTTACTATTTTAGCTATTTTCTTAATTTAACTTTATATTATTGATAAATATTTATATAAATTATTATATTTTGTTCAAATTTCGAAATTTTACCTGGTATTATTATCTTTTTCCAGAAATATAAAGTTATAAAACTAAATTAAAGTAATATGAAAGGCCCTAAACCTTCTATCTTCATATGGGCTTTTATAGTCCACCCTTTTTACGTTTTAACCTAACCTTTCACCAATTAACCCTAACTATTCCTCATTTATTTTTTTTCAGCCGTCTTCCTCTTGTTATTCACGAATTTTCAAAGCTCCAAAACCCTAAAAAAAATCATGGCCTCCATCTTGCAAAAAAAAAAAGGTAAATTCCTCTTTTCTTCCTACTTTTTCTCATATTTTCTATGCAAATTTGCTTTGCTTTCTCCCCTGATTGGAGCGGCTTCACCCTTGTTCCACGACCACCACCTCCTTCCATCTCTTCCAGACCATCACCACCATCTATCCCACCAGCCATGACCAAGGCCGAACACCCCTTGATGGCCAAACCCTTCCAAATGCAACCAAAGGCCAAAAACCATGCTTGTTTGACCACTTCTTGCTCATACACTTCTACCACCACCCAAACCACCACCATAGCCGCCACCACTCCTCTGACCTGACCACGGCACACCCTCTCCCACCTCTGTTCAGTCATGGTGCACCACAGGCCGAGCCCAATCCCCATGGCCAAGCCCTTGTTTTGACCAAAAACCACCTAGTTGCCTTCAAAACCACATCACCTCCTCATGTACAAACCCCACCTTGTCTTGCCTTGAACCCGAGCTATGTTAGCCCAAACCTGACCCAAAACTTGACCACATCTGAACCACATCAGACCCCAAAGCCATACCAAACAATAGAGAAGGCAAAGCAAAAGACTGCGTAGTCGTATCTCCTTTTATTTCAATGTTATTGCATTTTAAAGTCGTATTTAATTTTGCTGTTTTGATTGTTTGTTTTGGGTTGTACACAAGAGTTGTAGATTGGATTCGCTCTCCACTCAAGTCCGTAGTCTTGTTATCGTGCTTTTGTTTCCATTGTGTCATTGGTTTTGATATCTCCAGCACAAACAAGTGAGTAATTCTCACCAGACGATGTGTACTTATATAACTAGTAAACTGACACCATTTGAATCTGTAAAATTTTATCATCCTGTTATAACTGTTATATTATGATCATATAATGTTTACCCTTGTTATTATATATGTTATATCATCTATTACTGTTATTTCATGCTATTCTGTTATTTTATCAGTTTATCACACTGCAAGTTCCATGTAGATTAGGTTCACTATGGGTTGAAATGATACATACCCGAACGGACTTTAGAATAGGGAAAGATCGTTATGTGCTGAAATGATAAGCCTGAGCGACTATGTATTATTTTCATTTAACTTGGGATTGCGGGTTTGAAATGATAGAACCCGGTTTTTCTTTGTAAACTGCGGATTGAAATGATACATATCTGTATCACTTGACCTAGGCTAGAAAATTATATACAGACCCATGGTTTATATATTTTTCTAAAATTTTTAAAATATTTTAAAAATGTAAATATTATGATATTTTGATTTAAACTTTATTAAAATGATTTCTATAGAATATTTGTGATTTTCTACAAATTAAATAAGTGAATTAAGTAAAGGGTGAAGTAGAATTTAAAATATAAGTTAATTTTGGAATTTATGATTTTGTTTATAAATGGAATTTATGTAAAGTAAGAAGATATGACAATTTGATTTAAAAATGAATTTAATGATTTTATTAAGAAATAATGATTTTATAAAAGTGTTAATGATTTTGTATAACTTAAAATATGAATTAAATGAATATTTAAGCTGAATTTGGAAATATAACTTAAATTGAATTTTTGTGAAATTTATTCAAAAGTGAAATATTAATTAAGTAAAATAAATGGAAATGACTTATATTTTGGAAATTTAAACTTAGTTGTTAAGTTAAGAATTTAATTAAAGAAATGAAAATTTAATTGTTATTTAATTTGATTTGTGTATGGAAATTTGACTTTATAAAATCATAGAAATAAAGGTATTTAAATGATCGTTTTTAAAATGTGAAAATATATGATTTTTTTAAGTTAAAATGATTTATATTAAAAGTTAATTATGTGTGAAATTATAAATAAAACTCTGAATTTGATTTGACAGCATTTTTGAAATGTAAT
This sequence comes from Allium fistulosum, assembly GCA_030737815.1. Lineage (NCBI taxonomy): Eukaryota > Viridiplantae > Streptophyta > Magnoliopsida > Asparagales > Amaryllidaceae > Allium > Allium fistulosum. The sequence goes on along the minus strand of CM060906.1, from coordinate 945,888,338 downwards.
GTAAAGATATTACAACATTGAAAATTGTTGTAGTTATTTTAATTGAACAAAATAGCAAATTTGAACTAAGGGGTATTATAGCACTTTGTTAGTGCTATAGTTGTTAAATTTAACTAAAATTTTAATTGAAACTAAATTAAGATATTGCAGCATTTTAAATGCCGTCTTTTGTAAATGAACTGTTTTTAAACATAACATTTCGTTGCATTTTCTAAGTGCTGCGAAAGTTGAATTTTCTTTGTTTAATAAATTAAAATGAATAAATGATCTTTGAAAAGATTAAATTTTGGAAATTAAATATTTAATTATTAAATATAATGAATTGACTTTAAATGATTTAAATGGAATAGTTGATTTGGGAAATACAACTATTTTGAAATATGATTAAATGGTATTTAAATTTAAATTTAATAGATGATGTTTGAAATGATATTTTGACATTTTTAAATGAATTTGAAATGATATTAAATCTTGGAATAAATAATTGAAGTTTATATTAGTATGAGAAATAATTGGTTTACTTGTAATTTGAATCTATTTAAAAGATATTGGACTTATGAAATATAGGATAATAAAGCTTTGGAATTTATTTTATAATTTGAATAGTTATTTTGTGGATTAAATCTATATTTGAAATTTATAAAATTTGAAATGGTCTATGGAAATTTAATTGAAATAAATGATTGAATTGAATTGAAACTTTGGGAATTTTAATACTTGATTTGAAAGTATAATAATTACACTTTTAAATGGTTTAAATGAATTATCTTGATTGAAATATAAACTATTTAAAAGGTGACTTGAAATGATAATAAATGAATTATATCTTTAAATTTAAAAGGTATTTAAAGTTGAATATTTAGATTTGAACTCAAATGATATTTTGGTATATTAAAAATGATTTGAAATGAAGTTTGAAAGGATATGATATTTTGATATCAAAGTGATTTGAAAATGAAGTTTTGGAAGGATATGATATTTTGATATATTAAAATGATTTGGAAATGATAAATCTTTATTTTTATAAAGATATGGTTCGAAATGATATTTTATTTTGAAGTAAAGTATTGTTTTAAAGGTTATAACCAAGGGTTATAATAACGATTGGTTGGCAAAGAGACCGGGATCGGATATGGACATACTCTCTATCGATACCGAAAACCACTTTGACAACTGTGTACGCGGTGGAGTTTCCAGAATGAAGTAGGATGGTGGCGACGATCCTAAGGTATATACGTGGACCCAACTCCCGTGAGTTGGCATAAGGTGGCTAAAACATGAGCGATTGACGAACCAAGGAGGTAGCACCTCTTATCGGACACACTTCTTCGATACTATTCTATTACTTGTGATTGATTTGGTGGCCACCCTTGATTGGGAGTGTTGTTCGAGGTGGGCGGTAGTGGCTGCTATGCGTCACCACTAGTCCGGATGCGTAATTGGTATATCTACCCTGGCATTGCCTAGTTGTGCCGTGTCACCTACCATATCGAGCTATACTACGATTATGATTTTAAGATCCGACCGCGTTAAGGTTCTCCATCCCCTTAACGCTATTTTCTATATGATTATACTTTACTTATTAGACATTATTATAATAGCGAATATTACTACATAGTAGATATTTTAACGGATCCTTAGAGGATGGGCGGTCCCAAGCATCTTCTAAGTTACTTGTACCTTTATTTCAGTTCACTTGAGTTGGTTTACATTATATAAGTATATATTGTCCTAACTCGAGTGTTTTGTGTTTTGCTTTACGCTCGGGTCAGCCTGAGTTATTCACAGATTTGGATTTCCGCTCTCTTGGAGATTTGAATCGCTGGAGATTATCTGCCTATCTAGTTTTATCATCTCAGTTCTGTTGTTCTATTCAGCTTGTACTTGGTTATCAAATTGAGACTTATGTTGTATTTTATTTCTTCTGTTATATCTTATTTAACTCTGATATATTTACACAGTAGCTTCATGAACTACTATTTCTTTTACTTCCGCTGCATTATTTTACTCTTTGTCTGTGATCTATGATTATATTTATTTATTGTATATTCTGAGATTTGCCAAATTTTATTTACAACGCGGTATTTTGAGCAATTCAATTCCGGCATGAGTGTCTACCTATACACTTATAATGGATGCGAATGGTTGAAAATATCGGGTCATTACAGTTGGTATCAGAGCTTTGGCTTTGAGGCAAAACTCAGCATATGGAGTAGATTTATTTACAGAATCACTTTCGTTCGAGTTTGAATCTTTTCCTCTTGATTCGAATTTCCTATGAATTTTTGGAACGTTCCCTATGGTTCCAAAATTCATTCTTGTCCCTCACTATTCATCTTCTTTTGATTTTGGAGTATCACATAACTCTACTTCGAATGATCTTTATAGTGAATTGGCTGTCTCGCCAATATTCTAATTTTCTGGTAAAGGGGGAAACTCCTTTACAAAATTTGCATCGATTCACCAGAGATTTATATCTATCCTTGGTTTAGATGCTAATATCTTTTGTTATTCCAAACTCTATCTCTTGAGATCGGATGTAGATTTACCCCAGAAAAAAAATACACATTTGATCTTATTCATTAAGTCACGGTTGACCCGGTTAAGGTTGCCCGCGATTTATTTAAGCTTACCCATCTCCCTATTTTGTCATTTAATCATCTTGTTTTGTTTCCAAAATATCTCCAAACATTTTGAATTGTACTTGTAAATCTATGTTTGTTTTATATATTGTGTTGTTTGAGTTGTTGATGTTGATTTGGGCTTCCGATCGATTCGTCTGATCAACGCTATCGATAGGATTTCTAAAACACCTTGACAGAACAAACTGACACAATATTATTTTAAAAAATTTGGTTAATGAAATAAATTTTGAAATAAGTAAAAATTATGGAACTTAATAAATTGATTTAAATTGATAATTTGAAGTGATAATACTTGATTTATCATTTATTGTTCTACAAATGAATTTATAAATAGCTGTTTATAAATTTATTTGGGAACTGAAATGAATTTAAAACAAGAAATTTAAGAATTTATTTTCCGATGGATTCAAACCTTGTGTTAAAAGTTTTAAAAGGATATATTATTTAAAGTATTTCCAAGTAGAAATTTGTTTCTAAAGGATTTTTAAGTTTAAAAATTTAGTGCTCTTCTCTTTGTCGTTGGAAAATAATTTCGGTGATGACTGCAGCATCATCGACGTTCATTTTAGAGTTTCGAAGTGAAGAGACTGTTCTGTAGTCTTGCTACAGCTTTATTTTGGGGAATTTAATTGATTTGAATTTCTAAAAGATGATTTGATTTATAAAATATATAGATATATGATTTAAATTTGATTTGACAAATTATGTACATATGTTTATTTATCTCTAAATAGTTTGAAAGGAATCGAAAATTTTATTCTTAAATTCTATCTTAAATAATAACTTCATGTATAAAAAGAAAATCAAATTTTTGAATAAATATTCAAGCTTGAAATGATTGAATTAGAATGTTTATAGTGTATACTAGTTTAAGAAAGTTTTATTTGTATAATTCTCAATTGCATTCCAATATAGCTTACCTTAATTTTTAGAAGTTAACAATGTAATTGGATAATATACAATATAAAAACATTTTATAAATAAAATTTGAGTGGTTATAATAAATGTTATACACTTAAATTTTAGTTATAAAAGATTAACAGAGGTAAATAGTGAAAAAGGAATTTAAAGAGATTTTATTTAAATAACTTAATAATCAAATTTGATTTAATATGGAACCTTAAGTCTAACCTAGGAATTTTAATAAAAGTTATTTTCTAAAATGAATATGTTGTATAATAAAAATGTATCTTTGAATAGATAAAATAAAATACATTTGAATTGGACTTTTGTAATAAAGTTTATTTAACTTGAATTCATAGTTTAATTGATGTCTAAATGAATAAATGTGTTATGATTTTAGTAGTATGATTTCCAAATGATAAACACCTCTAAATTGTTATGATTTCAAAGTATTATGATTTCAAAGTATTATGATTTCAAAGCATTATGGTTTCAAATTATTATCTTATTTTGTTTTTCAAACCATCTTTTGGTTGTCCTTATTTTTCCTCATCTTGCTACAGACTGGTATAAGCATCTTTATATACTCTTTCTGTTTAGAAATCTTTCTGTAATCTTTGATAATCCTTGTTACTCATCTGGATCTGAACACTGTTTTTCCATTCATAGACCGTCGGTCAAGTGAAAGGGGTGATTCAGACTCTAGAGGATCTTTTTCGTGTTTGTGTTCTTGATTTGATCACCCCATTTTGTCAAACTTACCTATAACAATAGTTATCAGGTGTAATTCCAATCTTCTTATCATCTTGTCTTAATTCTATTTCATTCTATCTTTTTCTGTGCTTTCCCGTACCTCGTTCCTTTTCGGGGACGAAAAGTTTTGAGTGGAGGAGAGTGTAACAACCCTGTATTTTACAAATATTCTTAAATTGATTTTTCCAGATTCAAAAGCTTTATTTATGAAAAAGAATAAATTTTGTTATTTTAAATATAAACTTTGACTTTGATGTGGATTAGAAATTTCAAATACGACTAAATTTAATATCTCTTGAAAATGTGAATTTTGGTCAATAGTCAAACTTTGACTTTTAAGTTTAAATTTTAAATAGTTTGAAATTATAAATTTTATCTTTTATTATGAAAATGGATTTAATAACTTGAACACTACTTTTCGTTTCGTTAAAAACGGAGTTAAAATGTAAAAGTTATGTACATTTCAATTTTAGTATAATTTGTTTTATTGTGCAATTTTGCCTATTTTAAATTTTATAAATCATATTTTCTTTCTTATATTTTGTTTTAATATGTGTTAATATGTTATTTTATGTATCTTTTTGTCTTTTAATATTTTAAAATGATAATAGAATTTTTCCAAAATTTACTGTATTTATTTTCCATTTTTAAAGGCTATTTTCCTATTTTCTGCTATTTCCTCATTAAAAATTATATGTAAATTTAATTTTAAATATTTATTTTGTGAATATATTTTTATTTTATGTTATTATGTATGTTTAAAAATATATTACAAGCTCATATGAATTTTTCTAAAATTTATTCTATTCAATTTCAAATTTCTAGACTAGTTTACTATTTTAGCTATTTTCTTAATTTAACTTTATATTATTGATAAATATTTATATAAATTATTATATTTTGTTCAAATTTCGAAATTTTACCTGGTATTATTATCTTTTTCCAGAAATATAAAGTTATAAAACTAAATTAAAGTAATATGAAAGGCCCTAAACCTTCTATCTTCATATGGGCTTTTATAGTCCACCCTTTTTACGTTTTAACCTAACCTTTCACCAATTAACCCTAACTATTCCTCATTTATTTTTTTTCATCCGTCTTCCTCTTGTTATTCACGAATTTTCAAAGCTACAAAACCCTAAAAAAAATCATGGCCTCCATCTTGCAAAAAAATTAGGTAAATTCCTCTTTTCTTCCTACTTTTTCTCCTATTTTCTATGCAAATTTGCTTTGCTTTCTCCCCTGATTGGAGCGGCTTCCCCCTTGTTCCACGACCACCACCTCCTTCCATCTCTTCCAGACCATCACCACCATCTACCCCACCAGCCATGACCAAGGCCGAACACCCCTTGATGGCCAAACCCTTCCAAATGCAACCAAAGGCCAAAAACCATGCTTGTTTGACCACTTCTTGCTCATACACTTCAACCACCACCCAAACCACCACCATAGCCGCCGCCACTCCTATGACCTGACCATGGCACACCCTCTCCCACCTCTGTCCAGTCATGGTGCACCACAGGCCGAGCCCAATCCCCATGGCCAAGCCCTTGTTTTGACCAAAAACCACCTAGTTGCCTTCAAAACCACATCACCTCCTCATGTACAAACCCCACCTTGTCTTGCCTTGAACCCGAGCTATGTTAGCCCAAACCTGACCCAAAACTTGACCACATCTGAACCACATCAGACCCCAAAGCCATACCAAACAATAGAGAAGGCAAAGCAAAAGACTGCGTAGTCGTATCTCCTTTTATTTCAATGTTATTGCATTTTAAAGTCGTATTGAATTTTGCTGTTTTGATTGTTTGTTTTGGGTTGTACACAAGAGTTGTAGATTGGATTCACTCTCCACTCTAGTCCATAGTCTTGTCATCGTGCTTTTGTTTCCATTGTGTCATTGGTTTTGATATCTCCAGCACAAACAAGTGAGTAATTCTCACCAGACGATGTGTACTTATATAACTAGTAAACTGACACCATTTGAATCTGTAAAATTTTATCATCCTGTTATAACTGTTATATTATGATCATATAATGTTTACCCCTGTTATTATATATGTTATATCATCTATTACTATTATTTCATGCTATTCTGTTATTTTATCAGTTTATCACACTGCAAGTTCCCTGTAGATTAGGTTCACTATGGGTTGAAATGATACATACCCGAACGGACTTTAGAATAGGGAAAGATCGTTATGGGATGAAATGATAAGCCTGAGCGACTTTGTATTATTTTTATTCAACTTGGGATTGCGGGTTTGAAATGATAGAACCCGGTTTTTCTTTGTAAACTGCGGATTGAAATGATACATATCCGTATAACTTGACCTAGGCTAGAAAATTATATACAGACCCGTGGTTTATATATTTTTCTAAAATTTTTAAAATATTTTAAAAATGTAAATATTATGATATTTTGATTTAAAATTTATTAAAATGATTTCTATAGAATATTTGTGATTTTCTACAAATTAAATAAGTGAATTAAGTAAAGGGTGAAGTAGAATATTAAATATAAGTTAATTTTGGAATTTATGATTTTGTTTATAAATGGAATTTATGTAAAGTAAGAATATATGACAATTTGATTTAAAAATGAATTTAATGATTTTATTAAGAAATAATGATTTTATAAAAGTGTTAATGATTTTGTATAACTTAAAATATGAATTAAATGAATATTTAAGTTGAATTTGGAAATATAACTTAAATTGAATTTTTGTGAAATTTGTTTAAAAGTGAAATATTAATTAAGTAAAATAAATGGAAATGACTTATATTTTGGAAATTTAAACTTAGTTGTTAAGTTAAGAATTTAATTAAAGAAATGAAAATTTAATTGTTATTTAATTTGATTTGTGTATGGAAATTTGACTTTATAAAATCATAGAAATAAAGGTATTTAAATGATTGTTTTTAAAATATGAAAATATATGATTTTTGTAAGTTAAAATGATTTATATTAAAAGTTAATTATGTGTGAAATTGTAAATAAAACTCTGAATTTGATTTGACAACATTTTTGAAATGTAATGTAAAGATATTACAACATTGGAAATTGTTGTAGTTGTTTTAATTGAACCAAATAGCAAATTTGAACTAAGGGGTATTATAGCACTTTGTTAGTGCTATAGTTGTTAAATTTAACTAAAATTTTAATTGAAACTAAATTAAGATATTGCAGCATTTTAAATGCCGTCTTTTGTAAATGAACTGTTTTTAAACATAACATTTCGTAGCATTTTCTAAGTGCTGCGAAAGTTGAATTTTCTTTGTTTAATAAATTCAAATGAATAAATGATCTTTGAAAAGATTAAATTTTGGAAATTAAATATTTAATTATTAAATATAATGAATTGACTTTAAATGATTTAAATGGAATAGTTGATTTGGGAAATACAACTATTTTGAAATATGATTAAATGGTATTTAAATTTAAATTCAATAGATGATTTTTGAAATGATATTTTGACATTTTGAAATGAATTTGAAATGATATTAAATCTTGGAATAAATAATTGAAGTTTATATTAGTATGAGAAATAATTGGTTTACTTGTAATTTGAATCTATTTAAAAGATATTGGACTTATGAAATATAGGATAATAAAGCTTTGGAATTTATTTTATAATTTGAATAGTTATTTTGTGGATTAAATCTATATTTGAAATTTATAAAATTTGAAATGGTCTATGGAAATTTAATTGAAATAAATGATTGAATTGAATTGAAACTTTGGGAATTTTAATACTTGATTTGAAAGTATAATAATTACACTTTTAAATGGTTTAAATGAATTATTTTGATTGAAATATAAACTATTTAAAAGGTGACTTGAAATGATAATAAATGAATTATATCTTTAAATTTAAAAGATATTTAAAGTTGAATATTTAGATTTGAACTCAAATTATATTTTGGTATATTAAAAATGATTTGAAATGAAGTTTGAAAGGATATGATATTTTGATATCAAAGTGATTTGAAAATGAAGTTTTGGAAGGATATGATATTTAGATATATTAAAATGATTTGGAAATGATAAATCTTTATTTTTATAAAGATATGGTTTGAAATGATATTTTATTTTGAAGTAAAGTATTGTTTTAAAGGTTATAACCACGGGTTATAATAACGATTGGTTGGCAAAGGGACCGGGATCGGATATGGACATACTCTCTGTCGATACCGAAAACCACTTTGACAACTGTGTACGCGGTGGAGTTTCCAGAATGAAGTAGGATGGTGGCGACGATCCTATGGTATATACGTGGACCCAACTCCCGTGAGTTGGCATAAGGTGGCTAAAACAGGAGCGATTGACGGACCAAGGAGGTAGCACCTCTTATCGGACACACTTCTTCGATACCATTCTATTACTTGTGATTGATTTGGTGGCCACCCTTGATTGGGAGTGTTGTTCGAGGTGGGCGGTAGTGGCTGCTATGCGTCACCACTAGTCCGGATGCGTAATTGGTATATCTACCCTGGCATTGCCTAGTTGTGCCGTGTCACCTACCATATCGAGCTTTACTACGATTATGATTTTAAGATCCGACCGCGTTAAGGTTCTCAATCCCCTTAACGCTATTTTCTATATGATTATACTTTACTTATTAGACATTATTATAATAGCGAATATTACTACATAGTAGATATTTTAACGGATCCTTAGAGGATGGGCGGTCCCAAGCATCTTCTAAGTTACTTGTACCTTTATTTCAGTTCACTTGAGTTGGTTTACATTATATAAGTATATATTGTCCTAACTCGAGTGTTTTGTGTTTTGCTTTACGTTCGGGTCAGCCTGAGTTATTCACAGATTTGGATTTCCGCTCTCTTGGAGATTTGAATCGCTGGAGATTATCTGCCTATCTAGTTTTATCATCTCAGTTCTGTTGTTCTATTCAGCTTGTACTTGGTTATCAAATTGAGACTTATGTTGTATTTTATTTCTTCTGTTGTATCTTATTTAACTCTGATATATTTACATAGTAGCTTCATGAACTACTATTTCTTTTACTTCCGCTGCATTATTTTACTCTTTGTCTGTGATCTATGATTATATTTATTTATTGTATATTCTGAGATTTGCCAAATTTTATTTACAACGCGGTATTTTGAGCAATTCAATTCCGGCATGAGTGTCTACCTATACACTTATAATGGATGCGAATGGTTGAAAATATCGGGTCATTACAATCTGCATAGAGTAAATGTGTCACAATAGGCTAGAAATTGTATATAGGTTTGATTAGTTTGTTAAAGGTTGCCAGCTCCATCTGTAATGAAAAATATTCCATAGCAATTGTAAACAAATAAGGAGATAGAGGATCCCCCTGCCTGATACCTCTATTGGACCCAATAAAACCTTTTGGTATGCCATTTATCAGAATCGAAAAAGTCGGAGTGGAGATACATTCTTTAACTATGTTCACAAATTTTGAAGGAAAACCCATAGCATTTAGCATATGTATAATAAAATTTCTGTTTAATTTATCATATGCTTTGTGAAGATCCACCTTTAGTCAGAATTTGTCTGCACCTGGTTTGTTGAAGTTTCTAATCAATTCATGTGCCATCAATGAGTTTTCGAAAATGCTTCTGCTTTTGATGAATGCACTTTGACATTCTGAAATCAGATTAGTTAAGATGAGTTTCATTCTGTTGCAAAGAATCTTGCTTAGAATTTTGTACACCACATTACAGCAAGCAATAGGCCGGTAGTCTTCAATTTTTCTGGTTTTTCCTTCTTAGGAATTAAACATATAAATGTGTGATTGATTTCTCTCATGAATTTACCATTTTGGAATATATCTTGCATAGTTGATAAAATGTCTTCTTTCAGGTCTTCCTAATGTACGAGGAAGAATTTGGCTCGCATACCATCTGGCCCTGGACTGGAATCAACATGTATGGATTTCAAGGCCTCCCAAACTTCATTCATGGAAATGTTCTTGCCCAGCATCCTTCTCCCTTTGGAATTTATCAGCCTCCTACACTGAACTTCTGGTAAATCATTGTTAATATTTCCATTAAACATTTCAGAATAGTATTTGATAGCTTGTTCTTCTATATCAAATAAATTATTAATCAGATTACCATTCTGATCCACTAGGAGTAGAATTATTAAAATTATTCCTGACAGCCATTTTAGTGTAAAAAAAATTGGTACACTCATCTCCTTTAGTCATCCATTTTTCTTCGGCCTTTTTTTTTAATTCTATGGATTTTATTCTGAGTGCCTCCTTTAACTTGCTTTGAGATTGATAATACAGTTTCCAAGTGACATCTATAGCCTAGCCATTGTCAATTAATAATAGAAATTCTTCACACTGTTTCTGTAAAGAACTAATCTGATCTCCATCTTTCAATCTTTTCCTGTTCCACTCTTTAAGGTTCGCCTTAGTAGCCTTAATTATCTGCACAAGTTTGAAGCATTGAGTCCCCTCCTCCCTAAGCATATTTTTTAATTGAGTGACTTCAGTGTAGCCTTCTATTTCATTCCAGTGATTAGAATATCTAAAAGGTTTGCCTTTAACAGACAAGTTCCTCTCCTTTAAATTAATCAGTATGGGACAGTGATCATTGGTAGAAGGTGGAAGTATGTTGACCTTAATGTTAGATAGTTTATTTATGCATGAAACATTAATAAGAGATCTATCTAGCTTGCATGTTATTTTCTTACATTCTCCACTTCTCCATGTATATTTCAGGCCACCATGTATGGGTTCTAATAATCCAGCTTCAATGATGCAGTTGTTAAACTCTTCCAACTGGGATACTCTGACGGTAAGCCCACCTTTTTTCTCCTCTGCTTTAAGTATTGCATTAAAATCTCCCATGACTATCCACGGTTCAGTGATTTTTTTTCCAATCTCTGTGATAGCTTTCCATAAATGTGTTTGTTGAGAGGCTAAATTACTTGCATAGACACAACTTAGAATCAGCTTAAGCCCACCTAGATTCTGAACACTTACAGTCAATTGTTGATCATCCCTATTCAACGAATTTGCATCCCATACTTTTTTGTTCCATAAAAAAAATATGCGACCTTTGCCCCCTACATCATTATTATGAAAATAGTCCCATTCAGAGTCTAGAGAATCCATAAAGAATTTAAGATTATCATCTGTAAGTTTGTTTTCTAAAATACTTAATATTGAAGGAGAATAGTTTCTCCTTAGGTTTAAGAGGTCTAGACGTCTAGAATCATTGTTTAGACCTCTTACATTCCAACTGATTATAGACATTTCGATGCTGGAGGACGACTCCTCAATTTCATAGGAGACACCTCATGACTGGAATTCACCTTTTCCTTTCCTTTAGAATCTTTTCCTTTAAACTGCTTTTCATAACTTAAATTAGAAGTAGTATATTTATTTTTGCTATCACCCTCAGATTCAGTTCCTGAATCCATTTTATCAAGATTAACATTATTGATATCATCCTCTTCCTCTGGTGTTACAGATGAGCTCTTTGTTACCTCCTCTTCCAAGCTATGGAGCAATGCAGTATTCACCTCCTCTTCATTCAATGGGTGGCCTGTATCCTGAAATGCCTCATCATACTCATCCTTATTTTCCACCTGCTCTGTAGTTTTCAAGATAGTTGTTTCAGATTGTATATATGTATCAACTATACTTGGATCAGTCTGTGACTTATTTTGTTGTAAATTTTGTTTAGTAGTTGTCTTCTGCCTCCAGACTTGTTTGATGGGGGGAGACACAGTCTCGCATTGATCCAAGGTATGGCCAAAACACTTGCAATTATTGCATATGGGTGGGATATGCTCATACTCTAATTCCTGAATGTATACATTGCCATTTCTGTCTTTAGCTCTCACTTGTTTTTTGATTGTATCACTTGCTTTGATTTCTACAAGAACTCTTGCATACTTTAATCTTTTAACATGTCTAGTATAATCATCCATATCTAGAGGATTCCCAATTAAACTAGCAATTTTACTGATCCCCCGCACATTCCATAGAGATAAATCTAAGTTCTTCAGTTTTACCCATACTGGGTGGGATTCTAGCATGTCCCTCTCAAGTCTAAGATTTGGTTCCCATCTTTTAGTGAAGATACTATCTATAAACCAGGGACCCCCATCCAAGACTTTTTTACAATCTACTTCATTACTGAATTTTATAAGATAAAATCCATTTTCTCTAGAAAAACATCCCATTTACCAGAAGGTTTCCATTCTCTTTTAATATATGCATTAAGATGAATATAGTAAGGTTTCTTACCAGCAACATATATGTAAAGAGAAGTACCCCACAGATTTTTCACATTATTAAATACCTCGTCATCCAGATCTGCATATTCTCCTTCATCATCCTTCAAAAAGTCAAATTTTTTGACCCCACCATCAATATACGTGTTGCCAGATATAGCTTCTGCCCACGATCTGATGCCTCCCTTGAATTCTGGCTTGTTGGTAAACCCCACCTGTGATGTTACCCTAGAATTCGTTTTGGGATATGGTCCCATATGAACAGGAACTCTTGATCTAGGACCCACATGAGCTGAAGCCCTAGATGTCTACTACTGATCCCTAATTTGATTTACACTTTTCTTCTTGTGACGAACCTCTGTCCAACCCGTGTCATCTGCTTTATTATCCACGGAGATAGGTTCTATAATTGAGATCTTAGCTGTAGTTTTCGATTCGTTCGTTTCAGTCGATTCTTCTGCCATTAAATCAAATAGCTTACCCCTTATATCATTATATATATATATATATATTATATATATCATACTATAAGCTTTGCATGTTGGATTCGTTCTTATATATCACTGTATACTTAAATGATACATAGTTATATAAGTTGTAACCTGTTGTATATATAGATTCCTATAAGTCTGAGACTATACCCTTCTTTCATTTTTATATTGACTAAAATAAAGTATATGATTTAGATTTCATAACAAAGATGAGAATATCAAGTTTTTATATATGTTAGTTATATAACAGTATATATATTTATACATATCTATACGTACAAGGATGTTGAGGAGCGACCATCTGTGTAATTGCTTTGTGCGAGTACCGATATGTCAGAAAATATAACTTACATTTAATTTCAAGAGGAAATCCGACATATCAAATACAATTTTAAAGCTACCATATAGTGGCTAAGTGGACTTCGGAAACAAATATAGAAATAACATAACACAAATTAGTCACAGATATTCATATCACAAAGGCATAATCAGATATGAATATAACACATAAAAGTGTACATCAAAGTAGTGGTCAAACAAGATCCACTACATCACAAAAGAATAGATACAAGTGCTAGACAAAAGAGTAAGTATACAACAAGGAGTCTCTATCTCAAATGTATTCTAACAAAAACTACAATGCTAAGGTAGTTAGCCAAAAGTCAGATAATAGTCCCAGATGAGGAGTCAAGCAGAAGCACCTGTAACATCTCGGTCTGACCCGAGTATTATTTAAGAAGAAAATAATAAACGGATCAGTCTAGCTATAAATATCAGATAAAATGAGATAGGATGAGAGATATGACCCAAAACGTATGATAACAAGGAAATGCCATACTATGTCAAGTATGCATCAAATAACAACAAAAATCATACAATAACTCAAATCATCTCGAAGCACCAAAAAGAATCACATTCTTTAAATAATTCATCAAAACACAAATGTATTGACAAACATATCATTACCAATCACGAAAAGAGGTGAAACACAAATTCTAGAAATCATCAACTAGAAATCTAGAAATCACAAAAAAGGGGAGGCCTATTACAAACGGGAGCATGAAAACTCCCAACACGTGTATCACAAACAGAATGCTATTCCATGGTCGCTAACCATAGAGCCGGTGCAACGGCGTAGTGAAATAATGGTATGCCCGAGGAACCAGAAACTCAATTATTTCGGAACAACGACGTAGTGCAATAACGGTACGCCCGATGAACACAAAACTCAAATAATTTGGAACAACGACGTATTGCAATAACGGTACGCCCGATGAACTCGAAAGCCAAAACATCGATGTAGTACAATAACGGTACATCCGATGAACCAAAAAGCCGAGATATCGATGTAGTACAATGACGGTACATCCGATGAACCAAAAACCGTAAATAGAACATGTGTCGCTAGCCCATAAAAGAAATGAGACGAAGCTCAATAAAACGAGGTACAGTCCCCCACGTGGACAAAGAGACATCGCACATTGCTAGTCTAAACCATAAAATGATCATCATCGATCATCAAGAAGTGTCGATTGCACTAAGCTAGTAAATATAAGAGTTTAGCTTCATGTCCCATAACCACTGGCTTAACTTAAATATTTACGAACAAATTGTAGATTTCCACTCGAAAATTGTCACAAGAGTTTCAACCGAACAAGTCAAAGAATTAACCGACGAAGTAAACGCAAGCGTTTCATACCACTTGTTTTGCCAAGCCGTTTAATTAGATTTTCTCGTACGAATGGGGTAAAGGTTTGTATATACTAATAGATTAGAAAACGGTTTTATAAACGAGCTTTGTATTAAAAATAGAGTTGAAATCATCTTTGTAAAAGAGTTTGAATATTTACTACTAGTATAGAAACCTTTGTATTTTAAAGTGACAAATCACAAAAATGATTGTAGAAACAATCAATCATCAAAAATTCACATACGAAGACGTGAATCAAATCCAAAGAAATCGATACCGAATCCATCAAAATGGATGTTCTCAAAAATCCCGAAAAGAAGTCATCAAAGTCGATAAAAGTGATAGCAACTAATCAGATAAACAAAAATCGATAAACATTGGAAATTCAATCAAGAAATAGGCAAATAGGCAAAAATAGGCAGATCCAGACGTCTGGGGGTCAATCCAGACGTCTGGATTTAGGTTCTGGAAATTCAGAAACCATCCAGACGTTTGGAGGGTGGCTTCAAACGTCTGACAGGGTGGTTCAGACGTCTGAGAGGTAGTTTCAGACGTCTGACAAGGTGTTTCAGACGTCTGAAAGGATGTTTCAGACGTTTGGTCCTATTTTCTGTCATTTTTATAAATCTCTATCGTAAAAACTTTTGCTCCAGGTTTAAAACCAGATGTCTGAACTTGCATTTCAGACGTCTGAAGGCCTGGTCTGGGCAACAATTTGCCTAGGCCATGATGGTCAAAACGATTCGGGAGCGATCGATCGAGCAATGACGACCAAGGATTTACGCCAAACGACAACCCGGCCTTATAGGCTCTTCGATACACCCTAAACATCAATGTCCAAACACCCATAGGAGGCTTTTCATAAAATTGGACCAAAACAAAAAAATTGGAATATTCACTAATTCAATTCAAATCAAAAGCAAATGAACATAAACAAGCGTTAGGAATTCATACCTAACAACAATGAAAGTTATAGGCGTAGATGTGAATTAAAGAACTCACCTTTAATCTCAAAAACGATGAAGGAGAAGCTTGAAAGCAAAGGAAGATCAACTACTCTTCAACTTCAACTCTAGAAGCTTGAATCTAAGCTTAAAAGAAGAACATTTCCTAAGTTAGGTTTAGGAAATTTCTGAAATTAAAGAGAGAATGAGTTGGAGAAGAAGGAGGAGATGCTTACCAAAGCTTCACCTTGACTTTGGAGCAAGAATTTGAGTTTGAAAGAGGAACTAGGGCTTGGCAATCCCTATTTCCCATTCTCTTCCCCCATTTTCAGTTTTGCTAAAGTTTAAGAAAATATAAATGAAGTGAGGAGGAGAGGAGAGGGGCTGAACTAGGTTATAGAGTGAGTTGGAGTGAAACCAAAACCCAAAGCCCAACAGAAAATAGCAAAATTCAACTTACTCCAAACCTATCGAAGCTTATACTCAAAAAAGTCGCAAACGACTTTTTGAACTCAATGGAAGTGGTCTCGAGTCCTAATTCGACTATTTGCAAAAAGTAGATTTTTGGACTTTAATCCGATTAACGATGTTATATTTAAATAAAATATTTAAATATACAATCGTAAAATATGCGGGTTGTTACAGACTCCCCTCCTTAAAGAAATTGCATCCTCGCAATAATTAAGAGGAAAATAAAAAGTAACAACCATAAAAGCATATCATCACAAAAGAAAATTTGAAATAAGAGGTCCACCATAAAGAGCATGAAAGAGTAAGTCCTGATGTCTTTGCTCGATGAATTCTCAAGATTCCCAAGTGCAATGCTTAGGATTTGAGGACCATTGAACTTTCATAAGAAAATATCTTTATTTCGAAGGCGTTCAACCTCTGAAGCAATAATACGAATATAATGTTGCTCATAAGTCAAAATTGGTGAAACTTCAATTTCTACAATTACACCAGGCTCAAGAATAGAAATCGGAACCCTAAGGTATTTCCATAGATGAGTGACGAGGAAAACGTCATAAATAGCAAAAGATTGAGCTGGTAATAAAAAGGCGATAAGCCACGAAACCAATATGTTCGGTGATGGGAAAGGGACCAACATATCGAGGTGCTAACTTTCCCGATCGACTGAAACGCACAACACCCATCATAGGTGAAACACAAATGAACACCAATAAAATCTGGACCTAAAACCAGCTTCTCACCGGCTTTAAGCCAATCACGAAGGAAATCGGCATAGCCTTCCGTAGAGTGCCTCGAAAGGTGCCATACCAATATAAGATTGGAAGCTATTATTGGAAGAAAACTCAAAAAGAGTATGATCTTCCCAACTTCCATCAAAATCAAGAAAACTTGCACGAAGAAGATCTTTAAGAGTTTGATTCACACGCTCTATTTGTTCATCGGATTAAGGATGATAAGCGGTGCTAAAAATTAAGCTTTGTTCCCAAAGCTTTGGAAGACCCAACAAAAATCCACTAGAAAAATAATGGATCACGATTGCTAACAATAGAAGTAACTTCATGCAATTTAACAATTTCTTTGACATAGAGTTTAGCCAAAAGAGGAATAGTCCAAAAGAGAAGGATGAGTCTCAAGGCTACACAAATCAAGAGATGAAAATGAATCGGATTCACGATCTCGAATCTCACAAGTGGATAAAGTCTCGAGATCATTCCATTTAGATATCATCATTGAAACAACTGATTGTCGCTTTCAGCTAAGGGCATCGGCAACACGATTACCCTTTTCCGGAGTACAAAGAAGATCAAGATCATAAAATGCAAGGAACTCGAGCCAATATTGTTGACGCAAATAATGTTCCTTTTGAGGAAATAAATACTTCAAAATTTTATGATCAGCGTAGAGAATAAGTTTCTCTCCCAAAAGATAATGTCGCCAAATTCTAAGAGCGAGAACAAAGCCGCGAGCTCGAGATCATGAGCGGCATATCTAGTCTCGACAAGCTTTAATTGTCAAGAAGCATATATGATAACACATTGCCTTAGCAAGAGAATGGCAGCCAAACCAATACGAAAAGCATCGGTACAAACAGTGAAGTCTTGGTTCCCTTCGGGAATCACAAGAATAAAAGCATCGGAAAAGAGTTCCTTTAAATGATTCTCTTTCCCGAAAAGCTAAGACTTTCAAAATTATAATTAACTTTATGTAATCATCTTTTTAGAAAAATTTACTTATTACAAGTCAATTTACTATGTCAGACTGTCTCATCATAGCGTTTAGGAGATTCCTATCGATAACGTTGATCAAGCGCATCGACCAGAATTCTTAAAGCACTCAATGGGCAAAACAACACAAAACCATCTTCTATATGATAAACATGCCTCTTAGAAAATTTACAAATACTCTTTGCTCATTTTAAGAACAAAATCCAATTATACTTTTAAATATCTTATTAAAACGATTTGCAAATTTTAAATTTGTTATTTTCATCCATAATCAATAAATATAAGAATAAACTAATCGAGATATTCGTAGAATACTTGATTCACAAAATGGATTAAATAAGGTAGAAGGTTCGTCAAATCGAATGACTTAACGAACCACTCACAAGAATCATAACGAGTGCGGAACGCGGTATGTGGAACGCTATCCTCCGCAACTCGTAGCTGATGAAAACCGGTGGCAAGGTCGAGCGGAAAAGACCTTAGCACCATTCAATATATTGCTTAGGTGATAATCCTAAGACAAGCTCAAACAAACCGGAAAATTCACAAACTACTTGAATGAGAGAAATAACATCTTCCTCATCAAGTGAGTTTAAAGAATGAAAATGTTGTCACCAAATTCGAAAATCAAAATCATTAAGAACAAAAGAAATATGCTTAACAGTTCGAGACTGTCGAAGATAAATACTCCACATTGGACATAGAATATGGGCTTCATAATAATAAGCCAATCCTTACCCAAAAAATCAATTTCGAAGCCTAAGTAATGCATAACATGCAAATCGGCACGAAAAGAATAAACACATAAAATAATCTCGACATTTACAAAGCAAACTGTGTGTTGCGGATCCACCAATCGAATTCGCAATTCTCAGTGAAGTCATCAAACCCATAAAATTAAAAAGAGAAAGAATCATCAAGTTCTTTTGATATAAAATAATGAGATGAACCCAAATCAAAAAGAACTCGAATACGATAATCACAAAACAAACATCGTCAAGGATAGAATGAGAAATACCTTGACCAAGAGAAGTGTCACTAGGGGCTTGCACGACATTCAACTCTTCCTCTCTCCTACTTTGGAGTATGGGACATGCAGATATATGATGACTCAAACTTTTGCAATAGCGACAATAGAGGGGTTGCGGACACTCGCTTGCATAGTGGTCCATAGAATCACAATTGTAGCATCGTCCACGACTAGAGGTAGGAGTCTTTGCTATAGAAGTTTCTTGCTTCCCTTTCTTGTCGGGAAGTTTGGGGCATGAAGATAAAAGATGTCTGAAACCTTTGCAATAGTGACAAGTAAGAGGCTTCAGACACTTATTTGCATAGTGGTCCATAGAACCACAATTCTAGCATCCTCCACGATTAGGGATTGGAGTCTTTGCTACCGAAATTGCCTGCTTCCCCTTCTTGTAGGGATTAGGACTTTTGAACTTAATATGCCTCTTCTGGTTGATGTTGAAGCTTTGTCTGGCATCCATAACTTCAACATTATTTTCTTTATCGGTCTCTTCAAGTCGAAGAGTGATATCTACAAACTGGTCGAAAGGCACATCTAATTTCAGAGGTAAATCGTTTTTGGGGTTTTTACTCAAAGCACGGATAAACCTTTGATTCTTTACAAGATCCAAAAGTTGTTGGGCAGACATGAATACGCCATCCAGAGAAGGTCTACTAGATTGACCAGCGCTAGGACTGCCAGATCTAATCATTTCTCCTCTTTAAGAAAGAAAGAAAGGAGAAAAAAGGTTATTCTCAAAATGAATATCAAACAACCTTGATTGATAAAACAAGGCATCATAAAAGAAATAGGATAGAACGGTACGAAGACCCGAATTAAATCCTATGGAACGATTCCTAAGAAAGACTTAGGACAATGATCCTTGCTAGATTATTCAACATTGTTCCGAAGTTTGGCTCTGATACCATGCTGTGACGCCCCACCTCTATACTCACACTAGCCAAGGACACTATGGGGTAATGCCATCGACTAGCATGAAGAATAAGGCTGTTGAGGAGCGACCATCTGTGTAATTGCTTTGTGCGAGTACCGATATGTCAGAAAATATAACTTACATTTCATTTCAAAAGGAAATCTGACATATCAAATACAAACTCAAAGCTACCACACAGTGGCTAAGTGGATTTCGGAAAAAAATAAAGAAATAACATAACACAAATCAGTCACAGATATTCATATCACAAAGGCGGAATCAGATATGAATATAACACATAAAAGTGTACATCAAAGTAGTGGTCAAACAAGATCCACTACATCACAAAAGAATAGATACAAGTGCTAGACAAAAGAATAAGTATACAACAAGGAGTCTCTATCTCAAATGTATTCTAACAAAAACTACAATGCTAAGGTAGTTAGCCAAAAGTCAGATAATAGTCCCAGATGAGGAGTCAAGCAGAAGCACCTGTAACATCTCGATCTGACTCGAGTATTATTTAAGAAGAAAATAATAAACGGATCAGTCTAGCTATAAATATCAGATAAAATGAGATAGGATGAGAGATATGACCCAAAATGTATGATAACAAGGAAATGCCATACTATGTCAAATATGCATCAAATAACAACAAAAATCATACAATAACTCAAATCATCTCGAAGCACCAAAAAGAATCACATTCTTTAAATAATTCATCAAAACACAAATGTATTGACAAACATATCATTGCCAATCACGAAAAGAGGTGAAACACAAATTCTAGAAATCATCAACTAGAAATCCATAAATCACAAAAAGGGGGAGGCCTATTACAAACGGGAGCATGAAAACTCCCAACACGTATATCACAAACGGAATGCTATTCCATGGTCGCTAACCATAGAGCCGGTGCAACGGCGTAGTGCAATAACGGTACGCCCGAGGAACCAGAAACTCAATTATTTCGGAACAACGACGTAGTGCAATAACGGTACGCCCGATGAACACAAAACTCAAATAATTCGGAACAACGACGTAGTGCAATAACGGTATGCCCGATGAACTCGAAAGCCAAAACATCGATGTAGTACAATAGCGGTACATCCGATGAACCAAAAAGCCAAGACATCGATGTAGTACAATGACGGTACATCCGATGAACCAAAAACCGTAAATAGAACATGGGTCGCTAGCCCATAAAAGAAATGAGACGAAGCTCAATAAAACGAGGTACAGTCCCCCACGTGGACAAAGAGACATCGCATATTGCTAGTCTAAACCATAAAATGATCATCATCGATCATCAAGAAGTGTCAATTGCACTAAGCTAGTAAATATAAGAGTTTAGCTTCATGTCCCATAACCACTGGCTTAACTTGAATATTTACGAACAAATTGTAGATTTCCACTCGAAAATTGTCACAAGAGTTTCAACCGAACAAGTCAAAGAATTAACCGACGAAGTAAACGCAAGCATTTCATACCACTTGTTTTGCCAAGCCGTTTAATTACATTTTCTCGTATGAATGAGGTAAAGGTTTGTATATACTAATAGATTAGAAAACAATTTTATAAACGAGCTTTGTATTAAAAATAGAGTTGAAATCATCTTTGTAAAAGAGTTTGAATATTTACTACTAGTATAGAAACCTTTGTATTTTAAAGTGACAAATCACAAAAATGACTGTAGAAACAATCAATCATCAAAAATTCACATACGAAGACGTGAATCAAATCCAAAGAAATCGATACCGAATCCATCAAAATGGATGTTCTCAAAAATCCCGAAAAGAAGTCATCAAAGTCGATAAAAGTGATAGCAACTAATCAGATCAACAAAAATCGATAAACATTGGAAATTCAATCAAGAAATAGGCAAATAGGCAAAAATAGGCAGATCTAGACGTCTGGGGGTCAATCCAAACGTTTGGATTTAGGTTCTGGAAATTCAAAAACCATCCAGATGTCTGGAGGGTGGCTTCAGACGTCTGACAGGGTGGTTCAGACGTCTGAGAGGTAGTTTTAGACGTCTGACAAGGTGTTTCAGACGTCTGGTCCTATTTTCTGTCATTTTTATAAATCTCTGTCGTAAAAACATTTGCTCCAGGTTTAAAACCAGACGTCTGAACTTGCATTTCAGACGTCTGAAGGCCTGGTCTGGGCAACAATTTGCCTAAGCCATGATGGCCAAAACGATTCGGGAGCGATCGATCGAGCAATGACGACCAAGGATTTACGCCAAACGACAACCCGGCCTTATAGGCTCTTCGATACACCCTAAACATCAATGTCCAAACACCCATAGGAGGATTTTCATAAAATTGGACCAAAACAAAAAAATTGGAATATTCACTAATTCAATTCAAATCAAAAGCAAATGAACATGAACAAGCGTTAGGAATTCATACCTAACAACAATGAAAGTTATAGGCGTAGATGTGAGTTAAAGAACTCACCTTTAATCTCAAAAACGATGAAGGAGAAGCTTGAAAGCAAAGGAAGATCAACTACTCTTCAACTTCAACACTAGAAGCTTGAATCTAAGCTTAAAAGAAGAACATTTCCTAAGTTAGGTTTAGGAAATTTCTGAAATTAAAGAGAGAATGAGTTGGAGAAGAAGGAGGAGATGCTTACCAAAGCTTCACCTTGACTCTGGAGCAAGAATTTGAGTTTGAAAGAGGAACTAGGGCTTGGCAATTCCTATTTCCCATTCTCTTCCCCCATTTTCAGTTTTGCTAGAGTTTAAGAAATAGAAATGAAGTGAGGAGGAGAGGAGAGGGGCTGAACTAGGTTATAGAGTGAGTTGGGATGAAACCCAAACCCAAAGCCCAACAAAAAATAGCAAAATTCAACTTACTCCAAACCTATCAAAGCTTATACTCAAAAAAGTCGCATACGATATTTTGAACTCAATGGAAGTGGTCTCGAGTCCTAATTCGACTGTTTTCAAAAAGTAGATTTTCGGACTTTAATCTGATTAACGATACTATATTTAAATAAAATATTTAAATATACAATCGTAAAATATGCAGGTTGTTACATATATTTATACATATCTATACGTACAATAAAAGTTACATATATATGTTTATATATGTATTAGTCTATGTTTAAGATTTTGTATATATATAGTATATAATAATATATTCGGTTTTACACGTATATATATTCTGTATATATAGGGAATGTTATAGTGTATAAGTATATATTAGTATATATGTTAGTTTGTATACATACTTTACATATATATAGATTTCGGCATACACTGTGTTTATATCTTCTCGCAGCAGTATGTATATTGGAGCAGAACTATGTTCTTATATTTGTAAGTTTGCCTAAGTTATAAAAGTATAAGTTTATTTATTTATATAATTGCTTGTATATATATTTTTTATAGTTTATTTTATATGTTTAAGCAAATGTATTTATGTTCTAATCTGTTTTACAGTATGATATATATATATATATATATATATATAGGTTTATAAGCATAGTTTGCTTAGGTTTTACTGTATGATTTGTACATATTTGTTTATAAATGTAGTTTACAAATATAATCTGATTACATTATAATGTAATAGAATAGTATAGATATATTTTAATAAAATACATTTGTTTGTTATTTAAAGTTATATGTTAGTCTATACATTTGTTTATATTGGTAGAAGATAAGTATATTCAGTAATGAATAATTTTAAAGATTTTATTTTATGTGTTGGGTTTCCAATAATGTATATAAGTTTTACCAGTTTATAAGTATAAACGGCTGTTTATATATATATACACACATATATATATATATATATGATTTGTTGATATTTGCAATAAATAATATATAAAAATTTAAGTATCTGGCATTCTAAACAAGTATATATATTGATTTAAAAATATAATATGTATATATGTTTGATTTCAATGTATACATATGTTTAAATTTAAGATTAATTTAAAATGTGTTTGTATTTTTAAATTGAATATTGGGTTTAAGGAAAATAATAATATAAGATACATCTCGTCTAATTTATTTATTTTATCAAGCCAATTTGATTTGTTCCCATCGATTCCTGTTATCAGATTTGTTCATCGAATTCGTGCCAATCTTGCTTTGATTTGGAATTCGTACTTGGATTCGTAACTCAATTTCATTGTCTATCCTCTCTAGCCTCGAAAGGTGAGCAATCACTCATGATTGACGTTCTTATATTTATTAAATTTGATTTCAATTGAAACGACAATTGAAATATGCTACTGTTAGTTATCTAAACTGCTATATATATATATATATATATATATATATGCTATTAGCTGTAACTGTTCACCTGTGACATCTGACACCATGGCATATATTTATATTTTATCTGTTATTGATGATATATGCTGTTGATATGTTATATTTTATCATCATATATGTTATCACCCTGCATGTTCCCGGTCAGTATACATTTCCCTATGGGTTGAAATGATACATACCAAAACGATCTTGTAGAATAGGAGAAAATCGTTATGGGTTGAAATGATAAACCCAAGCGATTTTCATTGACATTGGATTTGGGATTGCGGGTTGAAAAGATATATACCCGTATATATTTAAATTGCGGATTGAAATGATAAATATCTGTATCACTTGACCATAGGATAGAAAATTATATACAGACACCGTTGGTCTATATATATTTTGAAAATGATTTCCAATGTTTTGAAAGGAAATATACGGTTTAATAAATAATGATTTTTAGATATTATATATATAAATGTTATTTTTATAAAGATTTAAATTATAGATTTTAAAAATAATATGTTTTGGAAATTTTAACCTATAACTTAGTTTTGAAAAATGTAAATTTCATGATTTTACTTGTATTTTATTTATTTTAAAAATATATAAAAATAAATTTAATATAAAAATAAATTTAATAATAAGTTTTAATTTATTAAAATTTAATTTAATTAGTATATAATATGTTTAAGTATTTACTTAAATTTATATTAACATTTTAAAATAGATTTTTTTTAACTTTAATAATAAAGGTTGGAAAGATAAATTAATGTTGACTTGGAATTTAAATTGGTTAATAATTGAATTTAAGAAAGAATTGATTTAGACTTATTAGTTTTGCGATTTTGAAAGGATATGATTATAACTTGGTTTATAACTTGATTCGGTAAAAGTGATTAAATGAATGTCCTAAATTTTGAATAAAATGGAGGTTGAATATTTAATATTGATTTAAATATATATATTGGGATTTAAATAAATTGTTATAAAAATGGGTAAGGAGATAAATTTCCAATTTGGATAAATTTAAAGTTAAATGTTGAAATATAAATGAAATTTATATCGCAAATGTTTGAATATTTAAACTTGAGTCTTTGAACTTTAAATTGAAATGGTTAAACTGGAATTGCTTCAAATTGAATTTTTGAATTTAAGATGATTTGAATCGATTTGCGAACTTGGAGGAACTAATTTTATTATATAAAGTATTTTATTATATATATAAACTATTTTAATTCATAAAGTATTTTAATATATACACTATTTTCAACATCTAAACTGTTTAGGTGGAGAGTGTTATGATTTCAAAATGTTATGGTTTCAAAAATGCTATGATTTCCAAAGTGTTATGATTTCCAAATGTTATGATTTCAAAAGTGTTACGATTTCGAACGTGCTATAATTTTGGAAGTGTTACGATTTTGGAAATGAATATGATTTAAAGTGTATATGATACCAAATTGATATGGTTTGAAATGATATGATATTTTGATATGAATCATGAACTGTTTGAAATGAAATGACCACGGTGTTATAATAACGTTTGGTTGCTAAAGATACCGGGCTCGGATATTGTCATACTCTCTGCCAATACCGAAAACCACTTTAACAACTGTGTACGTGGTGGAGATTCTAGAATGAAGTAGGATGGTTTGGTGGCGATTCCATATGGTATTTACGTAGCCCTAACTCCCGTGAGTCAGCTTGATGCGGCTAAAACAGGAGCTACGCCGGGCCAAGTGAGGTCATTCCTCCTATCGGACATATTTCTTCGATACCATTCTATTGCTTTTGTGATTTGATTGGGTGCACCCTTTGATTTGGGAGTATGTCACAAGGTGGGCGGTAGTAGCTGCTATGCGTTACTACTAGTCCGGATCTGCAAACGGTATATCTACCCCGACATTGCCTCAAGTGCCTTGTCGCATGCCCTATCGCGTCATCTACGAGTTTGTTTTGTGTCGTACCTATGGAGTGGTCCCTGATGGCCCATTTGCGAGTGGAGTTTACAGTATCTTTATAGACTACGGCATTATAAAAATGTGTTAAGGGGGACATGGGTAACGCCTTAACGCTATTTTAATAATTTTACTTTACTATAGACATATTATAATAGTGTATATTACTACATAGTAGATAGTTCCACGGATCCTTAGAGGATGGAAATCCCAAACATCCTTTAAGTACTTGTATTTCAGTTGATATTTCACTTGAGTTGAATTTATTGATATAAGAATGTTAATCATGACTCGAGTGTTTTGTGTTTTGCTTTACGCTTGGGTCAGACTGAGTGATACAGCATTTGAGACTCACCTTTGGAGTTAGAGATTCACTTAGAGGTCCATCTATATCTATTCAGCTTTCAGCTATCCAGTTGTTTTGTTCAGACTTGTCATCTGTTTGTATTCAAGGCTACATTGTATTTGAGATATTCTGTTGTATTTTATTTCAAACTCTGTTGTTTATATAGTAGCTTCATGAACTACTATTTATCTCTTCCGCTGCTTATTGTTATATTACTCTATGTTTGTTATTCTATGATTGATTATTTACTGTATATGCTGAGTTTTGCCAAATAAAAATTAACAATATGATATTTTGAGAAATTCAAGTCTGACATGTGTGGATGCGAATGGCACGAAATACCGGGTCGTTACAAAAACCATTTCTTAATTCTTTATCTTTGTTTGCATTATAATAACAATAACTTTTATTAGAGGACAAACAACAAATGATAATAATCAAATATTATCATTCACTAACAACCAAACACACCATATATAACTATAATAATTTCTAAAAAATTACTCCTTTATATATAAAATATAATCAAGGTAAAATTATTTCATTCACCAATTTCAAAACAACACTGTGTTGGTTTGCCTTGTTTAAGCGTTTATTAACCCCTATTGATAACGTGACATCGCACGCACCTACCAGAATTCATAAGCCACTCAACATATAAATTAACATAATATAAAATATCTTTATAATCACTAACAAATACGAGCTAATATATATAATACACTCAAACTCTAGGGTATTACTAACCCTATCTATAATGAGTACCCCACCAAAGCCTAGGTGTTCGCACAATCTTAAGCTCTGATATCAACTTTAACGACCTGCAACCACCGGATTTGGCAGACAATAAACCACACATGTCCAATCCAAATCGAGCGAAGATGCGAATAGTTATGGGAAAGAAAGAAGAAAGAAGAAGATAAAAGAACAAGAAGAAGAGAAAAAAGAAGAAGAGAAAGAGGAACTAAAACAAACACAGAATCTCACAATCGCAGCGGAACAACATATAATATAATATCAATGAACTTTACAAAAGAGAAACTGTAATCTTTAATATACATACATCAGTTAGAATAAAACAACAAATCACAATCGTCGGCTTGGATAGTTATAATAACCTATCCTCACAAATGTTGGTAATTTAAAACATCAATCCATCAGAAAAAAAACATATATGTAAATACAACCTAAAGACCACCTACTGTTCTTCTGAAGCTCCAAAGCATCCAAATCTGAATATGTAAATATGCTCGGTTTGACCCGAGCATTGAAAGGGAAGAACGTTCGGATCAGTCTGGTAAACCAGCGTGAGAAAAAACATCTCAACTGAATTTTAAAGTTATAAAATCTTTTGTTTACCAAACAGAAGTATCTCATAAGACCACGCCGCACTTAAACATGGATGGGTTTTTACCTTACGATAATCAAAACATTTCATATCAAATCCTATTATATTGTACTAGTGTTTAGTATACAAATAATATTAAAATAGCTGAAATTGTAACATTGGTTAAATTTGATGGCATAATTGGTTTACACACAAAATGCCAGGCACATATTGGAGAATGGATTTACATACAATGGTGGGTAAGAGACCACCTTTCGTACAGTATATCTTTAGAGGAATGTACCAAGGATACACAAATAATCCTTCGTATCTGGCAAGTCGTGTATATCGCTATTTGGCACTCATATATGGCCTGGATAGAAACCGAATATGTCATCACCCCGGTCATTACCGACGTATTTGAGACATCTCATAGCATACACGACATACCCGACATATAAAGGGTTATCTGAAAGGTGATGGTCATACCCTAATGGTTGCGAACCACATAGCCTTATGGCGTACCCTGTTTAAGCCATTACCGGGTGATGAGGCCTAATGCAACGTTTACCTTTCACATAGCACATTCCACTTTGAACGCCACACTGCCATTCCTTCGATCACTATTGACTTTCATGAACATTTAACCTCTGAGCTCGTATGTCTCAGAGAAGGGTGTTGAGCTAAGATAAGTTGCCTTCTCCGCCACCAAACAGATGTATGTTTGTAAAAGTCAACGTTGTGATCTTCGAAATGAAATGTCAGACATTCGTCCATACAAGTTGTCCAGGAACAAGACAAACCAAAGGTACTCTCCTACCACATCCTATTGGGAATTAACCCTAGGATTAGTGGTGAGAAGTCCTTGTATATCATCGATTTTCATAATGAAGCACTACTGCCACTATATATATAATATGCATCGCGGTTCTAGTGGCAAGTAGCCCTGCATCATGAAGATCTCCATCTTCAAAATCATCATCATAAATCTGCACTTTCGAATGCATACATTGGTCCAAAGTAGTTCTTGAATAAATCCGACCCCAGTCTCTCCAGACCAACAACGATAAAGAGGCCCTTAATTATACCATACAGAAACAAGGTCTCGTAGACTTAGCACGTTTCCAACTCTCAACTTGCTATCCTTCGGCCAAGAAGGAAGCTCGGTAGATTGGAGTACCATAGACACTCTGCACCACTCGAATTAACATTCTTAGTCCGAACAATAATCAAACCTACTAAGTCGGCTTCATGCTAAGTGCACGAGTAATTAGTTCCCACATCAAGTCAAGGAACCAAAAATGGCCAAGTTTGAAAGTCGGTTATTTAACTATCAAAGCAACAAACAATATCTAACATAGTCATTAGGCCCATTTAATTAATCTTTTATTAATTAAATCAATTTCTAAATATTTACTTCAAATTATCTTTAAAAAGATATGTCCTCAAAATCATTTCAATCCTTTGATATTGGAAAACATTTCCATAAACTTATATCAACGTTATAAGTAAATTTAATAACACTACCATTTTGGAGACATGCCAAATAGATTTCTATAACCGTATGACTTTCGAGTTCATACGCCTCAGAATGGGTGTTAAGTATAAGAAGCAATGCTCCTATACCACCAAGCTTTTAGTACGATCATAAGAACCAATTCGTGTATTTCACAATGGATGGTCAAAACATCATTTATTGGGTGAAAACGAATGTTGCGTAATACATTGTTACGACAACCCGAAAACACTAGTATAAGGATTTGATTATATATATATATATAAAATCCCATATACTTGTAAAACGTTTCCTTTCGGAAATCATGTACTATAACAACATTGTTAAAGTCCATGCCTTCCATACTTTCCCGAAAATGTC
The DNA here is from genome assembly GCA_030737815.1 of Allium fistulosum. Lineage (NCBI taxonomy): Eukaryota > Viridiplantae > Streptophyta > Magnoliopsida > Asparagales > Amaryllidaceae > Allium > Allium fistulosum. The sequence goes on along the minus strand of CM060906.1, from coordinate 945,858,743 downwards.
TATTACAACAATAAATGTTGAAATCTATGTTTTCGATACTTATCACATTTTAAATCACCTTTCAAAACCATTTAAACTCCATTTGAAATTATTACCTTCTATACTTTACTTTTAAAGATTATCACTTTAAAAACCATTAACTTCATCAAAAACATTACTTTCAAAACATTCATTTAAAAGGTTATTTAACTCTTGCAAACTTGAATGTATCTCCTTTATATAAAAATCCATATTTAAATCTCAACATAAATCATTTCCATATTTATAAAACTATGTTTATAAATCTCTTTTCTCTTTTATAAAACTTCTATTTTATAAAATCTCTTTATTTATAAATCATTCATTTATAGAAACTCATTTTACTATCAAAATCCATTTATAAATCCATTACTTTATAAATCTAATTTATTTATAAAACATTTCCTCTTCTTGTGCTCGATTCCACCCGCGACTCGTCTGTTCTTTTTTTATTTAAACGATCGTGATCTAAGAATTTCCGTCGCCTCCACCTGCTCGCGCGTGCCATCGCGCCGTCGTACCCTGCCACCGCTCGTGCCATCACGCGCGCCGCCGCCGCGCCTAATTGCAGAAAACAAACCCACCAGCCTCACGAACGTTGCCTCCTTTTGCCTTGCACGCGACGATCTACGACAATCCAACCGTAGAATAAGTCCGCCTCGCCGAGCTCTCCAACTTTCATGTTAAATGTTTTGGCTAATTTAGCTCCTAGTTCGCCGTTGGATGTTAGGGTTTAATGGAGGCTGGAGCTTTTAGGTTAGGGTTTGGCAAATGAAGAAAATTAATGCCCTTATATAGAAATATTTTGAAGGTACTATCCACACTTTAAAATTTCGGACTCCAATCGAGGTGAGCCGCCTGGCATTCTATATGTTATACCCCTATTCCGAACACAATGGAATATATATCAGAAGCCAATTCCATCATATGTAGAAGTTAGCTTTTCAAAATCAAATTATATTAATTTAAATTCCTTTAATTAATTTCTACGCTTTTCGAACTCGCACGACCAACGATATGTCCAATCACCACGAAATTTGACAGAAAATAATTATTCACTATTACGGATCCAATGAAACTAGTTTCATCTAAATCCGAGATAGTGTCCTGGAAGGCAATTTTCATATGTTAATTAAACGAGTTATTTCCAAAATTAGTTTATTCTCTTTTAAATCCAATTTAAAAGTTTACTATCTTCCTTCTTATTCAAATAGAATTTAAAATCAAGTTTCGAAATCATTTTCATTCACATTAAATTCAAGATTCAATTATTTAAACAATTCCAAATATTAAATTTAACAGTTTAATTATCAAATAAATAGCTAAATTTGAATTCAAGTTATTTAGCTTATAAAATTAACTTTTCAAAATTTAAAATCAATTAAATATTCCAAATTCAAATGGCCGAAATTCCAATTCATTACAGGTAGCCTAGTCATTCCCCTCTTAATTCGAAATTAGCATGCCCATATGGGTCTCAAATCTTGTCCAAGTCCGAACAATATTCATTGTATTTTAATTTTATTTAAACGTGTACTGATATTGTATATCGATAAGTATTTTATAACCATTATAATAACATTATTTACTATTATTCAACATAAATCAAACAAAATTTTACAATTAGTATTTCATGAATATTAATTAATTTATAACAATTTATAAATTATTTAAATTAAGTGATAAAAGCAGTATTCAACATTTCGGTTGTGTGACTCTTAAGTGTAAATTTGGTCAGCGATTGATATTGAACAATTCAAATATTATCGTTCATAGTCACTTAGCAGTTAGTGTGACATTATGGCTAAATTTATCGCTTATTTGATTTTGGTAAAATCCAATTTTACTTTATTAAGCGTTATCTATTAGTGACACTTATTTACATCAATTCTCTTCATCAAAACTATATTTATTTTGGACTTACGGAATTCGATAATGGAATAAAATTCCAATATCGTCCATATTCAGCTTTATAGTCCAAAGACGAAGTACTTGGTTCAATAATAAAAATTATTGTAACGACCCGAAATTTTCAACCATTCGCATCGGCACATGTCGGACTTGAATTGCTCAAAATATCCGATTGTTAATTCATATTTGGCAAAACTCAACATATACAGTAAATAAAATAATCACAGACACAAAGTAATATAACAATAAGCAGCGGAACAAAAGAATAGTAGTTCATGAAGCTACTATATATATAAATAACAGAGTTAAACAAGATACAACAGAAGTCTCGAATACATAGAAGTCTCAATAAAATAGTCAAAGAACAAAAATCTGAACATATCACTGGAGTCGACTGAATAACTGAAAGCTGAATAGATAGCTGGATCTCTAAGCGAAGCTCCAAACTCTAAAGGTGAATCTCAAATGCTGTGACACTCAGTCTGACCCGAGCGTAAAGCAAAACACAGAACACTCGAGTCAGGATTAACATTCTTATATTAATAAATCCAACTCAAGTGATAACAACCGAAATACAAGTAACTCAAAGGATGTTTGGGATAACCATCCTCTAAGGATCCGTGGAACTATCTACTATGTAGTAATATACGCTATTATAATATGTCTATAGTAAAGTAAAAGAATTAAAGTAGCATTAAGGCGTTACCCATATCCCCCTTAACACATTTTATATATTCCCGTAGTCTATACAATGTCGTACGCTCCTCCGTAAACTGGAGGTTTACCCAGAGGACATCACATAGGTACGATACAAAACAAACTCATAGAAGGCGTGCTAAGGCATGTGAACACGACACTCGAGGCAATGCCAGGGTAGATATACCAATTGCACTCCCGGACTGGTGGTAATGCATAGCAGCTACTACCGCCCACCTCATGACACACTCCCAAATCAAAAGGTGCACCCAATCAAATCATAAAAGCAATAAAATGGTATCGAAGAAATGTGTCCGATAGGGGTAATGACCCCACTTGGCCCGGTATAGCTCCTGTTTTAGCCACATCAAGCTGACTCATGGGAGTCAGGGCTAGGTAAATACCATATAGAATCGCCACCAAACCATCCTACTTCATTCTGGAATCTCCACCACGTACACAGTTGTTAAAGTGGTTTTCGGTATTGGCTGAGAGTATGACAATATCCGATCCCGGTCTCTTTAACAACCAACCGTTATTATAACACCGTGGTCATTTCATTTCAAATCATATTTTAAAACCAAAATATCATATCTATTTCAAAACCATATCAATACGATATCATTATTCACTTAAAATAATATTCATTTCCAAAATCGTAACACTTTCCAAAATTATAACGCTTCTGAAATTATAACATTTTTGAAACCATAACCCTTAGGAAACCATAACACTTGGAAACCAACACTTGGAAATCATAACACTAGGAAATCATAACACTTTGTAATCATAATACTTTCCACTCAAACAGTTTAGATATAGAAAATAGTATATGTAGTAAAATAATTTATATAATAAAATAGTTGTATATTAAAATAGTTCTAAATTAAAATAGTTTATATTAAAATAATTAGTATATTAAAATAGTTTATATTAAAAATAATTCATATAGTAAAATATTTTTATATATTAAAATACTGTATATAAAATAAAAATAGTTTCCTCAAATTTCACAAATTGATTCAAATCAACTTGAATTCCAAAATTCAATTTAATTTAATCTCAATTCACCAATTTCAATTCAGTTCAAAACCATTTAAAATTTATATCGATTTCAAATACAGATATAAACTACAATTTAAACCATTTCAATTTCAATAGATTTCAAAGCATAAATTCATTTATATTTCAAATTCAGCTTTACCATTATTTAATATTGAAAATTCACTTAGTCAATCCAATATCATTTAAATAAAACCTTAAATTACAATTTATATAAACTAAATATTCCCTTCAATTTATTTACTTGAAATATTCATTTAATCACTTTAAATCAAAAATCAAGTTATAAATCATACCTTTAAAATCTCAAATTTAATAAGTTTTAGATCGGTTTTATTTAAGAAAAATTCAAATAAATTTCAAATAAATTTCTATTTCTCTTCCAACTTAATTTATTAAAATTATTATAAAATCTATATTAAAAATATAATATCTTAAAATCAATATTTATTTAAAATAACATATATTTCTTTTCAAAACTATGGAAATCATTTTCAATATATATATATGAGTATATATGCACGCCCATGTGGGTTTGCATATAATCACTTGGGTCTATGAACTTTACATATAATAACATATATACCACTGTTATATAATAACATATATAATATATTTTTAATGATTATAATCACTTAGTTAGATATCTTACTCTCATCAATATTTTATTGTTGCATCTAACCTTTCACTCACATAATTAGTTTTATTCTTTCCACCATGGAAAATATTTTTGTTCAATCCTATCATTCACGTCTTCCATTAAGAATGTTGAGAAATGTACTTAGACAACTAACATACGTGTTTACGAATTAGTTAATTACTTTTATATTTATTAAGTGAATGTATTTTAAAATCAATCAATGTGTGTGCTTTTTATACTACTCGATATGATGTCTATGTACAAATTCATTCTTTTTGATAATATATTGACTTGTGGTCAAATTTGACATCAAATTTTTTACTTTACTAATGATGTTTAAGTTGGACCTGCATTTATTTGATGAATCATATTTTTATATCGTAGCTATTAAAAAATGACAATTAAATTAGCTTAATGATTGATTCCTACATCAACACATTCAAATATAGCCAACTGCCTTTGAATTGTCTTATGCATTGGTTCAGTGTATATGAATAGTCACCAACCACAATTTATAACCAACTATCATCAATCATTTATTCTGATCATATCGATGGTGGTAAAAGAGAGTGCACATTAGTACCTATATCAAAGTAAGTGTACCAAAACAAAATGATTACTTTTCAGTGGTTTTAATAGAACAATATATGTTATAATACAGATGTTGATAATTAATCTTGTGAATAATATATAATGCACATTTTGAAAGTTTGGTAATATGTTTATTATTCACTATAAAGTTTCTTTAATGGTATATAAATCTCATTTTTAAATGTGTCGACTAATGCGCTTATTGAATTGAAACTTTCAATGCATAAATTTTCCACTATGATAAAATCGAAGAATCAAGAGATTAGGCAAAAATTTAACTCAAATAGATAGCTGATACTTTCAGATTAATGGTTTGTTTTTACATAGAAGAAAATCAACTTTTTTGTCACATCCATCCGACGTGACAAAAAATTTAACGTAATGAGCCATGTTATTAAACTTCAAGTCATCATCTCAACTCAATTAGATATAGTTGGAACAACTACCTTCTTCATCCCTTAGCTTATATACAACAACAGTTAATATATTTTGGACGATGTAGGACTAATTAAAACAATTAGAATGTTTGGACAGATAAAAGAAGGGTAAGTGATGGATGGTCAAGTCAATTTTTACCTTTTGCCTTTTACGTGTTTCTCTAACACCATCATCATCTTTATCATCCCATCTCTTCAGCTTCTTCACTCGTCTAAACTACATGCTCTTCCTCTCACATTCATAAACAGTTCAACCACATTAATAGGCTCCTCTTATGGCTACCTTGTTCTCCATTCACAGTACGTGCTCTCCCTCTTCAACCCCATCTCCCTTTCTCACATTAAACTCCCTCCATGCAAATGGAATGATTATGAGAAAGTACTTTTTTCTCCTCCTCCTATGTGCATTGTCCATGCCCTTTTCAAGGGCAGTTCTTGAGTTGGTGTATGTCGCCCTAGTTTCGATCAGTTTTGGACTTTTATAGGAAGATATATGTACGTCCATGATGTTATTTTCTTTGAAGACGGATTCTACGTGGTGGATTCCATGTGAAGAATATTTGTACTTGATGTTGAAAATGCTTCTTTGAAGTCATATGGTGCTGGAGTTCCAGTGGGGTCTATTACTTTACTGTGCGATGGTGATAGAATAAAGTGCTATCTAGTTGGATGTGATAGCTATTTATTTCTTTTAGTAAGGTGTGGTTGTAGAACAAAGACTGAACAGTTTGTAGTATATGGTAGGGACATGAATGATGAAGGAGGAAAGTGGAGGCTGGAGAAGAGTTTGATGAAGTATGTGGTGTTTGTTGGACTGAGTCAATCGGTTATGTGGATATGAAGATCAGGTATCTAGGTTTTATAAGGAATTGTATTTACTTTCTTGATGATGGAGATTAGTTGAATTATCAGGGTTATGGTTGCTTTAATGTTGATGACGGTGTGTTTGACTTGAGTAATGGAAAGTTTGAGGCTTTGCTTTATGCCACCGTTGGTCATGTTGGTTTTGGGCATCATCAACCGTTGGTCAAAATTGGCTTGATCATCCATCACCTATGACCCTTCTTTTATCTTTCCAAACATTTAATTGTTTTAATTAGTCCCACATCGTCCAAATATATTAATTGTTGTTGTATATAAGCTAAGGGATGAAAAAAGTAGTTGTTCCAATTGCATCTACTTGAGTGGAGGTGATGCCTTGAAGATTAATAACATGGCCCATTAATGAATGACATGCAAATTAAGAAATAGTTCAAATAATTTTAACTACATTGTTTTATGAAGATATAAAGGATATTTTGGGAAATTCAAAAAGACACGGTTGAATTCTGTTCATGGAATTCTCATTATTAATAGTAAAGATATATAGACCAATGGTGTCTGTATATAATTTTCTATCCTATGGTCAAGTGATATGGATATTTATCATTTCAATCCGCAATTTAAATATCTACGGGTATACATCTTTTAAACTCGCAATCCCAAATTCAATTCAACGGAAATCACTTAGGTTTATCATTTCAACCCATAACGATTTTCTCCTATTCTACAAGATCGTTCGGGTATGTATCATTTCAACCCATAGGGAATTCTATACTAGCAGAGAACTTGCAGAGTGAGAACATATATGATAATAATATAAAAATCAGCAACAGGCATATATCATCAATAACAGATAAAATATAAGCACCAGATCATGGTGTCTGATGTCACAGGTGAACAGTTACAGATAATGGCACATATATATAGCAGTTAAATAACTAGCAACAACATATTTCAATTGTCGTTTCAATTGAAATCAAATTTAATAAATATAAGGATTTTAATCGTGAGTGATTGCTCACCTTTCGAGGCTAGATAGATTTGACAAAGAAATGAGCTACGAATTCCAAAGCAATGCTAGATGAACACGATTCGACGAATAAAGCTGATAAATAGGAATTGACGAAATCAAATCAAAGCTGGATCGATGAAGATAAATGGTATAAGTGAACTCATATATATAACTATATATAACTATTTATATATAAAAATCATATTTAAATTCCAAACACATATTAAATTAAATGTATATGTATTTCAAGAATAATTGTTTTAAATAAACACATAGAATAAAACAAACATATCTACATAATATAATTTGAAATAAATACATATATATACATACATAATAAAATGAAAAATACTTTCATATATTGTGTTTGTTCATTTGAAAATATCTATATATATACAAGTACTAACATAACCCAAACAAATCATAATCATTACAGACTAAAATTTAAAATCTATATATAATACTAAATTACTCACAGCCAACCAACAACATACTTATATATACATAAGCATCTATATACATTATGAAATTATTTATATAACAAACAACTTATATATATTGAAATAATTTACCTAACTTATATACAAGAAGGTATATAAATATACAACTAATGTATGTATGTAGGCTGCATTTTTAGACACCATATATATATTAAACCTGAGACAGCATTTTTTTATGTATAATATAAAATAAACACATTTGTTAAACATATACAGTGAACTAAATATATATATATATACCAACAAACTGATATAAATATAAACTTGTTTAACTCATATATATGCAGACTTGCTAAAACTACATAAATGTATATTATATATATATCCAACTATAAACAACATGCAAATTTCAAAGGCTTGTGCAAACTTACATATATGTACTAACAACAGGTTATATATATATTATAGTTATTACAAATCATATATACTAACATATATATATATATACACATAAAAGAATAGCCTGAAAATATATATAACCAATCATATAATATTCATACACTTATAATAAGAAAAAAGTATATACATATAACTAAGATGTATATATATATACCATGTAATAGAGGAAACTGTACAAACACTTCTCTGATCCAATAATTTTTTTAATATACAACTGCAAACAAAATTATATGCTCGAGCTAATAGATATGCAGACATATTCGGATATAAAACATATATGCAAACAAATAGCTAAACATACAATTTAACCAACCTATATATATATGCGCGACTAACATGTGAAGACATGCATAAAATAGACTACCATATAGACAAGTTTATATTTACCATAAAACAATATACAAATGCCTATATATATACTTATAAAACTTATGTAAACTTTATATAGGAACAACAGCTATATCACATATAAAATTTATATAAACAATGGATTCCTTTTCGCACTTACATAACTATATATATGCACACAGACGATTTAATATAAACATATATATATATATATAACTAAGAGGAAAATAAACCTTGAAACTGATCGGATGAACAGCTCGGATGGATGATGCTCGAAACAGGAAATTCAGCAAGCGTGCAAAATGGAAGAGCGAGAGGTGGAAGGTTCTTAGGCCGGTTTAGCTATGGGGTGCGGGAAGGCCGCACAGGGGATGGGCGAGTTTTGAATGCAGTCGAACAAAATGGAGGAGGAAGATGGAGGCACAAGTCGACTGTGGAGAAGTGGTAGGTTGCGGAGGGAGGTTGAGGCGATGATGGGTTGCGGCACAAGCTTTGGGAAGGGAGGAGAAGCCTGGAGAAGAGGGATGGAAGAAAGAGAGAGGCCGAAAGGAGGAAGAAGAGGGGAAGGTTCAGTTGTTGGCGTGCTACTTGTTTCGGTGGTCGGATCTCGGTGGTTCACGGCAAGGGTAGTGGTGCACGTGGAAGAGATAGGTTGGGTTGGAGGGTCTGCGTGGCGGTGTCTGAGTCAGGTGGAGCTTTGATTTGGCCATGGAATTTCATGTTGCGTGATGGCCTTCATGCTGGAAGGAGAGCGTGAGAAGGCGAAAAGAAGAAGGCAAGCAATAGGCAACAAAGCTTTTCACTTTCTCTTTTTTTTAAAGAGCTGAACGAATTTGTACAAAAATTTGAATAGATGGGAACAGAGAAAGCCAATGGTTGAATGCTAGAAATATTGATGACTGATGGCCGTTGGTTTCACAATACGGTGGATAATTGAATGGTCACAAAACAAAAGTCATACCGATACGGTTAATAGTTACGCGGGTTCCGCCGCGTACCGGGCACCGAAACACACAAATGAATATATTGTGGAGATCAGCACGACGAGACGATCAAAACGGTATGCAGATATCCGTGATAGGATCATCCTGTCAAAAGTCGATATCCGGTACCGAAAATGCTGCTAAAACGCCGAAAATAAGATAAACGGAGCAATAGCAGTTCAAATTTGGAGAAACGAAATATGACGTCTCACTCAGAAGATGATTTACAAATTTATTATATAAAAATATTCAGGTTTGGAAAATATTCTATTGTCATCAACTATTAACTGATTTGAACTGAAATAAAATTACACAATAAAATAAACTTCCATATTATCAGATGAAAATTTACCACTTGTTATGTTTACATAGACGTATTCCAAATATCAAATTTTTATTTCCAAATTTAATTATTTAAAATTTCACAAAATTTGGTTATTTACGTTAATAAAATTATTAAAATTTATGGGTGGTTACAATTATTATTAACCAAACTACTATTGCTAGAAATTTTGACTTTGTGTTGACTTCAGGTTACCCTGATACTAACCCCATATAACTGAGGAGATGAATCCTCTCTTGAATAGTATTTCACTTCCAATACATCCACTCGACTAAACTATAGTTGTTCATTGGAACCCATGCCATGATTTAACTATAATTAAAGCTTAGATTTCATATTAATTATCAACAGTATTCTCAAGTCAAGAGAACTGTGTGAATTGATCTCATCGATATTTTCTATCATCTTAGGTATGTGTAGCAGTAGGAAACTATCGAGTGAATCATTCCATAGTTATCCAATAACTATCAGTATGCAACCCCTTAGTTTCCCCAACAGTCATAAGTACTACACTGCCCACCAACAATAGGGCATTATGTACTCTAGTCTCAACGGATGCATCGATATCCAATTTCGATACATCTTGACTAGGAATTATTTAAAATGATGTATTTATTATATTATGGTATGATACTCATGATTAGAACTATTTGTAATTACTATCACAAGCACACAATTTTAGATTTTTTGTTAAATATATTTTAGTTAAATGATTATTTATAACACATTATAACAAATATATAACATGCAGAAAACACCTTTATTATGAACGAAAATTGATTGCAGAGTTAATAATTTACAATAAATTAAAAAAATGCCTCTAAGGCATACCCTAACTCTATCATAGTGTACATAATGTTTTGCAAACAATGGTGATTGAATTACTCATGACTGTTGGGACCCCAAGTGGTTACCTAAATGTGATTATTTTGAAAAGTTATAGAATGACTCACCGAGATTTTTATATAGGGTAATTGTAAAGCCAAATAGAAGATCTCATGTAACATTATGCCATAATCTTTTTACCTGAGAATATTGTGAATCTTAAGTGTCGAAATAGTACTTTGATTATGGTTAATCACATGACGATGATGATCATGTTAAGTCTTGTGCAATTTGTAAAGCACCGCTAAAGTCTCGGTAAATGGAACGACCCATATTTTACGTATCAAAGGGTCGTAATATATTATTTTTAAATTCATATTCGGTCATATGACACTACAAATTTGGGGGATGTTGAGTAGTGAAATTTTTGACCCTGAGAAATTTTATCAAATGGTTTTGCCCTTATAAACTTGTAACAACTATAACTTTTGATAGATGCCGGTTTGGTGCCCGATATCACTTTCATTGGAATGATATGATTGTTTCTCCTTTCGTAAAGTGGTCATAATAGCGATTTGAACTTTCTGGCTAGGAGATATGGCTGTTTGAAGTTTGACAAATTTTAAAGCAGCTTAGTGGGTAATAAGTGAGATTGGGGAGAGGCCCAATAACCCATTTCAGGTTTAAGGGTTATATTGGCAGAAACAAACATCCCAAATCATTTGTACCACCTCCTAAATAGATCTAAGCCCCTATTAACCCATTCTTCGCCCAATGCTTTCTTTTTTCTCCTTCAAATCAAGTCTAAATCATAAATTATGAGTAGATTAGCGAGGGGATTTGTTAGAGACCTTCAAATTTAAATTTTTAGGGAAGAAATATTAGAGCTTAGCTGTTCATTTTCGGATTTGTAAGTGATTTATCATCTTTCACTTTATTATATATGTATCTATAGGTTTTAACATGTTTTGGATCCATTTTTAAAGTCAAAATTATGTTTTGTCGCTGTTTTTAAACCCTACTATTGTACAAACATGATAAATATATTTTTCATGTTCTAAACATGTTATTTAGATGTGTGGTTGCCTTGATATATGCTAGGCTATGTTGTAGACGCATTGTATGATGAGTTCCATGGTTTATTATGTGATTGCATGCTTGAGTATTATTTGATGCATGTGTGATGTTTGTGTGTATGCTTGAATGGTTAAAAACTCTCATCAGAGCGAATTATAGGTAGGAATCGTAAAACTGGACTTTGACAGATAGACTCTAGGATGTTGGAAGTTGCATCGATGTGCATGAAATGCATGCGGGTCAAAGAGCGGAGCATAGCGATGAAATTGGCGCCAAACTGGAAATTTAAACAGCTACAACATTTCTGCCCAGTGGTGCTTAGAAGCGTACTTCGATCGATGGGAAGTTTGCCCGGGCTTGGCTTCTGGTCACCGTGGGGGAGGACCTAATAGCAAATGATGTCCAAAAATGTTGTTGTTCGGTGGCCGATAAAGATATGCAATTCGATGATTTCTTCGAGTCGTGCTTACGGGTTTAGGAAGGCCACTTCGGTCGGCACCCAAACAAAATTTGTGGTTTGGGGTCCTTAAGTGTGCTTCGAGTCAAGAGGCAAATTGTTCATGCTTTTTTAGTGTTGCTTCGGGTCGGCTATCGTGACAACCCTAATTTTAATTAATATTATTTATGTGACGACCCACCTTTTTGGACGGTTTTAAATCAACAATAAACCACACATGTCTAACTCAAACCATTCTAAAGGTAGGATTGTCAATGGAATTTAATAAGAAAATAAGAGAAGAGAAGAAGAAAAAATTATAGAATCTCGCAGTGGAATGACAAAATATAATAATCAAACAAACAATTCATGAAGCTGTTTTACAATATACATTTGACCACACAAATTTTACACAAAATCAGAGTACAATCAACGAACATACCAAAACAATGCAACGAAATAATAATAGTAAATACGATCTAACAACTCCATCTCCATCTTCAAGGAATAATGTCTTCAACACTGAAATACTCAGGCTGACCCAAGCGTAATGAAAAGACAAACACTCGAGTCAGAACTAAAAGTTCCAATGTAAGTTAAATCAATAACAAGTAAATATAAGTGTAACAGCTTCAGAGATGTTTACAGGGTTTTACATCTCCTATCAAGTGTACAACGTGAGTGCAATAACTTAAGAGATGTTACAGGATTTCCATCTCCTAAGGATCCGTTAAACTATCTATAGGTAGTAAAATACGCTATATAAGTAGTGTCTATCAGTAATGTAAAGTATTAAAATAGCGTTAAGGCTTTACATTGACCCCCCTTAACACATTTTTAAGCAGGTAGTTTATGCAGGTCCTGTAACACAACCAGTAACGCCAGTAGCCAGCGAGTCCCCTATAGGTACCATACTAAAACAAATTCGTAGTGGGCGCGTATAAGGATAAAAGTATGACAAGGTACGTGAGGCAATGCCCAAGGTACGATTCTACCAGTTTACCCTTTCTGGCTGGTGGTAACGCATCGTAGCCACGACCGCCCACCGAGTCCACCACCCCCGAATCAAATCAAGGTGCACCGATCAAGTCTAAAATCAATATAATAACACAAAAGGGTGATGGCCCCTAAAGGTTGTGAACCTCTTGGCCAGACATAGGCTCCTGTTTTAGTTATTTCCAATCGATACAAGTGTGGTCATCCATCATCGTTCTTTTCTTCAAATCCAGCAAACGCCTCCAATTCAACCTCTACATTCTGGATAACATCCACCGCGTACACAGTTGTAAAAGTGGTTCCAATATTGACAGAGAGTATGCCAATAAGAGGCCCTGGTCTCTTTAACAACCAAATGTCATTTTACAACGGTTAGTTCTTTTACATTTCGAAACCGATTCATATTTGATATAAAAATATCATATTCAATTCAAAATATCCTTCATTTCAAAATCATCATATTTACTCAAAATATGTCATTTTTACTTGAAAATATCATTTCAAATTCCAACTTAGGTTATAACCTCATTTATCCACATTCGCATGTAAATCAACGATTTAAATATAAACATTCCAACTTAGTTTGAATTTTTAGAAAATAGTTTGAATAGTTCTAAATAGTTTAAAATAGTTGAGATTTAAAACAATTTGATATAAAATGGTTTGAGCATTGAAAGTGGATTACATAGTAATATAGTTTGGAAAATCTAAATAATTTGAATATTACAAAGATAGATTTTAAACAGTTTATATTAAAATAATTTATTTTGAAAACAGTATCAAATCAAACTGTTTCCTTCCATTTCAACAAATTCGGATCCAAGTCCAAATTTCAAATCAACAAAACTCAATTTCCAATCTTTCAATTCAATTTACTTAATTTCAATTTAGTTTCAAATCAACTTGATTTCAATTTCAATTCGAATTAACTTCAATTTCCGAAACATTCATTTTTAACTTTAAATTCGATTCAACAATTCAATTCAATGATTTAAAATTCCAATTCAATACTTATTTTAAACCAATTCAATTCATATAGATTTCAAGTCCAATTTCAATTTACTGATCCAACCCCTTAAATCAATTTAAACTTCATTGTTCAATTTAAGTTTCAAACCTAAAACATAATCAAATTTCAAAAATTAAAGTCATATATCGATTATAACTTCACATTTCAATTTTAACTCGTTAAAACAATTTCTTTTAACTAATTTCGATTCCAACATTTCAAAGCTTGAATTAGAATAATTCAGTTCATATAAATACAAAATTTATTTTCTTTAAAACAAAATTCTTTAACCAAAATCAAAATTCAAGATTTTAAAACCATTTAATTTAACCAATCCGGTGTCTGCGTATATAATTTTCTGTCCTATGGCCAAGTGAATAGTTATTTAAATTTTTAATTTCAGGGATGGATATATATCATTTCAATCCAATTCAAAGTGTTATAGGTATATATCATTTTAACCTATTTCTTAATTTATTCGAAATAGTTCAACAGTTTATACGCTATCACTTAATATACAAAGTGATGACAGGGATATATAAAATAAATAAACATCCAATCATCCACAATATCAAAAAATAGACATCTATCACAACCAACATTCAAATCAGCTAATAAATCACAATAATTAACTGGTTATCAATATCAGGTATTTAACTAGCAATTCAATTTCAATATTAATTTAAATAGCAATTTAATTCAATAAAATTCAATTTCAATTAAAATGTCAAATTAAACTACCAAACAGCAACCAATAAAATTCTTATCACTTCATAAATTTAATTCAACTAACATAAGAAGATTTAGTATTGCATGAGTGGGTTAAATCACTCACCTTTGATTTAAAGCTGATTAAAAATCCAATAAAAGCCCAAAATTTCAACAGTCTCCAAATTTAACCAAACCAGTTTCATGTTGTCCGAAATTTCAATACGATCCCAACCGAAGAAACTGCGCATGAATCCGAGTTCGTATGCAAAAGTTATGAAGGTTAGAACATTTGAATTTAAATTAAATTAAAATAATATAGTGGCAAAATAGTAATTAGTATTACCATCTTCTTCCCTAATTAAACCCATCAGCCCAACCGTTGACCACGCCTTTGACCGTTAACCGCCGCGCCTACGTGCACCTATACCTCGATCGGACCCTACCACCGACAGCACGCCGCCGCCCTCCACCTTCGTCGAAAGTGGCGCCGCCTCCAGCACCGCTATTGTCGCGCAAAATGAGAAAAACCATCGTCACTACATGGCCAGATTTTGGAGAACTTCGATGCAATTAGCTCGATCCAACCGTACATCTTGTAGATCTCGTCAAGCTCTACAACTTTCGTTTTGGAGTCGAGCGATTTCGTTGAGAGATGAGAGAGATCCAAGAGAAAGAAGATGGAGCATTTTCAGCAACTAAAATGAGTGGCGGCTGCCATGCCAAAATTAGGGTTTCCGAATGTTTTAATAATATTTTCGTCTCGATTTGCGTGCCAATTTATAGCGTAAGCTTCAAAACAGCCCGAACTCCAATCGAGGCGTGCTTACAGGCAATCGTAATGTAAAAAGGCATTCTGAACGCAATGGAACTAGTTTCGAGGCCTAATTTCATCGTATACAAAAGTTAAAATTTTATTGTTCCATAAATTTAAATTAAATTATATTCAAATAATTTATCAATTCACAAATATGGACAAATACAATATTTCTAATTTATAAATACGTTATTACAAACTACGACGTTAATTAATAATTCGATTTTACTATTATTCCATATATTTGAATCAATTTGAATAATTACATATCAAAAATAACATTTTTTTATTTGAATATAAATCGATTGGGTCAAAAAGGCCCAAAAAGCCCGTTTCGTTCTCGAAAAGAAAATAGGTCATCATATATATAGAAATATAGGTTTTCAATATTTTTAAACTCAATGGAACTAATTTCAAACCCTAATTCTACTGTATATAGAAGTTAGCTTTTAAAAATTACATTATATTTATTTTTGCGCATTAATTAAAACGGATTATTATTAAACTTATTGAATCACTTTTAAATTATAAATTAAAAGTTTTCTATCATCATCCTTGGTTAAACATGAATTAATAATCTTTCAAAATTTAATTTTTCATGTTAAATACAAGATTTAAATATTAAATTAATTCCAACATTTAATTATAACAGTAATAAAATCCGTTCATTATAATTTAAATTCCAAACAAACTCTTTTATTTTAATTTACATTCTTATTATTAAATCATCAATTCCATTATGAAATTTATTTATTAACATAAGTTTTCATTTTATTTCACTCAAACTCTACAGTTAACATCTTTCCTTACATTAATTTCAATGTTTCAATTACATTAGTTTCACATTGATTACCAAATTAATTTGAAAACGGATTTAATAATAAGATGAGAAATGAACAGTTTGTTACATTTAAATAATTTGAACACCTTAATACATTTATTTTTTACAACAAAGATTATAAATTTACTTACAAGTGTTAAAACCAATTCCAATTAAATAACATGATTTCCCCGTTTTATACAACATTTATTTTATTCATCATTAACCTTTGTTATTACTATTTATTGAAATTACATTAAACAATTGTCAATTTCATTCAATCAATATTATTAAATTATATTCTAATAATTTTTCCATTTATAAATCATAAATTTAATTTCTTAATATTAAGTTCCAAAAATCTTATTAAATTTAATATTTTTTTATCAAAAATACGGGCCGTTACAATTTAGGAGATTTAATTGGGTAAATAAAATAAAATAATGTAAAAGGGTTAAAGAGATTGAAATTTGATAATTAGTATAGGTCGAGCCTTAATTAATGAACTAATGGAATTAATTAGAACATTAAGAAGAAGGAGAATACATAAAGAGGGCAAAATAGGAAAAGAGTATAATTCCTAAATATAAGCCTTCCCATTTTCATTTCCTTCCTCACTTATACTCATACAAACGAATTAAATGGGTAGGTCAGCCATTGCTAGGAGAAACCAAGGGAAGTAAAGCTAGCGAAAACAAGATCAAAGCTTAAGGGAATCAAATCAAATACAAATCTCAACCTTCTTAAACCATTCAAGGTGAATAATACTTATGCATCTTATGTTTTAATTATTATTTTTGGTTTTAAGTATAAATCCGATTCTTTTGCTCATATTATGTCATGCTATGATAGTTTGAATAAATATATGTTTATTGGTGAATTTATAGAATTTATTTATGAAATTAAGTATATGTTTGAGTTAAAAAAACCTACATATGACACCTAAATGACTTGATATTTTGATATGATGTTAGAAACATTATTTTAGAAATGGGTTTTTAATTTCATAATTTTTTAATTTAATGAGAATATTTGGTGAATTTCCTAACGTTGTAAAATGGTTTATTTTGGGTTTAATTATTTAAAATAATTAAATTATGTTTTTGGTCCCGAAATTTTTATATGTTAAAGGATATAATAAATTGGATTTATTATGATTTTTGGGAATTTCTTCAAAGTGTTTATGAATTATTGCGAATTAATTAAGCTAGAAAAGCTTAAGTATTATATAAAGTATTAAAATAAAACGTATGGTTTGCAAAATGTTTTGAAAACAATAAACTTGCTTTGGGTCAGTTTTCTAGAAAAGAAATGTGATAATGTTTTGTTAACCAACAAGAATTTGACAAATATATGTGGTAGTTGGAAAAGAACTTGCTTTTATTAGTAAATTTCAGTTTTAATGTTAATTACAGTTATGCCATCTCGATAGTCACGATGTCGCTCTTCATCACTCCACGTCTATGGTCTTCGACCTCAATCAAGGGTAATGCATAGGGTATCAACTTCGGTTGATATGGAATTCATTGGCTTGGTCGAAGTGGGAAGCCAAGCATCAGGGTCGACATCGTGAACTTCGAAGTGGATGAGGCTGCTTTCTTTAACCTACTAATGCCGCACTTTGTACTATACTGCATGTTTTCTACAATGTCGTCGGCCCCACTAGTTTCGAAGTAACTTATAGCGGCAATAACAAGGTCACATGTTTTTATAACTATTGACTTCGACATATAGGCAACTATGCCACTTTTAGCTATATTGACATCGTTGATGACGATGCCGCCTTTATTCAAAAACATATGTTTTCAAAGACGGCTAGCATGCCGCTCCTATTGACTTTGGCTCTAATGAAGCCGCTATGTTTCCTTAAGGCAATGACGTCGAGATTTAACTATGTCGACTCTATTCTTTTAGGAATTATTCCTATGCTAGCCAAGTTTTATACCTTAGAACACCGACATTTTATGAAGTGCCGCGTCCCTGTTGTCGACCT
Source organism: Allium fistulosum (assembly GCA_030737815.1). NCBI lineage: Eukaryota > Viridiplantae > Streptophyta > Magnoliopsida > Asparagales > Amaryllidaceae > Allium > Allium fistulosum. The sequence goes on along the minus strand of CM060906.1, from coordinate 945,840,300 downwards.
TATGGCCTTATGTTTTAAAAGTTAAAGGCTTTAACATATTTAGAAGGGCAAAGACTATCCTCAGCTGTATCTTTGCCGTGTTTATCAGTGTAAAGGTTTTATGTTGTTTTGGCCTTATGTCCTATATTTTGAGGGGCAAAGACCCTCATCGACTATGTCATTGCCGTGTTTTAATAATATAAAGACTTTATATTATTTTGGCTCTATAGCCTATGGTCTTGTAAGGTGATGATCTTAAATGACTTCAAACTTCATTAATATTACTTTATAAAAGCATATAAACAATGACATATTTTTTTTGGATATAGTAAATGGCTATGTTTTCCTTCTTTTGAAAGTGTGATTTCAAGGGTTAAATCATTTATTAAGAAAGTGTTTTCAAGGACATAGAAAAGGGTATTTAGCCTAGAATTTGACTAAAGAGATTGTTCTTATCACTTTTGGATAAATTGTGATAGAATAAATTCGACTCAGTGATTAGAAAACCAATTGGGACTGGTGTAGGGTAGCGCTCTATACTTCAGCTGTTAGTCCTTAGCTGATATAAGTCTAAATTTCAAGTGTGTAGGGCTTTGTCAAGGGTAAGACTAAAAGTAGGGGTATGCACATAAAGGAATACACAAAAGATAAGATAGGTTATAGGTTGGCCTGCAACCTTTAGGTTCATAGTAACCCTGCAAAATTATGAGATTGACAAATAGTCAGATAAACACTGGGATGAGTATAGTTAGACAGACCATCTAGTTTTCTTCTAATAGTTAGTTAGAAAATTTGGTATATCTAGTGGGCCCGAATTAGCCATGTAGGTTGGTAATTACCCTCTAAAAACTAAATATTGGGACAAATAGTCCATTGATTTGACGGATGGTCATGATTGCCCATGTAACATGCATGCACACTATTGTTATATTGTTTATTATAACCAGTTTGGTTACAGGAATTAATTTGCAAAAGATATATTTTAGAAAGGGATATTAGTAAAGGGAAAACCTGTTCCGCTCAGTGGCATGGTCTCACTTAATATCGATAAACCGAGATGGCATATTATTATTCACCCCAAGCTGTTTGTCTAACTTGAAGTTTATGTTTTCCACTTGAACTCTCGGGTGCTCAAAATTTGATTTTAGTAGGTCGGGTGTAAGGGCTTTACAGGTTAAGTAGGTTTTGGCGAATAAATCTTCCAGAGACGTGTGGGGGGGCAAAGCTAGCTATATAGGAGGCAATTTTTTACTATTATTCGATGTGTTATAACAGTTGATGTATGAATGTATTGACAGTGGATGTGTTTGTCTATTCAGTAACTCTGATCAACCAAGGATGTATCTTCATATGTCGCTCTTAGAGTTATGTAATAATTATATTTTATCTGAACCTGGACAACATTTGGGATTATGTAATGAATGTGGAATATTATCTTTGAAATGAAATGTGAAAGCTTACTTTGAAATTATGTTTAAAATTATTTCATATTCTTGTGCTTATGATATTATGGATACCATTAACATGACCACATTTGATCACCGGAAATTAATACCATAGATGACTATAACATATGTAGCACTTAGTTTCGGACCTCGAAATAGGGGATGTTACAACTATGGAATACCCAAGCAGAAACGTGAAGTTGGGGAATTTTTAATCATGGTGAGACTTGACTACGAGATTTCTTTATGAGTTGTTCCAGGGGTCTAATGGGTTATGTGAAGTGAAGTGGACAACTCCAAATTACCTGAGATTGCCTTGGATTTCATGGGCGATTAGTGAAGCGATGGCATAACGCTTTGACATAATGACTACGACATCAGAACTTTGGTATGATGACTCTATGACTTGCAATGGGTGTTTAGAGGAATTTCAAAGATGACAACTCGATGTGGTGAGTGACTATGGCATCTGGTAATGGACCAAGAGGATGAGTTCTGCATGATAGCTCTATGGAGTTGAATATGAGGTTGCAATGCTTGTTAGTTGGGAAGAGTAGTCTGTATATATCTAGGGTAGTTCGTATGTACCCATATTATTGGGCGTCTGCATGTGTCGAGTCCCTAGCCATCTGTGTGGGCATGAGTTGAGCATCTGCAATGTAGTTCTACTACTGGTACGTGTGCTTAAGGCTCGATGGATAATTCTGAGGTCGTGATGCTTGTCAATAGGACAAGATAGTCTATGTGAACCCAAGGTAGTCTGTGTGTACCCATTTTGTTGGATGTTTGCGTGTGTCCAGTCCCTAACCATCAGTGTGGGCAATGAGTTGTGCATCTGTAAGATTTATCCTATGTCCATTTCACTTGAGCGGGAGATGCAATGTTATGTGATGGTTGTTATGTTTGTTGTGTTCTTGGTATGTTGTGTGATACCTCTATTGCAACGACCTACAAATTTTATACTTTTTATATTAAAGTAATAAAAATGAATTTAGTAAAAGGGTGACTTAGGTGTTCAATTTATTATTGCTATGAAGGTCTATTCGATCTGATTAGTTTGGTATATAATTTTGATGGATTTGGAATTATGGTTTATAGGATATGGACCATAGTCTACAAGATTTGCACCTATGGCCAATAATTTTCAAAGTTCTAATCTTAAAAACAAAGTGTGCTACTATTGCCACCATGTTTTTTTCTTTCGACCACAAATATGATTTTATTGGATATTAATATTTTTCTTATACTTTAGGCCACCATATTCTATTCTTTCACTCAGCCCTAGACAATCGTACCACTCATCTCTTCTCAGCAAATCTTACATACTTGTTAAAAATTCCAAACCCTAAACCCTAAAAAATAATCTCTTTTTGCCTAATAGATGATGGAAGGTGAAGATTTGGTGGATGATCCCAATTATGATGATCACAAAGAGATTAGGTTTATTTTCATGTATTAATTTTTTTTTCTTCTACAAATCAATCATAAATATATTATTTAGGGTTATTTTATTATTTTTTAGGATGTTTTCACGCCTCTTAATATAGAGTTTCATGTCTTTGATGCTATGATTTCAGGTGACATTACCAAATCAAAACAATTAGAAATCAAAATAAAAAAACAATGCTATGACAATGGTGTACATACCATTGACGATAATAATAATACTTACTTGACTGCATTGGTCGACGAGAAGAAGAAGACTTTTGATTAGGATTTCCTTTAGATGAATGATAAAACTTCATCTTGATGATTGTCGGATAAATAAATGCGTTTTGGTCTGATTTAAGGTTCAAGTAGGAGATTTTGAAATGCATGGGATCCTGGTCGATAGAAAAAAATAATGCTGGGTGTAACAAAGCATGTAACACAAATTAGTAAGGTGGCCTTTAACTATGGTTGCAAGAAGAAGAAAACTAGGTGTCAATAGCAGCACACAAAACAAAAGTATGTTTAGTATAGTTGATTATTAGAGTAGACTTCACTTGAAGAAGTCATGGGTTCAATCCTAGCTAACAACACAATTATGAATTTTTTTTTCAAAAAACTAACAAAAAGATACATATCCAAAGAGGGAAACTTGTGTTTATATATATATATATATATATCTGTGTGTAGTAAATCTAATGTAAAGGAATATAAATTTTGTAAATAAGCATTAACTTTAATTGTATGAAATTATGGATATATAGATATACATATATTCAATGCGACGAATTTATTCCATATATCCTAATTGTTGAATATATATATATATAATTGGTTGTATATTAGTTTTATATATTGTGGGAAATTAAATGGGTAGGCTAGAAATTAATTTCACATTAATTGAAATATATCCTTAGTTTTCAATATATCTATATAATTTGTTTGTACACTGATTTCATGGGTTATGGGAAACTAGCAAATACAATTGTAGGCATCAAATTCTATGTCTAGAGTTTCTACTTATGGGGCTAATATGTATGTATATATTCAATGTAAAAAAATGCGTATATATTTATATTATCTTTATCCTGATTATGGAATTTTATTCAAACTTGAAATTTGAATGTATATTTGCTTACTAAATAAGCGTTGTGGGAAATTAATTGCTTAAGGTATCAATTAATTTTATATTGATTGGCATTGGTAGAAGTTACTCTATTTTTTTCTATAGTTATTGGAAATAAAAGGAAAAGGAATAAAAAATAAAAAAATCCCCTTCCTTCCTCTCGCTTCCTCCTTGCATTACCATCAACATAAATATTTACAAATCCTAAAACAAAAGGGAGAGAGGAATAATGTAGTTATAAAAAAGAGAAAGGAAAGAAAATAGTTTTAATAATAAAATGAATCTAGAATATTCAGGAGTAGAGGAAGATGACTTCTAAAAGGCAAAAGTAAGGAAGTCCTAGATAATTCAACACCAAATTCAAGACTAATCTATTCAAGATTTGAGAGAGATTTTGGTTAAGGCGGAGGTAGGCACTACCCTTCATTTATTTGCTATTGATTTAGGTAAATCTTCTTTTGAAGTGAGTAGTTCTATACTTCTAAAATATTATTTTTTTGAATTTATATTGTTGGATATTATATTATTTGTTATTCGTAGATGTTGGCATGTTTGACTTGTTATAGTGATTGAGTTAAATTGTACATTGGTCTAATAATTGTGTAACGACCCAGAATTTTAGTGATTTGGAATTGGAATATTTAATTAATTTTAAATGTTGAAAAGTTAATTTTATAGGTTAAATAAATTTAATTCCAAATATAATGGTTTATTGGATAATTTAATTTTTATATTTAATAATTGAAATTGCTTGAATAATTGAATCTTGGGTTTTAAGCTTGATAAAAATATTTTTAAAACTTATTAAAATTTTATTTAACAAGAATGAAGATGATAGAACTTTTGAATTTGATATAAAAGTGATTTACTCGATTTTTTTTTAAAATAACTCGTTTTAATTAACATGTAAAAATAGCCTTTCGGGGCACAGTCTCATATTTCGACTAAACCAATGTCATTGGGTCCGTAATAATGAATTATATTACGTCGTCTAATTTCGTAGCGATCAGACGCACGGTTTGGTCATACGGGATAGAAACGCGTTGAAATTGATATCGGAAATTTAATATAATAATTGGGTTCAAAAACTATCTTCTGCATACGATCGAATTAGGCCCCGAAACCTGTTCCATTGTGTTCAGAATAGAGGTATAACATTAGGAACGCCAGGCGGCACGCCTCGATAGGGATTCGAATTTTATTGCTAGACTTTTGGAATTTTAAATATATATATATATATATATATATATTTGGATAAATATCTTCCCTCACATCAACCACCCTACTCAGCCACCCTACCCTATGCAGCCACCCTATAAACTGTATAGCCACATCTCCTTTTCGATACTTTGCATCATTCTTTCCATATATATATATACGCTGAAGTAGAGAGATAAAAGCATTTCTGATGCAGGCCAAGTACTAAGTCGTTACCGACTTAAGGAAATTGAAGGTCTAAGTCGTGACCGACTTAACAAAACTGGCATGATTCGTCCACGACTCAACCAAAGCAAAGACATGAGTCGCCCACGATTTATTGACGCGGAAGGCACGAGTCGTCCACGACTCAAGGAAGAGGCTGACATAAGTCATCCACGACTTAAGAAGAAGGATTCAGGAGGAGCAGCACGAGTTGAGAACAAACAAGGGATAAGTCGTCTACGACTTAAGAGAAGGGATGAGTCGCTGCCGAGTTACGACTTAAGATGAGTCTCCTGAACTGGGTTAAGTCGTTTGTTGTTTGAGTCGTAACTCGTGTACTGGGTAAGTCGGTATATATGCTAAGTCGGAGGATATCTTAAGTCGGAACCGAGTTAAGGGTTGTGGATTGTAACGTGTTGTATTATTTCTGTACATATTGTTAAGTCGTGTCGCTTATAAGTCGTAAGTCGGTTGTGTTGTATAAATGTGATGAGTAGTGAGTCGGAGAAGTGATAAGTCGCCACCGACTTAAGACTTGTGTAATTTTCTGTTGTAATATGTTGTTATGTCGATGTGTTGTAACTGTTTTCTTAAGTTGTCTACTCTTATGTGGATAAGTCGACGCCGAGTTATGTCATAGGTCGTAAGTCGGAACCGACTTAGGAGTTGATGTAATTTTGTTGTTTTTCATGTGAGTTGTAAAATGCCATAAATAGGCCGGTGGTGCCATTTGTAATAGTTTAGTTGATTTGAAATAAAAACTTTGTTTTGTTAGCTTTGTGCTTTCACCCAATTGGTAGTTGAGTGTAATCTCCTATCTCCTCTTTTGGAATTCAAGTGCGCTTGAATCAACGATCGTAGAAGCCGATTCACGGATCTAGTGCGCTAGATCAACGTGCAAGAATCGTAGATCTTTAAACATGGCATAGTGCGCTATCAACGTGTTTGAGATATCTCGAATTCGGTATCTTCGGATCAACGAATTTGGCAATTCGGTATCTTTCACTCCATCGATCGCTACTTTCATCGATCTACATTGTTTTTGTATAATCCGCTGCGTCAGTTTGGTATCATAGCCTGTTCTAGCCAATCATAGCTAGATCGAGACTTGGAGCCTAATCATTTTAAAGATTTGAGATTATTCATCACGGCCGAGAGCAAGAGGGAAGTGTTCGACTTTGTATTGAAGTTGTCTTGATCGGATTTGTGTGGAGGTCGAGAATTTGTTCATCGTGTTCATCGCGATTTGCAATAAAAGTGGGAGTTTTCGATCCATTTCATTTTGGATAAAAGTTCGAATTGTGTTTGAATTTTGAAGTGTTGAAGAGTTTGTAAAAGATTCAAATCATGCCGCCAAGGAGAGCTAACCGTCATCAAAATGTTGAAGATTTGTATAAGCGGGAAGATGCCGAGCAAATGGAGCAACGCATAATTGACAAATTCAATGAGAAGTTGGATGAAGGCATTGGGAGATTAGAGAAGCTTATGACGGAGATGAATCAAAACCAGAGAAGGGTTTCACTCGAATCTAACCACGAGAGAAGTATAATTTCACCACATTCCAATCAAGGGAGAAGTAATGAGAATGATCATAGAAGTGTGAGCCGAGACAGTTATAGAAATGTTTATGATCGAGATCGTGTTCGGAGGAATGTAGATAGAAGGGATGGTGGTAGACGTGAAGGGAGTAGAGATGTTGGTGGTCAGAATCGACATCGATATACATCTGATTTTGAAGAGGAGTATGATGGTGGTAGTATTCAAGGACGAGGTCAAGGAAGAAATTATTCAGAATATGATCACAAGTGGGAATCGGGAATGAAGACTAAAATTCCTGAGTTCAAAGGAGGTATGCAAGCTGAAGAGTTTTTGGATTGGGTGGCTAATGTTGAGGAGATTTTTGATTTCAAAGAAGTTCCAGAACATCGTAGAGTGAAGTTAGTTGCTACAAGGTTGAGGGGTAGAGCTTTGGCATGGTGGCAGCAAACCAAACTTACACGTGAACGAATGGGAAAGTCAAAAGTAGAATCTTGGGAGAAGATGAAGAAATTGATGAAAGCAACGTTCTTACCTTACAATTATCAATCTTTGATGTATCAACGTTTGCAGAATTTGAGGCAGGGCACGAAGACTTTTAATGATTATGCAGATGAGTTTTACCAGCTGATTGCGAGAAATGATATTATGGAAACGGAAGAGCAGCTGACATCTAGATTCATTGGGGGATTGAGAATACAGATTCAGGATATGGTTAATATGTTCGATCCAAGATCTGTGGTGGAGGCACATCAGAAAGCGTTGGCTTGGGAGAAGCAAGGAAGACGAGGAGGTGGTGTGTTTACTAATTCCAACAATCAAGTGAAGGGTGTTAGTGGGAGTTCTAATGTTTCTAAACCTATCAGTAAACCAGTTGTGAAGGAGGCTGAGAAGGCGAAGGTTAACAATGGCTTCAAATGTTACAATTGTCAGGAATTAGGTCATAAAAGCAACGAGTGTCCAAAGCCAAAGAAGAGAACCATGATTGCAGAAGTTGAAGATGAGGATGTTGATGGAGGTTATTCTAGTCCAGTTGAGGAGAATGAACAGGATATTGCGTCAGGAGATGAAGGTTGTAATCTAATGCTGAGGAGATCGTGTTTGACACCGAAACATGAAGAAGCTAGTTGGTTGAGGAGTAATATCTTTCAGTCGACATGTACTATACTGGGAAGGTGTGTAAATTTGTGATTGACGCGGGAAGTTGTGACAATATCGTTTCAACCGAGGCTGTGACAAAGTTGAAATTGAAGACAGAGAAACATCCAAATCCATACAAGTTAGCATGGTTGAGAAAAGGAGGAGAAGTGAAAGTGGATAGACGAGTTCGTGTTCCATTCTCTATTGGGAAGAAATACAAAGACGAGATCTGGTGTGATGTAGTAGAGATGGATGTTTGTCATTTACTATTGGGAAGACCATGGCAGTATGATCGAGCAGTACAACATGACGGTCGGACCAATAGCTACAGCTTTATGTTTGAAGGTACGAAGATTATCCTAGTTCCAAAGAAGAGACCATAAGGAGAGAGTAAGTCGGAAGAGATTGAAGAGTTGAAAACTTTATTATCTCTGAAGGAGTTTGTTAAGGAGGTTGAGGAAGAGCCAGAAGTGTTTTTGTTAATTGGGCGAGAGAGCAGTGAAGAGGTTGAAATTCCAGAAGAAGCAAAGCCAGTTTTGAAAGAATTTGAAGATATATTCCCAGATGAGTTACCGAAGGAGTTACCGCCACTAAGAGACATTCAACATCAAATCAATCTTGTTCCGGGAGCAGTGTTGCCACGTAGACCACATTATCGAATGAGTCCGAAGGAACATGAAGAGTTGCGGAGGCAGGTAGAGGAATTTCTTGAACAGGGGCGTGTGCAGAAGAGTTTAAGTCCTTGTGCTGTACCAGCTTTATTGGTACCCAAAAAGGATGGAACGTGGAGGATGTGCACAGATAGTAGAGCATTGAATAAGATCACAGTCAGATACAGATTTCCGATGCCGAGGCTTGATGATTTATTGGATCAAATCAGTGGGTCCGTAATCTTTTCTAAGATTGACTTGAAGAGCGATTATCATCAGATTCGCATTAGACCAGGGGACGAATGGAAGACATCATTCAAGACGAGGGAAGGGTTGTATGAATGGCTGGTAATGCCGTTTGGTCTATCGAATGCACCAAGTACATTCATGAGGGTGATGAACTAGATTTTTAGGCCATACATTGGGAAATTTGTTGTGGTTTACTTTGATGATATTCTGATCTACAGTGCTAGTACAGAAGAGCATGTTCAGCATTTGAAGAAGGTGTTAATTATTCTTCGTGAAGAACAATTCTATGCTGCTACAAAGAAGTGTGTTTTTATGGCGAGGAGTGTTTTATTCCTGGGGTATGTTGTGTCGGAAGAAGGAATACATGTTGACCAAAGTAAAGTCAAAGCTATCAAAGATTGGCCGCAACCCAAGACGATAACGGAAGTTCGTAGTTTTCACGGGTTGGCTTCATTCTATCGAAGGTTCATTCCACACTTTAGTAGTGTGATGGCACCTGTTACAGATTGTATGAAGGGTAAACAATTTTCATGGTCGGAGGAAGCAGGGGATGCTTTTGGGAGGATTAAGGAGTTGCTGACATCGGCACCAATTCTAGTTTTACCAGATTTTCAGTTGTTGTTTGAGCTACACACTGATGCGTCAAAGGTTGGAATTGGAGGGGTGTTGAGTCAGAAGGGGCGTCCTATTGCATATTTCAATGAGAAGTTGTCAGGAGCAAAGATGAGATATAGTACATATGACGTAGAATTTTATGTTGTTGTGCAAGCTATTAAACACTGGAGACATTATCTATTTCAGAAAGAGTTTGTTCTTTACACTGATCATGAAGCATTGAAGCATTTACAAGGTCAAGATAAGATTTCAGCGAGACATGCATCGTGGATTGCATATCTGCAACAGTTTACTTTTGTTGTTAAACACAAGTCAGGAGTGACGAATCGTGTGGCTGATGCTTCGAGTAGAAGGAATCATTTGCTAACAACAATGAAGGTTGAAGTGATGGGGTTTGATATGTTGCCAGAATTATTTGTCGATGATCCTTACTTTGCAAAGTTTGTTGATAAAGTCAAGGAGGGAGAGACGGATGAGTTTCTGATGGTGGACGGTTTTCTGTTCAAAGGAAATCGATTATGCATACCTGATTGTAGTTTGAGAATGAAAATTGTGAAGGAGTTACACGAGGAAGGTCACATGGGTAGAGACCGTACTTTGCAATTGATTTCGCAATCTTATTTTTGGCCATCGATGAGGAAAGAGGTGGAGAGGTTTGTTGAGCGTTGTCATATTTGTCAGGTTTCGAAAGGAACTGCGACTAATGCTGGATTATATATGCCGTTACCTGTACCAACTAAACCATGGGTTGATGTGAGTATGGACTTTATGTTGGGGTTGCCAAGGACACAGTGTGGGAACGATTCCATTTATGTGGTGGTTGATCGATTTTCGAAAATGGCACATTTTATTGCTTGCAAGAAGACGGCGGATGCTGTTCATGTTGCTCAGTTATTTTTCAAAGAGATATATCGACTTCATGGATTGCCAGAATCTATTGTGTCGGATAGGGATACTCGTTTTCTGATTCATTTTTGGTTAAGTTTGTGGAAGATGGTGGGAACGAAGTTGAATTTTAGCAGCGCTTATCATCCGCAAACGGATGGACAGACAGAGGTTGTGAACAGATCATTGGGAAACTTGTTGAGATGCCTTGTGAAAGATAATCTGAAGAGTTAGGACATGAAGTTATGCCAGGCAGAGTTTGCTCATAATCATGCGGTAAATCGTAGCACAGGTTTCAGTCCATTTCATATAGTGTATTCAAGCTTACCGAAGGGACCGTTGGATTTAATGGTAGTGCCACAATCAAAGAAGACAGTTAAGAAAGCTGCTGATTTTGTTGATGGATTGGCGGGATGTCATATAATCATTCAGGAACGATTGGAGAAAGCAAATGAGAAGTATAAACGATCTGCAGATTTGAAACGAAGGAGTGTTGAATTTCATGAAGGTGATTTGGTTTATGCAGTGTTAACAAAAGATCGTTTTCCGGTGGGAACGTACAATAAATTGAAAACACGAAAGATTAGTCCAGTGGAAATTTTAAAGAGAATCAATGAAAATGCTTATAAATTGAAACTGCCAGATGATGTGTACACGTCGGACGTATTCAATGTTAAGCATCTCGTACCATATCATGGGGATGAACTTATAGTGGAAGAGGATGGCGCAAATTCGAGGACGAATTTTTCTCAACTTAGGGAGGATGATGCAGGCCAAGTACTAAGTCGTTACCGACTTAAGGAAATTGAAGGTCTAAGTCGTGACCGACTTAACAAAACTGGCATGAGTCGTCCACGACTTAACCAAAGCAAAGACATGAGTCGCCCACGATTTATTGACGCGGAAGGCACGAGTCGTCCACGACTCAAGGAAGAGGCTGACATAAGTCATCCACGACTTAAGAAGAAGGATTCAGGAGGAGCAGCACGAGTTGAGAACAAACAAGGGATAAGTCGTCTATGACTTAAGAGAAGGGATGAGTCGCTGCCGAGTTACGACTTAAGATGAGTCGCCTGAACTGGGTTAAGTCGTTTGTTGTTTGAGTCGTAACTCGTGTACTGGGTAAGTCAGTATATATGCTAAGTCGGAGGATATCTTAAGTCAGAACCGAGTTAAGGGTTGTGGATTGTAACGTGTTGTATTGTTTCTATACATATTGTTAAGTCGTGTCGCTTATAAGTCGTAAGTCGGTTGTGTTGTATAAATGTGATTTGTAGTGAGTCGGAGAAGTGATAAGTCGCCACCGACTTAAGACTTGTGTAATTTTCTGTTGTAATATGTTGTTATGTCGCTGTGTTGTAACTGTTTTCTTAAGTCGTCTACTCTTATGTGGATAAGTCGAAGCCGAGTTATGTCATAGATCGTAAGTCGGAACCGACTTAGGAGTTGATGTAATTTTGTTGTTTTTCATATGAGTTGTAAAATGCTATAAATAGGCCGGTGGTGCCATTTGTAATAGTTTAGTTGATTTGAAATAAAAACTTTGTTTTGTTAGCTTTGTGCTTTCACCCAATTGGTAGTTGAGTGTAATCTCCTATCTCCTCTTTCGAAATTCAAGTGTGCTTGAATCAACGATCGTAGAAGCCGATTCACGGAATCTAGTGCGCTAGATCAACGTGCAAGAATCATAGATCTTTAAACACGGCATAGTGCGCTATCAACGTGTTTGAGATATCTCGAATTCGGTATCTTCGGATCAACGAATTTGGCAATTCGGTATCTTTCACTCCATCGATCGCTACTTTCATCGATCTACATTGTTTTTGTATAATCCGCTGCGTCAGTTTCTCTGTAAACATTAACTTTAGAATTCAAACTCCACCTTCCCACTTTGAAAATCAATCTCTTCCAAACTATCAAGAATTAGCCAAAACGATCTAAACAAAAGTTGTTCGTATCAACATCTAGTTTTTTTTAAAATTGATCGCGTTCGGTTTCTATAAGAATCGAGCGAGATATCGCCGTTTTACAGTAAAAGGGAAATATATGCATCAAACTTCAAAAAAGAAAATCTCTTTATCCGCTTAGAATTGGAAGGCGGCGTTAGTGTCGTTGGAATCGTTAAGTGATGTAGTATTTTGGGTGAAGTTTTTACGAGTTTCTGCGATGATAAATTTTGATGTTCGAAACTAGGGTTGGCGATTATCGGAGCATGGAGCATCGATACGCAAATCAGAGAGTGGCGTTGTGATCACGGAGAAGAGGGCAATGTTGTGGTGAAATTTGGTTGAGTTCGGCGTCGAAAAGTGTCACTACTTTTCTTGCCTGGACGTGCGTATTTTTTTGGTACAGCGATCAGAATCTGGTGGAGCAGGCCGGAGCGGTGGAGGTGTTGTGCAGTTGATCAGCAAGGAGGAGCACGACTTGTTGGTGGCCTTGGTTCGTCGAGTAATGGTCACGTTCGTGTGTACATGTGCACGTGTACGTGCACTGGAATGAAGAGAAAAGGGAGGAGGAGGATTTGGGGGAAGAAGCTGATGGCGGGTCTGGTTGCATTGTGGGCTGGGCTTGTGTTATTTGGGTATTGAACTAAAAATTAATTTAAGTGAATATAAATTGTTTACTAAATTCGAAAGCTTATAAAATTCATAACTCAGTCGTTTTATGTCCAAATCCAACACGGTCAGTCACGTTAGACTCGTGTCAGCATAAGCTTCATTATGGAATTGGATTGACTAAAATTAGATCTTGAAAATTTTTCAGCTAAATTCGAACGCTGTCCGAATTTAGTTGGAACCAGAATGCAAAAACGGAAACTGAAATCAGAGTGAGTAAATATCACTCATCTTGGATAATTGGTTTTGTTTTACATAGTTAAAATTTATTTATTTGTTGATTGGATGAATTGATATATTATTATCAGTTGAATATTATTTTATATATAGTAGTATATATTAGTAGTTGGGTATTTTTTCCCGCCGATTGGAGCGGATGAGACACTATGCACTCCGCATAATAGCGGATGACCCTATATTACCGCAATATCCCACCTCGAAGCAGGATTGGTATTTTATGTTATATAACATCTATGGTTGCAGGGAACATGTTGGAGGGATCCAACTGGATTCCTAAAAACTGTTGATTTTAATTTCATATATGTTGATATATGATGTGTGTGAATATCCTACTATAGATTGTGATATGATTTGATTTATGGATGGTAGTAGCACTGGCTTTAATTTTGGTATTATAAATACCATAAATATTATTTTTGAAATTAAAAAGGGAATTCAAAGACGGTTTTGGAAATGAAAATATTTATATTGAATTTTGGGATTATTTAAAAGGGGATTGAATTGGATAAAATAAATGGTTGGATTTTGGATATGTATTTAGCTATTTCGTAAAATTGTTTTAAATATAGAATTTTAAATTGAGGATTTTTAAACGATGGATTTTTAAATGAGATTCTTAAAATACAAAATGGAAGTCATAATTGAGATTTGATTGGTTTTGGAATATAGTTTGGATTATTTAAGAAATAGAATTATAGATGGAATTTTATTTAGAAATCGATTTATAAATGGATTTTAGTGATATGAACCTGTTATAAACTGGAAATGAGATTATGAAATTTATAAACAATGTTTATCAATAAAGTGGAATGATTATCATTTGATAGATTTAAAATATAAATTCATAGTGAGAATTTATAATAAGATATGGAAATCGATTTAGAAGGAATAGTGGATTCTAGTTTAGAATTTGGGAAAAGGGTTATGAAATTGGGACGTAAATCGATTTGTGACAAATCAAGAGAGATTTATAAATATAAAGTTCGTTATATTGGAGTTTTTTTTAAATTATTTTTATCAAGAAGTGAAGTTTGTTTTTGAGAAGGATTTTTATTTATTAAACCGTGTAGTTGTAAAAACTGTTAATTGGATTAAAAATATTTCAGAAAGTTAGTAATTTAAATATTTAAATTTGTTGAAATGAATTCTAAGTTTTTATAAACAAGTTTTGAAAATCGATTAGAAATTTTATAAATGAATTGGAGTTATTTATTGACATTTATTTTAAAAGTGCTTCTAAATAATTATTTAACCATGTTTTTTAAAAATTTATTATATATATATAGTTAAAAGTAAGTGATTGAAATTTATTTATAAATGCTATCGAGATTTGTGAAACAGGTTTTATTTAATGGATGTGATTCTATAAGTGAAAATCTAATAATGGAATTCAGAAACTTAAGAACTTTGACAAAAGGAGATTTCCAAATTGTTAGATACGGGAATTTCGAATATGGATCGGAATTCATTAAAGGAGTTATAAATTGTCAATTGGATTATGAATAAGTATGATCGATAACTTTTGGAAATTGTAAAGGGAATTAATAAAAATTCTGAAGATTTATGAAATAAGTATGAAATATTTCCTAAGTATGGATATTAGAAATGATTTGGGAAATAGACTTATAATATTTTCCTAAGTATTGAAATTAAAGGGTTGGTGATATTTTAGCGATGGAATGATTATTATAGAAATATTTTTCTAAGTAATGAATTACAAATTGAAACTTTGAAATATTTCTATGTACTGATATGGTTTGGAGATATCCTGTTATGGATATAAGTATTCGAAAGTGTTTTCAAATATTGAAAATTGGAAGAGATTGAATATATATCTTTGTAAAGATATTTTGAGATAAATGTTTGAAAGATTTATAATATGGCCTAGGGACTGTTTATGTGCGTAGTTTGATATGTAAATAACCGACTATCAAATCTGGCCAAATTCGTAATCGTTTCGAAGAGACCATGATCAGATTTAATTATCCGAAAACCACTTCGATCCGATTTGAGCGATACGAATTGTGAAAACATGAGGATAATAAAGACGATGTAACATCCTGAAATTTTCAACCATTCGCATCCATACATGTCGGATTTGAATAGCTCAAAAAATCAGATTGTTAATTTAAATTTGGCAAAACTCAGCATATACAGTAAATAAAATAATCACAGATCACAGACACAGAGTAATATAACAATAATGCATCGGAAACAACAGGATAGTAGTTCATGAGGCTACTATGTATATATACAACAGAGTTAAACAAGATACAACAGAAGTCAAGAATACATAGATGTCTCAATGCAATAATCAAATACAAGATCCGAATACATCACTGGAATCAACTGGAAGCAGGATAGATAGCTGGATCTCCAAGAGAAGCTCCAACTCCAAAGGTGAGTCTCGAATACTGTATCACTCAGTCTGACCCGAGCGTAAAGCAAAACACAAAACACTCGAGTTAGGATTAACATTCTTATATCAATAAATCCAACTCAAGTGAAATAACAACTGAAATACGAGTAACTCAAAGGATGTTTGGGATAACCATCCTCTAAGGATCCGTTAAACTATCTACTATGTAGTAATATTTCGCAATTACAATAATATCTAATATAAAATAAACATACTTTAAAATAGCATTAGGGCTTTACATTTAATCTGAACTCACCCTAACATGTAATAGTCCCAGTAGTCTATCTAGTATTAGCATACTCCCAAAAATGGGGGCTACCCTCGATACTCCATAGGGTACGGGAGAAATCACAACTCGTAGTAAAGCTCGATAAGGTAGGTGACATGGCACAACTAGGCAATGCCAGGGTAGATATACCAATTACGCATCCGGACTGGTGGTGAAGTATAGCAGCCACTACCACCCACCTCGAACAACACTCCCAAATCAAGGGTGCACACCAAATAAATCACAAGTAATAGAATGGTATCGAAGAAGTGTGTCCGATCAAAGGTGCTACCTCCTTGGTCCATCAATCGCTCCTGTTTTAGCCACCTTATGCCAACTCACGGGAGTTGGGTCCACGCATATACCTTAGGATCGTCGCCACCATCCTACTTCATTCTGGAAACTCCACCGCGTACACAGTTGTCAAAGTGGTTTTCGGTATCGACAGAGAGTACGTCCATATCTAATCCCGGTCTCTTTAACAACCAATCGTTATTATAACACCGTGGTCATTTCAAAATAGTTTATACTTCAAAACCAAAATATCATTTCCATTTTAAAAACCAAATCAATACGATATCATTTCCATTTCAAATATATCCATTTCCAAAAATCATATCACTTTCCAAAGTTATAACGCTTTCGAAATCATAGTCTTTTAAAAATCAAAACACATTGGAAATCCCAGCTTTGAAATCATAGCATTTTGGAAATCATAACACTTTGAAATTATATCATTTTGGAAATCATAACACTTCCCTCTTAGACAGTTTTAGATATAAAAATTAGTATATGTAATAAAATAGTTAATATAAATAGTTATAAGTTAAAATAGTTTATAAAATAATTAATATTAAAATAATTTATATTAAAATAGTTTATATTAAAATAAATTTATAAAGTAAAATATCAATAGTTTAAATATAATTCTAAATTAATTTATAAAATAAAATAGTTTCCTCGACTTTCACAAATCGATTCAAATCAATTCGACTTCCAAATTCAAATTTAATCAAATCCAAATCATCAATTTCCATTTCAATTCTATTTCTAAATAAATCATTTCAAATTATCGATTT
This sequence comes from Allium fistulosum, assembly GCA_030737815.1. NCBI lineage: Eukaryota > Viridiplantae > Streptophyta > Magnoliopsida > Asparagales > Amaryllidaceae > Allium > Allium fistulosum. The sequence continues at coordinate 945,823,204 of CM060906.1, read as the reverse complement.
TCAAATACATATTTGAACCATAAAATAATCCATTCAAATTTCAATATATATATCAAAGTCAATATATTCAATATTTCAAAACTAAATTCGATAATTTTATATATATATCAAATTCACTTTACTATTATTAGTTTGAAATATTTACTTAATCATTTCAAAAATATCTAAATACAGCTTCAATTTACAAATTTAAATAAACAAAATATCCCATTTAAATTTATATAAATTTGAAATATTCATTTAAGTCACTTTTAATCAAATTCAAGTTATAAAATCATAGCTTTAAAATTTCAAATTTAATAAATTTCAAATCAAACTTATTTAAGTAAAATTCTTAAATAAAATATAAATTTCAAATCAATTTTAAATCATTATAAACTCTATATTTGAAAATATAGATATTAAATAAATACTTATATATCAACTTTATTAAATCAACTTTAATAAATCTTTAAAATCAATGTTTATTAAAACCATATATTTCCTTTCAAAATCATAGAATAATTTTCAAATATTTATATATAGACCAACGGTGTCTGTATATAATTTTCTATCCTATGGTCAAGTGATACGGATATTTATCATTTCAATCCGCAATTTAAATATATATATGGGTATATATCATTTCAACCCGCAAATCCCAAATTCAATTCAATGAAAATCGCTTGGGTTTATCATTTCAACCCATAACGATTTTCTCATATTCTACAGATCGTTCGGGTATGTATCATTTCAACCCATAGTGAATTCTATATTAACAGAGAACTTGCAGAATGATAACAGATATGATAATAACATAACAGGCATATATCATAACATCAATATAAATATAAATAACAAATAATGGTGTCAGATGTCATAGGTGAACAGATATAGATAATAACATATATATAACAATGTAAATAACTAACAGCAGTATATTTCAATTGACGTTTCAATTGAAATCAAATTTAATAAATATAAGAACATTAATCGTGTGTGATTGCTCACCTTTCGAGGCTAGAGAGTTTGATAACGAAGTGAGTTACGCATCCAGGCTCGATGTTTGCACAAAAAATGGGCAAACACCTCCAAGTCGTGTGATTTAGTTGATTTTATGTTGTTTTTAGTGGTCTGAGTAATTTATGCAAATATGTAAAAAGCAGGGACTAAACTGTAAAAGACACACAGATTTATAGTGGTTCAGCCAGAATGTGCCTACGTCCACTTTATATATTATTTCTCCTTTCTTGTTCAGATTACAAGTACAAAGCCTTTATACAAGTATATGAAAGTTGTTTGAAAGTTCAATCCGTGCTTGAGCTCTCAAACTTGTCCCCCATTGTTGTACCCCTGCCCCTCTATTTATAGAGTGAGGCTGGGGGCATGGGTCTTGGATGTATATAGCTGCTGGTGGGCCTGGGCTGATGCGATCTGGCCTGAGAGTGTTGATCCGGCACACCTTGGTCCGGATGTGAGTGGATGGAGTTTGGTTCGGTGGGACTTGGTCCGATGGCGAGATATTCGGTGGAGGTTGATTCGGTGGAGGCTGGTACTGGTGTATTGGTTCGGTAATAGGTGGAGCGGCTTTGGTTCGGCAGGCAGGGGAAGGAGTTGGTTCGGTGAGATTCTGGTTTGGTGGTAGGAGCGTGTAGGCGGGATCTGGTCCGGTGGTGCAGTTCGGTGGGCTGGCCTGGTCGAAACTTACCCAACACTTGCCCCCTAAAGTAAGGCATGTGTATGCACATGGCGTGCTTTGTTTTAGCTTGGATATCCTCATCCGGCCCTGTGTGCTGAACCAATTGGTCCGGTCGTTAGTATTTGCCTATAAGTATGGACCTTGCATCTATGTTCACCCTACACCGTATGAGACAGCCGGATCAATTGAATACCGAACCAAACTCGATTGCTTGAAATAACCGGCCCAATCAATTACCGAACCAACTTATCTGCCGGACCAGGTGAGTTTTCCTCTGCCGAATGATTTTTTTTTGACTGAACCATCGAACGAACTCAAATGTTTTACCGAATGGTCTCGGGGACTTTGAGTACCGAATGAACTTACCGAATGATCTTGGGAGTATAAGGTCGAACGACCTTTTTCCTTGCTTTACCGAATGAATTTGGGAGCATGAGTGCCGAATGACCTTTTGTGTTTTGAATTACGAGTGAAGTTCCAGACTACATACTCTCATACTTTCTTATGTTGCAGATAAATGTCTCATAAAGTTGAAACCCGATCAGAAAAGAAGAAATCCCAGGACAGAGAAGATCCTTCCGCAGTGCCCCCAGCTCAGTCAGGACCGGGATGTCATGGGCCCACCCCGAGGTCACTAGTAGATGGGTACGGCCCTCAAGAGCTTCTGAACTCACCTCCTGACTGTTTCCCTATCTCTCTCAAAGGCGGGCAGCTTGATGTTATTTCTCACTCCTTTGGGATTGACAGAGCGTGCATGCTATTGCCGGGGGAGGGAGTGATGCCATATAATCCCCCCGATCAATGCTTGGATAATCAGCTTCGTCACCTACTTGAAGGTGGCTCCATTTCAGCTTCAGCCTAACTCCTACGCCATCCTAGTGAGCCTGTTTGTTATTTTCCAAAGGAGATACGGGCGTCCTCCCTCCAACCGGGAGATCCGGTATTTGTACAATTTGAGAGGCTATAAGAAGGGGTCTCCATACATCAGCTTGGAATCAGCCGTATCTTTCAAGCCGGTACTGGACTTATATTCGAAGTTCAGCATTTTCAAGAAAGAATGGTTTTTCATCAAGGATGACTCTGTTTCCATCCGTCGCTTCACCTCTGGCTGTAAGTTGAAGCTTATTTATGATTTCCGTTCTGACTGCAATGCTTCTTCTTATGTGCTTTTATTTCTTGCTAGCGACAGGTGGCTTTGCGGTCGTGGAAAACGATCGCCTGGTTCAGATGGCTGTGGAAATAGAGGCCATTACGGGAAGGGATAGGTCGGCTTCTTACTTGATCAGGAACGCTACACTTCTGGGGCACAACATTATTCTACCACATCAGTTTGTGGTCAAGCAAAGAGACATGGCGGAGGAGAGGGATGCCAACGCTAAAGGAGGGGCTAAGGCGAAGAGCAGCAAAAGGAGACCCTTCTCGATACGTCTAGTTGCCGGGGGAAAGAAACTCAAGAAGTCAGATGGACCCTCCCCCATCACATGTCCAGATGTTCCGGAGGAGGAAAATGTGGAGGAGGAAAGAGGCGAGGATGAAGGAGGTGAGGCGGAGAGCGGAAGTGGTAGAGAAGGTGACGGTGATTATCACGGTGATGATGGTGGCGAAGGACAAAGTGGTGATGGCACCGGTGCTTTACCTCCTGGGCAGGCAGGCGTGATTCAAGAGTGGACAGATGATGCTCTCCACCAAGCCTTCGAAGAGTTGGAGGAAGGATCGGCCTTGGTGGAGAAGCCCAAGAAAGCTGGTAAGGCCGGGACTAGCGTCGGTTTATCTTCCGGGAGTGCTTCTACTGAGGCAACTTCTGTGATTCAAGGTGAATTTCTCTTTATTCTTTTTAATTCTTGAATGATGGATCAATGCATGCTGGTGACACTTGGTTTTCATTCCAGGAGCGGGCAAAACGGCCAAGACCTCAGATCTTCGGCACATGCTTGAACAATACAGACTTCTCAAAGCATTTGCCAAACCGAAGCCTCCTACTAACCGCCCTGGAGACGTAGTCGGCTATCGTCCTCTTCTTGGAGTTATTGAAGAAGATATACAAAAGAGGAAGAGGAGTCGATCTTCGTTTGAATCTCCTCTTGGCCCTCCGGCCCCACTACAGCCTATTCATGACATTACGGAGGAGGATACTGAGTTTATGCCTTCCCCACATCCGTCTGAGAATCCAACCATCACCCCGATAGATCACCCTGGCTTGGTTCGTAATCCGTTTGCGGGTCATCCAGACCTGGACCCGGCCTTTCATGACATCTCCTTTGATGAGGCTACTGGTGAGCACCTTATCCCTCGTAATCCTATGGTACGGGTGCTAGACGAAGCTAAGTCCCTGGACCTTAATTTGCTTACCACCCGGGTTGTAACTCTGGGGGATGAAGCTAAGGCGAACATCGACCTGGTTGCCGAGGAGACCAGGAAATTGATGGGGCATCATGCCCGACTAGTCAAGGCCGGGAAGGAAATTGGGAGTGCCAACATTCGGCCACGGTTAATGGTTTCCGACCAGGCTAAGCAACTTGCCGATCAAGCCATTCAAATTTCTCAGCACGAGGCCGCGTCCAGGCAACTGAAGAAGACTATGGAAGAGGCCAGCAGGGCAGAGTTGCGAAAAATGGAGGCCGCCTGCAAGGAGCGGATTGACATGGCCATTGCGACGGTGGATGAGGTTCGACAAGCGGACCTCGAGCGGGTACAGGAATTATCAGGGAGACTTGAGGCCGCGGAGCTTGCTCAGTCCAGGTTGAAGGAGGAGATGGAGGCGATGAGGATATCCCTTCAGGCTGACCGCTCACGATATCGATCGGAGAGGGATGTTGCCGTTGCAAAGCTGCAGTCTTCTGAGGCCCGAATGAGGGAGTTTGAGGAAAATTAGGGGATGATGGATGAGATGCTCCATGATATGTATTTCCGTACTTGGAAACAGGGTAACTTATCCTGGATGGATGATTACCCCCGAGTTATGGCCAGGATTTATCTCAGGGCTCTAGAGGAGGCTAGGGCTGATGCGGATAAAGAGGGTGGCGCGGTCTTCATAATGGATTTGGTCACTGCCCAGTTTACCAAGGAGGAGAAGGTGGCGGTGAAGGAGGGTATGCGGCTGCTTGCCGCTGAGGAGGCAGGTGTGCAAGTAGAGGATGATGATCAGGATGGTCAGGAAGCAGGCGCTGGTAAGTCTTCCCTTCTAGTCTTTCCGTTAACTTGGTTGCTTATCACTAATGAATTCTTTCTTTGACCGGACAGGTGGGCAACAGGACAAGGGTAAAGCTCCGATGCAGCCGGCTCCTTGACTTGACCTGGATATCTTTTTGTTGACTTGACATTGTTGTATATGTTAGTCTTAAAACAGTAACGTAACTTTTAGGTTGTAATTATGTTACTTGTAATAAACAACATTATTCTTGACGTGTAATTTTTTTTTAACTTAAGCTGATTCTGTCATTTTTGAATGTTTTTTCTATTTTGACACGTTATGTGAGAAATACAGTTGTGTGTGTGCTTGTAATTCAATTGTGTTTGATGTCAAGTTCTTGCTTAAAACATAATTTCATGCCTTGCAATGCTAGTGTGATGTATGCATAAATTATAGCCATGTATTTGTACATAAAAGAAGAAAATACCGCCTTTCATGTTCTAATTGTAGATGGCAGTTTTCAATATCTTGTATGACCGAGTATGGAATGTAGTTGAATGCCCTGCCATCCAATTGTGAGTTCCTACTCCCATTGGCGAGTATCTCCTAATCTGTATCCTGTACTTTAGGGATTGTTATAGAGGACAGGAGAAAAGTTCTTTAAATAGAATTGAAATATGAGAAAAAGTAAAACTTCCAATCACGGAAGGCCTTCGATGTGCTTAAGTTCGTGGCAAACGGGCTTTGTAGTCACTTTCCCTGGTCGTGGGTCTTGGAGACATTTGTCACCCATCTTACGCCTCCGCGGGGAGTTAATCTTTTTTACCACAGCCGTACTTAAGACACATCGGAGCCGAGATCGCGCACAGTAACTACCCGGGCCATTATGGCCCGTAATCGTGGGTATTATTCGATTTACTGTGGCCGGCTAGCGTGGGTGCCGATCGTCAACCATGAACTACCCCTGGCTGGCCATACCTTATGTTGGGGTTTAAAGTAGGTTCACGACTGCCGGCGATCCGAACGCCGTAATGAGCTGCCTTGGCTATAGTCGGCCTTCTCGGTGGCTTATAATCGGCTCATTACAGTTGGCTTTAAGGGCCATCGCGAGCAATGAGTTAACCCGCAGCAGAGGGATGCCGGAGCAAAAGTGTCTCATTGGCGAGGGCATAGATTCGCACAGTACCTGTTAGGTCTTGTCCAGGAGAAGTCGCGCTATGATGTGTCTTGAATGGGAATGTCATCACATAGGGTTTTGTTCAACAGAAAAGGATAAAGTTATCAAGCAGCCAAGATATAAAGGAACAAGTTAAAAAGAGACAAGTTTTTTAAAGTGGTTCGGCACGAAAATGCCTATGTCCACTGATTCTCCTTGTTAATTCATTTCATATGGGTAGTACAAGTTAAGAAAAGTATCGACGAAGGTGTTGGATGTTCCATGCCCTCTGGAACACCTCTCCGTCCATTGTTGACAAAATATAAGCTCCATTGTGGAGATCTTTATGAATTACATATGGTCCGTCCCATATTGGATCTAACGCTCCGGGGCGCGGGAAGATTCGCTTAAGGACAAGATCTCCTTTTTGTAAGCTGTGATGCTTGACTTTGGAGTTGTATTGTGTTGCCACTTTTTGCTTGTGAGCTGCTGCTTTGAGGGCTGCATCATTTCTTCTTTCCTCAATTAGATCCAAAGACATGTGGAGGAGCTCTTCGTTCTCTTCTGGGTTATAGTGGATCCTACGTTGTGAAGGCACTATAGTTTCAACTGGGAGCATAGCCTCCGATCCGTATGCCAAAGAGAAAGGAGTGTGCCCCGTTGATGTTCTGAAAGATGTGCGGTAGGCCCACAGTGCCGTAGGGAGTTCATCCACCCAAGCGCCCTTTGACTTTTCGAGCTTCTTTTTGATCAGAGTTTTCAGAATTTTGTTGACTGCTTCGACTTGTCCGTTTGCCTGGGGATAAGCTACGGATGAGAAGCTTTTGTGTATTCCGTGCTCTTGGCACCAGTTGGCGAATTCCTCGCTGTCAAACTAAAGTCCATTGTCCGATATGATTTTGACTTAGTTCAATGCACCATTTAAGTAGTCGCCCAGAAGTGTCGGGACGATGGAGTACTTGCCTTAGTGGTTGATCGGTCAGAACTTTGATGGAATGAGACTGGAAATAGTGATGCAGTTTCCATGATGTGATTAGTAAACAGTACGCTAGTTTCTCAAGTTTAGGATATCTGGCTTCCACCCCTGTAAACCTCTTGCTTACAAAGTATACTGGCCGCTGCGTGCTTTTGTCTTCTCTCACCAATGCGGTGCTTAGAGCATGAGATGACACAGCAAGGTATAGGTATAGCTCTTCGCCTTTGTTCGGAGTTGAGAGTACTGGTGGTCTCTGGAGGTGTTCGATTAAGTTAAGGAAAGCTGTTAAGCATTCGTCAGTCCATTCAAATTTTCCTTTCTCTTTCTTTAGAGCTTCGAAGAAGGGGATGCATTTGTCGGTCGCTTTAGAGATGAATCTACTTAGGGCGGCCACCTTCCCATTTAGGCTTTGCATCTCCTTTCGGGTAGAAGGTATCCTGATATCTTTCAAAGCTCGGATTTGTTCAGGGTTTGCTTCGATTCCTCTGGCATGGACGATGAATCCTAGAAACTTTCCTGATGATACTCCGAAGGAGCACTTTAGAGGATTCAGCTTCATTCCATATTGGCGAAGTACTTGAAACATTTCATCCAGGTGGCTTACATGATCGTCGGCTCCCCTTGACTTTACCAGCATGTCATCCACATAAACTTCCATAGTTTGTCCTATTAGCCCTGCAAACATCTTGTTGACGAGGCACTGATAGGTGGCCCCTGCGTTTTTAAGTCCGAAAGGCATTACCTTGTAGCAGTACAATCCCCGGTCAGTGATGAAACTAGTGTGGTATTGATCGGGAGCATGCATAGGAATTTGGTTATATCCTGAGTATGCATCCATAGAAGATAAGAGTTCGTGTACGGCTGTGCTGTCTACAAGCTGATCGATTCGAGGAAGTGGGAAGCAATCCTTCAGGCAGGTGTCATTTAAGTTGGAGAAGTCAATGCATGTTCGCCACTTCCCATTAGCCTTCTTTACCAGCACCGGGTTGGCGATCCACTCTGGGTAGATGGCTTCTCGTATGAAGTCATTGGCCAGTAGGTTCTTTACTTCTTCATCGAGGGCGGCTGACCGTTCTGCCCCCATACTTCTCTTTTTCAGTTTTACTGGCGCCTTGGTTGGATCAATGTTTAGTACGTGACATGCTATGTCAGGGGAGATTCCGGTCATGTCCGCGTGTGACCATGCAAATACATCCAAGTTGTGGTGCAGAAAATCAATGAGTTGTTCCTTCAGCTCTGGTTTTAGTTGGGACCCGACTTTCAATAGTCTACTCGAGTCATGTCTGTCTACAGATACAAATTCCATAGCCTCTGCAGGCTCGGCGGTGGCCTCCTCCTCTTTGTCCCTGGGGTCTAATTCATTGAAAGGGTCGTTGGTATATCGAAGAGGAGGGGCTTTCTTTAGTTTCTATGCTTCCAAACTTTTTGTGCAGAGGGCAATCTCTATACTCTTCCCTTTATCCTTCCTGTGGTTGTTGCGAAGTTCGGTTACATAGAAATCTCGAGCAATGTCCTGGTCTCCCTCTACTTCCCCTACTCCATTGTCCATTGGAAATTTCATCTTCAGGCACCATGGGGCCAGGACAATTTGGAAGTCAGACAAGGCTGGCCTTCCTAAGAAGGCGTTGTAGGCCGAGTGATTTTCTATCAGCACAAATGTCTGTTTCCGCACAACGGAGCGGGGATGACTTCCAATTTCAATAAAGAGGTCCAGTCATCCTAGGGGCATCTTTGCATTTCCTGTGAAACCGTGTAGTGGTTTATTGCAGGGAAGAACATCCTTTAATGACAGCTTCATTTTGTCAAAAGCATGCTTGAATAGGATATTCACTGAGCTTCCAGTGTCTACTAGAATTCGGAAGACCTCGGCTGGGCCGAGCCGGGTAGAGATAACCATGGGATCCGTGTGAGGGTACTGCCTTCCCTCCAGGTCACGCCTACTGAATGTGATGTCATCATTCTCTATCCGCTTCAGGTGGCGTTCTTCTTTAATGGAATTAACGCATTCTTCATTGTTTCTAAGTGACTTTCCATACCTTTCCATCTCTACCCAGCTTCCATCGGCGATGTGTGGCCCTCCCGAGATGGTATGGACCACTATCTTCTCTTGACTGGAGCCACCGGTGTTGCGATTTCCTCTGCCTATTTCTGGGGAGGGTAACCTTGGGTTCTCATTGGCAGGAACTGGAGTCCTGTCTTGACCTTTTACATAACGTTCTAGTCTTCTTCTTCTGATGTGTTCTTCAATCAAGTCCCGGAGATGATGGCATTCGTTGGAATCATGCCCATGGGATTCGTGGAAGCGGCAGAATTTTCCAGACTTAATTGCGTTATCCGATTCCTTCTTATGCGGGGGGCGTTTGTATCTAACTTCGTCTTGAGTGGCCAGGAAGATGTTTTCGATCGTTTCATTCAACGGGGTGTAAGCGTCAAATCTCGGCCCTGGCCGATATAGGCGCTTTTCTCCCTTCTTGCCCCCAGCGTTGTCTCTAGAATCATTTCTTCGAACATCCTTTGCTACAGCAGGCGTGTTGCCGTGAGCTGCCTTATTTTGTTGCCCTGTCTGCCTCTCAGTGGCAGCATCTTCAAGTCTCATATATTTCCCAGCTTCATGGAAGAAATCGGGTAAAGTAGCTGGTTTTTCTTTGGTCAATCTTCTAGCAAATTAAGTATCCGGATGCACACCGCTACATAGGGCCATTAAGATAAGCTTCTCATCGGCATCTTGGACTGCGGCCGCTGCGGCATTGAATCGGGTTAGATATTGCTGCACTTTCTCTCCAGGTTTCTGTTTGATACTGGATAAGGAATAAGCGTCCTTGGGCTGCTCCACATGAATGCGGAACTGGCTGATGAACTTTTCTTTCAACATCTCCCATGAGCTGATGGATCCTTGGGGCAGATGGCAGAACCAGGAGGTAGCTAGATCTGCTAAGAATAGTGGAAAACATTTGCACAGCACTCCTTCTGTTGCTCTACTCATGAGCATATGCTGTGTGTATCTCTGTAAGTGTACAACGGGGTCAGAGGTTCCTTTGTAAGGTTCCATTGTTGGCATTTTCCATTCTTGGGGGGTGATGGCAATTTCGATATTGCGGGCGAAAGGGCTGGCTACCCTAGCGCCTATTCCTCGGTCTCTTTGATCCCGTTGGACGCACTCTCTGAACAAGCGTGCCATCCTTTCATCAGAATTTGGAGCAGATAGAAATGAGTTCGGTTCTACCCTGTGGGATTGATTCCGTCCAGATGACCTGTAGGGATGGTATCGTCTATCATTCCTAATATTTTCCAGTGGCTGTCTTTGGTCTTCTGGGAGCATGCTAGGGTCAGCTACAGTTGGCCTTTGCCTTGATCTTCCCCTGCTGGGTTCTGATCTAAGCACTTCCTCGGGTCCAACTTCGAGCTGGACTCTAGCTCGGCCCCGTTCACTGGTGTTTCCGTGGTTAGGCAGTACGACAGGCTCGGCTACAGTTGACCTCCGCCCGGTACCTCCCCCGTTGGGTTCGGATCCAAGCGTTTCCTCAGGTCTAACTTCGGGCTGAGCTCGGTCTCGGCTCCTACCATGGCCACTTCTGTCGTTAGCTCCTTCAAAGAAGGAAGATCTTTGTTGTCTTTGAGATCCTCCAGACTGGGACTCACCCCATGATTCAGTGTTGCGGTTGGACTCTTCAACATCCCTTAAGCGTGACATGAGTTGGTCCACCAAGGCTTCCTGTTGGGATGTGAAGCGGTTAGTCACTTCAGCCATAACCCTGTCTATATCTGCCCTAGTAATTGCTGTCGGCGGTTCTGTGGCAGGGGTTGTCGGATTTGCCTGACCTTCATTTGGTACTGCTGCTGGAATGGGACGATTTACCTGATCTGTGACCACTAGATCTGGAACACTGCTAGTTGCGATGTTCTTTCCTTTGTTAACCTCTTTTTTCTACCTCGGAGGCATATTTTCCAAGCAATGAACGACGCTGTTAGGAAGAAGGTTAAGTGGGAGAAGTTGAAGGTTCGAGCTTCTCGCTCTCAATGAAAGCACCAAAAATGTTTGCACAAAAAATGGGCAAACACCTCCAAGTCGTGCGATTTAGTTGATTTTATGTTGTTTTTAGTGGTTTGAGTAATTTATGCAAATATGTAAAAAGCAGGGACTAAACTGTAAAAGACACACAGATTTATAGTGGTTCAGCCAGAATGTGCCTACGTCCACTTTATATATTATTTCTCCTTTCTTGTTCAGATTACAAGTACAAAGCCTTTATACAAGTATATGAAAGTAGTTTGAAAGTTCAATCCGTGCTTGAGCTCTCAAACTTGTCCCTCATTGTTGTACCCCTGCCCCTCTATTTATAGAGTGAGGCTGGGGGCAGGGGTCTTGGATGTATATAGCTGCTGGTGGGCCTGGGCTGATGCGATCTGGCCTGGCAGTGTTAATCCGGCACGCCTTGGTCCGGTTGTGAGTGGATGGAGTTTGGTTCGGTGGGACTTGGTCCGATGGCGAGATATTCAGTGGAGGTTGATTCGGTGGAGGCTGGTACTGGTGTATTGGTTCGGTAATAGGTGGAGCGGCTTTGGTTCGGCAGGCAGGGGAAGGAGTTGGTTCGGTGAGATTCTGGTTTGGTGGTAGGAGCGTGTAGGCGGGATCTGGTCCGGTGGTGCAGTTCGGTGGGCTGGCCCGGTCGAAACTTACCCAACACTCGAATACCAAAGCAAAGTGAGATGGGCACGAATTCGATGAACACAGCTGATAATAGGGATCGATGAACAATTAGAATTGGTTGATATAAATTGAACTGAGTATATATATATATATATTATTTTCATTTTCAAATCAATATTAAATCCTAATACATAAATATTCTTTAAAAATAAATTCTCTCTATATATATATACTCAATTTAGTATCAAATTTTAAACATCCAAAATAACCTCTAGTATACGTAACTAAACTCGAGTAAACAAAACTAGTGTATAAACTTTCACACCCATTATATTCAAAATCGAGTATATAAAATATTACAGCTATTATAAACTATCAAAGTATTATAACTATCAACAAAACAAAATATGTAGACAATATACACAACAATATATGCAGACTGTCCAATATATATGTGCAGACACTAAAAATATAACCAAATGGGCATGTGCGGACCTATATATAAACTAACTATAAAAGAATCTACAAACAAAACACTTTTATATATAACAGAACATATTTATAAATATATACCTGTACAAACTCACATGCGAATTATGTAAAATCTTAGTTAAGCTTTATATATAAGCAGATCGTATATGAATATAAATATATAGCTTAATATATAACCACTTATTAAAATAATTATTTTAACATATATATAACCAGACTTTAAAACTATACCTAGTTATCCAACTCATCTATATTTATAACTTAATACATAAAATATAACGAAACGCCTACATATAGGCAACAAAACAAGTAACTACAGAATTTAAAATCAATAGACCAATACTTAGATATAAGGTGTATATATTTTTTTAAATTTAAACAGTATATGTCAAAATAGATCGGTACAACTTGTTTTTTAACAATCATAAACAGACCTTACTTTATACAACAACAACCAACCAAATACGTATCATGCTTTTTGTAATAAAATATACTAAACACATTACATACAATATACGTAACTTATATATTAATAAAACAACCTATATAACTTTATAAATATATTAAGAAGGCATAAACATACTAGTACCATTAACCTTATATATAATATACTATAACCCATATACAATATAACACATAACAAAAGCATGGCTAGTATATATAATATAAACTAACACACATACAAATATACACAGACTTATATTTTTATAGCACGGGTAAACTTATATATATATAAAACATACTATACTATATAATTGCAAAGCTAGCTAGTATATGAACAAATAGCTGTATATATATACACTTCGAGTCAACAGTAAAAATGTATAACAATATATATAACTAATATGTAACTTTACAAACTAACATATGTATTTAAATCTTAAAACAGAACAGTGGAAACTATCAATATGTAAGCCTTATATAATAATATATACTACCCATGATAGCAAATTTAAGATAATAGTAAAGTTATAAAAGATAAACAGTGGACCCACGGCGGCCATTCGGCAAGGAAAAGGTGGCGAGGAAGGAGCCCGATGCATGACGGAGTGGAGCTGTGCTGAAGTGGCACTTGTGTCGAGGTTAAGGGTTTGGAGGCGTTGGTCGATAGGAGGGAGAGGGGAGGAGCACGATGCGGCTATTGAGGTGGCTAGCATGGAGGTTGATGTTGGATGGAGGGATTTCAGCTAACATAGATAAGGAAAGAATAGGTGGAGGTAAAGTAGTGGGCAAGGTTCATGAGCCTGTGATGATTTGGTGAAGGAAAAATGAAGGAGACAAAGAGATGGGAGCAAGTGGCCGAACAAGGAAGGGAAGGATGGAGCAGGCATAACGAATGAAAAGAAAGGAAGGAACGTAAAAGAATGAGGGGCAACCAAAAGGCTCAAACGTGTATGTTTAAATTCACGGGAATATTAAAGATAGTGGCTTTGCAATTCATCAGTTGGATATGTGAATGGATGAAGGGAAGTGAAAAGGTTCAAACGTGGTACCGGAATGACTGGTCGTTACCGTAGATTTCGCAACGCGATGGATGCAGAAATACAGAGATGAATATATAACGGAAATCCATACGACGAGACGATCAAAACGATACACAAATATCTGTGATACGATCATTTTACCAAAGTCGATATCCGGTACCGAAAATGCTGCAAATCGGTCAGAAATAAGATGAACGGAGCAATAGAAGTCCAAGTTTGAAGAAACGAAATATGACGTCTCACTCAGAAGATGATTTACAAATTTTCTATGTAAAAAAATTCAGGTTTGGAAAATATTTTATTATCACAAAATATTAACTGATATAAATTGAAATAAAATTACACAAGAAAATAAACTTCGATATTATCAGATGAAAATTTACCATTTGCTATGTTTAATTAGACGCATCTCAAATAATAAATTTTTATTTCAAAATTTTATTGTTTAAAATTTCACAAAATTCAATTAATTAAATAAATAAAACCACTGAAATTTACGGGTCGTTACACTCTTCCCCACTCAAAACTTTTCATTCCCGAAAAGGAAGAAGGTAGGAGAATAGAAACAACCAGAAAGAAATTAGATTGAAATAAAAACAATTAAATTAAAACCATATAAATTTCACATTAAACTAATTAATATTCAACATTTTGGTTTAATCCATTTTGAGTTCACTTAAATTAAATCAATCCATCTATTTCTAAATTCATTATCTTATTGTCTAGTCATCCTCAATTAACAATTTCTAAATCATTAATTTGTATAATCATTTATTATACTCATATTTTATTCAACAAATTTAATTCTTTTATTCCAAATTATTATCAACTTTATTCCACTTAATATATCTTATCGCATATATTTAAACCATATAAATTAATTTAAACCATATAAATTTCAATTTCAATTAATTTGTATTCAATAATTGATTTAAATTCAAGGTATTTCCATAAGTTGATCTAATTTTAATTTATTAATTCCTTCAAAACAAATTTATTTGTCTCATCTATTATTCCATTAACTTATTATTCTATTTATTTCAATGAATATTTATAACTAAAATTTAAGTGTATAACCTTTATTATAACCACTCAAATTCTATTTATAAAAGTCATTTTATATTGTATATTATCCAATTACATATTCAACTTTTGAATGATTTAGGTAAGTTTTTTTAGAATGTAATTGAGTATTATACAAATAAAATTTTCTAATTCAATTATTCAAGCTTAAGTATTTATTCAAAATTTTGGTTTTATTTTAAAATTGAAATCATCCTTTAAGATAAAATTTAAGAATTAAATTCCCAATTAACTTCAAACTATTTTAGAAATACATAAATATATGTACATAATATATCAAATTAAAATTTTGAAATCATATACTAATATATATATTATAAATCAAGTCATATTTTAGAAATTTAAATAAATTTAATCCTCCAAAACAAAACTGTAGCAAAACTACAGAATGGTCTCTTCACTACGAAACTCGAAAATGAATGTCGATGATGCTGTAGTCATCACCGAAATTATTTTCCAGCGACAAAGAGAAGAGCACTGATTTCAACATTTTATAATTCTTTGGAAACTATTTCTATTCTAAAATACCTTTAAATAATATGCATTTTAAAACTTTAAAACCACAGTTTGGAATCACCGGAAATTTAAATTCTCAAATTCTTAATTTAAATTCATTTAAATTCCAAATCAATTTATAAACCATGTTTATAAATTCATTTATAGAACAATAAAAGATAATCAAATATTATCATTTCAAACAATTAATTTAGTTAACCTATTAAATTCCAAAAAATTTACTTATATATTTATAATATAATCATACAAATTTACTTCATTTACCAAGTTTAAAAAATAATATTATGTCAGTTTGCTCTGTTCAAGTGTTTTGGAAATCCTATCGATAGCGTTGATCAGATGAATCGATCAAAAACCCAAATCGACATCAACAACTCAAACAACACAATATATAAAACAACTTAATATTGATTACTAATGCAAACTACACTCCCTCACTCGATAATTAAAAGATGGATTAAACAAGGATAGAGATTCAAATTAGAGGAACTCTAATCAATAAAATTCTGATTCGAAGATAAGCTCGATAGGTAGATAAGATGATCGAATTTCAAACAGGAAGATGGATAGACTTATATAAATCGCGGGCAACCTTAACCGGGTCAACCGTGACTTCAATAATACGATCGATGTAGAGTTCTGAAGCAAATCGACATTCGATCGCCAGCGATAGAATTTTGGGATAACAAGAGATAGATAGCATTGTAAACCGAGGATGCAGAAATCTTCAGTGAATCAATGCTTCTTGAAAAGGAGTTTCACCCCTTTACAATCATTCAAAGATCGGCGAGATTGCCGATTTATTATAGAGATTATTCGAAGTGGAGTTATGGGATACTCCAGAATCAAAAGACACGAATAGGGGAGGCACGAATGGACTTTGGAACCGAAGGGAACGTTCCAAAATTCAAGGGATCGAGTCAAAGAAGAAGAGATTCGAGCTATAATGAACGTGATTCCGTAATTAAATTTACTACATTTGCCGAGTTTTGCCTAAAACCAGAGCTCTGATACCACATGTAACATCCTGAAATTTTCAACCATTCGCATCCATACATGTCGGATTTGAATAGCTCAAAAAAATCAGATTGTTAATTTAAATTTGGCAAAACTCAGCATATACAGTAAATAAAATAATCACAGATCACAGACACAGAGTAATATAACAATAATGCAGCGGGAACAACAGGATAGTAGTTCATGAAGCTACTATGTATATATACAACAGAGTTAAACAAGATACAACAGAAGTCAAGAATACATAGATGTCTCAATGCAATAATCAAATACAAGGTCTGAATACATCACTGGAATCAACTGGAAGTAGGATAGATAGCTAGATATCCAAGAGAAGCTCCAACTCCAAAGGTGAGTCTCGAATACTGTATCACTCTGTCTGACCCAAGCGTAAAGCAAAACACAAAACACTCGAGTCAGGATTAACATTCTTATATCAATAAATCCAACTCAAGTGAAATAACAACTGATATACGAGTAACTCAAAGGATGTTTGGGATAACCATCCTCTAAGGATCCGTTAAACTATCTACTATGTAGTAATATTTCGCTATTACAATAATGTCAAATATAAAATAAACATACTTTAAAATAGCATTAGGGCTTTACATTAATATGAACTCACCCTAACACGTAATAGTCCCAGTAGTCTATCCAGTATTAGCATACTCCCAAAAATGGGGGCTACCCTCGATACTCCACAAGCTACGGGAGAAATCACAACTCGTAGTAAAGCTCGATAGGGTAGGTGACACGGCACAACTAGGCAATGCCAGGGTAGATATACCAATTATGCATCCGGACTGGTGGTGACGCATAGCAGCCACTACTGCGCACCTCGAACAACACTCCCAAATCAAGGGTGCGCACCAAATCAATCACAAGTAATAGAATGGTATCGAAGAAGTGTGTCCGATCAGAGGTGCTACCTCCTTGGTCCGTCAATCGCTCCTGTTTTAGCCACCTTATGCCAACTCACGGGAGTTGGGTCCACGCATATACCTTAGGATCGTCGCCACCATCCTACTTCATTCTGGAAACTCCACCGTGTACACAGTTGTCAAAGTGGTTTTCGGTATCGACAGAGAGTATGTCCATATCCGATCCCGGTCTCTTTAACAACCAATCGTTATTATAACACCGTGGTCATTTCAAAATATTTTATACTTCAAAACCAAAATATCATTTCCATTTCAAAAACCAAATCAATACGATATCATTTCCATTTCAAATATATCCATTTCCAAAAATCATATCACTTTCCAAAGTTATAACGCTTTCGAAATCATAGTCTTTTAAAAATCAAAACACATTGGAAATCACAGCTTTGAAATCATAGCATTTTGGAAATCATAACACTTTGAAATTATAGCATTTTGGAAATCATAACACTTCCCTCTTAGACAGTTTTAGATATAAAAATTAGTATATATAATAAAATAGTGTATAAATAAAATAGTTTATATAAATAGTTATAAGTTAAAATAGTTTATAAAATAATTAATATTAAAATGATTTATATTAAAATAGTGTATATTAAAATAAATTTCTAAAGTAAAATATCAATAGTTTAAATATAATTCGAAATTACTTTATAAAATAAAATAGTTTCCTCGGCTTTCACAAATCGATTCAAATCGATTCGACTTCCAAATTCAAATTTAATCAAATCCAAATCATCAATTTCCATTTCAATTCTGTTTCTAAATAAATCATTTCAAATTATCGATTTTCAAA
This sequence comes from Allium fistulosum, assembly GCA_030737815.1. NCBI lineage: Eukaryota > Viridiplantae > Streptophyta > Magnoliopsida > Asparagales > Amaryllidaceae > Allium > Allium fistulosum. The sequence continues at coordinate 945,805,287 of CM060906.1, read as the reverse complement.
TACATATTTGAACCATAAAATAATCCATTCAAATTTCAATATATATATCAAAGTCAATATATTCAATATTTCAAAACTAAATTCGATAATTTTATATATATATCAAATTCACTTTACTATTATTAGTTTGAAATATTTACTTAATCATTTCAAAAATATCTAAATACAGCTTCAATTTACAAATTTAAATAAACAAAATATCCCATTTAAATTTATATAAATTTGAAATATTCATTTAAGTCACTTTTAATCAAATTCAAGTTATAAAATCATAGCTTTAAAATTTAAAATTTAATAAATTTCAAATCAAACTTATTTATGTAAAATTCTTAAATAAAATATAAATTTCAAATCAATTTCAAATCATTATAAACTCTATATCTGAAAATAAAGATATTAAATAAATACTTATATATCAACTTTATTAAATCAACTTTAATAAATCTTTAAAATCAATGTTTATTAAAACCATATATTTCCTTTCAATATCGTAGAAATAATTTCAAATATTTATATATAGACCAACGGTGTCTGTAACGACCCGTAAATTTCAACTGTTTTAATAACGTAATTAGTTGAAATTTTGTGAAATTTTAAACGATAAAATTTTGAAATATAAATTTGATATTTGGAATACGTCTAGTTAAACATAGCAACTGGTAAATTTTCGTCTGAAAATACGAAAGTTTATTTCGCGCGTAAATTTACTTCAATTTAATCAGTTAAAAAGCAATGAAAATAAAATGTTTCCGAAACCTAAATATTTTTACATAGAAAAATTCTAAATCATCTTCTGAGCAAGATGTCAGTTTGTCGTTTTTCCAAATTCGGACATCTTTGGCTCCGTCGATCTTATTTTTCAGCATTTTTCTTGCATTTTCCGCTGGTAGGAAAATTCGAAATTTTATAATTCAATCATACCACCAATATCTTTATACTGTTGCATTCGCCCTGTCGCACTGATCAAAACGGTATATTTATTTGTGTCAATTGGAGTTCGGCGTTGCAAATTGTATTATTTAACGGATTTGAAACCGGTCCGTTACACAGTTTAAAGCAGTGTCCAATTATCTTCCCATTATTGAATACGAAGCATCTGCTGGTTATTTATTTATCTAGAAAACCCAACGGTCTTTAAAATTTCCAATGCAACTTTAATTTAGGTCCCTTGGTCTCCTGCTATTTTGCTTGTTTTCGGTGCTTGGTTTTTCTTGGTTCAAGGCTGCTGCGTATATCTCTCTCCCTTTTTCTTTTCTCACTCTCTTCCTCTTCTCTCTTAAACATACGCATCCTGTTAGTAATTTTATTTTTATTTTCTTCCTTCCTAAGACCACCGAAACTCCACTCCCCTCACCAAACTACTGCACCCCTCGCAACCTTCGCTGCCACCATCTCCATGCAGCTCCGCCGCCACCACTCCACGTCACTCCATTACCACACCATCGGCCATCTCCGGCTCACCTCCGAGCTTCCACGTCACCAAACACTCACAACCAGCCCCGCCTAACCCTCCACGAACCAAGTAGCTCCCACCCTAACACTGAGTACCTCAGCCTAAACGCCTGGCCCACCACCCTAGATCCCACCGCCTGCATGCCTTTCCACCCGATAACACGCACCACCTCCCTCGCATCAGATCTTGTCTCTGCCCAGTTTCCTCCGTCCGAGCCTGCTGCAACCACCCAACACTGCACAGCCGTGTTTCACTTGATATCATCGTCTCCGCCCCGCGCCTCCCTTCCCTCGCTCATCACTCTAGCAACAGCTTCCCCTCTCTTCAGCGTCGCCGTCCGCCTTGATCCATTTCCCCTCCTCTTTTATATATATCAGGTATATATATACATAATGTTAGTAGTGTAGTGCATTTTGTGCGTTATATATATAGTTAGATCTAAGTGCATATTTATTGTTATATATTCTGTTTTAAATACCGAGTATATTATAAGTATAAAATGTGTATTGTTTTATAAGTTTGCATGAGCTGTATACTTTGTTTTAGTTACGTGTCTGTATACATATTGTGTTGCATGAAAATTTGTTGGTTCACATATATTGGCTAAATGAAGTCTGCATACATATTTACTAATATGAATCATTTAAGTTTTATTTACAATAAGCATATATTTTACATTTTAAGGACCCGAATGACAATGTTTAGGACTGTAATATGTTTAGTATTTTAAATATGTAGTATATATAAATATGTATATAAGAATGTTGAACCGGTTTTAATATATAGTTTTACTGAAGTATCGATTTCTGGTCATATTTTATATATTTTATTTTGTTTTGAGTCACCATCGCCTGTTTATTTTATTGTATATTTATAGCATATAGACTGTGTTAGTAAATAGGTATAGATAGGTCTGTATATAAAGTGTTATGTGCGTGAAGTTAGAAAAGTTTAATAATAATCTAGAGTGCTATATATCAAGTTGTCTCAAGTTATATAAGTTTGTTTGTGTTGTTTTTTTTATATCAAAGTTACTATATTTTGTATTCTTTATGTGTATATAAATGAATTTCAAAATTTATTGTATATATATGAGTCTTAATTTAAACTATGATCTTTGAAAATCATATATATTTATTTAAATTAAGTTGCTAATATGATTTCTTTTATATAAACTGACATATAGTGGTATATATATGAATTCCTTGATACCATTCATTGCTATCGACCCTGTTTGATTTGATTATGTAAATTTCTATTTATCAGATCGGTCCGTCGAATTAGTGTCAATCTTGCTTCGATTCGGAATTCGTGCTTCGATTCGTAACTCGATTTCATCGTCAAACTCTCTAGCCTCGAAAGGTGAGCACTCACTCACGATTAACGTTCTTTTATTTATTAAATTTGATTTCAATTGAAACGATAATTGAAATAGGCTGCTGTTAGTTAATTACACTGTTATATATGTTATTGCCTGTATCAGTTCACCTGTGACATCTGACACCATTATCTGTTAATTATTTATGCGATGATAATACAGTTTGGCTGATAATTGATCGATTGTTGATATTTATATTGGACGTTAAATTGTTAATGTTAAAATGATAAATAGTATGAAATTGAACTTGATATAGGATAAATAAATGTTAAATTTGATGAACTGACATTTGTATAATATGACCCCTTTAACTGTTAAATTTATTGACATGTTGGATTTGTTTAATTACATCTTGAACCACTGAATGTATGTTGTTAAATTGATGATGGATGAAATTGTAATAGATGACAAGTGAAAACCGTAATGTAATAATCTTTAATCTACATGAAATGATAGTGTAGATTCTAGAAATAATTATATTAATTCGTAAAAATAACAATGCGAATTAATACGGTTATTTCGGGATTATTTGAATTGATTATTGGATTGATATTGATTGTTGTTATTGCTTGTTTATTTACTTTGACACCATCCCAGTTATCACACTGCAAGTTCCCTTTGATATGTTTTGATTTTGAATTGAATTGGAATCGGGTTGAAATGATAAATACCCAAATTGAACTTTGACTTAGGATAGAAAATTAAATAAAAACCCGATTGGTCAATAATTTGATTTGAAAATAAACGAAGATTTTATTTGAATAAAGAATATGGTTTTGAAATGAAGTTGAAATTTGAATTTTGATGAAAGGAAAATGGTAATATTTAATAATCTGAAACAAAAGATTAACAATGTAATCAATGAAAGAATGTTGTTTAATTTGAGAAATGATTGAATTAAGTTTGAAATGATTTAATAATTAAGTTTGAAATTATAATTAAGTTTGAAATTATTAAACTTTGAAATTATTTAATAATTAAGTTTTGAACTATTTAATAATGAATTATTAAATGATTAAATTGAATTGAAATTCTTTAATAAGAAAAATTGAACTTTTGAATAAGTGAATTTTACTTCGTAAAGAATTGAAATTGAGTTTCTTTATTAATTAAGTTTTGGAAAATTATTTAAGGAAGTAAATAAGTGAAATTGGATTTCTTTAACAAAAATGAAATGTGATATTTTTGGAATTAATGTAAGACTTGTAATTGGAGAATTGATTTGACGAATTTAGTTTAATTCAAAATTGTAAGTTTTGTTTTAATGAAGTTGAACTTAAGAATTGATTAAATGAATTGGAAATTTAATAGAAATTGTTTTGAATGATAAAGTAACTTAACGAATATTGAATGAAATCGATGAATGAGTTTAAATTGATTTGAATGTTAAATAGAATTTATTTAAATGATTTCGGAATGAAACTTATATACGAACTTGAATCAATATTTGAATTGTTTTAAATAGAAATTGAAATTGAATTATAAGATTTTGAAACGGAAAATTGGAAGTTTTGAAACGAAAATTTGGAAATTGTTTTAGAAAGACAAATGAAATGTTTATTTACGAATTCTATTTGAAATTGAAATTGATTTGGTTTTTGAAATATATAAACGACCAATCGGTGTAATAATTACGAAGGTTATTAAAGAGACCGGGATCGGTAATGGATATACTCTCTATCTGAACCGAAACCACTTTAATAACTATACGCGGAGTGTTGATCCAGAATGAAGTGGATGGTTTTGATGAACGCGTTGACTGAAGAAAGAGAACGATTTTGGATGACCCTTGACATGACTAAAACAGGAGCCGCGTCGGGCCATTGAGGATCGCCATCTCTAGCGGACACACTTCTTCGATACCATATCTATTACTTTTGTGATTCGATTTGGGTGCACCCCTTGATTTAGGAGTGTTGTTTCGCGGTGTTGGGGTAGTAGCTGCTATGCCCAACATCAGTCCGGATCAGGCAACTACTAGTATCCTAGTTGGTATCGCCTCATGTACCTTGTCATACTGATTATCCTATGCGCGACCACTACGATTTTGATTTGTACCTTTAGTATATGGATTGCCCTCTGGTGACTTCCGGTTTTGGGGAAACTACGGTCTTGTATATGCTTTTGGGAATAAAAATGTGTTAAGGGTGGAATGGGCCACGACTTAACGCTATTTTGATATCTTATTATTACTGATAGACATTATATCCTAATCGTACACTACTACATAGTAGATAGTTTAACGGATCCTTAAAGGATGGTTATTCCAAACATCCTTTGAGTTACTTGTATTTCAATTGCTATTTCGCTTGAGTTGGATTTATTAATATAAGAATGTTAATCCTGACTCGAGTGTCTTGTGTTTTTGCTTTACGCTCGGGTCAGACTGAGTGGTTCAGTTTTCGAGACTCACCTTTGAAGTTGGAGCTTTGCTTGAAGATCTAGCCATCTATTCTGCTTTCAGTATTCGATGATTCCAGTGATGTATTCTGATTTGTATCTGATGTATCGTATTACTCTTCTGTTGTAAACTCTGATGTATTTTATATATTCATATAGTAGCTTCATGAACTACTATCTCTTTTATTTCCGCTGCACTTATTACTCTGTGTCTGTGATCTGTGATTTTATTTATTTACTGTATATGTTCAGTTTTGCCAAATTTAAATTAACAACGCGGTATTTTGAGCAATTCAACTCCGGCATGAGTGTCTACCTATACACTTATAATGGACGCGAATGGTCCAAAATATCGGGTCGTTACAGTCTGTATATAATTTTCTATCCTATGGTCAAGTGATACGGATATTTATCATTTCAATCCACAATTTAAATATATATACGGGTATATATCATTTCAACCCACAAATCCCATATTCAATTCAATGAAAATCGCTTGGGTTTATCTTTTCAACCCATAACGATTTTCTCCTATTCTATAAATCGTTCGGGTATGTATCATTTCAACCCATAGTGAATTCTATATTGACAAGGAACTTGCAGAATGATAACAGATATGATAATAACATAATAGGCATATATCATCAACATCAATATAAATATAAATAACAAATAATGGTGTCAGATGTCATAGGTGAACATATATAGATAATAACATATATATAACAATGTAAATAACTAACAGCAGCATATTTCAATTGACGTTTCAATTGAAATCAAATTTAATAAATATAAGAACATTAATCGTGAGTGATTGCTCACCTTTCGAGGCTAGAGAGTTTGATAACGAAGTGAGTTACGCATCCAGGCTCGAATTCCAAAGCAAAGTGAGATGGACACGAATTCGATGAACACAACTGATAATAGGGATCGATGAATAATTAGAATTGGTTGATATAAATTGAACTAAGTGTATATATATATATATTATTTTCATTTTCAAACCAATATTAAATCCCAATACATAAATATTCTTTAAAAATAAATTCTCTCTCTCTCTATATATATAAATTCAATTTAGTATCAAATTTTAAACATCCAAAATAACCTCTAGTATACGTAACTAGACTCGAGTAAACAAAACTAGTGTATAAACTTTCACACCCATTATATTCAAAATCGAGTATATAAAATATTACAGCTATTATAAACTATCAAAGTATTATAACTATCAACAAAACAAAATATGTAGACAATATACACAACAATATATGCAGACTGTCCAATATATATGTGCAGACACTAAAATGTAAAATGGGCATGTGCAGACCTATATATAAACTAACCATAAAAGAATCTACAAACAAAACACTTTTATATATAATAGAACATATTTATAAATATATACCTATACAAACTCACATGCGAATTATGTAAAATCTTAGTTAAGCTTTATATATAAGCAGATCGTATATGAATATAAATATATAGCTTAATATATAACCACTTATTAAAATAATTATTATAACATATATATAACCATACTTTAAAACTATACCCAGTTATCCAACTCATCTATATTTATAACTTAATACATAAAAAATAACGAAATGCCTACATATAGGCAACAAAACAAGTAACTACAGAATTTAAAATCAATAAATCAATACTTAGATATAAGGTGTATTTTTTTTAAATTTAAATAGTATATGTCAAAATAGATCGGTACAACTTGTTTTTTAACAATCATAAACAGACCTTACTTTATACAACAACAACCAACCAAATACGTATCATGCTTTTTGTAATAAAATATACTAAACACATTACATACAATATACGTAACTTATATATTAATAAAACAACCTATATAACTTTATAAATATATTAAGAAGGCATATACATACTAGTACCATTAACCTTATATATAAAATACTATAACACATATACAATATAACACAAAAAAAAGCACGGCTAGTATATATAATATAAACTAACACACATACAAATATACACAGACTTATATTTTTATAGCACGGGTAAACTTATATATATATATAAAACATATTATACTATATAATTGCAAAGCTAGCTAGTATATGAAAAAATAGCTGTATATATATACACTTCGAGTCAACAGTAAAATGTATAACAATATATATAACTAATCTGTAACTTTACAAACTAACATATGTATTTAAATCTTAAAACAGAACAGTGGAAACTATCAATATATAAGCCTTATATAATAATATATACTACCCATGACAACAAATTTAAGATAATAGTAAAGTTATAAAAGATAAACAGTGGACTCACGGCGGCCATTCGGCAAGGCAAAGGTGGCGAGGAGGGAGCCCGATGCATGACGGAGTGGGGCTGCGCTGAAGTGGCACTTGTGTCGAGGCTAAGGGTTTGGAGGCGTTGGTCGATAGAAGGGAGAGGGGAGGAGCACGAGGCGGCTATTGAGGTGGCTAGCATGGAGGTTGATGTGGGATGGAGGGATTTCGGCTAACATAGATAAGGGAATAATAGGTGGAGGTAAAGTAGTGGGCAAGGTGCATGAGCCTGTGGTGATTTGGTAAAGGAAAAATGAAGGAGACAAAGAGATGGGAGCAAGTGGCCGAACAAGGAAGGGAAGGATGGAGCAGGCATAACGAATGAAAAGAAAGGAAGGAACGTAAAAGAATGAGGGGCAACCAAAGGGCTCAAACGTGTATGTTTAAATTCACGGGAATAATAAAGATAGTGGCTTTGCAATTCATCAGTTGGATATGTGAATTGATGAAGGGAAGTGAAAAGGTTCAAACGTGGTACTGGAATGACTGGTCGTCACCGTAGATTTCGCAACGCGATGGATACAGAAATACAGAGATGAATATATAACGGAAATCCATACGACGAGACGATCAAAACGATACACAAATATCTATGATACGATCATTTTACCAAAGTCGATATCCGGTACCGAAAATGCTGCAAATCGGTCAGAAATAAGATGAACGGAGCAATAGAAGTCCAAGTTTGAAGAAACGAAATATGACGTCTCACTCAGAAGATGATTTACAAATTTTCTATGGAAAAAAATTCAGGTTTGGAAAATATTTTATTATCACCAAATATTAACTGATATAAATTGAAATAAAATTACACAAGAAATTAAATTTCAATATTATCAGATGAAAATTTACCATTTTCTATGTTTAATTAGACTCATCTCAAATAATAAATTTTTTATTTCAAAATTTTATTGTTTAAAATTTCACAAAATTCAATTAATTAAATAAATAAAACCACTGAAATTTACGGGTCGTTACAGACGGTGATTTTGAAGAAATTGGTTTGTTCAGACCTAGAAAAACTTGTATGGATAAATGCTAATCATTGCATTTTTGCCTGGAAGGCGGTGTTAACATTCCAAGTGGGATTGCTATTCAAAAAGGTAAACGTAGCCTCAAGCCTCATCAACCGGAAAATGACTAAAACCGGGCATGCAATAGGGCTAAGTGGGTCGCCCCCATTAGGGTATCTTTCAAGATTACCCTATATTTATGGAATTCGTTGTGCATGAAAGATCTCAATTACGGTTGGAAGACCAGGATGATGACATATTCGATACTACTAGTCAAGTGGTAGGCCAGTTATGTGTAGAAGGATACAAGATATTCTTGTCAGACCCGGGTGCATTGATTTAGAGATGTACCCATCAGAGGTAGTTCCTTACCTGGTCATAGTATGGAATTCATTCTCCAATACGTGCCATACGGTTTTGATTGTGCCCAACTATGTTGAAATGTGAGATGCAAGCATTTGAGCTATTTTAATAAGTATTTGTCCTTAGACACTATTATAATATCATAAGATTTTGATATAAAAGTGTTTTGGTTATCGAAAGGTAAAAACCCATCGTATTATGTGTCATTCCGCTGTGAGATTCTGTGTTTGTTTTCTTCCTTTCTCTGCATTTTCTTATCTACCCCATAACAATCCTCCCTTTTGAATGGTTGAGTTTGACATGTGTGGTTTATTGTCGATTTACACTGTCCAAAAAGGTAGGTCGTTACATTTGGTATTAGAGCTAGGTTTAGCGATAACCTTAGCTTTGTGGGGTCTGATTCATTAGAGAATAGGGTAGTAATACCCTAGGATGAGTCGTGAGTGTATATATATGAGAGAGCGTATTTGTTAGTGTTATAAAAGGTTTTTATATTCGGTTAATTTTTTTGGTTTAGTATTTATAAATCCTTGTTGGTACATAGGACGCTATGGCATCGATAGGGGTTTCTAAACACTTAATAGGGCAGACCGACACAATATCGTTTTGGAATATGGGTAAATGAAATAATTTTACCTAGTATTGTATTTTGTATATAAAAGAATAATCTTTAGAAATGTATATAAATTGTATGGGATATGTTTGTTTCTTTGCAGGAAGTAAAATTTTATAAATATTGTTGCAAAATGGGATTGTAAATAAAATAAATATAAATCAGAAATTTAGAACTTAAGTTTTGGGATTTTTGAAAATTTCTTTCGAAAGATTTTGGAATATAATATTAGTATTATTTTCTGATATAAATATTTCAATATGATTTGAGAAAATGTTTTAAAGGAAGTTTAAAAGGAAATAAGTTATATACTACCCTCTCTGTCGTTGGAAAATAATTTCAGTGATGAGTGCACACATCATCGACGTTCATTTTCGAGTTTCAAAGTGGAAGATCGCTGTAGTAGTTTTACTACGCATTTGTTTTGATAAACAAATTTTAATTACAGTTTCTAAATATGGTTTGATATATATATATATATAAGTTATGAGTATGTATATATATTTTAAATGATCTGAAATGGAACCCCGTATTTAGTCTTAAGTTTTCTGTAAATTGGAAATTTTAATAATTCTAATGAATAAAATCTTGACTATATTAATAATTGGAAACTACTGAAATGAGAAAAATAAGAATTTGAGGCTAAGCGATTAAAGAAATATATAAGAAATTGGAAACTTGTAAATTAAAGAATAATGAAAATTTAAAAGATGTAATTATTGAACATTTTGTTAACTAAATGAATAAGATGAACTTGTGTAACATTCAATTACATTCTAAAAGACATATGTATAACTTACCAAAATGTTAAAAGTTAAAATGTTAAATATATGTGATAGAATATTATACAAGTAAAACTTAGAAAATGAAAGTGTTCAACGAAATTACTTCTATAAATAATAATTCTGATGTTATAGAATGTTATAAACTTAAGTTAATAATTGGAAAGGTTATTAATTAAATTTAATAGAAAGTGAATACTGAAAGTAAATGATTATAAACTTAAGATAATGTTGCAGATACTTATGATTGAAATGAATAGTAAAAGTGAATACTATATTACGTAAATGACTATAACTTCAGAAGTGTTGAAATGACTTAAACATAGATTTAGCATTCAATAATACTATATATAAAAGAATGAATGTGAAAAGAAATAACCTATTAATGGTGAATTAAATTATAAAGATGCTTACATAATAATGGATAATCTAATAATTGAAATGGAAATAACTTATGTTAGCACTGAATGTAAAGTAATGAAAAGAGAAAAATGGCATTGTGTGAATAGATGAGAAAAGAATTTTTGTATGTAATGAATGGAAATAAATGAAAATAAGTATTGTATGAATGAATGGGATGTGATTTTGTAAGTAATGAATGTAAATTAAAGAGAATAATCATTGTATAAAAAGAAAGAAAAAATGATGAACATTAAATAATGTGGAAGGAGATTAAAAGGAATAAACTTAAGCGATATTTGAAATTATTGTTTGTTTTTACTTGTGGGATGATTGGGAAAGGATACTTCTAATAGTATGAAGATGTATAGATAATCTATTAAGTTTTATCTAAGACCGTTGAGTGTATAGTATACTTAGTAGTTTATTTATCATTCTACACAATTAAAAGTGTCTAAACCCAAACAAACCATTTGCTTTGGTTGCTATGGATGGGTGGTCGATTACTTTGATGACATGTGATGATTGTATGTTTTGTTTGCAAAGTGACTATTGTTATGTTATGTTGATTTGTTGTTATTAATTGAAACAACATAAATATTTCTCTTTGCATAATTCTAACTCTTTTGGATTATATAAGTGAAATATAGGTTTATTGAAGCAATAGCTACTGCTTTTGGTTTCGTAAATAAAGCGTTGTTTGCTCGACAAATAGGTACATTATCGGATTACGGTTTATAGCGATATTATATCATTTTCCTCGTGGTTTGGGATATTTATTTTGAAGTGTGTGATATATATTGTTGTTATTGATATTATTATTTCTCCCAGACCTCTCCGTACAAAGGAGACTCTGCTGAAATTTTCTGTGAATTTTGGACTTAGAAATTTTTGTGAAAGTATAGATATTTTCAAACTTTATTAACTTGAATATGAAGGATTTAAATTGGTTATTAATCAATATATTTTATTTAAATACTTAATTATGTAAATTAATTATTTATAAATTGAATACTTTGAATAAAATATATTAACCCCTTAATTCCTTCTTTCCCTTTTCGAGGACGAAAAGTTTTAAGTGGGGGAGAGTGTAACGACCCGTAATTTTCGATAATTAAAAATATTTAATTTTATAAGATGTTGGTGTTTAATATCGGAAGAAATTAAAATTTGTGATTTATTAATGAGAAAAATAACTAGAATGAGATGTAATACTGTTAATATGAGGTAATTGATAACCACTTCGGGGCAATTTCAATTAGTTAAAATGATTGTAACTATAAAATTTGATTATAAACTATTAGCAGGGAAATAGACCAAATGTTGTAGTGAATGGTGAAATTGTATGTATGTAATTGAAATTGATTAAAATAGAATAATTAATCTGTATGTGAATTTATTAGTTTTGTTTGTTAACAATAAATATTGAAATGTGTTCGAAATTGTAAGTTGTAATAATTGTTAATTATAAATTCACTATTTAATTCATTGAAAATCAATTGGACATAAATTGCAATAAATGTAAAAAAAAATTGCGTTAATATGAATTAAGATGATAATGGTAGAATATTACTGTAATATGATATAAACCAATGTTAACTATGTCCATAGAGTAATGATTGATTGAATAAAAGATTGAAACCAAATTAAATCAATTTATTGGAATTAAAATATAATTAATTGGATTTTATTTACAGTTGAAACCGAACACTGTTATTAGTGTAATATTTAACACTGAATTGATACGTAAATTTGTTTTAAATTATTGTAAATGTCTAAGTAATCAAAAATGATAAAAATTGTTAGTTATTAAATTTGAAATTAAAGTGATTTAATCAATTTAATAATAGTTTATTTATTTAACTTGAGAATAGCCATTTTGGCCACTGTCTCGGATTTCGACGAAATGAGTTTCATCAGATCCGTAACAGTGAATTATTATAAAGTTCCAAGTTTCGTAGCGATCGGACTTGTCGTTTGATCGTACGGACTCAAAACGCGCAGAAATCAATTAAATCGAATTCAATTGAAATAACTGATTTTAAAGGATAACTTCTTCATACAATGGAATTTGAACTTGAAACCTGTTCCATTAAGTTTAAAAATATCGAAAACATCTATTTTGATATATGGGATGACCTACTTACGTTTCGGAGACGAAACGGGTTTTTCGGGTCGTTATTGTTGTTCGAACTAATTCAATACGTGTTCATTCTTTCTTATCGGGCTTTGCTCGTATAAATAGTTCTGTTCTAACGCTAGCAGTCTTTTATTTCTCATTATGTATGTACTACAATATCTGTCGTTCCTCTCTTCTTAATAGCTAAAACCTAAATTCCCAATTCAATTTCAAATCAAAATTCAATTTCAAATTTCAGACTCCTCCAAACCATGACATATTATATTTCGTTTCGAAGCTCTCGACGAGCATAACTCATTGCAACAATTCGTTTCTCGGATCGAATCATCGTTTGTCCAGAAATCAATGATTTTGTTTCGATCATCCAATTGCTAGTGTTTCGATCCAACGGTGGATCTTTGCCCGATCGACGATCGGGGAGTGGCATTGGGAAGAGGGCATCGAGCAGGCCTTGTAATGGTGTTCATGGGTCATAATTGTTCCTGGATTCGCCAGAATGATGATCTAGGCAGCGGCGATCGTACATCCAAGGCTCGACCGGAGGTGGCCATCTCCTAGGCGTAGGTGCGGCTTTGGGAGGTGAGGCCAGGGGTGCGGTCATATCGGAGTAGCGTGGTGTCGAGCGGCGTCAATAATTGCTCGGTGGTGGCAACTTCAACATGCTGAACGAGATCACGATTTGTTCAAGGGGTAGCATGTTAGGGTTGCGTGGATCTCGAGCTATTGACGTTGCAGAAGCGTGGTAGGTTGTTTAATTTTTTTATTTAAATTTAATTTAATTTAAAAAGTTCTAACCTTAATAACTTTTATGTACGAGGTCCAATTCATGTGCGGTTCATTTCGTTGGGATCGTATCGAAATTTTGGACATTTTGGAACTAGTTTGGACGAATTTTGAGACTGTTCAAATTTGGGTCTTATTTTGGATTTGAAATCAAAGGTGGGTGTTTTGACCCACTCATAATTACTAAATTATCTTATTTTAGTTAAATTAAATTTATAATGTGATTAGAAATTGATTGGGTGCTGTTTGGTATATTTAAATTGTCATTCCAATTAAATCTGACTTTATTTGAATTTTATCGCCGTTTAATTTAATATTGAATTTTTATTGTCAATTAAATACCCATGAACGATAATTAGTAATTGATGTTATTTATTAGTGGATTTGAATGGTGATTGTGAGGGATGTTTGATTGTTGATATTGGATGACTGATGTTATATTTATATTGTTATAACACTGCAAGTCCCTTAACTTATTGTAGAAATCCCTATGGGTTGATATGATACATACCCGAACGATCTATAGATTAGGGAAAATCGTTATGGGTTGAAATGATAGACCCTAGCGATTTTATGGATTTTGAATTTTTTCCTGGATTGTGAGTTGAAATGATATATACCCGTAAAATTTAAATTATTTGCATATTGAAATGATAAATATCCGTATCACTTGACCATAGGGTAGAAAATTATATACGAACACTGGATTGGTTAAATTAAACGATTTTAAATCCTTAAAATTTGAATTCAGTTAAATGATATTTTGAAATAAAAATTTGATTTGCATAAACTGAATTATTTTCAAAAATCCAAGCTTTAAATTTTGAAATCGGAGTTGGTTTAATGAATTGTTTAAAAGAATTTAAATTGAAATTTCAAAGTTGAATTTTTAAATATAAATGAAATTTATCGAAATTGAGTTATTGAAATGTTTGAATATTTAAATTTTGAAATCCACTATGTTTATGGTTCAAACATGGTTTGAAATCGATATAGATTTAAATGGTTTTATTGAGAATCTGAATTGAAAGAAAAAAATTGAGTTTGTTAATTTGGAAGCTGGATATGGTCCAAAATCGAAGTTTGATTCCATCATCAGAAAGTTGTTGGAGTTTAATGGTTGCACAAACTTGTTCGAATTTAGTCAAGAAGATGTATGGATCATCGTGTTCGAAATTGCCAAATTTCGGAAGATTGGCAATATGGTTTGAGTGAATTTCGAAATGGTTACCCGTATGGGCGGGTAACGTGATGCAAGATGGAATAGAAACTCTATCGGGAAAGATTCTATCCATAAGAGTTCGAGGGGCATTTTCGTTTGCCATTTCAGGAGGATCATTTGTTCGAGTTAAACGGTTTGTAGAAGGGTCGCGAGTCCAATGATTTGTTGTTGTGTCACGAGTCTAAGTACTCATGCACAAGTGAAAGTCGAGAAGAGAAAGAAGTTAGAATCGAGTTTAGCGAATGAAAGAAGATTTGAAAATCGAAGTGAATTTTTTTTTAGAGGAAGAAAAGTATTCACTAAGTGAAATTTATTTTCAAAACAGAAGTTTGATTTTTATTTTGTTTTTGGTTTTTCAAATTTTTATATTTTTGTAAATTTTTTTTGTTTTTTGAATTTTCAATTTTTTTTAAAAAGGTTTTAAATATTTTTTGTGGAATAAAAATTAAGTTAAGAAAAATTTACAAAATTTTTTTGGATTTTGGATTTTTGATTTTTTTTATATATGCATGAACTAATGCAACTAAATGAATGCAAAGGACTTAATTACCGTTTTCTATCCTTAGTAGCTCCTAACCCAAAATTGTATAATCACACTTTGTCTTAAATCAAAAAATATATTTCTCAGCCAAGTAACATGCAGGGGTTATCAGTGCACCACGAATCACCGTAGCAATGCAGCCGAAGGTTTAAGTACCTTCAGAGGAACAACCAGTATAATATTTATGTATCACCATAATTGTTATAACTGGTTATTACTCTGCCGTAGCCTAGACACCAAGAAATAAAATTGTTTAAAGAAAACAATTGTGAAGATACAATTAAGCCCTAGATGGGCTCGTGACACCCTTAAGTCGAATGTCTAACCTTTATTATTAGTCAAATTCTACGATAAAATGCATTTGTGGGCTAAGGAAAGGGTGATGAAATCCCTCACCTTATTTGAATTGGGGTATTGCCCTTTGAAAAGAAAATAAGATGAGATGGATGCAAAACTAAAATTAAACGTGAATTTACAATGCAACTAAAATGAAGTTTGTTTTTGTTTTTGGATTTTGAAATTTTTTTGTATATATAAATGCAAATGCAAGCAACCAACAATGCACTAGAGATGAAAACACAATACCAGAGCATGCAGATTATTAGCAATTATTTTTTTTAAGCGGCAATTTTTTTTATAAACAAGCAGCAATTAATTTTGGGCAAGTAGTTCTTCCTTTTAATCTGCTTTGGCAACTTGAAATGAAAAACAAGATATATTCAACAATTATTATTATTATTTTTTAGTATGTTTATCAAAGATGAAAAACAAAATAAGCGAAAAACAAAACAATTGAAAATAAAATAAATGAGAACTAAAACATGTAAAAACAAATGAAAAATGAAAATTAAACAAAGTTGAACTTTTTTTTCAGATTTTTTTTTAATTTTTTTTTGGAGAGGAAACTTAAAAGTGAAGTTTTACTTAAATTTTTTTTTGAAAAGATAATTAAAACAAATTAAAATTAAACAACTTGAAAACAAAATAAAACAAAAGGCAAATAAAAAAAAGAAAACACGCCCAAACTTTACAACCCGACCCACTAAGAGATCAGACCCAAACTTTCACTTAACAACTTCAAACCCAATTTCAGTTTGTCTCAAATTGAAATCCTCTGAAGCGGTTTTGAACTTCAACCAAATCAAAATAAAATGTATAATTTTGAAATTGAAATCCTCCAAAACAAATTTTCAGATAGCTATGGTGCTGAAGAGCTGTTCGAGGCGATGGTTTGAGGAGCGGCGCTTCGATGCTTCTGGTTGCGAGCAGTGCTGATGGATCGAGTTTGATTAGGTTGAGTGTTGGTATCACTGTCGCATGTGGTTGTTCGATTGTAGTCGTGGTTTCGATGAAACAGGTGTTGAGGTTGGCAGTTGTTTGCAAGGGGTTACGTGCGACTGCAGTAGTGTTTCAGGCAATGGAACTGGCTGATGATGATTTATGTGAAGGTTGCGAATTGGATTTCGGCGTGGTAGAGGTGAAGCAGGTGGTTTTCGATTATCGTAACTAAGAATTTGGGTGGTGGATTTGAAGCGATTGTTTGTTGATCGCAAGTGGAGGATTGCAGTGATTCGAGGCTGTTCGATTGATCGCCGAGGGTTGGTCGAACTGTAGTGGCTTGATGATGAAGTTATTCGAGATAATTATGCAGTGGTGGTTATGTGTAGAAGTGGGTAGTGGCTGTAGATAAGGAGAGGAAGCGGTTGTGAAGTACTATTTTGGGATCGTGGATGATTTGCAGTGTCGCTGTTGACGAAGATGTTGCTAATGATGAAGCTTGAAGTTGAATTGTTTGTTGTTTAGCTGTGAATTGAAGATGGTAGGCAGATGGTTTGATGGTTCGATGGTATGATGCACGTATTTGGGCAGTGGTGGTCAGTTCTGGGTTCAGTGTTGAGGTGAAGCAGGGGCAGTAAGCAGTTTCAGGCAGATAATGGTGAAGTTCATACAGAGAGTATGTAGTGTTGTGGCGGTCTATACGGTTTGCAGCAAAGTTTGTGACAGTGCGTGGAGATGATGGCGAGGCAAGTGGAATGTTTGAAGTAACAACATCAGTTTTTGGTAGTAGAATGTGGAGTTTGTGAAGGAGGAAGTGAGGGTGGCAGCAGGAAGAATGGTAAAGGAGGTAATGGTGGTCGTGAAGTGTTTAGTCAGTGGTGAGTTGTAGCTATTGGTGATATGGTGGAATTGGAGTGTATTGGAGTTGAACTTGGTGGCAATTGAGATATTGTAGAGGAGGGACTGTTGAATGTGTTTGTGGCAGGGAAAGTGCAAGGCAGTTTTGTATGAATTGAGGTGACTGAGTGATGTTTGTGGAAGACTGTCAGTAAGGCAGTAAGGTATAGACAGTTATGTAGGCTAGTTGAAATGGTCTTGGTTGAAGCAGAAAGCAGTATGTCGAGTTGCAATATGATGTCAGTGTATGTTTGTTGGTGGACTTGGTAGTGGGTGACAAAATGTTGACAGATATGAAAGTATGTGTGAAGTGGTGATGGAGGAGGATGTTGGGTTGCAGGCAAAATGCAACTAAAACTAGAAAACAAAACACAAACACAATGTAAACAAAAATCACAACACAAATTTTTTTTTAAAAAAAAATGCAACATACACAAAACAAACACACACTAAAATCAAACACAAATAATTCAAAGAATAGAAAATTAAAATCAAAACTAACTCCCCGGTAACGGCGCCAAAAACTTATTCAACGGCAAATGTTCTATCGATTAGAAAAATGCCGATGAATTTCGAAATAAAATATAACCGCAAGCGCACGGCGTACACTTTGTAGTACGTGGTGAATACAGGTCGATCCGTAGGGAATTGTGAGAGATTAAAATCTATTCAATCAAATTAGACCAAAGTGAGATGAAAGTTGTTAACTACAAAAAGAAGCTAAAGCTAGAATTAAAATGTGATTTAAAAACTATTAAACTAGAGAACAATTTAGAGGCAAATCCACTCTCATATTTTTGTAAATCAACAAACAAACAATTTTTGATCTCTAGCTTTTGATATTAAGTGTAATATTGTTGTATTTATCATAAGTATGGTTTGTTTATGTTATCAATTAACATAACTCAAACCATCAAACTATAATACAACAAATAAACCACTTATAATTCTCATGAAAATGAAGCCAAAGCAAAAGCTATTTTAAGTATGATCTATTTACTATTGTAACTAGTAATATAGATCATCAAATTTCATTTTTACTTTAAATTCACAATCAAAAAATGGATTAGAAAATGATGATGCAAATTGTGTTTATGTTGAATAAGAATAGCTCATTTGCATAAACAATATAAGCTATCAAACCCACTTGTATAAACTTGCATCAAAACTCACTTCATGAAGCATAAACCAAATGAGATCATAAATCATAAAATGTTGAAATTACATAATATTTGAGAGCTTCATTACCCCTAAATTGAAGGGGTTTAGCTACTCTTTTGTGGCATTGAAGCAACACAAGTAACTTTCAACATTAAAAAGAGAAGAAAATAGAGAATAAGGAAAGAAGAGAATGTAATTAAACTACTTACAACAAAAGAAATTAAGCTACACTACTTGCATGAATGTAAAACTATTCTACTAACAAAGAAAAGAAAAGAACATAAATAAAAGCATTAACATAAAAAAAAGCATGTAGAAAAGAGAGAAGAAAAAGGCTTGGAAGCCATTTTTATTTCATAGAACATTGAGCTTACAATTTGATCTCTTAATTTCCTAAGTAAAAATGAAAGAGTAGATGATAGTTTCATGTACATAAGAGGGCTATATATACATGCATAAAACCCTAATTCTATTTTTAGGGGGCTTCCTAAAATGCCCTTTAGGAAGTGTGGCCACCAAGTAACCATTAGCCACTAATTAATCCATCATTTGTTGTGCATGAAGCTTTAACCTCCACTTAGTTGTTCATTAGCTCATAATTGTACATTTAGGTAAGTGGGTGGGGTCCTCCATGATCTTGAACTTGAATTATTTCCTCTTCATTTCTTTGTATTTCATTTGTGCATGCACGTATCTTCATATAAGCCTCTTCCATATGCATCCAAATTCCTATAAAAATTATCAAAAAATGTCCAAGTAAAAATTCTTAAATTGACACAAGCACAAAAATGACTATTTTGCCCCTGAATGAAAATGAAAATATAATGGTTTGAAAATAATTGAATTTTTGTTTTAAACATGTTAAAATACCCAAATATGATGTTTATTTAAGTAAAAAGAGATAAAATATGGATGTAAATATATGCACATTTATATGCACATCAATTATTAACTGAATGAAGTAAGAGTGATTAGTACAATTAAATTCAGTTATATGGGATAAGAATAAACAAATTTGAATTTTAAAGAAGGAAATCTTGTACTAAGGTAAATAGGTTAATGAGATTAGACAATTGGGGATTTTAGCCCAAGCCAAAATCATTAGTATATAAGTTCTTAACCACATCCACCTCTTTCTTTACATCCTCTTTATTTCAAAACAAAACAAAACTCCATTAAAACCTTATGCTAACCAACATTCCAATGGAAGAAAAGGGAAATCAAACCATAGAAAGGAGCTTCCAAATTCTAAAAGAAAAGAAAACGATTTCAATTAAGCTTTTCTAATTTAAGTGGGTAAAAAGTTTCTCTGAATCCTTCTAAACCCATTTGGGTTCAGATTTGATGTTATTTGGGTGTTTTATATGTTATTAAGCATGTTT
The DNA here is from genome assembly GCA_030737815.1 of Allium fistulosum. Classification (NCBI taxonomy): domain Eukaryota; kingdom Viridiplantae; phylum Streptophyta; class Magnoliopsida; order Asparagales; family Amaryllidaceae; genus Allium; species Allium fistulosum. The sequence continues at coordinate 945,785,143 of CM060906.1, read as the reverse complement.
CAATGATTAGAACTGATTTTTTTATGTGTTTAGTGATTTAAATAGATAGAATTTGGTCATGTTTTAGGGTAAAACTGATTTAATATTCTCTAAATATCATTAAATTTTAATATGATGTTTTTAATACTACATTAGAGGTGGTTTTAAATTTTGTAATTTTGGATGAAGTACTAATAATAATGAATTTCCTAAGTGGAAAATGGCCAATTTCGGGTATCACTTAATATTTAGAAAATATTAAAATTAAATATCTTGTTATACTTATTTTACCATAGGTAGAAAAAGATATTTTAGAATTTTGATAATTTTTTTGGAATTTTTCCATATCAATTAATTGTAAATGGAAACTATACCTTAATTTGTAATGTAAAGTGGTAATTAAATGAGGCTTAACTTTCGACAATAGCTAGCGAATACTATAACATGATAAAAGTAACCACTTAATAAAAGGCTTATGTACGAGTTAGATTAAAAGTTGATGCTTTATTAAAAAAATATCATTTTCCACTTAATTACGGATTTATCACAATTACATGCCATATCTTTATTTCTTCAACCTTCAATAGCTTTTAGATTTAAGGCATGTGACAGATCAACTTCCAGTAGCCTTAGACCTTGACATTCAATAGCTTATAAAATTTCAACATTGAAATAAATCTTATTGTATTACATTCACTCAAGATTTATTCATACAATATTGTTTATTTCAATTAAACAATATTTCACATCATTTTCTCCTTATTAAATTTTTTTCTCCATTATTAAATTTTGTTTAATTGAAATAAACAATATTGTATGAATAAATCTTGGGTGAATGTAATAAAATAAGATTTTTTTATTTATCTTTTATTAACCATAATAAATACCAACAATTGATATTTATTAATTATTTTATTACTCATTCTTATATATATTTAACAAATCCTTAAATAGCTAAAAAAATCCAAATAAATTTCTGTAAATTCTCTAAAAATCGTAGTTTGATCTAATAAGTATTTTTGCTGCATTTTTTTTAGCTATTTAAGGATTTGTTAAATATATATGAGAATGAGTAATAAAATAATTAATCATGATAAATATCAATTGTTGGTATTTATTATGGTTCAACATGTGATGGCTTATAAATGTATAACCCATGATAACTCTTAAAATTGACATGTGATAGCCATAAAACTCAACATTTGATAGTTTATAAAGAGTCAATATGCGATGGCAGGTAGGACTCAACTTTCGATAGTTTCAGACTATGATAGGTCAAGGTGTGATAGCTTTGTGATGCGATAGCTTCATGGCACGATAGGTCCGCATGTGATAGCCTTAACATGCGATAGGTACGTAGCGATAGGTTGGCATGCAATAGCCTTCACATACGATAGAATTGAGGCGTGGTAGGTTAGCATGCGATAGCCTTCATTGCGATTATTCTAGTATGGGATAGTTAGGTAAATGTTGACATTCGATAGTTATTAAACTAAGTTGCGATGCTAGTGAAGAGAAATTATTCGGTAACATAAGTGAATTTTTAGTGGCATTTTGGAAGCCGGAATTGTTGAGTTTGAAATTTTATAGGGATGAAATCATGAATGAATGTTTATAATTTAAATTTTGTCAACATATTTAAAATTTGAAATGAACTAAGCTTAGAGAAGCTAAGAAATGAAAGTTGCATCATTTAAACCAAAGGCAAAATGGCTTCATCTAAAGAATGTGTAGGTTACAAAATAAACAAATGAAAAGAAATAGACTGAACCCAAGGTTGTAATGTATATCAATGAGTTGTTGAATGGTAAAGTGCCAAGAATAATGATGTCTAAATTCAACGGTATAGGCAAGGTGCCATGACTTGGGAAGTCTATAGGGTTCAATTCGGTTATTTAACTATAAGGAAAGTAGTAACACCAAATAAATGTACTTTAATGAATGAATCGACATTGTGAAATGAAAGTGCTTCTGTGACTAGTAGGGGCTGTTGACGTTTAGTAAAGATGCTTGCTAGAATGTATTTAGGGTGCTTTACCTCCTAGGAGAGTCTGGGTGGCTCTAATCGTGGTGGCTCCTACAGTGGAGTGAGTGGAGTTGTCGTTGATGGTCTAAAAAGATCAAACTAGCGATAGATAGGCCAATGAAGTAATCACCAAGTTGAGTTAATGATAACTTTAATATTGACACCAAAATAAGAGCCAAGGTGATGCTTGTGAATGTGATTGGTGATTGTATGACATGAGTCATAGCAAATTGATAATTAGATAGAGAAAACTTAAAGTGAAATGGATGAAAATAAATATAACATGGTTCATAAATATATGTTAAGTATAAGATATACCTATGTTTTGAAAATAATGCTGTATGCTTATGATGTGATGGTTGTTATATAATATGTTGTAATTGTTGTGAACTATAAGTGAGGGGAAACCCATTCCATGCTTTAGCGACGTGGTCTCACTATGTTTATATTTAGGGTGAAGTTTTACCCATACCAGGCTTTATGTCTGACCTATGTTTTTAATATTCCCTATAAATTCATGGATACTCATTCATGCAAACTGAGTTTATTATTCTAGACAGATTACTTTTGGTAAGAATGAATAAAGAAGTCGAAGATGAGGTAAGAGGCTTGTAGCTAATAAAAGTTATTTTTATATTCCGTTGTTGTAAAACTAGGACATATAACTAGTTAAGTTTTTGTGTTGGCATCTTCATACGTTAGGCATGACACTATCATGTATGTTTATTATATTTTACCCCTACATAGGCATGATTGGTATCATGGAAAACGTAATTTGACAACTTATGTAATGAAGAACAGTTAGCTACTTTATTTACTTAATATTGTGAAAAAAATACTGATCTTATTTTGTCACTTGAAAATAATTTTGCTGATGATTACAACATCATCAGTGTTGTTTTTTGCGTCCCAAAATGGGGTATGTCACATAACATAAATTCAAATTTCTACCTAAAGCCGAATCTAAATCATCCAAAAAACAAAGAGATGGAGATAATATTCATCTTAGATTGGATTTGTGTGGAGATAATTGCCTTAGTTCTCTTCCTTAAGCTGCTTCTTCTTCTCAGGGAGAGTTTTAATGGAGTTCTCTTTCTTTTTCTTTTTTTTTAAATTGTGAAGTGTGGTAGAAAATAATAAGGAAGCAGGAGAGAGTTAGGGGAAATACATTAAAAGTATTATCTCTCTTTCCTTATCTTTTTCCAATTTAATTAAAGCCCTTAACCATTATCTCATTTAAGGTTTTAAAATTGAAAATTTATTATTATACAAATTATCCACACTTTATCTACTTCTCCACATTATTAATTTAATTACGAGTTAATTAAATTTTCAGAATAGTGTTATAAAAATTAGGGGTGTTAAAATAGATGTGCAATTATACTATGACTCCTATGTATTTATGTAGGGCTCCTTGATGTATGGTAGTGTAGTATGAGATTTGAGATACCTTGTGTGCTATATTTGGAACTTGCATGGTTCCTTATTGATGTAGCTTAAGGACGTATCATACTTGTATAGTGTTGATCATATACAATGGAGACATTACAGGGTCTTTACTCCTACTGCTTTTATTGTGTAGTTTCCTACATTGTGCTTTTGCATTGCCTTTTCCACTTCCCTATGAAATACCTTTGTTAGAAAATGGGTTTATCGGTTACAAATGTGTTTGTAACCATGAATGAATATTGAACTGTGTCAAATAAATATTTATCCTTAAATGTTCCTTGTATGCTTAAAGGTGAGTGGGAAATTATATATTTTTATATAATTGGATTTATTTCGTTGTAAACATATTCCTTATATGCCTAAATATAATTATTTTCGAGTTGTAGGCTTAATTATATGCATAATGAAATTGAAAGCCATGCCTACATATGGTGTAAACTATTAGCTTGAATTAAATGTTGCGTATACTTGAAGCTGAAAAGTTAGGGTGTATGTAGTAGTCCCTTAATTAACAAGACTGTATAGAAATTCCATATTTGCGGGTCAAATGGCATAGGTTAGTAAATATGAATTAGAAGTTATTATAAAAATTATTGGGATTTAAGTAGTATTTTAATTCATTGGAATTAAGTGTGTTACAGTGCAAATTTCTATAAATTATCTAGTTTTATAATTATGAATAAAAATGTATCGTTTGAAATAACAAGGAATATGCCTAAAAGAAAGTGATGTATAAAATATGGACGTTTACCATATTTTATACTGTCTATTTCAATAAAAACAAAAGGGTAATTTTTTGTAACTCCAAATGTAACACAAATCCTCTTTTAGCTAAGTTATGAAAATTTACAATGTTAATATTTCTTTTTGGAGGATGTAATTTTAACACATTAAAATGCAGAAATCGCTAAGTATAAACTAAAGAATTGTAAGTAGTAGTAATAATAACAGTCTAATTATAAAACAAATATATGCAATAAAGATAAATTAGAAATTAAATAGTAAGCAACGAAATGTTGGTAAAGTAATGAAATAAGTAAGAAAATAGTAACCAAAGGAAGATAGTAAGAATTGAAAAGGAACAATAAAATATATCTAATGAAATAAAGGGGAAGTAAGCTGTAAAAGCTCTTTTAACCTTTTTAATTTAAAAGTGAGAGAAATGACATTAAATTGACATTAATGAAACTAGGAGTCAGTTATGTAAAAATAACTAAAAAATAACAGTTGAACATTGGAGGCGTAGTAAATAAATAAGTATTGAATTTAGCCAATATTTTAGATTAAATAAGGATGACATATCATTAAAATGGATTGGAATGCGAGATCAGTAGTGTTACATAAAATGAGTCTACCAACCACAAAGGGTTACCACCAATTGTGTATACACTATACTAATGTGGGACATAACCAACTGTAGGAGCTGTGAAATTATACGTTCGTTTATAGGTAAAAGGAATATACCGGCAGGAAATTTTACCCCAATCGAAATTTCAATCGATAAGTAGAGTCTGCTTCAACCTTTTAGGGGGTATGTTTTAAGTAACCAAATGAGGATTTCCTTGATTGCATTAGGCAGTCTAATTGTGAGGTAGGCTCGGCATTACAATAGTGAGTTTGGTACCATATATGAGGGGTGGGTGCTGTTTACATAGATCGAGATCGTCATCGCTCCTGAGCGATCAACGGAAAGATGGGCGTTACGCTTAAATGGACTACACCTCCTATTAGTGTAGCTCACGTTTAGAACATGCACTGCCTCACAGTTGTTTGCTAGTTTGTTTGTTGTTAGGAGGCAAGGCTAGATAACACTTTTGTGGAGGTCTTTCAAAAATAAATATAATACAGCTAAACAATTGTAACGCCATTATTAGACATTACGGGAATTCCTTAGTATGCATGACAGTGAGGATGTGATACTGCATTGATGATGGATCATGATGAAGTGTTGAGTTAGGGATACTAGTAGGGAAAGTATTCTAGTCTAAAAGGAGATCGTGGTACTTATACACACACATGTATGTAATTATGTCTATTGCGAATTGATGGGGTGTATCATACACACACGTAAAGTTAATACGACTAAGTAAAACAATAGACATAACATGCAATGGAAGACAATTTGCATAAAATAGTGTTATGTATAAAATGTGCAATCTGCTAGACACCAGAACGTTTTTCTGACCCATCCTCATTACAACCCACAGGATAGCATTATAGAGGGTGTAATAATCGTGATTTGTGACTACCGTCAGAATAAATATTTAAAATAGAAATTTTAAATTAAAAAAGAAATGAAGTGAAAATTTATTTGTAAAGTCAGTTAACAATATCTAAGTTGTGCTGAAAAAAAATTTCTCCTTTCACGTGTAACAAAGCTGATCACATTTTTGCTTTGGTGTGACTAGAGTTTTTGAAGCCGGTATAAACAATTTTGCCTTCAGTTGTCGCTACATTTTACAAAAGAAAACTTGGACATTTGCTGTCACACACATCGTTTAAAGTACAAAGTTGTGTTCATTGTTGCTACCACCTTTTTATGTAGCACGTCCTTTTTCTTCGCCTATGCACCTAACACCATAAATGCTATTGTACGCAAAGTATGGCAGCACATTATTTCACTGACTTATACATCAATTAGAAAAGAAAAGTGGCTGCCTCATCATTTTTGTTCATTCTTTTTTTTCCAGTGGTTTTAATTCTTTCGTTCCATGTAAATTCCTGTTGCTCTGCAAACACATTAATGGCAGCTCAATAATTCCTTGCTCCCTTTGAATCTGGGTTACTAGCTGTTTCTAAGCAAATTTAAGGTGAGTGCCAAACCCACATTTTCTACTTTATTCTTCTTCTTTGCGTGCATTGAATGCCAGTGTTCAAGCTCTCATCTTCACGCGTGACTTTATATATTTTTTTGAATGTTAGAAAGTCTGGTTGCTTCTAAAAATTTCATTTTTATTGTTCTTCGTTTCAATCTTTTCGTGCAAATATGAACTTCACATGCTCGGACATTAATAAATTTATCCAAACACTTTTGTTCATAATATGCGTGAAAAGAAAATAGTAAATGTATTCCCTGGAAACCAAGTTGGTATATGGAACATCTCAAAATATTTTATATTCGTGTCAAAGCAAGTATGCAGACATTTTGCGTGTATACGTGTAGTGATGCCTGTCAACATATTTTTCATTTTGAGTGTATAGATGACACCTTCAATTGCATGCATTTAAAAATAAGGCGAGCGTAAGTTGTCTAGTTGCATACACGTAGGAGTCCCTGCCATTGTTTTTGATTTTTCGTGAGAGTAAATTATATTTTTAACCTGGTGTCGTTAATACGTGCTTTGAGAATTGCCTGGCCACCCTTTCATTTTTATTTATTTTTGTGTGTACAGTTGTAATATACGAAAATGATACCAATTCCATTGCCCATTTACTACTTGCATGCAAACATAGGAAGCATATGTAAGTGCCAGACCATATGTTGATATGGCGTGCACGTTGCTATAGTAGTGCACAATTGCCTTTGCTGATTATTTCCTTTAGCAAAAAAAAAAATGATGCCCACGTAAGTAAGTGGACATATGTAAGTGAAGACTTAAGAGTATTTCGCAAATGATGCCCACGTCAATGACATTAAGTGGTCTTGTCCATATGGTTTAGCAGTGTACAAAAAAGGTGAACTAATTATAGTTTATTATTGTAAGTTTGAAAAGTTCTGTACGTAGCTTTGTAGTGGCCTTCTTTTGTTTTGCCTATGCATGGAAATAATTTAAATAATGGGTTGTATTTTATAAAACAAGGTGCCAGGTCCTTGTGTAACTTGTACAGTTGAGAGGTGCATGGGATTATACTCTCTTCCGTTGCGTGTGTAAATATGATCAGGGAAAGTTATAAATTAATTGCATATGAGGCCACGTTGCATTATTTTAAAGCTCAGTTGTATATGTATCCTATATATATATATACAAAAGTGAACAAAAACCATTTCATTTTTATTGTAGATCAGTCCATTGACCATGCCCAGAATTGCTGTAAAAGTTACCTAATTCATTTCGAGCAAACATATTTTAAAGCGTTGTGACAATGAAATATTGTGAAATATTGTGGTGTAGTTCACTATTTAAATTTTGTTGAACCCGTTTTGCGTTTAAAACGTATTTTTGCTCCGTTATTTTTATAATGAAATTTTTACACCGGTACTATATTTTTAAAGCGTGTTGTTTGGATGATATTTTGACAAATAAAAATTACTGTTGTTTTGACTTAAGTAACCGTCAATTTTAAAGTGGATTTTCAAGCGGTTATTCCGCGACGTTGATTTGATATCCGTTTTTACGGTGTCTGGTGAAGTGTAATTTCCTCGTCGAAATTGTTACAGATGTTGCTGTTTTAATCACGTGTTTTAAAAATTATTTTAAATAAAATTGTTCCAAAATTTTTACATTTGCGCTTTCAAAAGAATGAAAAAGCGATTTAAACGATTCAGCAAAATTGAGGACTATTAACCCTTACTTTTACTGATTCGGTTAATTTCGGACTATTAACCCTTACTTTTACTGATTCGGTTAATTTCGGACTTGTCCGTTTGAGAACGTAAAATGTTATTTATTTAAATTACACGATTTTGCACTTTCAAGGAAACGGTGAAGAGATTTAAACGATTTAACAAAAGTGCAGAGTATGGAACCACACTTTTACTATTTCGGTTAATTTCGGACTCGTTAATTGAAACATCTGCTGTTTGATGATTCTGATGATTTTGTTGGGCTTTCGAGCCATTCTGCTGGACCTTCGGGTCATTTGATGGACCTTCGGGTCAATTACCAGTACTAGATCTTCGGATCACTCTACGGACCTTCGGGTCATCTGATGGGCGCTAAAATTTATAGTACTTGGTAGGCTTCGGCCATCTGAGATGCACGTGCGGCGTAGCTAAAACTTGCCATCTGCTGGGATCGATCCACCTTTTATGCTGATTTTTCTAGTTATCTTGTTTTGATTTCTAGATTTTGCGACTGTTGATTTTCTAGTTATCTATTTTGATTTTTGGATTTTGTGAATTGCGGCTTTGAATTCAATTATGAATTTGAAAGTTGAGTTTGAGTATAATCTCATCTGAGATTATAAATTTGCGTATTGCTGTTTTAAATTCAATTGTGAAATTGAAAATTGATTTTGATGGAGTTTAAATTGAGATTTCTTCATTTAAACTATGCTGATTATTTATGCTGTATAGTCTCACTCGAGACTATAATTATTTGTTTAAGTGTTGTTTATCATTCACTTATTTCTGAGAATAAATTAGACTGATCCGTTTATTATTTTTCTTTTAAATAATACTCGGGTCAGATTGAGTTATTTAAGGGTAGTCTCTATCTCTGATTCAGTTACAGCTTCAGCTTTTGGGATATCACTTCATCTTTTGTCTAGCCTTCGAGGAGTTCTTTTGGTTTATTAGTCCTCATCTTATGTATGTATTGATGGATATGTATATGTATCGGTTCATGTGAACTATCGATTGTTGTAGTGTGTATTCCAGACTAGTCTTCCGCTATATATATTTGATATTTCTATTCTGATGTGATTATACTATCTGTGTTATTGTTATTATGAATTGTTTTGAATTTTTCTTAAGACACCGTAGTTTTGTTTTAGATTTGGATTGAATTTATATCTTTGGGAGTAATTTATACAACTCCTATCGACGTAATCAATACTCGTCTAAGGCATAATTTACGGATGGTCGCTTCTAACAAGCCTTATTCTTCGCAATAGCAGACGTTATTCCTTATAATAACCTTTGTTATTGTGAGCATAGAGGTGGGGCGTCATAGAGGGATAGGTATTGGTACAAGAACAGTGGAAGGACAGATTTTCTTATGCATGCTTGACACTGACAAGGACATTAAAGATTAGGGATATCAGTCTTGGTCAGTAGCCTTTTTTATTATACTTTACCATTCCGCTATGAGTTTATATCGATGGTGTTCTGATATGCTTTTTTTTTATCTGCAGGATACCAAATACCAATGATCCATACTTTGATGGACTTGTTTAACAACCCGCCATCTACGATGTCCTGACCCACGTTTAAAAGTGAAACTGCCATCGTGGACTTCGCAAACGGCAGATCATTTTTAATTAAATTATAAAATATAACACTGAGCTATCTACAATATTCTACACTTCCTGAAACTCACAGTGAAAGGAATAAAATATAATAATACAATAATCCTAGACTAGCCAAATAATACAATGTCAAATAAGCTTCACTTACAACTTTTCTTAAAATAACCAACAAAATCATCCTAATGTATGGGAATAACTGAGATAATAATAGTAGATAGCTAATGAATGAATATGTGTCTCCATTGTACCATCATGCCACCGAGTCACCATCAGTCTACTCTATCAACCTATCAGAGTATAACTAAAGAGGAAATGATACAGAGGGTTCAAAAATATATCTAGTGAGTGAAAAGCAACACATAAGTGTATAATACTAATAAGCTGGTAAAACAATACTTATGCTCAAAAATCATATCTTAACCTGTGTCACCTGCAGTCAACAAGTCAGTTAAACAAAATATAATACAATAATAGCAACACAGGATAAGGTCTCATTAAAATCTCTACTAGGTGCACTTATATACCAAAACACTATGACATGATTGAGTCCAAAGTCCCAACTCATAATTACCACAAATGTGTGCACAAGACCAAGCCCAAAGTTCAAGCTCGTATGCCGTAAATGCATGCAAAAGAGTGAGCCCAAAGTCCCAGCTAAAATGCCTAAAAAACGTATTCAAACGGTCGAGTTCAAAGTCCCAGCTCGAATGTCGAAAAATATATGCACACGATAAGGACCAAAGTCCCAGCTCGTATGCCAAAAACGTACTGACTATAGAGAACAAGTACATGTTAGATATTCAACTGACGATCAGTGACACTATTGGAATCAAGTCCAAAACTCATCATAGTCAAACATCAATAGTACAACCAAAGAATAATTTCCTCATATATGTACCCAAACGTCGTAGTGCAACCCTTATATAAGGAATCTGCTAAAATAAAACACATTTTTAAAGTAGTTTAAAATACAACAAACAACATACTGAAACATTCCTTGTCTCTACATGATCTCAATGCAATGAACCGCACATAAAACAGATTTTGTATGTAAGAGTTATAAATGTTTAAAGTTAGGAGGATTATTTAATTCAATAATCAAATTAATGTTAATGTTATAATTATTTTATTCAATGTCGTTTTGCTACAGTATTGCACCTCCTTTGATCGTCCGTTTAAAACATCTAACCACTTGGGAAAACCCGCCATCATCGCTGCTATAAGGGATTTCACCTCAATTTGACTTCACTACTGTCTTCACCATGCCAGGCCGTGTTTAACACCACCACCCACATCCACTCTAGTGGCCTTTGGCCAAATCACCACCACTGCCTTGATTCGCCTAATCTGATGATCCCACATGCATTTGAGTTGACCGGCCACTAGGACGAGGTCATGCTCGACCTCCTCTATACATCTGTATCTCTCGATTGTTGTATCATTTCATTTCACCGTTGGGTCGAAACTGACGGTCCATGTTTTTCGACCTTTTGACGCATTTACTGATTAATCCATAAACGCTGTCGAGGAACGAACACCATCAGTGCAATCGTGTCGTCAAGAACTACGATTTCGATATATAATATGGCTGATTAGGAACAATGGTATTTTTTTACACTTTTTGAATGAAACGGAGGTTAACTTTGCCAATTACAATCGATAAAAATTTAACTTTTAAATTAGCTAGCCATGGTATACTAGATTATAATTAGATGTACATAAAATATATGGTTTTTAATTATTGATTACACCATCTTCATTATTAATTACATCATCGATTATCCATGTATCTCCTCTGATTTGATCTGAATCCTCCTTGTTCTTCGTTGTTTGGAAATTTCTCACTTTCAAACTCCAAATTTATGGATAGCCTTGATTTATTTTCATAGATCTCTTCACGACGTCTGATTTTATATATTAATTTATTTAATTTGAATTTGATTTGGAGAAGTTGTGATTGATTTGCTTAATTGGGATTTGATTTCGAAATTAGGGATTATAAGTGGAGATAAAAATTATTAGAAAGAAAAGAATAGGGTTAGAGATCTATTATAGGCTTAAAATATAATATCTAGGCTATATTTTTGAAACTAATATATTACCAAAATGTCATTGGATTTTGAATTCTTATAATTTTAAGCCCGTTCAATCAAATTCAATAAATTATACATGTTTTCTGACTGTAAACGACATTCTGCATGCAATGGAATAGGTCCCGAGGTCTAGTTCCAACTCTTGTAGAAATTTACTATTTTTCTCTTTGTGTTAAAATTATGATTTTACCTTTTTAATTTAATTATTTAGTTTCATAAACTTACAGAGTATTACAACTTGGGTTTTAGATCTAACAAAAAATTAACCCACTAAGATGCAGGTTGTTTTAAATTCTCACGCATTGAAGAGGAACTATGAGTTTTTTATCAATATCGAGAAAATAAATTATTACAAGGAACATTCTCCTTAATTGTCGATAATCCATGGAGAGTATGGATTCTTTTACATGGCGTGATGCTTTAAATCCAAAATGAATTCTAAGTACATTAGAAAAATATGGCTTTGCTAATTGTACCCAAAAGGATATGATACATCGATCACAAGTGAAACTTCGACAAGAATATCAATACAGTTGGAATGTATAAAAATTAAAGTCCATTCGGATTCTACTCGCAAATTATCACATTCTAACTTTGAGTTTAGGACTGAAATATAACTTCTAATTAATGACTTAAAAAAGACTGTTTGCATACAACAACCCAAAAATCTTAAAGTCTATAGGAGCGATAACAAAACTTGTAGATTTTTGGGTATGATCCAAGAGCTGATAAAACAATGATGTCCTACAAACATCTAGAGGCTAAGAGTGTATTTTAGTAGATAAATCGTATAGTTTAGTTTCATCTAAAATGTAGAGGAAGTGTGTGTTCTCAAAAAAGATACTCAAAGGTGCTAAATCATTTCAAATACCATAAGTAAACAACATGCCAGTGATTGTGAATGATGTACCCATGTTAAAATCGGTTAATGTTTAGTTGTTTAATTATCGATGAAAGATTTGAGAGAGACATCCTTTATGCTTGGTATAAGAGGATTTGGAATTGTCCCAATCGATATACATAGGCACCATATTTTTTCATATGGATCATATATGGTAGATCCCTTATGCATAGGCAATGGGAATCATCATATATGATATGTTTTATGGTATATTATAGTCCTCTTATGCACTTAGTGTATTAAGCGAATATCAAATCTGAGGTAAAGTCATTGAATGGTAGTCAAGAGTATCCTCCAGTATTTAAAAGTGACAGTATAATAAATCGGTTTTAAATTCATGTTTAACTTTAATTTAGGAGCTTCAAGTTAGAAATGTTCTAAACAAGAGGTTATTTGAAAATTCAATAATAAAACCTAAGTACATCGCCTTGAATGGCACCGCAATGAAAGCAATATATATGTGCAAATTTATAAGAGAGCAAGGAGTAGATCTCACCATTGAAAAATTCAATAACGTATCATGATTACAATGGTGCAATACAGATTGCAATAGGAATAGACAGTTGATAAGAAATTGAGATATGTCCTCCGTAATTAGCATGTGATAAAAGAGTTTATCAGCTACAACGAAATACAATTGAAAAGTAGATACAAAACAGTAATATAGCAGATCCATTCACTAAGGCCCCTTCTTAGTCTAATAAGGTTAATCGAAGGTATGGACATGATGCACCATAATTATGAAACTCCCATCTCTATACCCATACAATCCAAGAGTATTACTAGGTGGTACTATCAGATAATACGGAGAATAAGATGATATAGGATACACATGTGAATTTTTCCTTGGGTTAATACTGGTACATATTTAAACGTCAAATAAATATTTAATCTATGCATCCACAGTATCGGTACAAAGCAATACACATGTACTTTTAGGACAAAACAATACACAATATATAATAAATAACAGACAACATTGAATCAATTGCAGCGACGACATATAATATAAAATATAAAACGTTTATTCAAAATACAATCTCAAGAATATACATCCAAGAAGTACATATATTTAATAACCTACAACTAAGCTGCATAACTTATCTCCACTAAACCCAGTAAGCACAGGTTGGTCTTGTCGTCCTTATATTTGAAAGGTCTCGGGCTGCCCAAGTATTATGAAATAACACACGGGTCAAACTATGTCTAATCAAGAGGTGATACAGTATAAAAAGGAAGAATAATATGATATTACTATAAAAGATACTCAAAAGGCAAACGACATGTCAAAGTGTGTGTGTGTGTACAAATGATCCTTAAGGCATCACATTACTCAAATCCATATAAATCAATTGGAACTGATATAAAAAATTATCATTGCCCATGTAAAACAAATTAATAGAAATTAAGAAAACTATCTCTAATGAGTGAATCATCCATACAATATAATCTCATCATATAAAATGAAATCAACACTTGAAAAGGGCAAACATGCATCAATGCTCAAATATAATATCACGAAATCATATATCAATAGATAATGTGAGATAGCCCGTTAAATCATCCTAATGATATGCAATACTTCACAAACCACAAAGATAATCCAACACAATCCAAATCGCAATCAACAATAAAGGCTATCTCAAAATATCAGATCATAAAACTGTATGGATATAATAAAGACTGACTGCACTTTAGACTCATTCAGTCTCTATCTAGTCAATTTATTATGGGAGTGAGACATATACGATAATCCACTACACACTCACAACCCTGAACCAGAAAGGGAGACTGATAGCACATAGCATGCTCTAGGAACCCAAGACTACTCGCCTCTCGTAGAGTACCGTTTGTTTCTACAGTCTTTAGTTACCTAGACAGACATCGTGACCCCATCCACCATCGGCTGGTCTATGCATAGCCCTAGTCACGACCCTCCTTTGCCCTTAATGGTAACAGATTGGTGGACTATGCATCATAAGGGGCTGTAGGGCACCTACCCTACCAACTACCGATCCTATGATGCGCATCAAATATAATAATCAGCAATGATGTCATGGACCTGGGACATGACCCAACGATTAGGCCGCTAGGGTGGATACCGGCAAATATGGTTCACTCCCGAACCATAAAGAGAGTTGGACACAATTTGGATGGTCATATAGTGCTTATCCTTTTACTATACACATCTCCAATCGTAGACCGACACATAGCTCACAAAAGTCACCACTTGACTATCGAATACTCACCGCAAGGAGTATCACCACATACCCATGAGCGTAATCCCCATTTGAGTGATGTTTACTTACAATGAGATCAAACGACTAATATAATGGCATCCCATACCACCGCATGTTATTTGAATAATTATTCAAAGTCATAAACTACATTCGAACCACACTAGATATCACTAGATGACAAGTCAAAGGAATAACCGGAAAAGTATTACCGAAAGTCTCATACTAGGGGGTATTACTAATCCATTTATTCAAATTCTTCATCACATAGAAATAAATAACTAAATCCATGTAAAATATCACCAATCCATTCAGATGAATGTGATCACCTTATTATGTTAAAATCATTAACCAAATCAATATCAACGGTGAATCACTCATGTCACCTGAATCAGTATTTAGAAGATAAGAAATTGGAAAGCTCGAAAATCTTTAACAAACATTTATTTATGTCAAATCAATATACAGGATTATCACCTAAGCAATCTATTGAGTGGTGCTAAGGTCTTTTCAGCTCGACCTTACCACCGGTTTTCATCAGCTACGAGTTGCGGAGGGTAGCATTCCACTTACCGCATTCCGCACTCGTTATGATTCTTGTGAGTGGTTCGTTATGTCATTCGGTTTGACGAACCTTCTACCATATTTCATCCATCTTATGAATCGAGTATTCTACGAATATCTCGATGAGTTTATCCTTGTATTCATTGATTATGGATGAACAACAATTTAAAATTTGCAAATATTTTTAATATTATCATATAGAAGATGATTTTGTGTTTTTTTACCCATTGAGTGCTTTAAGAATTCTGGTCGATGCGCTTGATCAACGTTATCGATAGGAATCTCCTAAACGCTATGATGAGACAGCCAGACACAGTAAATTGACTTGTAAAAAGTAAAATTTTCTAAAAAGATGATTACACAAAGTTAATTATAATTTTGAAAGTCTTAGCGTTTCGGGAAAGAGGATCATTTAAAAGAACTCCTTTCCGATACTCCTATTCTTGTGATTCCCGAAGGAAACCAAGACTTCACTATTTGTATCGATGCTAGTCATATTGGTTTGGGTGCCATTCTCTTGCAAAGGGAATGTGTTATCACATAGGCTTCTTGACATTAAAGCCTGCCGAGACTAGATATGCCACTCATGATCTAGAGCTCGCGGCCATTGTTTTCGCTCTTAGAATTTGGCCTTATTATCTTTTGGGAGAGAAATTTGTTCTCTACACCGATCATAAATATTTGAAGTATTTAATTTCTCAAAAGGAACTTAATTTGCGTCAACAACGTTGGCTCAAGTTCCTTGCATCTTATGATCTTGATATTCTCTATACTCCCGGAAAGGGAAATCGTGTTGTCGATGCCCTTAGTCGTAAGCAACAAGCGGTTGTTTCCATGATGATATCTGAATGGAGTGATCTCGAGACTTTATCCACTTGTGAGATTCGAGATCGTGAATCCAATTCATGTTCATCCCTTGTTTTATGTAGCCTTGGGGCCCATCCTTCTCTTTTAGAACCGCTTATCTTCCTTAATCCGATGGACAAATAGAGCGTGTGAATCACTCTTGAAGACCTCCTTCGTGCATGTGTTCTTGATTTTGGTGGAAGTTGGGAAGATCATATTTCTCTTGTTGAGTTTTCCTATAATAATAGCTTCCAATCTAGTATTGGTATGGCACCTTTCGAGGCACTCTACGGAAGGTCGGGCCGATCTCCTTCATGTTGTCTTGAAGCCGGTGAGAAGCTGGTTTTAGATTCAAATTTTATTCGTGTTTCACCTATGAGGGGTGTTGTGCGTTTCAGTCGATCGTGAAAGTTAGCACCTCGATATATTGGTCCATTTCCCATCACCGAACATATTGGTTCTGTGGCTTATCGCCTTTTATTACAGGCTCAATTTTCTACTATTAATAACGTTTTCCATGTCTCTCAACTACGGAAATACCTTAGGGATTCCGATTCTATTCTTGAGCCCGGTGTAATTGAAGAAATTGAAGTTTCACCAAATTTGACTTATGAGCAACATTCTATTCGTATCATTGCTTCGGAGGTTAAACGCATTCGAAATAAAGATGTTCTTCTTGTGAAAGTTCAATGGTCCTCAAATCCTAAGGATTTCACTTGGGGATCTAGAGAATTCATCGAGCAAACACATCCGGACTTACTCTCTCGTGCTCTTTAGGGTGAACTTCTCATTTCAAAATTTCTTCTTTTCTGTTGTTATGCCTTAGTATGGTTGTTACTTTTTATCTTCCTCTTAATTATTGCGAGGATGCAATTTCTTTAAGGAGGGGAGTTTTTAACAACCCGCATATTTCACGATTGTATATTTAAATGTTTTATTTAAATATAGCATCGTTAATCGGATTAAAGTCCGAAATGTTATTTTTTGTAAACAGTCGAATTGGGACTCGAGACCACTTCTATTAAGTCCAAAATAGCGTTTACAACTTTTTTGAGTATAAACAACGATATGTTTGGAGTTGAGTAGAATTTTTCTATTTTTCTATTTTGGGCTTTGGGTTTGGGTTTCAACCCACTAACCCAACATAATACCCTAATTCCACTCAACTCCTCTTCATTCATTCATTCCATTTTCTAATACTTTCAAGCTAAAGAAAAATGTGGGAAAGAATGGGAAATAGAAATTCCTAAACCCTAGTTTTGATTAGGAAACTCAAATTCAAGTCCAAAATCAAGGAGAAGCTTAGGTAAGCATCCTCTTCATCTTCTCCATCTCTATCTCTCTTCAATTTACAGAAATTCCTATAACCTAACTTAGGAAAAACTTCACATTTGATAATAGATTGAAGATTCTAGAGGTATATTGAAGAGGAATTGGTCTTGCCTTGTTTTAAAGCTTCTCATTCGTTGTTTTTGAGTTTTAAAGGTGATTTCTTGAACTCACATCTATGTCTATAGCTTTCATTGTTGTTAGGTATGAAATTCTAACATCTATTTCATGTTCAATTGCTTTTGATTTGAATTGATTTGGGGAATTTTCCAAATTTTGGTATTTTGGTCCAATTTTTATGAAAATCCTTCTATGGATGTTTGGACATGTATTTGGGGTGTATCGAAGAGCCTATAAAGATGGGTTGTCGCTTGGCATAAATCCCTAGTCGTCGTTGCTCGTCCGATCGCTTCCGAAACGTTTTGGCCATCTTGGCCTAGGCAAATTGTTGCCCAGACCAGGTAACCAAACTTCTGGATATCAAGTCCAGACGTCTGGTTTAGACCTAGAGGGAAAAAAATATAGAACGCAGAAAATGAAAAAATGGCAGAAACCAATTATAGACGTCTGATTTATAGGTTCAGACGTCTGGATTGGGTCTCAGACGTCTGCCTTGAAATTTCAGATGTTTGGAAGCTTTCTGGATTATTTCCAGAGAACAAATCCAGATGTTTGGATTCTAAACCAGACGTCTGGAACTGTGCATTTTGCCTACTTTGGGCTGTTTTGTGTGGATTTCCAATTTTAATCGGTTTTTATTGATCCGGATAGTTGTTATCACTTAGACTTTGATGACTTCTTTCTTTGGATTTTTGGAATATCCATTTGATGGATTTGATATCGATTTTTATGGATTTAATTCACATTCTCGTATGTGAATTTTTGGTGATTGATTGTTTCTACAATCATTTTTGTGATTTGTCACTTTAAATTACAAAGGTTTCTATACTAGTAGTGAATACTCAAACTCTTTCACAAAAACGATTTCAACGCTACTTTTAAATACAAAGCTCATTTTTAAAACCGTTTTTCCAAATCTATTAGTATATACAAACCTTTACCTCACTCATATGAGAAATCTAATTAAACGGCTTAGCAAAACAAGTGGTATGAAACGCTTGCGTTTACTTCGTCGGTTAATTCTTGGACTTGTTTGATTGAAATCTTGTGACAATTTTCGAGTGGAAATCTACAATCTGTTCGTAAATATTTAAGTTAAGCCAGTGGTTATGGGACATGAAGCTAAACTCATCTATTTACTAGCTTAGTGTAATTGACACTTCTTATTGATCAATGATGGTCATTTTATGGTTTAGACTAGCGATGTGTGATGTCTCTTTGTCTGCGTGGGGGACTGTACCCAGTTCTATTTAGCTTCGTCTCATTTTTATAGGCAAGCGACCTACGGGCTTTACGGAGTTCGGTTCATCGAGCGTACCGTTATTGCACTTCGTCGTTGTTTCGAATTATTTTAGTTTCGGGTTCATCGGGCGTACCGTTATTGCACTACGTCGTTGTTCCGAATTATTTGAGTTTTGGGTTCATCGGGCGTACCATTATTGCACTACGTCGTTGTTCCGAAATATTTGAGTTTTAGGTTCATAGGGCGTACCATTATTGCACTACGTCTGTTCCGAAATATTTGAGTTTCGGGTTCATCGGGCGTACCGTTATTGCACTACGTCGTTGTTCCAAATTATTTGAGTTTCGGGTTCATCGGGTGTACCGTTATTGCACTACGTCGTTGTTCCGAAATATTTGAGTTTCAGGTTCATCGGGCGTATCGTTATTGCACTACATCGTTGTTCCGAAATATTTGAGTTTCAGGTTCATCGGGTGTACCGTTATTGCACTACGTCGTTGTTTCAACTCATTTGAGTTTCAGGTTCCTCGGGCGTACCGTTATTGCACTACGCAGTTGCATCGGCTTTATGGTTAGAGACCATGGGATAGCATTCCGTTTGTGACACACGTGTTGGGGAGTTTTTGTGCTCCCGTTTGTGATAGGCCTTCCCCATTTTGTGATTTTTGGATTTATAGTTGATGATTTCTAGAATTTGTGTTTCACCAATTTTTTTGCGATTGGCATTGATATGTTTTTTCAATATTTGTGTTTTGGTGAATAAATTAAAGAATATGACATTCTTTTTAGTGTTTGAGAATATTTGAGATATTGAATGATTTTTTTTGTCACCTTATGTATACTTGTTACAGTATGGCATTTTTGTTATCATGCGTTTTGTCATATCTCTCATCCTATCTCATTTTATATGATATTTATAGCTAGACTGATCCGTTTATTATTTTCATCTTAAATAATACTCGGGTCAGACCGAGGTATTTCAGGTGCTTCTACTTGACTTCTTATCAGGGTCCGTCACCTGACTTTTGGCTAACTACTTTAGCTTAGTAGTTTTTGTTGTTATACATTCGAGATAGAGACTCCTTGATGTATACTTATTCTTTTGTCTAGCACTTGTATCTATTCTTTTGTGATGTAGTGGATCTAGTTTGACCACTACTTTGATGTACACTTCTATGTGTTATATTCATATCTGTTTCCGCCTTTGTGATATGAATATCTGTGACTGATTTGTGTTATGTTTATTTCTATAATTGTTTTCGAAGTCCACATAGCCACTGTGTGGTAGCTTTGAGTTTGTATTTGATATGTCGGATTTTCCCTTGAAATGAAATGTAAGTTATATTATCTGACATATCGGTACTCGCACAAAGCAATTACATAGAAGGTCGCTCCTCAACAACCTTATTCTTCGTGCTAGTCGACGGCATTACCCCATAGTGTCCTTGGCTAGTGTGAGTATAGAGGTGGGGAGTCACAGCTTGGTATCAGAGCCAAACTTTGGAACAATGTAGAATAATCTAGCAATGATCATTGTCCTAAGTCTTTCTTAAGAGTCGTGCCTTAGGATTAATTCGAGTAATTGGACCCGTTCTATCCTATTTTCTTTTGTGATGCCCTGTTTTATCAATCAAGTTTGTTTGATATTCATTCTTAGAATAACCTTTTTCCTCTTCTTTCTTTCTTAAAGAAGAGAAATGGTTAGACCTGGTCGTCCTAGCGCCGTTCAATCCAGTGCTACTCCTCAGGATGGAGTATTTATGTCTGCTCAACAACTTTTAGATCTTGTGAACAATGCCCAACCCGCCGGACCCGTTCCAGAGCCTACTCACCCTAAATCCGGGTTTGCACGCTCGTGCATAGATTATACCGCTTTGGGTGGAAGGCCATTCAAGGGTTTAGAAAACGTTATAGAAATCCAAGCTTGGCTTAGATCATGCGATCGCATCTTTTTCTGCATGAATCTTGTGGATCTACATCGAGTCCAAGTGGCTTTAGCATGCTCCAGGAGAGAGCATTAGATTGGTAAGAGCTTTTGGTTTCTGAGATTATCGAAGTGGATCTTACTTAGGAGCAATTCCGACAAAGATTCGAATTGAAGTTTGTGCCGGAGGCTGAAAAAGTAACTTTAGCCCGACGCTTTATTGACCTTGTTCAAGATGAATCTTCTATGGCAGATTATGTCGCATCTTTTGAATCTCTCTCTAAATATGGGGTCGAGTATATTAATACCCCATTGAAGAAAAATCAGAGGTTTTTCTATGGTTGAATAAGAACCTCAAAAAGCCTTTACTTCTTAAGCTAGAAGTTTCTTTCGATCAGCTTGTAGATATCGCTCTTCGACTTGAAGAGGCCGATAAAGAAAGTGATGTTGAAGTTGTAAGTGCCAAACAAAACTTCAATAATAACATGAAGAGGCCTATTAAGTTCAAAGGCCCTAATCCCAACAAGAAAGGGAAGCAAGAAACTTCGGTAGCAAAGACTCCTACCTCTAGTCTTGGACGATGCTACAATTGTGGTTCAACGGACCACTATGCAAATGAGTGTCCGAAACCCTTTTTTGTCGTTATTGCAAAAGTTCGGGAAATCTTATATCTATATGTCCCATACTCCAAAGTAGAAGAAAAGGAGAGTTGAATGTTGTGCAAGCCCCTAGTAACCCTTCTCTTGGTCAAGGTATTTCTCATTCTGTCCTTGATGGCATTATTTTGTTTTGTGATTATACTATTCGAATTCTTTTGATACGGGTGCATCTCCTTCTTTTATATCAAAAGAATTTGTTGATACTTTTTCTTTAAATATTAAGGGTTTGATGACTTCTGTAACAACCCAGAAATTTTGAACTTTTGAAATAGAATATTTACTTGATTTTAAATATTGGAAGTTATTTTAAACTTGAATTTCAGATATAACTGTGGATTTGGAGAATAAATTACTAAATTTAATTTACTGAAATTGGATAAAATATTGAACTTTGATTTTTAAGCTGATTAAAAATATTTTTTTAAAGGCTTAGAAAATTTATATTGATAATGCTGGAGATAATAAAAGCTTCAGAATTGAATTTGAAACTATTTTGTTCAGTATTGAAATTTTATCGTTTGAATCGATATTTGAAAAATAGCCTTCCGAGGCATAGTCTCGGAATTCGACGAAACCAGTTCCATTGGATCCATAATATTGTTTTATTATCGGATTTCAATTTTCGTAGCATATGGAGTTGTTGTGTGAGCGTACGATAGATAAACGCGCTGATATAGATATTGAAAAATTTAAATATAATAACGTATTGACTGGTCAAACTCATCACATCAGCCACCCTACCTCCCCGTCCACATATCACATCGCCTACCCTTTTCTTTTCAGCCGAAAAAAAGAGATAAGTACTACAGCTATTAAGAATTGCACTCTTCATTCTCCTTCCCCATTTTCTTTATCTGCTGTTCAAAATAGCAAATCGAAATCAAATAATAATGGTCACAACTAAATCGCGAAAACCAGATTTAAGAAATGCCAATATCCTTCTCCCTCCTCCCTTAAAAGGTAACAGGCGAAGCCTTCCAATTCGAGTCCATTACTTCCCTTTCTGTTTTAAGCGAAAGAATAAAAAGAGTAAGGGTCGAACTCAGGCATGATGGAATCGAAGCTAGGAGGAGGCGCTCACGCGAACCGTGTGTTGCGCGTATATACTCAGGTGGTGGCAATGTCGCGATCGATCACGGCGGCGATTTAGGGCTTGGAGGAGAGGCAGCGAACCACGTTCGAGCTGGGGCGATTCGCGTGGCCGATGTGGTTGGCGACAAGCTTAGGGTTGTTGAACGAGGTGGCTACAGGCAAGGCGGGTTGGTCTCTGTTCGAGCATGCAATATGACGGTAATCGTCAACAGGGAGGTGATGCCCAGATTTTGAGAGGTATCATTTTATTTTAATTTAGTTAAATAAATGAATGTGTTAAATAAAGTAAAATAATTACAGTAAAGAAAATTGTTATTTCGTTATTTACAGGAAAATGTATATGAGTTTCAAAGGAAAATTAATAGTTTAAAATATAAATCATTTGTTTAGAACTAAATCGATAGTTAATTATAAAATTAATTAAAATTATATAGAGTTGAAAAAGGGGAAGATTAGTTTAAACTTAATTATTAGTTGACTAAATTAAATCCCTAGTTTAAAGTTAAATTATTAGTTAAATTAAAATTATAAAATGCTGATAGATTGTTCGATTGGTTCGAATATTAATAAATTGTATAATTGCTTATACAAGGTCAAAACCGTGAAATCAAGTCGGAATGAAAATGGATTGCAAAATAAAAGCAAGGTGAGAACTTCTCACTCAATCGAAATTGTTTCGATTTAAATTTTAAATAGATAAATTTAAAATTGGTTGATTGTGTGTTTGGATTGATGGTTGTCATTTGTTGCATTGAAATAGATCCTATACGCCGCATATTAAGCGGAGGTTATTATATTAAAAACATATATCGTGATATTTCACCTTGAAGTGGAATTGGTATTATATATGTATTTGGAGTTGATTTCTCGCATTATATAGCGGATGAGACCCTATGCGCCGCATAATAGCGGATAATATTTTATAAATCCCATATACCGCGATATTCCACCTCGAAGTGGAATTGGTATTGTGCTAACATATGTGGATGCAAAAAAACAGGTTGGAGGGATCCAACTGGATTCCTCAAACATTTGAATTTGTTTTATAAATTGTGTGTTGATTATTTATAATCTCTGTGTGATTATTTTTGTGATTGAAATTGTTGAAGGCTATAGGTTAGCCGAATATATTTTTGGTATCCTTGGATACCGAAAATAAATAAAAATTGGATTTTTAAAATTCAAGTTGAAAGTTGTTGTAAAAATTTATTTTGAGAATTGGATAAATTAAAAAGGAGTTTTTGAAAGATAAAGTTTTATTTTTGAACTATATTGAATTAAAATTCCAAAATATGGGAAAAGGATTAATGAATGGATTTTGGAAAATATTATTTATAAGTTGAAGAAGTTATTTAAAATTTGGATTTTTAAATAGATTTGAAGAGATAAAGACATTTATTTTAAAAAGGATATAATTTGTAAATTCAAGGGAAATTTATTTGGGATTTGAAATAAATTTGAAAATCAATTGAAAATTGATTTAGAGTTGAAAGTGAATATTTGTGAAATCGATTTGAAAATCGTATAAAGAGTGAATATTTGGAATTGTAAATTCACAATGGAAATTATAAGGAGAAATGAATTGATTCTGGTAATTAATAAAGGATAATTAATTAAGTATTAATTATTAATTAAGAGTTAATTAGTGATCAATTAAAGGATAATTTATAAAATGTTTTTGTAATTAATTGATTATTAATTTACCACAACCAGTAAAATATATTCACAGAAATTTATCTGATTTAAATTAATCAGATAATTAAATTAATCCTACTTATGGATGTTTGGATTATATTGGATGTTGAATTGTTTGATATCTCTGATATGTGATGCTTTGTGATATATCCTGATTTGTGTTGTGATCTGTAATTTGTTTATCTGTGATATATATATCTGTGATCTGTGAATAAAAGATAAGCGTTATAATTTATACCGCTTATCAATTTTATTGTTATATTTGATCTGTGATGGTTGAATGTTGTTGCACTATTGTGTTAAACCCTTGGACTACACAATACACACACAAATGTGGATTTCATGTAGAAATCAGTTAAGTCACAGATTTTTAACAATTCTAAAGGTTGAATTTTTGAATTCAAAATAGTTTTGGAATTGGAATTGAAAGTTATTGAAAATGAGTTTCAAAAATAAGAGTTATTTTAAATAACTTAATAAAAATTGGAATTTAAATCATTTGATTTAAATTTTGAATTCAATACTTGAAATTGAATTCAATAATTTAGGAATTTTGGTTTAAAAGATTATACAAGTTATAAAAGGTGTTTATATGGGTTTTTTTTACCATTTAAAATATGGTTTTGGAAATTTAAATTTATATTCAAGTTTTATACTTGGATGGCTTTAAACTGTGTAATTGTAACCAGTTTTTCCCAAAATGAAAACTATATGTTTTCAAATAATAATAGCTTTCATAAAGTGAAAAGATTTCCAATTTGTATCGAAACATTTCAAGTTGAAATGAAATTGTGAATAGTTGGGAAAAACTATGAATTAACCTTTGTGAAGATGATTAAGCTTTATCTTAAAATCAAAGAAGATTTTAAAAGGTGTATCTTTTATATCATAAAAGACTTGAATTGTGAATAGTTTTGAAAGCTATAAGTTAAATCTTGATTTAAAGATTTAATGGGTTAATCCAATTGAAATGGGAAATGATTTGGGAATCTGTGAACGAATCTTTGTGAAATTGGGTGAACTTTGTGAAGTAAATCTTTTATATTTGTTTAAACCATTTAAAGGAAAGGATTTGGGTAATAAGTTGTGACTTAATTGAAATCCCTATATCCATATGTTTTAAATATTGTGCTCACTATTCGGTTTAGCTGGGAAAGGACCTTTGTGTCATATAACCCATTCCTGAATAAGTGATATGACGATATGGATAACATTTGAAGACCGGTGGTGAAGACCGGGTATTTGTAAAAACGGTAGGATGACCTATCGATTGTCTCTGCACCGTTAGCTATGGTATAGAGATTTCCTTTGTGATGGGAAGTTCGACCGGGACTGTGAATACCCGAATTGCAAGGGCTTCTTTGGAAGTGCCTTCGGTTCTGTTCGAACCCAGAACAGAGTTGTATGGTTGTATGTATGACACAACATTTTGATATATAAATATGATTTCTTTCAAATACATTTCTGTTGGTGGCGGAGAATTTATTCTCTTAGCTTAACACCCTTCTCTGAGACGTACGAGCTCAGAGGTTATGTAGTTGAAGGTTATCAGTGATATACTCCCAATTTGGTAATGTGGCATGCTGAGTGTTGTTGTGTAATGATTATTTATTGATCATATGTGATCAAAGCGTGGCTTTGTGAAAAAGCGTAGCTTTGTGGACGAGACCTCTTCGGACCTCACAACTCGGAAATGGTCGAAACAGGAATGATGTGGCAAGGTTACGAGGGTCGCTCCCTTTAGGGTATGTCATTTCCTTCTGGAAAAGGGTGGTATCAGGTATGGAGCCCTGGTATTTAACCTATGTGGTTACTCCAATCTCATTTACCGTGTGATTGTTGTTTTGTTGAGGCGCCTCAGATAAAGGTCCCAAAGGACCGGGGGTGGCATATTCGTGTAGTAGTTACCTAGTGTAAGAGGTAACCCGGCCTTGTGTTGGTAGAGAGTAGGTTGACTCTCGGGACGTCCCGCCAGAGGCGTACCCATGGACAGTAGGAAGTTCCTTAGCCTGACCATTCGTTGGAAATCCAATTCTCAATACGAACCTTGTACGGTTTTAGTTGTAGAACCTGCTATTTAACATAGCAGCTATAGTAGGCATAGTATAATGGTACCTATGCTGGCTAAGATTAATATTATACTTTCGAAATGTTTTCTGCACTATGCACTAATAATAATATCAAATCAAATGATTTTGCATAGTAAGCATGTTTGACTATCATAAGGAGAAATCTCCTTCAATTCTGCGTTTGCATTGTGTGTGTGGCGGGAGGCCTTATGGTAGTTTCATTTTCAAAAAAGAATTGCAGATGTCTTTTACTTCCTTTGTTGTTATTTTAAAGATAATAACTGTTTTAAGTTCTCACACCAGTCCCATGACTGACCTGGAGTTTATTGTTCCTTTCCTAAACTCTGGGTGCCCATAATTTTCCACACGGGCAGCCTAGAGTCAGGTTATCAGGTCATTCTGGATTTCAGGAGGCTTTGGAGCTCAAGTGGCGAGCTGGATGGTGAGACGTATCACTTGTATATGATATTATTTATTCCGCTGTGTATTCTGTATGAGGACAATTTTATATAACTGTCCAGTGTTGTATTGTTGTTGTAAACTCTGATGATGATGTAATGTATAAACTGATATAGTTCTTTGATTTAAAGATTATTCATTTATCTATTGTATGTTGTTCCACTGCGATATGTGAGATTCTGATATGTTTCTGTTGTTTCTTCTTTCTTTCTTTCTGTCTTCTTCTACCTCTTCTTTTTAACCATAACAATTCGATTTTCCGGCATTCGATTGCTCGGCAGTTGATACAGTGGACGTATTAATGTCGATTTTCGGAAGTCGAAAATCCCGAAACATTACATGTGGTATCAGAGCATATGGTTAAGTGACAACCCTGGCTCTGTTGGGTGTTACTCATTAGAGATAGAGTCAGTAGTACTCTAGAATGAGTTGAGTGTAATAATAGATATGAGCGCGTATTTGTTAGTGAATATGAAATTGTTTTGTATTGTGTTGACTTATCGGTTGATTGTTTGTAGATTTTGGTCGGTGCAGTCTAGCTAACTGTATCGATAGGGGTTTCTAAACTCTTAAACAAGATGAACCGACACAGTATCATTTTAAATTGGGTAAATGAAATAGTTTTACCTTGATTATATTTTGTATATAAAGGAAATAATTCTTTCAGAATTATTAAAGTGTATATAAAATTGAATTGTTTGGTTGTTGAAAATGTAAGAATATATATAAGTCAATAAAAGTTGTTTGAATAATCTAAATAAAAACAACAATTGTAAATGTGATGACCCAACTTTCTACTACCAGAATGTCGCATCATCGATAAGAAAGAAAGGGGTGAGAAATAGAAAAGATAGAGAAGAAAGAACAAAACAACATCAGAATCTCAACGGCGGAACGAATGAAATATAATATATCACATAAGAGATTACATAGTATCATATATATCAGAGTTACACAGATAATACAACACATACTAGACAGTTATAAACACCTGTCTAGTTAATACAACTCGATACAACTCAATACAACACAGCGGAAATACACATAAACACTAACACAACGGAATCAATATATATCTATACGCCGAAGCCTCCTGCTTCAATGATCCTTCGGAATTCGACAAAGCTAACCTGATTCTCTTGGCTACTCGTAAAAATTTGAGTACCTGAGAGTTTAAGAAAAACAGAAATAAACTCCGGGTCAGACATGGGTCTGGTATGAGTAAACGGTTAAAGCTGTTTAACTTTTAAAAACCTTTGAAACAAAGGTATCACGTAAGACTCCCCACACATAAACATGGGTAAGTTTTTACCTTACACTAACCAAACATTTGATAGGAAATCCAGTTATATTATAATAGTGTCTAGGGTTTTCAAGTAAAATACAGAAATAGCTGGAATGCTTACATCTCACGTTCCAACATAGTTGGGCACAACTAATACGTACGTCACTTATTGGAGATTGGATTCCATACAATGGCAGGGCTACTGGGGTACCGCCCGTCACAGTACTTGGCCTAGATCAGCGTACCGAGAACCCACCCTAAGTTCCCTGCAACACAAAGCCGGAACCATCCCTTACTGTACAGTCCCAAACGAAACAACCTCACGGTTGTCATGACCAACCGCACACTAAGCCAAAATAAATAAGGGACATCTAGACAGGGGTATATCTCGCTCTCAAGTGGGTTCTACCCACGAAGCCTTGCTGCACCTCCCCTGTTTTAGCCATTCCCGGTTGATGAGGCTTGAGGCTACGATTACCTTAAGAGAACACATCTCTTAGAATGCTCATCGTCCACCTGACGATGTTCTGAAAGCATTCAATCCATACAAGTTCGTTCCGGGTTCGAACAAAACCGAAGGCATTATCTCGTTACACTCATTTTGGAATCATCATTAGAGTCAACAACAATAACCCTTGCACTCTGAATCTTCATCTTCACTTGAGATTCACGACCTATCGTTAATTTGGATCGATGTGGTTTTTGGATATCCAAATCTGGAAACCCGATCCCGGTCTCATCGAAATCCAAATCGCCATCTTTTAGATCCAAGTTGTTTAAAGTTAAAATAATTCAATTTCAATTATCTATATACACACAGATAGATACATCACAATATAACAATGGATAATCACATCATCTTCATAAACAGATAATCCATATTATCAACTCATCAGATAATCAATATTATCATACTAACAACAAGCATCTATATCACCAAGATATTACTCATCTCATAGCTGAGATCACAATCAATCAAGGAAATCAATATCATCCATCATAAACAATGATTAATAATCACACCATTTATAATTAATTTAAAATGAATTAAATTAATTACAAATCTCTAATTAATTTAAAGTAAATTAAATTAATTACTTCATCAATATTAATCTTGCTTACATAACCATTAATTAATTACAAGTCAATTAATTAATCATTTTCTACTTTCATCTTAATTAATCATCCTTGATTAATTATCTTTTAATTACATTTAAGTAATTATCCTTTAATTATTTTTCATAACTTAATACCTTATACCTAATATAGAAAGTAATCCTTAAATTACTAAAATTAATTACATTACTTCTTAATTAATTTCATAAATGAATTCCTTCATTTATTAATTATTTCCAAATAAATCCATTTTTAATTACATCATTAATTACAATATTTAATGATCTCTAATTACATTTATTTCATTTAGTAATTTATCTTCAATTAAACCAAATTGTTAATCACTTTGATTAACTCCATATAGTAATTAACAACCCTTAATTACTTCAATAAATAATTTAATTACTCCATAATTAATTATTCTCTAATTAATCACTTGATTAATTTATACAAAGTAATTATACTCAAATTACTTTCATTATTAAATCATCCACAATTCATTACTTCCTTAAGTAATTTTACTCATCACATCATCAAATGGTTATTTAAATTAATTAAACTAAATTAATTAACTTAAACAAATTAATATTAAACTTAATTAATTACAATGAGAAATAAATTTCTTAATTACTTCCGTAAGTAATTATGCTTAAATAATTCACAACTGATTAATAAATCTAATTAATTATCAAATTAATCATAATCATTTATTATTTAATCATCCTAGTTAATAACCTTCATTAATTATTAATATTTCTTAAATTACTTTTCTAAAGTAATGAAATTAAGATTTATTATTAATTACATCTTATCTTTAATAACTCATAAATAAATCCTTAATTATTTTATTTTTTTACAAGCTAAAGAATTATTCATTTTGCACTAGAAGTCAAAAGAAATTTAAAACCCAATTTTATTTAATTTCAAATCAATTTACAAATTTATTTTATCATTTAAATTATTTAAAACAATTCAAATTTGAAAACTTTATTATTGTTTTCACTAACCTTCAATTTCAACTGATTTATATTTATCTCAATTTCAAACTCAGTTTAAAACTATTTTAAATTTCCAGATTTTAATTCAAACCAACCTTGAATTCATAATTAAAATTTTATTTTAAACTTTGATTGAAATTCAAATTTTCTTTTAAAACTATAAGATTCCAAAATTCCATTTGAATTTAGCCTCACACTAGTTTAACTTTTGGTGACAACAAGCTTATAATTTAAATTTAATTAAATTTGGTTTAAATTTAAAAGCTACAAGCAGTTATAACACAAACCTGTAACAACCCAAATCAACCCGAGATTTGAAGCTTATTGCTTCGAGTCGCACCCTCCCCTGTTTCGAGCAACAACTCGAACGACCCGAGCGAAATCCCAAACAAACCCAAATGCATCAGTGTTCACCATCAACACCGTGCACGTGCACGGAGCGACGACGCTTCTCTGGCGATCGATGAAGCCTCCACCAAGTCGCAATTCACCCATAGATTCGAAATCCAAACTCGAGTTACCACAAAACTTCCTGAATCAAAATTTAGCAGTTTATTCGAAAACTGCTTCGACCCATCCAATCGTAATCACCTCGCCGTCGCTTCTCAGGTCACCAGAGAATCTCAAACTCCGTCACCGCCATGTCAACACCCTATGCTAACCTTCCCCAGAGCCACGCGAAGCTCGCTCAACTATTGACGACGAAATCACGTTTCTTCCAACTCAGTGCCAACTTCCAAATTTAAACCCTATTCTCGATTCAACCCAAAAATTCTTGCATTCGAAAATCTTTCTGGTATTTTTCCTAAGTTCGTGGATCATCCATCTAACTTCTACACAAATTTTAACATCAACAATTCATTAAATCGATAGAATTTTGTAAAAAGGTGATTTTTGTCCAACTGTAAAATGTTCCTTCATTTCTAAACCAAAAATTTTCATTCGTGCTTTAAAAATCTTATCTTTGTGTGTTCATTTCAGATATATATTTAAATCAACAAATTACAAGATTTGATTTTTAACTAAACTCAAACTCCTCTATGATTTCTTAGTTTCCAGACAATGTTTCTATCTATAATTATTGCAACTATTTTTAAAGCTTAGTTTAGATTAAAACAACCAACTTTGTTTTAAATACTTAAGCAAAAATGAAATTGGAGTGTGAAGTATTTTTGAAATTAGATCAAAGTTTAAATCCCTGGAACATTAAAACAGAGATGGTCACAAGCATTATCTAACATACTCACTAGTTTCAGTGTCTTAAAACCCATCATACAAACACATTTCCATACATACTACACGAGTTACTTTAATCATGGGTCGTAGGCATCAAAACTAAAGGTATCTCATGTTTTACAGTTTAAAGCAGAGGCTTGAACTAAAAATCTGAGATGTTTAAAGCTACAGATATGCACACTTACATAAATTCACAAGCATTGCACATACACATACATATAACATACATTAACACAGAGACTTCCAGATTATTTAAGTTTAGTTTTAAAAAGTTTACTCACCAGGCTTAAAATCAGAAAGCTTGATTTTTGTTTGAAAAGAGTAAAGCTTGAAACTGGCATTTGAAACTTTCATATATTTTTGTTGTTGATTCCAGAAAACTTTGAAATGGCTTTGAACTTGAACCTGAATGCTGGAAATCTTAAAAGCTCAGATCTTTACATTGCTTAGTTGATTAAGTGAAGATTTGATAAAATTGTTGTTTTGGTTGAAACTTTGCCTTGTTTTAAAACTTTTAGAAACTGGATTTGAAAGCTTTTGTATATGAAATAAAATGAGGCAAGGTTGATAAATAAAACAAGTGAAAAGAACTGTTTATTGACTGTAACGTCCCGACTTTCCAGCCCCGGAAAATCGAACCATTAGTGTTAAAAGAAGAAGAGGTAGAAGAAGAAAAATAGAAAACAACATCAGAATCTAACCATCGCAGCGGAATAAAATATAATATATATCAACAGATCTTTACACAAATCAAAAACTATATCTGTTTATATAATACATCATCAGAATACATCATCAGAGTACATCAACATCCATAACATACAACTGAATACACAGCGGAAAATAATAACAAGTACGGGAGTACGTATCGTCATCCAGCTCGTCTCCTGAGCTCCACGGCATCATATCCTGAACCTGTTTATCTCGGTCTGACCCGAGCATCATATAAAACAATACCCGAGTCAGTCTGGAATACCAGCGTGAGAAAATCACACTCAATTGATTATTAAAGTTTCAAAAATCCTTTTTGAAAGTAAAAGCATCTCGTAAGACCACGCCACAAATAAACATGTCGGGTTTTTACCTTACGATAGCTAAAACACTTTTTATAAAAATCCTCTGATATTATAATAGTGTCTATTCACAAATACTTATTAAAATAGCTGAAATTGTTACATGATTAAATTCCAGCATACTAGGTATACAAACAAATACCGTACAAGGCACGTAGGGAGAATGGATTTCCAACGAATGACTAGGCACTGGGGTACCACCTGTCACAGTACGTGGCCTAGATCACAGTACCGAGGAGTATGCCCGCTCCCCTGCAACACAAAGCCGGAATCATCCCTTACTGGATAATTCCAAATAAAATCACCCCACGGTTGGGATCAGCAACCGCAACACTAAGCCGAAAAAAAAGGGACATCTAGACAGGGATGACCTTACTCTCAAGTGGGGGCTACCCACGAAGCCTTGCTGCATAACCCCTGATTTTCAGTCATTCCCGGTTGATGAGGCTTGAGGCTAAACGATACCTTTTCAGAACATATCCCTTAGAATGCCCATCGTCCACCTGACGATGTCACGAAAGCATTCGTCCATACAAGTCCGTCCCGGGTCCGAACGGAACCGAAGGCACTTTCCTACTACATCCATTTTGGAAATATCCTTAGGATTAGTAGCGACTAGCCCTTGCACTTCACTGCTCCATCTTCGACTCCGAAATCGTTACACGAAACGTACAAACCGGATCGAAGTTGTATTCGAGTCTCCAGACCTAGAATCCCGGTATACGGAAACTCGATCCCGGTCTCTTCGAAACGATCAACGCATTTGGCCAATATTGATAGTCGGTTATTTAACTATCAATTAACATCCACAAACAACCATCACACAATAAATAATTTCCACATTATTTATTTGCCTCAAATATCTTTCCAAGATATATTTCCAAATTTCAAAGCTCATTTGAAAACAATTTCAAACAGTTTCCGCTTACGGAATACATTTCCCAAATAATTATTTCCACTGAATCACCAAGTACAAAATACTTTTAATTTTAAATAATTTAAAAACACTTATTATAAATATACTTTATAACTTTGAAATTTAAAATCACTTTAATACTTTATCAAAATATATACTTTAAGGATATTTAAAAACAAAACCACTTTTCAAATATAAACTAAATTTCTCTTTTAAAACATAATACCAAATCACTTTTATATAATTACTACAATAATAGATTTTTGAAAATACTTACTTTAAAAAGTTAACATTTAAAAATAATCAATTTTCTAAAACATGCTTTTTAAAACATATTAAAACTTTTAACTTATATTTAAAACTACCTTGAAAACGTACTTGGCTATCCAGAGAAATACACTTCTCATTTCCATCCTTTAAAAATAAATCAACATTTATTTTAAACCAATTCATATCCCTTTATAAATTCCCACCTTGAATTTATATTTTCTAATATCCACTGATATTTTATTTTACATTATAAACCCAGTTTATAAATTCCAAAATCTCATTTCTCTTCTAAAATTCCAATTTTAAACAACTAAATCAATTTCCAATTGATTTCCCAATTTACTCTACTTACTTTAAAATAAATTTCCTTTGCTACTTCATTTATTCCAAAATACATTAACCTTTAGATTTTTATTCCTTATTACGAGTTAAACCCCTTTTTACCAATATCGATTACAGATTTCCAAATCTCCTTATTTATTCTTTAATTAACTTTAATCCTTAATTTCAAAAATAACTTCTTTTTATTCTTCAAATAATATCACTTAAGTATAAAATTTATTATCCCTTGTGAATTCAAAATCCCCTTTTTCATATTTGTTAAAATTCCAAATCACCTTATTTTTATTTCAATTCGTTATAAATTTTATCCCAATTCCTCGAATTATTTTACTTAAACTTTTATTCCTTTATTTCTTTTCAAAAATTCAATTCCATAGATTTTATAATTTATTATACTGGACAATCCAAATCAACCACATCATCCAATATAAAATCATCACATGATATCAAATATTCAGAACACAGAATATTAAATAATCTAATAATTTTGAGGAATCCAGTTGGATCCCTCCAACCTGTTTCCCTGCATCCACAGACGTTAGCACAATATAAAATACCAATTCCACTTCAAGGTGGAATATCGCGGTATATGGGATTTATATAAAATCATCCGCTATTATGCGGCGCATAGGGTCTCATCCGCTATACAATGCGGGAATATCAACAATTCCAATATATACATATGCCAATATGTATATATTGCTATATACTACTATATATAATATAGCACATCCAAATCAATTCACCCATTCAATCAATTATTTCAATTTAACCATTTAAATTTAAATTCAACTGAGTGAGATTAACTCACCTTTGCTTTTATTTGTACTCCACTTCAATATTGCCTTGGTTTTCCCAATTTTTGACCTTGAATAAATATCATATGATTGTATTAATATTTGAACAAATCGAACAATCAATTTCCGTTTTACAATTTAATTTAACTAAAAATTTACTTTAAATTAATTTATAGATTCTCCAACATCTTTAATATTCTTATATATTTCCAAATCATATATATATATATTTCTGTATACCTACATATGTATATACATTATATAAATCCATAATTTATAAATTCCTATACTTATCATTCTCAAACAACTAATTGCCATTTTATTATTTAATTGTCTAATAATTTTATTTTAACTAAAAATTTTCTTTCTTAAAAATCTTTTAGTAAATAAAGTAAATGAGTTAATTGAACAAATAAATCAGCAAATCCATTATTTCTAACCTATATACACATATATACAGAAGTAGTTTCTCTTTACTATAATATATTATTTTACTTTATTTTATTTTATTTTTAAATTAAGCAACTTTTAAAATGTTATAAAATTGAATTACCCTAAGATATGTCTTTCTCAATCTGTATGTATATATACCTTCTAAATTTGAATTAACAGAAATTATATCTCACAGCATAATCCCTTCACTGCCTCGATAGAGCACAACCCAGCACCTGCCATCACGTGAATCGAAGCCAAGTTCTACATCGTCGCGAAGCTACAGACCACGCGACTCCCATCTCGCGAACGCCTCCCCTTCGCTTACCATCAGGCTCCATCAAACAGGAACCCCGCGATGCCAGACCCACGAAATCGCACTGTCGCCCATAACCTCGAACCACCAAAATCACCACAAAACCCAATACCATCGATCCACCCAAATCCCCTCGCGTACAGTGAAGCCGCGCTCCATCGCGACACTCCCCTAACAACCACGACAATAAACCTTAGCCGAATACTGTCGCTGGACTACCAGTCGAACCCTAGAACAAGTGCAGCATCCCCTTCGAACCCACTGCGCCTAGCTCCCCTAATCGCGATTTCAAATCGCGCCTCAAAAGGGCGAAACACACTTCCTTTTCGAACGAACGAGAAACCACCATCACTCGCCTCTCTCCCCTTTCGTGAATTTCGAATTAGATTTGAGGGAAGGAGGGGAAATCGACCACGAATTTGTTTGAACGGAAGAAAAGGAACGAAATTTGAAATCTGGTTTCCGAGTTGATTTTCGTTCGTTACCCCTATTTATTTTTATTTCGAACGAGGGAAATTTTATTTCGATCTGTAGAAAGGAAGCGGCCATTATCTTTGGAACGAAATAGCATTTGGATCTCGGCTATGAAGTAATAAACGAAGGCAGGAGGAAGCTTCTGAAGGAAGATTGCGTAATGTTATAAAAAGAAGAAACATCGATATGAAAGGAAGTCGGCTGTAGGTCTACGATGCGAAGGAAGATATTTTAAATGCTGATGAGAGAAAAATTTGACCAGACGAATTATTGTATTTAAATCCTAAATCAGTTATTACCAATTTAATTTCCAACGCGTTTTATAACGTACGCTCACACAACACTTCTGATCACTACGAAATTTGAAATCCAATAATAATTCAATATTACGGACCCAATGGAACTGGTTTCGTCGAAATCCGAGACTGTGCCTTGGAAGGCTATTTTTAAATTCAATTCAAATGATATAAAATTTCAAAACATAACAAACCATTTTTAAAGCTGATTCCAACACTTCTATCCATTTTAGTATTATCTATATAAATTTTATAAGTCTTCAAATTATTTTTAACAGGCTTAAAGCTCCAGATTCAATAATTTACCAATTTCAATAATTTAAATTCAACAATTACTTGTCTAATCAATAATGATATTTGAAATTAAAGTTAATAATCTTTTGAATATTTAAAATTAATTAAATATTCCTATTTCAAATGCTCAAAAATACCGGGTCGTCACATTCCTTCCCCCTTAAAAGAATTTCGTCCCCGAAATTACCAGTTAGGAAGAATGATTCAATCCCCGTTAACTATTTCCCAAATTCAAACAGTTTTAACAAGACCCGAACAATCTTTTGTCAATGATACACTAATCATCTTTTAACTTCCCAAACTTATTCATAAGTTCAACCCATACCACCTACTTATCCATTCAAATTTAAATATGAATTCAAATTTTGAATTATCAAAATTTTTCAAAATTTTTCTAACTCCTTAAATTTCCGAAAAATTTCGCCAGCGTCTCCTTTGCGCGGCTAGCTCGGTACTACTACAAAATGGCTCTACGGCCTCCCAATCTCAAAAAGAAAACAAAAAGCCAAGTGGCTGGATCAAAAACCCAATCAAATTTCATATAGAAATTCAAATACATACCTTTTTGTCGGGCCATTAAATTTTATCTTCTAAAATCAAAATCCCAATTTATCCATTGCTTTTATACACCTGTATATCCTACTAAGCAATAATATTCAATCACAATTCCAAAGTCATTTTATACTTTCCTTTACAAATTTCCAATATTTGCTTTACTTAAGCCCGTACGATGCACATATATCATTCGTACGCAAAATCACATTCGATCGCTCAATCGATCACACAATTTCACTTCCGAACTAGTATCGTCCACCCGACTTCCTAGTGCGGACTCAGATCTGGTTTCTTGATCAGAAACCGTCATTCTCCTTGCATAGTCACAAACTATGATAGAGAATTTCCAGAATCAATCAACAATCCATATCCAGGTTCGCCATCGAAAATCGAGTGAAAAATCCTAATTCGGATCGATAAAACTATCTCGAAATTCTGTGTTCGAATCCGGATCAAATAGCTATGCGAATAAATAATATACGTACACCTTACGTAATTAGCCCAATTGAATTATCCATTTTATCAATTTCCTTTTTATTCACATTCATTTTGATTGTTATCCACTTATTCACAACTGTCCCATTTCACAACTTCCAATTTAACCCTTCATGCAATTATCCACTTAGAATAATTTCCTCGATACCCACTTCACTTAAGAATTTAATTTTTCCAATCCTTAAGTTTAATATAAATATTTATACACTTCTTACATAAATTTTCACTTTACTATCAAAGTTTATTTTCATTACTATTCATTCTGCCCAAGCAACTTCATTTGAATTCAAATTGGCTTCCATTTGACTATTGAATTAGTTCCACTTACTAATTAATTTAAATCTCAATTAAAAGTTTATTTGCAAGCTTACTTTCCTTAGTTCTTTCGATTTCACTTACTTTACATTCATATTTAAACTAGATTCAACTATTCGGTTACAATTCCATTTGCTTAGCAAATTTAGATTATTTATCGTTAATGAAAATTTCCGAAAATTCCAAAAATTTTCTAACTCCCAAAATTTACGGAAAATTTTGGCAGAGTCTCCCTTGTACGGAGGGACTTCTGCGATATCGCAGGATGCACAAAAACATATATACATCGGCCTCAGGCCGGAAAACAAAGAAAAAAACAGTTCATATCTCCTATTTAGAATTCTTGCATAGACGTACCTTTATTTTAGCATTTTTAAGCAAGCGGCTATTTATTTAAGCAATTAACACAGTCAAAATCAGCCAAACGGCTTCCCTGAACCTGTACTAACTCAATTTAAACAGTTAAGTGACAATATACAAAATTTATAGCATTTCAATTCATTTCAATAGCTAAATCATGGGTTTTACAAGTCATACTTGCCAAATAACACTTAAAAGTAATTTATAAAGTTTCAACCACCAATTTAATTATTTCACTTGCTTCCAACCAATTTTAGTGTCATTTCGTTCAATTCCGTTGGTTCACAATTCAATTCCTTATATCCCATTCATTTGAATCCAAACGAACTTATATTTATTACAATTGATTCAAAAACCAATTATATTTACTTCCATTAATTCATAGAATTTTATTTAATTCCGTTTCCTTTCAATTTATTCATATCCATTTTACTTTTAACTTAGGTTAATTTATTCTATTTGCCCATAGAATATTTATTCACTCCCATTAACATCGAACGATCAATTTATGCAATTCGACGACATTCATCCAAACAAATATTTTCTTTAGCCCCATGACTACTTTTAAAAGCAATTCCAACTCAATTTATATTTTGTTCGATTTCATTTTAATTGATTCCATTCAATTTATTTTACATTCCATAATCATATTCAATTTATTTAAATTCATTTATTAATCTTGGAACATTCCATAATATTTACATCGAATATTCATTTCATCATTCATTTACAAGCAAAATACTTGTCACATCAAATTTATATCTGACTTGCATTTAACCGATTCAGGTTCATCTCCATATTTCATTTACCAATTTATTATCTATTTATATTTCAATACTTGGTTTTTAATTCCAAATATCACTTCATTTAATTTCCTTGAGTTAAATTTATTTTATAATTCAAGTTTGAATTATTCGTTTATTTTCCAATTCATCCAAAATATTTATTTTGGGGTTTCCATCCCACTTTCAGTTTTATAGGTCACCACTTATGATTTTACACGTTTCCATGGATTTTTAATTCTTTCACAAGTTATTCTAATTTATTTATTCCAATCCAATTCCTTTAATAACTCAACTGGATTTTTATTTCCTTCCAATTCAACTTAACTCAGATTTATTTAATTCAATTCGATTCAATTTTATTCAAATACAACTGGATATTATTCTCAACCTATTCAATTAATTTCAATCCAGTCAAATCTTTATTTCTCAATCCAAGTTAAGTTCATTTTTAACTTTTCACTTTACAGGTTAATGCTAACATTCAAATCTTATATTCCCTTCCTGTTTGAAAATCATTTCAAGATATAAGCTTACAACTTATTTCATCAGGATTTCCCTTTTTAAACACCCAGCTTTTAGTTTCAAATCATTTTGGAAACTCCAACATCTCCAAATCACACTTCTCAGATTTTTAAACCAATCCTGGCTTTAATTCAAACAAATTTCCTTTGAAAATTTCAAAAACAAAGCAAATTTTTCTAAGTAAATCAATTTGGCAGCAATCCGTCACTCAGAAGTTCGAAAATGAATCCTGAAGATGCGGCCGTCATCCTCCGAATTATTTTCCAGCGACTGTAGTGAATTTATTGCTATTTTTTTTTCCAAAATTTTATTCGAAACAATTTCCTTTCCAGAAATATTTTTTCCAAATAATAATGCTAGTGTTTATCTTCAAAACTCTTTGAAAACACTTCCAAAATATCCTGGGTTTACATTTTCCAATTTGATTAAATCAAATTTTTAGCTATAATTCATTTGTATAATTTATACTCATGCAAATTCCCATTGATTATGCAAATCATTTTAAATTTTATAATCTTATCATATTTTTCTCTCAATTTTATTTGTTAGATTTTTTTCATCCAACATCCAAATATATAATAATTTTAAAGAAATATTTCTTTTATATCAAAATATATTTTTGGGTAAAATTATTTCATCTACCCATTTCAAAACAATATTGTGTCGAATTGTTCTATTCGAGTGTTTAGAAACCCCTTCGATACAGTTGCGCAGACTGTGCCGACGAAGGTTCATATGCCACTCAATAAATCAACCAACACAATATAAAACCATTTTATATTCACTAACAAATACGCGCTCATATCTATTAATACTCTCAAAATTCCGACCAGAGCCAAGGTTATCGCCAACCTAAGCTCTGATACCACTGTAACGTCCCGACTTTCCAGCCCCGGAAAATCGAACCATTAGTGTTAAAAGAAGAAGAGGTAGAAGAAGAAAAATAGAAAACAACATCAGAATCTAACCATCGCAGCGGAATAAAATATAATATATATCAACAGATCTTTACACAAATCAAAAACTATATCTGTTTATATAATACATCATCAGAATACATCATCAGAGTACATCAACATCCATAACATACAACTGAATACACAGCGGAAAATAATAACAAGTACGGGAGTACGTATCGTCATCCAGCTCGTCTCCTGAGCTCCACGGCATCATATCCTGAACCTGTTTATCTCGGTCTGACCCGAGCATCATATAAAACAATACCCGAGTCAGTCTGGAATACCAGCGTGAGAAAATCACACTCAATTGATTATTAAAGTTTCAAAAATCCTTTTTGAAAGTAAAAGCATCTCGTAAGACCACGCCACAAATAAACATGTCGGGTTTTTACCTTACGATAGCTAAAACACTTTTTATAAAAATCCTCTGATATTATAATAGTGTCTATTCACAAATACTTATTAAAATAGCTGAAATTGTTACATGATTAAATTCCAGCATACTAGGTATACAAACAAATACCGTACAAGGCACGTAGGGAGAATGGATTTCCAACGAATGACTAGGCACTGGGGTACCACCTGTCACAGTACGTGGCCTAGATCACAGTACCGAGGAGTACGCCCGCTCCCCTGCAACACAAAGCCGGAATCATCCCTTACTGGATAATTCCAAATAAAATCACCCCACGGTTGGGATCAGCAACCGCAACACTAAGCCGAAAAAAAAGGGACATCTAGACAGGGATGACCTTACTCTTAAGTGGGGGCTACCCACGAAGCCTTGCTGCATAACCCCTGATTTTCAGTCATTCCCGGTTGATGAGGCTTGAGGCTAAACGATACCTTTTCAGAACATATCCCTTAGAATGCCCATCGTCCACCTGACGATGTCACGAAAGCATTCGTCCATACAAGTCCGTCCCGGGTCCGAACGGAACCGAAGGCACTATTCCTACTACATCCATTTTGGAAATATCCTTAGGATTAGTAGCGACTAGCCCTTGCACTTCACTGCTCCATCTTCGACTCCGAAATCGTTACACGAAACGTACAAACCGGATCGAAGTGGTATTCGAGTCTCCAGACCTAGAATCCCGGTATACGGAAACTCGATCCCGGTCTCTTCGAAACGATCAACGCATTTGGCCAATATTGATAGTCGGTTATTTAACTATCAATTAACATCCACAAACAACCATCACACAATAAATAATTTCCACATTATTTATTTGCCTCAAATATCTTTCCAAGATATATTTCCAAATTTCAAAGCTCATTTGAAAACAATTTCAAACAGTTTCCGCTTACGGAATACATTTCCCAAATAATTATTTCCACTGAATCACCAAGTACAAAATACTTTTAATTTTAAATAATTTAAAAACACTTATTATAAATATACTTTATAACTTTGAAATTTAAAATCACTTTAATACTTTATCAAAATATATACTTTAAGGATATTTAAAAACAAAACCACTTTTCAAATATAAACTAAATTTCTCTTTTAAAACATAATACCAAATCACTTTTATATAATTACTACAATAATAGATTTTTGAAAATACTTACTTTAAAAAGTTAACATTTAAAAATAATCAATTTTCTAAAACATGCTTTTTAAAACATATTAAAACTTTTAACTTATATTTAAAACTACCTTGAAAACGTACTTGGCTATCCAGAGAAATACACTTCTCATTTCCATCCTTTAAAAATAAATCAACATTTATTTTAAACCAATTCATATCCCTTTATAAATTCCCACCTTGAATTTATATTTTCTAATATCCACTGATATTTTATTTTACTTTATAAACCCAGTTTATAAATTCCAAAATCTCATTTCTCTTCTAAAATTCCAATTTTAAACAACTAAATCAATTTCCAATTGATTTCCCAATTTACTCTACTTACTTTGAAATAAATTTCCTTTGCTACTTCATTTATTCCAAAATACATTAACCTTTAGATTTTTATTCCTTATTACGAGTTAAACCCCTTTTTACCAATATCGATTACAGATTTCCAAATCTCCTTATTTATTCTTTAATTAACTTTAATCCTTAATTTCAAAAATAACTTCTTTTTATTCTTCAAATAATATCACTTAAGTATAAAATTTATTATCCCTTGTGAATTCAAAATCCCCTTTTTCATATTTGTTAAAATTCCAAATCACCTTATTTTTATTTCAATTCGTTATAAATTTTATCCCAATTCCTCGAATTATTTTACTTAAACTTTTATTCCTTTATTTCTTTTCAAAAATTCAATTCCATAGATTTTATAATTTATTATACTGGACAATCCAAATCAACCACATCATCCAATATAAAATCATCACATGATATCAAATATTCAGAACACAGAATATTAAATAATCTAATAATTTTGAGGAATCCAGTTGGATCCCTCCAACCTGTTTCCCTGCATCCACAGACGTTAGCACAATATAAAATACCAATTCCACTTCAAGGTGGAATATCGCGGTATATGGGATTTATATAAAATCATCCGCTATTATGCGGCGCATAGGGTCTCATCCGCTATACAATGCGGGAATATCAACAATTCCAATATATACATATGCCAATATGTATATATTGCTATATACTACTATATATAATATAGCACATCCAAATCAATTCACCCATTCAATCAATTATTTCAATTTAACCATTTAAATTTAAATTCAACTGAGTGAGATTAACTCACCTTTGCTTTTATTTGTACTCCACTTCAATATTGCCTTGGTTTTCCCAATTTTTGACCTTGAATAAATATCATATGATTGTATTAATATTTGAACAAATCGAACAATCAATTTCCGTTTTACAATTTAATTTAACTAAAAATTTACTTTAAATTAATTTATAGATTCTCCAACATCTTTAATATTCTTATATATTTCCAAATCATATATATATATATATTTCTGTATACCTACATATGTATATACATTATATAAATCCATAATTTATAAATTCCTATACTTATCATTCTCAAACAACTAATTGCCATTTTATTATTTAATTGTCTAATAATTTTATTTTAACTAAAAATTTTCTTTCTTAAAAATCTTTTAGTAAATAAAGTAAATGAGTTAATTGAACAAATAAATAAGCAAATCCATTATTTCTAACCTATATACACATATATACAGAAGTAGTTTCTCTTTACTATAATATATTATTTTACTTTATTTTATTTTATTTTTAAATTAAGCAACTTTTAAAATGTTATAAAATTGAATTACCCTAAGATATGTCTTTCTCAATCTGTATGTATATATACCTTCTAAATTTGAATTAATAGAAATTATATCTCACAGCATAATCCCTTCACTGCCTCGATAGAGCACAACCCAGCACCTGCCATCACGTGAATCGAAGCCAAGTTCTACATCGTCGCGAAGCTATAGACCACGCGACTCCCATCTCGCGAACGCCTCCCCTTCGCTTACCATCAGGCTCCATCAAACAGGAACCCCGCGATGCCAGACCCACGAAATCGCACTGTCGCCCATAACCTCGAACCACCAAAATCACCACAAAACCCAATACCATCGATCCACCCAAATCCCCTCGCGTACAGTGAAGCCGCGCTCCATCGCGACACTCCCCTAACAACCACGACAATAAACCTTAGCCGAATACTGTCGCTGGACTACCAGTCGAGCCCTAGAACAAGTGCAGCATCCCCTTCGAACCCACTGCGCCTAGCTCCCCTAATCGCGATTTCAAATCGCGCCTCAAAAGGGCGAAACACACTTCCTTTTCGAACGAACGAGAAACCACCATCACTCGCCTCTCTCCCCTTTCGTGAATTTCGAATTAGATTTGAGGGAAGGAGGGGAAATCGACCACGAATTTGTTTGAACGGAAGAAAAGGAACGAAATTTGAAATCTGGTTTCCGAGTTGATTTTCGTTCGTTACCCCTATTTATTTTTATTTCGAACGAGGGAAATTTTATTTCGATCTGTAGAAAGGAAGCGGCCATTATCTTTGGAACGAAATAGCATTTGGATCTCGGCTATGAAGTAATAAACGAAGGCAGGAGGAAGCTTCTGAAGGAAGATTGCGTAATGTTATAAAAAGAAGAAACATCGATATGAAAGGAAGTCGGCTGTAGGTCTGCGATGCGAAGGAAGATATTTTAAATGCTGATGAGAGAAAAATTTGACCAGACGAATTATTGTATTTAAATCCTAAATCAGTTATTACCAATTTAATTTCCAACGCGTTTTATAACGTACGCTCACACAACACTTCTGATCACTACGAAATTTGAAATCCAATAATAATTCAATATTACGGACCCAATGGAACTGGTTTCGTCGAAA
Organism: Allium fistulosum; assembly: GCA_030737815.1. NCBI lineage: Eukaryota > Viridiplantae > Streptophyta > Magnoliopsida > Asparagales > Amaryllidaceae > Allium > Allium fistulosum. The sequence goes on along the minus strand of CM060906.1, from coordinate 945,740,144 downwards.
TCCGAGACTGTGCCTCGGAAGGCTATTTTTAAATTCAATTCAAATGATATAACATTTCAAAACATAACAAACCATTTTTAAAGCTGATTCCAACACTTCTATCCATTTCAGTATTATCTATATAAATTTTATAAGTCTTCAAATTATTTTTAACAGGCTTAAAGCTCCAGATTCAATAATTTACCAATTTCAATAATTTAAATTCAACAATTACTTGTCTAATCAATAATGATATTTGAAATTAAAGTTAATAATCTTTTGAATATTTAAAATTAATTAAATATTCCTATTTCAAATGCTCAAAAATACCGGGTCGTCACATTGACCAGGTATAACAATTCAGAGATTTTTATCTTCTTTGGGGCTGAAAGTATTTTCGAACAGGCTTATTTTGTGCTAGGATGAAAAGCATTAAATGCTAATGTACCTGATGTATCATACTTTCCTACTTTGTACAAAGATGAATTATATTTTACTTTGTTTATACACTTGGATTCTTACCTGCATACTTATTTACATGCCTATTTTACTTACCTACCTATGCTATTGTACTTATGTACATAGATATTTTACATATGTTTATTTTTGTTTGACTAAAGCTAAGCATACTTCCTATCTTCATTCGTATATATTGAAATGATTTCTGCCTGCACATGTACATTTTGCTATAGGGTATATAATATCTTACTTAAGTTTTTACTTAAGTTTGTGGTTTAAAGGTTGTTATGGTATTAGGTTAGCTTGTTATTTATCTCTAATATAAGTGTGTTTATCTTTTTTTTAAAAACCCAAACTATCAAATATATAATTGCCTAATATTATTTTATACTTACTTTAAATATTTATAAGGTATATTTTATTATATAATTATTATTAATATGAGAGATTTATATAAATTTAAAAACCATAACTTCTTTTCAAAACATATATAACAATTTTTATTTATAATAAAAATCTACTTGTATAGACATTATATTATAAATAAAGCTCATTATTACATTAAAAAAATTCATAAAAGAATTTATCACTTTATCACTTATTTTTATCAAGCAATACTTTAAAAAGAACAAAAACCCCTTTGTTTAATTTAAATTTAAGCTAAAATCATTTAAACAATTTTAACTTAAATCTTGAGTATATTTTAAAGCCATATGATTATTTATTAAATATTGAATTTAAATCAAATTTAGAACAGACATTGACTATTTACAATATATACAAATATATATATAAATAAATATAAAACAATTTATTAGTTTTTAAATGGTAATTTATCAGTTAAATATTCATTTAAAAGAAAATTATTAAATCAATTCATATCTTATTAGCAATTATCATATCTTATTAACAATTATGATCAAATCAATTTAATATTTAATATAGATTATTAAATTGATATTGCTCGAAATTTCCGGGATATCACATTCCTCCCCTCTTAATAGAATTTCGTCCCCGAAATTTAAAACAAAGGTAATTTAATAATCTCATTAATGATTTAATTTTAAACACAAGCATATATCATCAATATATGCTAACAACCATAGCAATCAATCATCCAAACAAACAAATATAACTATCCAGACAAAATACTGGATAGAATTTCCTTGAGTTTCCCCGAGTATAAATACCGGGTTACTCGCTCTATAGAATCCAAATAATCTATACTACTAAGCTACACACATCAAGATCTACAAAACAAGACAGGATATCAGAGTATAGACAAGTCTGACTCAACAACCAAAACTCCTGAACTGCTGGTTCTACAACCAGAGATAACTCATACACGTACTCCCTTAGAGACACGTGAAACACATCGAATCCTAGTTATCCAAACTGACAATCCAATCCTGACAACCAAACACTTATCCAAAATCAAATCTCCGATTTTGGAATCCAAATTCCTTCGGACGATCCTGGGACTTCTACATCCTTACTGATCAGCTTATCCTTCGCTAATGCCCTCTCGAAACAACCTGAACCAAAACAATCAACAAAATGATCATTCCAAGATCAACCACAACTCAGAACTCCACTCTACTCCAGAATCAAAAGACAAATCTCACTTCACACATCCGGAAGAGATAAAACAGATGCTCTCCGAACTTCTTCTGCTGCACAACTCTGATCCGAGCAGATGAAAATGCTGATGACGAACACAAGCAAAGACTGGGAAAACACTTTCCAAAAATATGGTTCAAAAGATCCAAAAATAAAACTCAGAAGTTCCTCCAAAACCTGAGCTACCTCACTAAAATCTTCCTCCAAAAATCATCCTACTACTAAGCTGAACCATCGGTACCACTTCTGGAATCCAGTCGATACCAAACTCAATCTCTAGATGCTAACAAAACTCTGACTTCCTGCAGACATCCAGAAAAAATCTCCGACAACCCAAGAGAACCCTCAGACTATCGCAAGTCACTTTTGCGAATCAACTCAACCTAATATCCAAAGAAAAACTGTTCTCTCTTTACCAAACAGAACAACTTACGCTTAACTAGCCATTCCAACGAAGAAATGGAACCACTCTACTGCTCTCAACCACATCACCGAAGCAGACACACTTCTTTAAAACTTGTTCCAAAGAAACATATTCAGAAACATCCATAGCCACTGCGTCTCATCACACAGCTACTAATCCCTGAGATATCAAGATATCATTACTAGCTTTTGTCCAACCGATAGATCCAAACTCTACTCAAAGATGGACTCCGAACCTTTACAGGTTACCTTCAGAGATCGATGAAATCCTTACATCAACAAAGCTCACCCGAGACGGTATTAGGTCTACAGTCTCGACAAATACACTTCCAACCATTGGTAGCCGTGTTACACACACCACTACCCTATCTACCTTTATAACTTATATTGGAAAACCTGAACAGGTAACCCAACAAATAGGTAGAAATATATATATATATATATATATATATATATATATATATATATCCAAAATACAAGTACGCTCTCTCAAGATAGACACCTCTCCAGAGCCTAGGTATTCACTCAACCTCGCTCTGATACTAACTGTGACGACCCGAGGCAGTGGCGACCGGTAGGCTTTGCAACCATCCCAGACCCACCGTGGCACACAGTGATACCTCGAATTTGCTTTTACGGCCAGCCTCTCGACTCGCAACCAACCCAGGGCCTTCCTACCCAAAAGGGACATGTAGGGGTAAGAGTCTCCCGTTCGCCACCAAACTGCGAAGCGAGAACCCCCTATCATGCTGTAATGAAGCAAACCCGTTCCCGGTCTCATCAAAATCCAAATCGCCATCTTTTAGGTCCAAGTTGTTTAAAGTTAAAACAATTCAATTTCAATTATCTATATACACACAGATAGATACATCACAATATAACAATGGATAATCACATCATCATCATAAACAGATAATCCATATTATCAACTCATCAAATAATCAATATTATCATACTAACAACAAGCATCTATATCACCAAGATATTGAAAGTACACGTGTAGTACTAAGGATCGTGTAATATGGTATGTTAATGCGGAAACTAGTAATAACAGTAAAGTACAAATTAAAGTAAGCACACCAGGAATTTTTATACTGGTTCGAACTTCCCGTTCTACGTCTAGTCCCAGAATACCCTCTGGATTTAAACTAAACCCCTCACTTAACCCGGAGGAATAGGTATACGACACCTGAGCAGCCGAACAGGAATTTTTCCGCCTCAACAGCCGAAGAGGACTTCAACTTAATACAAATAGTTTGTTGACGAATGTGTTCTGAATAACACTGATTGTCTTTTGATAGTACAGCTTTCCTATAATCAAATCCTCAAGAGTATATATGTGTGTGAAGATTTAGAAGGAAGATAATCACGTAGAATCAAAGTATATGAATAAATTCAAGGATTCTAGTGATATTAAATAAGAATAAATGCTTTTATTTGCAGAAATGAATAGAGATTAGATTTCAGAAATATAAACAAGAATCGGTGATTGTAGAATTGAATTGAATATGTTTATATAGTTGTAGAAGAGTTGTAATCTTTCATGAAGAGTTTTAGTTAACAGTTGTGTCCATACCTCTTGAAATAGAGGACATTCGTCTTCATGAAATGATCGCGTCTCTTCAGAAAACTAGCCGTTTTTCTCTGGTCGGTCGACCGGAAAACCTGGCCGGTCAGCTGAGTTTAAAACATATACAAAACAGAAAGTCACTGTGCACATGATACAGGGTCGGTCGACCGAGGATCCTGGTCGGTCGGCCGACCTGGTGTTATATGCACAGTGAACATAGTTTTTGCTATAAAATGTTTTGTGTGCGTGTGTGACTATTTGAGGAATGATTTTAACATTGTTCTAAGACTCAAATAAAATAAAATATCCATACTAATCTCTGGATTGTAAGATTATCTCCTTTGTAGTGCACGGTATGCACTTATTCTCTTTTTGTCGCTTTCATATAGTATTCTCGTCGTATGATCTCTGAAGCTTGTGTCATGAATCAAAACTCATGAATCAACATTCTCCCCCTTTTTGATTGATGACAATACTTATGTGATGAAGTAATATTGACATATATATTATAGTTCTCCCCCTGAATATATGGCGACTTTTCTGCAACAATTTGTTAGTTTGCATACATTTCTCCCCCTTTGTCATCGACAAAAAGGAATACTTATAACAGATTAAAGTAATGCAAAACATTTAAATTTACATGGTACATTCTTGAGCTTAATTAGAAATAATTTAAAGATGTTTGCTTAGAACATAACATAACAATTAATTAAGAAACAAATAAAGTACAAGAAATTCTTGAAAGTAAAATAAATTTAAAAATACTACAATTACTCCTCATCATCGTCGGTATCCCACTGTTCTGGATGAAGATTTTCGTCGAGAGGAGCTGGTTCCTTACCCCGTCTTTGAGTGGTAGGTGCGGGAGTTGCCGTTGTGCTGGAACTTGTGTTCTCGGATGTAGACCAAGAGAAATTTGGTGCTGGTCTTTTTCCAGGAGCAACAAATGAAGCACCGGCTTCAGAAGAGCATGATAAGGCATCCCATAAATTTACGAAGAAGCCTTTGATTTTCTTGAAACGTCCATCAATTTTTCGAAGCCGAGAATCCAAAGCAAGTTGATTTTGGGCCAAAATATCAATGGCAGCCGCTGTGCTAGTACCGGGAGGTGGTCTTTGGATAGAGGTCTGACGAGTTATACGTTCTGTAGAGTGAGTGGATGGTTGCGGTGTAGAATAGCTGCGACGTAGTTTTTCTCGTGGAATGGTACGCCATTGCTGAAAGGTGGTGATTTGGGATGGTGCATCGGGTAACTTCATTAATTTTATTGTTCGTGAGTCAAAGGTACGAACTTTGGATGTTTCGGATTCCGGAGCATGGGTGACAAAGTTATTAATTAACCGCATTATGTATTCTCCATAATAAATATGGAGCATTTTCCCTTGGTTGAACGTAAGGAATTCATCCATGAGAAGTTGTGTCCAATTTACCCGAATATTTCCACACATAGCATATAACGCTTTGAAGTTTTCGGGATATACTAAGTGGTATGACCCTCCTCGTGGAACAATAGACTTCATCATGAATCGATGAAAAAGTCGTGCTTTAGGTCGGAGAGATGAAGTTTGCCTTAAATTGGTAGCATCATCTTCAAAGAATAGATGACTTAGGCGATCACGAGTTGATGTATTACAGTCTACATCATGTAATGATATTCCACCCGGTCGAGCATTTAAAATATGATTCATTCGATCAATGGAGAGAAAAATCGAAGTGCCACAAACCAATGTCCAAACACAATTTTCAGTGTTTCTCGGTGGATTTACAAGATTGAGATTTGCTAGGAATAACTTTACCATTATATGATTAATTTTCAAGTTGTTTTTCCTATGGTCAAGAAAAGCATCAAGACCACTTTCAAGTGCGGCATTTTCAACACCGTAGGCGGTAAAATCAGGATAACTTACAAAAGACTCCTCAAAGATTTTTGCATTTTGAAGCCTTATCCATCTTTCTAAAGCTTTTTCACTCACTAGCCAAGAAGCAATTTGAGAGTCTACAGGAGTTGAGGAAGATTGGCCAGCAGTAGTCTTAGATCTCTTCTTGGGAGCCATTTTTCTTTGAAGAATTTGAAGAAATTTAGGAAGGTTGTAATGGGGGCTAGGGTTAAAATCTGTTGTGGGAGAGTAAAGTGAAGAGGTGAGATAAAAAGGTGAATGGTTTGGTTAAAATATGTAGGCAATTTTAGCAGAAAAAGTTTGTTCGGTCGGCTGAAATACCTGGGTCGGCCGACCGAGTTGAGGTTCAGAATAGTGCTGAAACTTTCAGGAAGAACTTCGGTCGACTGGTTCAGGGTATTCGGTTGACTGAGTTAAAAAAATGTTATAATGTCATTCTGGAAACAAGTTCGGCTGACCGAGACAGGTTGTTTGGTCGACCGACTTGTAAGAAATCTGTTTTTAAAAACCTCTCGGGACAGCTTCGGTTGACCGATTCAGATTTTTCGGTCGACCGAGGCATGTGAACAGACTAGTTCATGCTGTCTTTCAAACAAGAATTATAGAAGTATAATTATATTATTACATTATATATATCAATACATCTTATTCAAAATAATAACATATATATAGTAAATTATATCCATGGTGCATCAGCATCGACGTTCCCATGAATTTGGAGATGGAACGTTTTCTACCGGTGACCATATTGGAGCTATTGGAGATTGAACATGGTTAGAAGGAGATGGAGTTCTATAAGAAGGTTCAGCAACATCATCCTTCTTAGATGAACAAAATTTCATGGCAATCTTTTCAAGGAAGCTTAAACGTCTTGCCGTGACTCTCTGTTCGTAATAAAGTTCCCTTTGCATATTCATCTGTTGTTGTTGGTAGTGATGAATTTCATCAATCTTTTGTTTGGTTGATGGAGATACTACCATTTCCTTTTTCCCTTTCTTTTTATCAGGTGTATAACCTGTATGGGAGTCTTCCCATGGTTTCCACCTGTGTCGGAGGTCATTATCTGGAGAGGGAAATTCTAAAACACGATTAGGCATTGGAAAAGTAGGTTGGGGACCATTTTCAGTGATGCGATCAGAATAGTCGTCGTCCGGGGATGTATAAGAAAGATGAGAATTTTCAGAATTGTAGACATCATTGTTAGAAGACATTTTTGTTTCAAGTTTTTGTTTTGTAAGTAGATTTTTTTGTATCTTATGTTCTATTCAATAAACATATGTATGTATATATAACCATTTATTTCTAAAAAAATAATGGTTTAAAATCAAATTTTGGTTTTAATCACAGAAATTTTTAAACAAAAACTGTTTGTAGATGAATGACATACAATGCTTTAGAGTCAAAAATAGTATATTTTGAAATTAAGTTTTAATGGTACAAATTAGAAACAGAGCTGGAACAAGAAACACCCATAGCTCAAGTGGCTATACTACAACATCTAGCATATAAGTCAGAAGTCATGAGTTCGAGTGCCGCTTTGGTCATAAATAAAATAATTTTTGTTTTTCCAAATTTTTGCATATTTTTATTCATAAGTCTTTAAACGACATTATACCTAAATCACGTCTTAGGTTTATAAAAGTATTCTCATTTAGTGGTTTAGAAAAAAATGTCAGCTATTTGATTTTCAGTGTTGATAAATTCTAGATTAATTAATCCTTTTTCCAAACAATCACGAAGAAAATGATGTCGAATATCAATGTGTTTTGTTCGTGAGTGATTGACCGGATTTTTAGAAAGATTTATTGCACTGGTATTATCACAATAAATTATTGATTTTTCAAGATGACAATTAAAATCTTGTAATGTCTGTTGCATATATACGACTTGTGCACATGCCAAAGCAGCAGATATATATTCTGCTTCACATGTTGATAAAGAGACACAGTTTTGTTTCTTACTAAACCAAGAAACTAAGGAACGTCCAATGAAGTGACACGTTCCGCTCGTACTTTTTCGATCCGTCCGACTTCCTCCAAAATCAGCATCACTATAGGAAACTAATTCGAAAGGACATTCTTTCGGATAAAATAGTCCGAAATCTTTGGTTTTAGTTAGATATCGAATAATGCGTTTAACTGCTCTCATATGTGATTCTTTGGGATTTGCTTGAAATCGAGCACACAAACAAACACTCATCATAATATCGGGGCGACTCGCTGTTAAATAAAGTAAAGAGCCTATCATACTACGATATAACTTTTGATCAACACTTTTGCCATCTTCATCTCTATCGAGATGAACCGTTGTACTCATGGGAGTTGGTTTGGCAGCAGTGTTTTCAAGACAAAAACGTTTGATTAAATTATAGCAATATTTCTCTTGATTAATAAAAATTCCATTTTCAATTTGTTTAATTTGTAATCCAAGAAAATATGACAATTCTCCCATATGAGACATTTCAAATTCATTTGTCATTATAGTTGAAAATTCTTGACATAATTTTTCATTTGTCGAGCCAAAAATAATATCGTCAACATATATTTGAATTATTAAAATATCTTTATTAGTTTTCTTAATAAAAAGTGTTTGATCTACTTTACCGATTTCAAAACCAGATTCTAATAAATAACCTTTAAGACGATCATACCAAGCACGTGGTGCTTGTTTTAAACCATATAACGCCTTTTTAAGTTTATATACATGATCTGGAAATTTTTCATGATTGAACAAAGGTGGTTGTTCAACAAAAACATTTTCTTTTATGAATCCATTTAAAAATGCACTTTTAACATCCATTTGATATAGTTTAAAATTATGAAAACACGCATAAGCTAATAGTATTCGTATTGCTTCAAGTCGGGCGACTGGAGCAAACGTCTCTTCGTAATCAATACCTTCTTCTTGATTATATCCTTGTGCAACTAATCTAGCTTTATTCCTTGTTATATTTCCTAGTTCATCTGCTTTATTTTTGAAAACCCATTTAGTACCAATGACTGATTTGTCACTGGGTCTAGGAACGAGTTCCCAAACTTCATTTCGTTCGAATTGATTTAATTCTTCTTGCATGGCAAGTATCCAGTAGTCATCAGTTGAAGCTTCTTTTATATTCTTAGGTTCTATGTTAGAAAGAAAAGCTACATGACCAACTTGATTTAATTGATGTCTGGTTTTAACATTCGTATTAACTTCTCCAATTATATTTTGCACAGGATGATCTCTTAAAATTCTAGGTGGAGATTTTATTATATTAGACGTCACGTTTGTATTGGTTTCATGAATATCAAAATTTTCATTTGCATTATTATTTTCATTCTGAGTAGATTCATCATCAGAATCAATAATAACACTTGGATTTATATTTTTAAAATTTTCGTTGAAAGAAACATGTAAACTTTCTTCAATAATTTGAGTTCGTTTATTATAAATTCGATAAGCCTTGCTTCGTTCCGAATATCTAACGAATATACCTTCATCGGATTTTGGATCGAATTTACCTAGTTGATCTTTAGTATTTAAAATAAAACATTTCGAACCAAAAACTTTTAGATATGAAATATTTGGTTTTCTTCCATTTAGAAGTTCATATGGTGTATTTTTAGTTAATGGTCGAATAGAAACGCGATTTAGTACGTAACAAGCAGTGGCTACAACTTCTGCCCAAAAATGTTTCGATAAAGTTGTTCCATTTAGTAAAGTTCTTGCACATTCTTGTAACGTTCTATTTTTCCTTTCTACAACTCCATTTTGTTGTGGTGTTCTAGGAAAAGAGAAATTATGGTTAATACCTTTCTTGTTACAAAATTGTTCAAAAACTTCATTTTCAAATTCGCCTCCATGATCACTTCTTATATTTTTAATCTTTAATGTTTTAATATTTTGAATTCTTTTAACAAAAATTTTAAAATTATCAAAAGTATCACTTTTATTTTTCAAAAAGAAAATCCAAGTATATCTAGAGAAATCGTCTACAATAACAAAAACATATCTATTATGGTTAATAGATTGTACTTGAGTTGGACCAAAAAGATCCATGTGTAAAAGTTCAAGTGGTTGTTCTGTAGATATTACTTTCTTTGATTTAAAAGAAGATTTTGTTAATTTTCCTAATTTACATGCATCACAAAATATGTTAGTTTCGAATTTTATATTGGGTAATCCTTTAACTAATTTATTTTTCGCAAGTTTGTTGATGGTATTAAAATTTATGTGACAAAATCTTTTGTGCCAAAGACAAGAATCGTTTTCTTTAGCTACTAGACACAAATTTGAATCATTATTAACATTCATATTTAGGATATAAATATTTTTATCTCTATTTCCTTCGAAAATGATGTTGTGATTTTTATCAAAAATGTTACATTTATTTTCTAAAAAAGTTATATTAAAACCTTTATCGCATAGTTGACTAATACTTAATAAATTATGTTTTAAATTTTTAACTAATAAAACATCAGTAATGAGAGGTAAATTAGATGTACCGTTGCTATTAACATTGCCTTTGCCGATGATATATCCTTTTGAGTTATCTCCAAAGGTGACTGCTCCTCCATTTGAGTATATAATGTTTGATAACATTTCTTTGTTTCCAGTCATGTGTTTTGAGCAACCGCTATCTAAAATCCATTTTCCTCTCTTCTTATGTGGTACCTGCAAAATTTATAAAAAGTTGGTACCCAATCTTTTTAGGGTCCTAAGAGTTAGATCTTAGGAAGCCAAGCCCATACGGGTTCAGAATTCCCTTTATAGACATAATTTTTGTTATTATGAACAGTTTCCATAAAACTTTTGATATGTTTATTCCTTATCAATGTATTATTTGTTTTTGGAATCCATATCTTAATAGTTTTAGTATTTGAATAAACTGTTTTCCTAATATCTTTCTTAATTTTATTATTAGTTTTACTTTTAGCAAAATTATTTTGTTTCTTAAATCCTAGTCCAGATTTATTGTTAGGAGTTTGAGAGTTTTCTAATATACTAGAAAGATTTTCTCTTCCTTTATTGAAATTAGAAACATTTTTAGAAATATCATCAAATTTTATTTTAATACTAGATTTTTCTAACTCTAAATCCTTAATCTTAGATATTAAACTATTATTTTCAAAAAGTAAAACATCATTTTTATTTTTCTGAGTTTCTAGTTCCTTAGAAATTGACGTAATTTGAGAAGATAAGTTAGAATTCGATTGTTGAGAGATTTCAAGTTCTTCTTCCAATATTACCTTCTCATCTTTTAACATATCTACTTCTAAAGCTGTTCTATCTAACTTTCTTTGCAACTCCTTATTTTTCTTTTTAAGTTGTCTTGTTAAATTTACTAATTCAGAATTTATTTCAATTAAATCTTCAAAAGTAAAATCACTTACATCGTCTGATGAAGCCACGAAGCATACATTTGCTTGTTCATTATCACTTTCGCTCTCTGATGAGGATGATGAGTCAGTGTCGTCCCAAGTGACTGAAAAAGCTTTTCGTTTGGTTTTGTCCTTCTTGAAATTATTCTTTTTACGATCTGGACAATCTTTCTTCATGTGTCCTTTCTTATGACATTCATAACATTCCATTGTTGAAGATGATGGTTTGCTGCTATTGGAATTGTTGTTGGAATTATTTTTGTTTCCCTTGAATTTGTTTCTGTTGAATTTCAAAAACTTTTTGAAATTTTTAGCGATCATGGCCATATCTTCATTATCTGAGTCGGAATCATCTTTTTCTGCTTGGAATGCTACAATTTTCTTTTCTTGTGCTCCATTTCGTTTTGCCTGCAAATTTACTTCGTAGGACATTAAATTACCTATCAACTCTTCTGGTTTTAATGTTGACAAATCAGTTGCTTCTTCAATAGCTAGGACTTTTCGTTCCCATTCATCCGTTAAAGAATTCAAGATTTTTGTGACAACATCAAAATCAGTAAACTTTTGTTCTAGTGATAATAAAGCATGATAAATATCCTGAAATCTAGAGTACATGTCATTTATAGATTCATTTGGCCTCATTTTAAAATTTTCAAATTGATGTTTCAACATAGAAATTTTGCTCAATTTAACTTTGTTCGTTCCTTCATGTGAAACTTTAAGAGTTCTCCAAATCTCATAACCGGAAGTGCACATACTAACTCTATTGAATTCATTTCTATCTAATGCACAAAATAAAATATTCATTGCTTTTGCATTTGAAGTAGCATCTAGTTTTTGTGTGTTACTCCAAGTTGAGTATTCTCCAGTAGGAGTTGTATACTCTCTTTGTATAATATTCCAGATATCAAATCCACTTGATTGCATATAGATTCTCATTCTAGTTGACCAATAATTGTAATTTATACCATTGAAAAGTGGAGGTCATGAAGTCGATTGACCTTCTGTGAAACTAGAATTAGTGTGAGTGTTAACATCATTAATTTGTGTGGTTGCCATATTACTAAAAGTAAATATCAAATAACTTTGTGATGGTTATAGGATGACCTTGCTCTGATACCAAATGAAAGTACACGTGTAGTACTAAGGATCGTGTAATATGGTATGTTAATGCGGAAACTAGTAATAACAGTAAAGTACAAATTAAAGTAAGCACACCAGGAATTTTTATACTGGTTCGAACTTCCCGTTCTACGTCCAGTCCCAGAATACCCTCTGGATTTAAACTAAACCCCTCACTTAACCTGGAGGAATAGGTATACGACACCTGAGCAGCCGAACAGGAATTTTTCCGCCTCAACAGCCGAAGAGGACTTCAACTTAATACAAATAGTTTGTTGACGAATGTGTTCTGAATAACACTGATTGTCTTTTGATAGTACAGCTTTCCTATAATCAAATCCTCAAGAGTATATATGTGTGTGAAGATTTAGAAGGAAGATAATCACGTAGAATCAAAGTATATGAATAAATTCAAGGATTCTAGTGATATTAAATAAGAATAAATGCTTTTAGTTGCAGAAATGAATAGAGATTAGATTTCAGAAATATAAACAAGAATCGGTGATTGTAGAAGTGAATTGAATATGTTTATATAGTTGTAGAAGAGTTGTAATCTTTCATGAAGAGTTTTAGTTAACAGTTGTGTCCATACCTCTTGAAATAGAGGACATTCCTCTTCATGAAATGATCGCGTCTCTTCAGAAAACTAGCTGTTTTTCTCTGGTCGGTCGACCGGAAAACCTGGCCGGTCAGCTGAGTTTAAAACGTATACAAAACAGAAAGTCACTGTGCACATGATACAGGGTCGGTCGACCGAGGATCCTGGTCAGTCGGCCGACCTGGTGTTATATGCACAGTGAACATAGTTTTTGCTATAAAATGTTTTGTGTGCGTGTGTGACTATTTGAGGAATGATTATAACATTGTTCTAAGACTCAAATAAAATAAAATATCCATACTAATCTCTGGATTGTAAGATTATCTCCTTTGTAGTGCACGGTATGCACTTATTCTCTTTTTGTCGCTTTCATATAGTATTCTCGTCGTATGATCTCTGAAGCTTGTGTCATGAATCAAAACTCATGAATCAACAGATATTACTCATCTCATAGCTGAGATCACAATCAATCAAGGAAATCAATATCATCCATCATATACAATGATTAATAATCACACCATTTATAATTAATTTAAAATGAACTAAATTAATTACAAATCTCTAATTAATTTAAAGTAAATTAAATTAATTACTTCATCAATATTAATCTTGCTTACATAACCATTAATTAATTACAAGTCAATTAATTAATCATTTTCTACTTTCATCTTAATTAATCATCCTTGATTAATTATCTTTTAATTACATTTAAGTAATTATCCTTTAATTATTTTTCACAACTTAATACCTTATACCAAATATAGAAAGTAATCCTTAAATTACTAAAATTAATTACATTACTTCTTAATTAATTTCATAAATGAATTCCTTCATTTATTAATTATTTCCAAATAAATCCATTTTTAATTACATCATTAATTACAATATTTAATGATCTCTAATTACATTTATTTCATTTACTAATTTATCTTCAATTAAACCAAATTGTTAATCACTTTGATTAACTCTATATAGAAATTAACTACCCTTAATTACTTCAATAAATAATTTAATTACTCCATAATTAATTATTCTCTAATTAATCCCTTGATTAATTTATACAAAGTAATTATACTCAAATTACTTTCATTATTAAATCATCCACAATTCATTACTTCCTTAAGTAATTTTACTCATCACATCATCAAATGGTTATTTAAATTAATTAAACTAAATTAATTAACTTAAACAAATTCATATTAAACTTAATTAATTACAATGAGAAATAAATTTCTTAATTACTTCCGTAAGTAATTATGCTTAAATAATTCACAACTGATTAATAAATCTAATTAATTATCAAATTAATCATAATCATTTATTATTTAATCATCCTAGTTAATAACCTTCATTAATTATTAATATTTCTTAAATTACTTTTCTAAAGTAATGAAATTAAGATTTATTATTAATTACATCCTATCTTTAATAACTCATAAATAAATCCTTAATTTTTTTTACAAGCTAAAGAATTATTCATTTTGCACTAGAAGTCAAAAGAAATTTAAAACCCAATTTTATTTAATTTCAAATCAATTTACAAATTTATTTTATCATTTAAATTATTTTAAACAATTCAAATTTGAAAACTTTATTATTGTTTTCACTAACCTTCAATTTCAACTGATTTATATTTATCTCGATTTCAAACTCAGTTTAAAACTATTTTAAATTTCCCGATTTTAATTCAAACCAACCTTGAATTCATAATTAAATTTTTATTTTAAACTTTGATTGAAATTCAAATTTTCTTTTAAAACTTTAAGATTCCAAAATTCCATTTGAATCTAGCCTCACACTAGTTTAACTTTTGGTGACAACAAGCTTATAATTTAAATTTAATTAAATTTGGTTTAAATTTAAAAGCTACAGGCAGTTATAACACAAACCTGTAACAACCCAAATCAACCCGAGATTTGAAGCATATTGCTTCGAGTCACACCCTCCCCTGTTTCGAGTAACAACTCGAACGACCCGAGCGAAATCCCAAACAAACCCAAATGCCTCAGTGTTCACCATCAACACCGTGCACGTGCACGGAGCGGCGACGCTTCTCTGGCGATCGATGAAGCCTCCACCAAGTCGCAATTCACCCATAGATTCAAAATCCAAACTCGATTTACCACAAAACTTCCTGAATCAAAATTTAGCAGTTTATTCGAAAACTGCTTCGACCCATCCAATCGTAATCACCTCGCCGCCGCTTCTTAGGTCACCGGAGAATCTCAAACTCCATCACCACCAGGTCAACACCCTATGCTAACCTTCCCCAGAGCCACGCGAAGCTCGCTCAACTATTGACGACGAAATCACGTTTCTTCCAACTCAGTGCCAACTTCGAAACTTAAACCCTATTCTCGATTCAACCCAAAAATTCTTACATTCGAAAATCTTTCTGGTATTTTTCCTAAGTTTGTGGATCATCCAGCTAACTTCTACACAAATTTTAACATCAACAATTCATTAAATCGACAGAATTTTGTAAAAAGGTGATTTTTGTTCAACTGTAAACTGTTCCTTCATTTCTAAACCAAAAAGTTTCATTCATGCTTTAAAAATCTTATCTTTGTGTGTTCATTTCAGATATATATTTAAATCAACAAATTACAAGATTTGATTTTTAACTAAACTCAAACTCCTCTGTGATTTCTTAGTTTCCAGACAATGTTTCTATCTATAATTATTGCAACTATTTTTAAAGCTTAGTTTAGATTAAAACAACCAACTTTGTTTTAAATACTTAGGCAAAAATGAAATTGGAGTGTGAAGTATTTTTGAAGTTAGATCTAAGTTTAAATCCCTGGAACATTAAAACAGAGATGGTCACAAGCATTATCTAACATACTCACAAGTTTCAGTGTCTTAAAACCCATCATACAAACACATTTCCATACATACTACACGAGTTACTTCAATCATAGGTCGTAGGCATCAAAACTAAAGGTATCTCGTGTTTTACAGTTTAAAGCAGAGGCTTGAACTAAAAATCTGAGATGTTTAAAGCTACAGATATGCACACTTACATAAATTCTCAAGCATTGCACATACACATACATATAAACAACATTAACATAGAGACTTCCGGATTATTTAAGTTTAGTTTTAAAAAGTTTACTCACCAGGCTTAAAATCAGAAAGCTTGATTTTTGTTTGAAAAGAGTAAAGCTTGAAACTGGCATTTGAAACTTGCATATATTTTTGTTGTTGATTCCAGAAAACTTTGAAATGGCTTTGAACTTGAACATGAATGCTGGAAATCTTGAAAGCTCGGATCTTTACATTGCTTAGTTGATTAAGTGAAGATTTGATAAAATTGTTGTTTTGGTTGAAACTTTGCCTTGTTTTAAAACTTTTAGAAACTGGATTTGCAAAGCTTTTGTATACGAAATAAAATGAGGCAAGGTTGATAAATAAAACAAGTGAAAAGAACTGTTTATTGACCAGGTACAACAATTCAGAGATTTTTATCTTCTTTGGGGCTGAAAGTATTTTCGAACAGGCTTATTTTGTGCTAGGATGAAAAGCATTAAATGCTAATGTACCTGATGTATCATACTTTCCTACTTTGTACAAAGATGAATTATATTTTACTTTGTTTATACACTTGGGTTCTTACCTGCATACTTATTTACATGCCTATTTTACTTACCTACCTATGCTATTGTACTTATGTACATAGATATTTTACATATGTTTATTTTTGTTTGACTAAAGCTAAGCATACTTCCTATCTTCATTCGTGTATATTGAAATGATTTCTGCCTGCACATGTACATTTTGCTATAGGGTATATAATATCTTACTTAAGTTTTTACTTAAGTTTGTGGTTTAAAGGTTGTTATGGTATTAGGTTAGCTTGTTATTTATCTCTAATATAAGTGTGTTTATCTTTTTTTTAAAAACCCAAACTATCAAATATATAATTGCCTAATATTATTTTATACTTACTTTAAATATTTATAAGGTATATTTTATTATATAATTATTATTAATATGAGAGATTTATATAAATTTAAAAACCATAACTTCTTTTCAAAACATATATAACAATTTTTATTTATAATAAAAATCTACTTGTATAGACATTATATTATAAATAAAGCTCATTATTACATTAAAAAAATTCATAAAAGAATTTATCACTTTATCACTTATTTTTATCAAGCAATACTTTAAAAGGAACAAAAACCCTTTTGTTTAATTTAAATTTAAGCTAAAATCATTTAAACAATTTTAACTTAAATCTTGAGTATATTTTAAAGCCATATGATTATTTATTAAATATTGAATTTAAATCAAATTTAGAACAGACATTGACTATTTACAATATATACAAATATATATATATATATAAAAATAAATAGAAAACAATTTATTAGTTTTTAAAAGGTAATTTATCAGTTAAATATTCATTTAAAAGAAAATTATTAAATCAATTCATATCTGATTAACAATTATCATATCTTATTAACAATTATCATCAAATCAATTTAATATTTAATATAGATTATTAAATTGATATTGCTCGAAATTTCCGGGATATCACAGTAAAAGAATAAAGTATATAAGCAAATGAATTATTAAGTATGGAATTATAATTAATATGATTTGTAGTTGTGAAATAATCTTATATATAAGAAGTGAAACTATATGAATATATTTATAATTATGAGTTGTAAATAAAAATGAATTTGAACTATGAATTTGAAAATTTTGAATCTTGTTTATTTTGGAAGTTATTTTTCAAAATTAAAAGTTAAATAGTGAAATTATATGAGAAAAATATTTATAAATGTGATTTATAAAATAAAAGGAAATTTTAAAAGAATATTAAGCATTGAATTCACTACTGTTACTGGGAAATAATAAGGGTGATGAATGCAGCATCATCAGTATCATTTTCGAGTTTCTGTGTGATGGATTTACTACCATAATAAATTGAAAAATTGAAGTTTTGTTGTGATAAACAAAATTTAAATTAAAATCCAAATTGAAATTGATGAATATAAGTGAAATGAGTTTTAGACTTATAATATGAAATAAATTTAGCTTTGGTAAAAGTTAAATAGAATTTACTTTAGAATTGGAATCTGAATTGGATTTATAAGTGGAAATTTAAGTTAAGCTAAACAAATAATGTTTAAAAGGAATATAACTTAAGTTGTATAGTGAAAGCAAATGTAAGTGGAAATTTGAAATGGAATATAACTTAAGTGATGTTAAATGAAGTTGATTTTGGTGTCGAAGTGAAATAACAAAGTGAATTAAATGGATGTGAACTTGAGTTATATAAAAGGAATTCAACCTTATTTGTAAAATGAATTAGCAATTGAATTAATAAATGAATTGAATGTTAATCAATCTAATGTAAATGAATTAATATGGAATAATGGATGTAAGTGTTAATTCATTAAAGCTAATGTAATTGGGAATTGAATAATTGAATGAAAATCAAGAGAATATTAAACCAATTGGAAAATTAAAAAGCGTTAAACCAAATTGAAGGTAAACAAAGTGAATAAATTTGGTTGTGTTGAATATACATTGGTTGTTATATGATTGTTGGTTGATTGTATATAGTATAATTCATTAAGTGTTAACGAAATTGAATTAGTGAAATTGAAAGCTATGTAATTGGATTTGAATTGGAAGTGAACCAACTTGAATTTAAATTAGTGAATGTAAACTAATTGAAAATGAATAATTGAATGTCGTTGTATATAAATTGGTTGTAAACAATTACAAGTAATGTCGAAATTATATAAGTTCCTTATAAACCTTGTTTATTATGCATTTCTTTTAATATGCATGTGTTGTAGTTGTTTAAAAGAGTAAATTGTTAATAACTTTATATATATGTCACTTACGTGTTTAAATTGAGTAAGTACAGGTGCCGTGGCTGCCGTTCGGCTGGTTGGGTCGCGCTAAAATGCTTAATAAATAACTGCTTTGCTTAAAAATGCTAAAAAGGTACGCCTACGCAATAAAAATAGGAAATATGAACTGTTTTTTTGTTTTCCGACCATGTGGGTCGATGTATATATATTTATTTCTATTGTGAAATTACGAAAGCTCCTCCGTACAAAGGAGACTCTGCCAAAATTTTCCTTAAATTTTGGGAGTTAGAAATTTTTTGAACTTTTGAAAAAATTTTGTTAACGGAAAGTCGTTTTCCCAAATTGTAATAAAACGTAGGAATTGAACTAGAAAATGGAAACCATTGTTTTGGTTGAAGTTAAAGGTTTTGGAAAAAGTGAATATAAAATTTTCACTAAGTTGATTTTTGAAAAGTTAATGAATTCGGGGCATTTTTCTTACTTTGCAATTTCGAGGAAGAAATTCTTTTAAGGGGGGAAGATTGTAACGACCCAGAAATTTTGAACTTTTGAAATAGAATATTTACTTGATTTTAAATATTGGAAGTTATTTTAAACATGAATTTCAGATATAACTATGGATTTGGAGAATAAATTATTGAATTTAATTTACTGAAATTGGATAAAATATTGAACTTTGATTTTTAAGCTGATTAAAAATATTTTTTTAAAGGCATAGAAAATTTATATTGATAATACTGGAGATAATAAAAGCTTCAAAATTGAATTTGAAACTGTTTTGTTCAGTATTGAAATTTTATCGTTTGAATCGATATTTGAAAAATAGCCTTCCGAGGCACAGTCTCGGAATTCGACGAAACCTATTCCATTGGATCCGTAATATTGTTTTATTATCCGATTTCAATTTTCGTAGCATTTGGAGTTGTTGTGTAAGCGTACGATAGATAAACGCACTGATATAGATATTGAAAAATTTAAATATAATAACGTATTGACTGGTCAAACTCATCACATCAACCACCCTACCTCCCCGTCCACATATCACATCGCCTACCCTTTTCTTTTCAGCCGAAAAAAAGAGATAAGTACTACAGCTATTAAGAATTGCACTCTTCATTCTCCTTCCCCATTTTCTTTATCTGCTGTTCAAAATAGCAAATCGAAATCAAATAATAATGGTCGCAATTAAATCGTGAAAACCAGGTTTAAGAAATGCCGATATCCTTCTCCCTCCTCCATTAAAAGGTAACAGGCGAAGCCTTCCAATTCGGGTCCATTACTTCCCTTTCTGTTTTAAGCGAAAGAAAAAAAAAAGAGTAAGGTTCGAACTCAGGCATGAGGGAATCGAAGCTAGGAGGAGGCGCTCACACGAACCGTGTGTTGCGCGTATATGCTCAGGTGGTGGCAATGTCGCGATCGATCACGGCGGCAATTTAGGGCTCGGAGGCGAGGCAGCGAACCACGTTCGAGCAGGGGCGATTCGCGTGGCCGATGTGGTTGGCGACAAGCTTAGGGTTGTTGAACGAGGTGGCTACAGGCAAGGCAGGTTGGTCTCTGTTCGAGCATGCGATATGACGGTAATCGTCAACAGGGAGGTGATGCCCAAATTTTGAGAGGTATCATTTTATTTTAATTTAGTTAAATAAATGAATGTGTTAAATAAAGTAAAATAATTACAGTAAAGAAAATTGTTATTTCGTTATTTACAGGAAAATGTATATGAGTTTCAAAGGAAAATTAATAGTTTAAAATATAAATCATTTGTTTAGAACTAAATCGATAGTTAATTATAAAATTAATTAAAATTATATAGAGTTGAAAAAGGGGAAGATTAGTTTAAACTAAATTATTAGTCGACTAAATTAAATCCCTAGTTTAAAGTTAAATTATTTGTTGAATTAAAATTATAAAATGCATATAGATTGTTCGATTGGTTCGAATATTAATAAATTATATAATTGCTTATACAAGGTTAAAACCGTGAAATCAAGTCGGAATGAGAATGTGTAACAACCCTAGATTTTGTATATTATTTTAATTTTGACTTTATTTTTATTTTAAATTATTTTAAACTTGTTCTATTTCAAACATTTCAATTTAAATATAAATGTTGATTATTAAGTGATTTATAGTTCAAACTAGTATAAATTGGATATTTCATTGAAAAGTGAATTTCTATTCAAACTGGTCAAACTTTGACTTTAAAACTTTAAATTTAAATATTTCAAATTCTTAAATTTTATCTTTTATTATGAAAATAGATTTAATTCCATGAATACTGCTTTTTGTTTCGTTGAAAACGGACTTATATTGTAGAAGTTATGTAATTTTCAATTTTGTGTATAAACTATTTATTTTGCAATATTATTTATTTTAAATCATATAAATTATATTTTATTGTCATATTTTGTTTTAATATGTGTTAATAGGTTATTTTATGTCTTTTAATATTTTTAAAATGATAATATAATTTTTCTAAAGTATACTTGAATTTATTTCAATTTATAATGCCTAGTTTCCATTTTTCTGCTATTTTCTTCATTAAAATTATATTTAATTAAAATTTATTTATTTATTTTGTGAATTCATTTTATTTTGTGTTCTTATCTTTATTTATAAATACTTTTCAAGTATATAAAATTTTTCCAAAGTTCATTGCATTTATTTTCAAATTTTCTAGACTAGTTTGCAATTTTGTGCTATTTTCTTATTTCAACCTTATATAATTAATAAATATTTATATATTTTTTATATTTTATTATATTTTCGAATTTGTGACTGAATGTATTATTATTTTCAGTAATATAAATTTATATAAAGAAATTAAAAGAAATTTGAAAGTTTATGACTTTTGATTTGCCTAAGGCCTTTTATCTTCCAACCTTTCACATTTGTAACTTACCTTTTTATCAATTAGCCTTTACTATCCACATCTTTCAGCTGCATACTCTATTTTTTATTAACGTACATTCATTTTCATTTCTGAAACAAAAGAATTTCGACCATGGCTATTGAGGAAAGTTTGGGTAATGATTTTCAACTTTTTCTTATCCTTTTTCTACTTGTTTACATTGATTTTTGCACTTGCTCTCTTCTTCTAGGCTTGGTTCCTCCTCAACCAGATCTGACCTGACCTCCACCACCCCCTTCCTCTGACCATCACCCATCCTACTACCTCTCCATTTCAGGCCGAGACAATCCAAGGTGAAGACCACCACAAAATCCACCAAAAACCATCACAAACTATCACTTATGGCCTAGAATTATCATCTCCTCCTTCTACCACCATTTGCCGCCACTACCTCCACCACCACCACCTCTGACCTGACCTCCACCCACTGCCACATCACCCACCACCTCCTACACCACTGGTTGGGCCCACCTAGCCTCTGGCCGAATACATTAGGAGCTTAGAGATGAAGTTGTTGCCTTGTAGTTGCCTTGAAATTGTATAGTTTTGCACCTAGATCACAACCCACCTTCAAACCCATGTGTAGGCCGACCCTTGCACACCCAAACATGACCCAATTCCCTGAGTTAGCTGAGCCTAATCACTGCCTAACTGAAGTACATGAGGTTGAGAACAAGTGCAATTCATTTGATATTGTTTTGGGCTTTGAATTCTAATG
Source organism: Allium fistulosum (assembly GCA_030737815.1). NCBI lineage: Eukaryota > Viridiplantae > Streptophyta > Magnoliopsida > Asparagales > Amaryllidaceae > Allium > Allium fistulosum. The sequence continues at coordinate 945,717,649 of CM060906.1, read as the reverse complement.
TTATTTGATGTCTAAATCGCGTTGAAACTTACATATATTTGTATTGTTTTCTGTAAATGTTTGAACAAGGCTATTAGCTTTGGCACTCCACTCTCAAATCATATTCGTGTTGTCGTGCCTTCGAAGCTTCTCTGTTGTGTGTTGTTGTTTGTCATCTCCAGCGAATGAGTAATTCTCACCAGACGATGTGTACTTATATAACTAGTAAACTGACACCATTTGAATCTGTAAAGTTTTATCATCCTGTTATAACTGTTACATTATGATCATATAATGTTTACCCCTGTTATTATATATGTTATATAATCTATTACTGTTATTTCATGCTATTCTGTTATTTTATCAGTTTATCACACTACAAGTTCCCTGTAGATTAGGTTCACTATGGGTTGAAATGATACATACCCGAACGGACTTTAGAATAGGGAAAGATCGTTATGGGCTGAAATGATATGCCTGAGCGACCTTTTATTTATTTTATTTAACTTGGGATTGCGGGTTTGAAATGATAAAACCCGGTTTTTCTTTGTAAACTGCGGATTGAAATGATACATATCTGTATCACTTGACCTAGGCTAGAAAATTATATACAGACCCGTGGTTTATATATTTTTCTAAAAATTTTAAAATATTTTAAAAATGTATATATTATGATTTGATGTAAACTTTATTAAAATTATTTCTATAAAATATTTGTGATTTTCTACAAATTAAATAAAGTGAATTAAGTAAATGGTGAAGTAGAATTTGAAATATAAGTTAATTTGGGAATTTATGATTTTGTTTTTAAATGGAATTTATGTAAAGTAAGAATATATGACAAATTTTGATTTAAAAATGAATTTAATGATTTTATTAAGAAATAATGATTTTATAAAGTGTTAATGATTTTGTATAACTTAAAAAATGAAATAAATGAATATTTAAGCTGAATTTGGAAATATAACTTAAATTGAATTTTGTGAAATTTGTTTAAAAGTGAAATTTTAATTAAGTAAAATAAATGGAAATAATTTATATTTTGGAAATTTAAACTTAGTTGTTAAGTTAAGAATAAAATTAAAGAAATGAAAATTTAATTGTTATTTAACTTGATTTTGTAAGGAAATTTGACTTTATAAAAATCATAGAAATAAAGGTATTTAAATGATTGTTTTTAAATGTGAAAATATATGATTTTATAAATTAAAATGATTTATATTAAAAGATAATTATGTGTGAAATTGTAAATAAAACTCTAAATTTGATTTGACAGCATTTTTGAAATGTAATCTAAAGATATTACAACATTGGAAAATGCTGTAGTTGTTTTAAATGAACCAAATAGCAAATTTGAACTAAGGGTTATTATAGCACTTTGTTAGTGCTATAGTTGTTAAATTTAACTAGAATTTTAATTGAAACTAAATTAAGATATTATAGCATTTTAAATGACGTCTTTTGTTAATGAACTGTTTTTAAACATAACATTTCGTAGCATTTTCTAAGTGCTGCGAAAGTTGAATTTTCTTTGTTTAATAAATTCAAATGAATAAATGATCTTTGAAAAAGATTAAATTTTGGAAATTAAATATTTAATTATTAAATATAATGAATTGATTTTAAATGATTTAAATGGAATAGTTGATTTGGGAAATACAACTATTTTGAAATATGATTAAATGGTATTTAAATTTAAATTAAATAGATGATGATTTGAAATGATATCAAATCTTGGAATGAATAATTGAAGTTTACATTAGTATGAAAAATAATTGGTTTACTTGTAATTTAAATCTATTTAAAAGATATTGGACTTATGAAATATAGGATAATAAAGCTTTGGAATTTATTTTATAATTTGAATAGTTATTTTGTGGATTAAATCTATATTTGAAATTTATAAGATTTGAAATGGTCTATGGAAATTTATTTGAAATAAATGATTGAATTGAATTGAAACTTTGGAAATTGAATACTTGATTTGAAATATAATACTTACACTTTTAAATGAATTTAAATGAATTAATTTGTTGGAATATAAATTATTTAAAAAGGTGACTTGAAATGATAATAAATGAATGATATCTTTAAATTTTAAAAGTATTTAAAGTTGAATATTTAGATTTGTACTCAAATGATATTTTGGTATATTAAAATGATTTGAAATGAAGTTTGAAAGGATATGATATTTTGATATATTAAAATGATTTGAAATGAGGTTTGGAAAGAATGATATTTTGAATTATTAAAATGATTTGAAATGAAGTTTTGGAAAGATATGATATTTTGATATATTGAAATGATTTGAAATGAAGTTTTGAATTGATATGATATTTTAAATATATTGAAATGGTTTGGAATTGATTTAATCTTTATTTTGATAAAGATTTGGATTTGAAAGTCTATTTTGAAGTATAAACTATTTTTAAGTTATAACCACGGGTTATAATAACGATTGGTTGTTAAAGAGATCGGGATCGGATATGGACATACTCTCTGTCGATACCGAAAACCACTTTAACAACTGTGTACGCGGTGGAGTTTCCAGAATTAAGTAGGATGGTGGCAACGATCCTAAGGTATATACGTGGACCCAACTCCCGTGAGTTGGCATAAGGTGGCTAAAACAGGAGCGATCTCGGACCAGTGAGGTAGCACCTCTTATCGGACACACTTCTTCGATACCATTCTATTACTTGTGATTGATTTGGTGCACACCCTTGATTTGGGAGTGTTGTTCAAGGTGGAGCGGTAGTGGCTGCTATGCGTTTCCATCAGTCCGTGTGCGTAATTGGTATATCTACCCTGGCATTGCCTTGTGTGCCGTGTCACCTACCATATCGAGCCCACTACGATTTTGGTTTAAAGATCCGACCGCGTTAAGGTTCACCATCCCCTTAACGCTATTTTCTATATGATTATACTTTACTGATTAGACACTACTGTATATAGCATATATTACTATATAGTAAATAGTTTAACGGATCCTTAGAGGATGGGCTGTCCCAAGCATCTTCTAAGTTACTTGTACCTTTATTACAGTTCACTTGAGTTAGTTTACATTATATAAGTATATATTGTCCTGACTCGAGTGTTTTGTGTTTTGCTTTACGCTCGGGTCAGCCTGAGTTATTCACAGATTTGGATTTCCGCTCTCTTGGAGATTTGAATCGCTGGAGATTATCTGCTTGTCTTGTTCTATCTATTTCAGTTCTTTTGTTCTATTCAGCTTGTACTTGGTTATCATATTTAGACTTCTGTTGTATTTTATTTCTTCTGTTGTATCTTATTTAACTCTGATATATTTACATAGTAGCTTCATGAACTACTATTTCTTTTACTTCCGCTGCATTATTTTACTCTGTGTCTGTGATCTGTGATAATTTATTTACTGTATACTCTAAGATTTGCCAAAATTTATTTACAACACGGTATTTTGAGCAATTCAAGTCTGACATGTGTGGATGCGAATGGTTGAAAATAACGGGTTGTTACAGTTGGTATCAGAGCTTTGGCTTTGAGGCAAAACTCAGCATATGGAGTAGATTTATTTACATAATCACTTTCGTTCGAGTTTGAATCTTTTCCTCTTGATTCAAATTTCCTTTGAATTTTTGGAACGTTCCTTGCGGTTCCAAAATTCATTCTTGTCCCTCACTATTCATCTTCTTTTAATTTTGGAGTATCACATAACTCCACTTCGAATGAACTTTATAGTGAATTAGCGGTCTCGCCAATATTCTATTGACTTGTAAAAATGGAAACTCCTTTACAATTAGCATCGATTCACCAGAGATTTATATCTATCCTTGGTTTAGATGGTAATATCTTTTGTTATTCCAAACTCTATCTCTTGAGATCGGATGTAGATTTACCCCAGAAAGAAAAAATATACATTTGATCTTATTCATTAAGTCACGGTGACCCGGTTAAGGTTGTCCGCGATTTATCTAAGCTTATCTTGTCTTTTGTTTCTAAACTATCTACAACATTTTGAATTGTACTTGTAAATCTATGTTTGTTTTATATATTGTGTTGTTTGAGTTGTTGATGTTGATTTGGGCTTCCGATCGATTCGTCTGATCAACGCTATCGATAGGATTTTTAAAACACTTTGACAGAACAAACTGACACAATATTATTTTAAAATTTGGTTAATGAAATAAATTTTGATATAAGTAAATATTATGGAACTTAATAAATTGATTTAAATTGATTATTTGAAATGATAATACTTGATTTATCATTATATAAATGAATTTATAAATGGTTGTTTATAAATTTGATTTGGGAACTGAAATGAATTTAAATCAAGAATTTGAGAATTTAATTTCCGATGGTTTCAAACATTGTGTTTAAAGCTTTAAAAGGATATATTATTTAAAGTATTTTTGAATAGAAATTTTTTTCCAAAGAATTTTAAAGTTTAAAAAAATCAGTGCTCTTCTCTTTGTCGATGGAAAATAATTTCGGTGATGACTGCAGCATCATCGACGTTCATTTTCAAGTTTCGAAGTGAAGAAACCATTCTGTAATCTTGCTACAACTTTGTTTTGGGAAACTTGATTGATATGAATTTCTAAAATATGATTTGATTTATAAAATATATAGATATATGATTTAAATTTGATTTGACAAATTATGTACATACATTTATTTATCTCTAAATGGTTTGAGAGGAATCAGAAATTTTATTCTTAAATTCTATCTTAAATAATAACTTCAATCATAAAAAGAAAATCAAAATTTTGAATAGATGATTCAAACTTGAAAAGACCGAATTGGAAAGTTTTATTTGTATAATACTCAATTGCATTCAAATATAACTTACCTTAATTTTTAGAAGTTAACAATGTAATTGGATAATATACAATATAAAAATATTTTATAAATAAAATTTAAGTGGTTATAATAAATGTTATACACTTAAATTTTAGTTATAAAAAGATTAACAGAGGTAAATAGAGTAAAAGAGTAATGGAATAATTTACACAATAAAATGATGTTAAAGGAACTAAAAATAAATTAAAGCAGTTATAATAAGTGTAAGTATATTTAACATAGGTGATAAAATAGATTGAGAGGGATAAATTTAAATTTAATTAGGAATAAAGAAGAATTAAATTTATTGAATGTTATACACTTAATTTTAATCAAATCCATTATTTTGAAATTGATAGTTTAAGAAAATTGGATGATAAGATAATGAAATTAGAGATAGTTAATGTCACATACCGAAATTTTCGACTTTCGAAAATTCGACATCGATACTCACTTTATCGACTACCGAGCAATTGAGTGCCGGAAACTCCAATAGTGAGGGTTTTAAGAAAGAAGAAAAAGGTAGAAGAAGAAGAAAAGAAAAAGAAAAGAAGAACAACACAGAACAGAAACAGAAATAGAACAATATCAGAATCTCACATTCGCAGCGGAACAATATACAATAGATAATTACTAGTCTTTTAAAACAAAGAACTATATTAGTTTATACATACATCAATCATCAGAGTCAATATACAACAATGGACAGTTATATAACTTGTCCTCATACCGAATACACAGTGGAATAAATACTATCAGATACAAATACTACGTCTCGTCCTCCAGCTTATCTCCAAAGCTCCAGAATATCCAGAATATCCTGATAATCTAACTCTAGACTGCCCGTGTGGAAATTTGTGGGCACCCAGAGTTTAGAAGGGAAACAATAAACTCCGAGTCAGTCATGGTGACTGGTGTGAGATCGTAAAACAGTTATTTTTCACAAAGAAAATAAAACAAATTCGCAATGCTTTTGGAAAATGAAACTACCATAAGACCTCCCACCACACACACAATGCAAACGCAGAATTGGAGGAGATTTCTTCTTATGATAGTCAAAGATGCTTACTACGCAAAATCAAATTCTTTTTGATATTATTATTAGTGCATAGTGTAGAAAACAGTTCGAAAGTATAATATAAATCTTAGCCAGCATAGACATTTCGAACTATGCCTACTATAGCTACCATCCAAACAGTGGGGCGCCACCATAAGTGAATGATAGGTTCTACAACTAAATCCGTACAAGGCTCGTATTGTTTCTTTGGATTTCCAACAAATGGTCAGGCCAAGGAACTTCCTTTTCCACGATGGGTACGTCCATGGAATAGACGACCCGAGAAATAACCTAACATTACGGTTAGATCTCTGCCAACACAAGGCCGGGTTACCTCTGCAAAAATAGGTAACTACTGACACGCGTATGCCATCCCCCGATCGTCACCGATCTTCCCGAGGATCCCCGATTCGCAACAACCACAAAGAAATAAATTTTTGCAGCAACCACAGAGGTTAAGTATCTGGGCTCCATACCATGATACCACCTTTATCCAGAAGGAATGACATACACTAAGGGGCGCTACTCCCTAGAACCTTGCCGCATCCTTCCTGTTTTGACCATTTCCGGGGTGTGAGGCTCGATGAAGTCTCGTCCACAAAGCTACGCTTTCTACAAAGCCCTGCTTCGGGTCAAACAAAATGATCAACCTATGATCACAAAGATATAAGATCAAACAAATGATCATATCGTAAATGATCAAACACTGATCATTTCACAGCAACACTCAGTATGCCACGTTACCAAATTGGGATATATCGCTGATAAATTTCAACTACATAACCTCTGAGCTCGTACGTCTCAGAGAAGGGTGTTAAGCTAAGAGAATAAATTCTCCGCCACCAACAGATATGTATTTGAAAGAAATCAGCTTTATATCTCAAATTGTAACGTCAGACACACAATCCATACAAGTCTGTTCCGGGATCGAACAGAACCGAAGGCACTTCTCACGAAGCCCTTGCACATCCGGATAATTTCCAATCACGTCAGGACTTCCCGTCACTAAGGGTGATAAAAACCTCTAAATTGGAGATCAGCCGATGTAGAGTAACTTGACGGTAATCCTTCCGTTTTCAAAAATATCCGGTCTTCAACACCGGTCTTCAAATGCAATTCATAACGACGTATCACATATTCGGAATGGGTTATACGACCCCATGGTCCTTTCCCGGCTAACCCGAATAGTGAGCGTTTATTCAAAAATAAGTGTGGCATTCAAATTCATCCAATTCACAACAGATACCTATCTAAAGGTAATTATTGATAGTCGGTTATTTAACTATCAATAAAGATGCGCAACATCATCAGATTCCAAATAATTTTCCCCAAATTATTTATCTTCAAAAATATCTTTACTAGATATATAATTTCCACACAATCATTTGAAAACAAATTTCAAATATTCACTTTTCAATTTATCTTTAAAAGATAACGTTTCAACCCTTCGTTTCGTATTGGAAAAGCAATTCCATACTTATTTAAATAATAAGTATTTCACAAATCTATTTATTTTCAACATTTGAAAATATTCAATATACTTAAATCAATATTAAGTATATATTTCGTTCTTTAAGGAAATCATAAATTTTAACATCTATTTGAGTCAAAACGAATGTTGCGTAAAACATCGTTACGACGACTCGAAATCAATAGTATAGGGATTCGGAATTAAGATAGATATATAAATCCCAATACTACATAAAAACATTTCTTTCGAAAATCATTTACTATAACAACAGTGTTATAGTCCATCTTTTCCTTATTTCTCAAAAACGCCTATTTCAACAATGAATGTTGAAATCTATGATTTTGATATTTAATCATTTTAAAACATCGTTAAAATGTTTAACTTCGTTTTTAATATCATTTTTCCCAAAACCATATCTATTTTACTTAACAATATATTCACTGTCCAAAATCGTGAATATAATTCACTTAACCCAATTTCAATCATTCCTACACATTTTTATTTCAATAAAAATTCGCTATCCAAAATCGCGAATATATCTTCTTTAATAACCTTCTATAATTCACTTATCAAATTCAATCGATTTCGAATTTATAAACACGGTTATAAATTCTATTTCTATTTTAATAACAACCTCGACTTATAAATCTTCTTTTTATCAACTTCTATATTTTTACTTATCAAAATAAGTGATTTCGGATTTATAAACAACTTTTATAAATTCCAATTCTATTTATAAAAACTTCAATCCCAAATCAATGTCGATATTGATTTAAAAATTTATTTATCACTACTAAGTAAATTCCTCATTTTTTTCTCAAATTATTCAATATTCTGTTTTTAAAAGGGGTTCTTCAAATTGAAATCATCTTACATTGATTTCCCAATTTATTTCAATTTACCAATTAAATTTCTAGTTGGATTTCCAACTTATCTTCTTTTAAATAAATTCTTTTTTTAAGGAAATAAATTTCAATCGTTTCTTTCAATCTATTAAAAATCCAAATTCTTAAATTAAATTCTTCAATTTATAATCACTGTTTTATGAAATCCATTTATTTAGCATTTTCACTTTATTCTGGAATTTATTCAATACGATTATAAAAATTTACTTTTTATACTTTAAAAATTCCTTTCTTCAAAATTTCTTCAATTTCAAAAATTGATTCACTTAGAAATTTTCTACTTGAATTTCAAAAATTCAATTTCGTTTATCTTTGGAATCCAATGATGTCAAAACATCCATTCAGCTAAATTTTAGCTTTCAAACAATTTCCAGATATCAATATGATTAATAGCATCACTATAATCATTCACAGATTCATATCACAATAGAAATAAATTCAATCAATGTGAGGGGTCCAGTTGGATCCCTCCAACCTGTTTCCCTGCATCCAAAGATGTTAGCACAATACCATTCCACTTCGAGGTGGAATATCGCGGTATATGGGTTTTTATAAAAATCCGCTTACTAACGGCGCAATAGGGTCTCATCCGCTATACGAGGCGGGAAATCATCAATCCAATATATACATATGCCAATATGTATATATTGCTATATATAGATATATCCTAAAATATCTAATATCAACAATCCAAACAGACAATCAAACAATAACTGAAAATTCCACTTTCATTTTTGAGTGAGAAAAATCTCACCTTAGCTTTTATTTTTGCCATCCCATTTTCGACTCCGGCTTGATTTCCTTGATTTATACCTTGTATAAATATTTTACACAATTTGTAAATATTCGAATCAATCGAATAAATTAAACTTCATTTGATAAATTAAATTAACCAATGATAAATTTTAAACCATTAATTTAATCTCAACTAAAAATTTATTCTTTTGTTCATTCCCAAATATTCTTTATCTTAACTGATACTTTTAAATTTTAACCCAATTCTCCCTTTTTTTTTCTTTTTTTTTCTCGAAATTAAATTCCATTAAATATAATACTATTTCCAGGGACCAAAATAATCGATTAACCCCTTAACCAAATTATTTCCTTAGTGTTTAAATAGATTGGTAAATTTAAAATATATATTTATTTTCTTTTGAACAAATAAATTTAGCTGGAAAAGAAAATCAGATTTAAACTAAATTTATTTTCAATACCAAAACAATAATCATCTAATAAATTTATTTTACCTAATAAATAAATTTTCAAACAAATTTTCTTTATAAATAAGTTCATTTATCTAAAATTTCTTTACTGTAACATTTTAATAATTATATACATACTTTTATTTATTTTTAATTTTAATCTATCATAAACTTTTTCACTTGCAGTAAATTAAATGCATCTTTAAAATTTAAAAAAAATACCTTTTGCTTCCACGAATTTGCCAAAGCCATTCACGCATTCGAGCACCGTGATAAGCTCGCAGTCTCGACCTGCCTCGTCGCCCCTTCCTCCACGCAATTCGTCGAAGACCCTGACTCCCACCATCGATGAAGTCGACGTCGCCACTTCACTCCAAACCCGCCGCCTGCCTGCGCTCGCGACGCCGAACCTTCCTGACTTCATCGCTTGAATTCGAGCCAAATCGCCATCCCCTAAATCTCGACTTCGGCTACCACGAGATGCCGCCACCTTCGCCACTTCGAAACCACCTCAGGCTCGCGCTCAACGACGCAAGAGCACGCGCGCGCCTGCGCTCCCCTCCAGTATTACGAGACTGTAGCAGGACCTCAAATCGGCAGTAGAAATATCGCGTAGGGCCAAGGATGAGTCGCGATGACTGATGGAATAGCTGAGTATGTAGCGATGATTATAATGAAGGCGTTGATTTTCGAATGAGAAAAGGGGATCGAAGAATTAAAGATGGAAGCTCCGCCATTTTTTTCTTTTTTTTTGTTTGAACTTTGAATTGAACGGGAGTGGAATGAACTGAACAAGTATGGCATCACGATTTTTTTTTGTTTGTGATTGCAGGCGTGAATTTAGGCATGAGATAAGGGGAAGGTATCGTGATTGTCTGCGTGGTGGAAAGGAGTGAACGTGTTGCAGTTGACCAACTTTTAAATTTAAATTCGAATTAATTCCAACGCGTTTATCTATCGTGTGTTCACATAACAGTCCCAATCAATACGAAATTTGAAATCCGGTAATAATTCAATATTACGGACCAAATGGAACCGGTTTCGTCAAATTCCGAGACTGTTTGAAAAATGACTATTTTAAATATCGATCCGAACGATTTAATTTTCAAAGCTGATCAAATTTATTCAAATTCGATTCTGAAGTTTTAAATTATCTTCAGTATTGTCATTACGAATTTTAAAAGCTTTCGAAATATTTTTCTTTAGCTTTAAATTGAAGATACAAATTTTTTATTCAACTTCAATGGATTAAATTTTATAATTTAATCGTCAAATTCAAAGTTATATTCGGGATACAAATTAAATCATCGTTCAAATATTTAAAATTAATTAAATATTCTCAATTTAATTTGTTCGAAATTCTGGGTCGTTACAGACTTCCCTCCTTAAAAGAATTTCGTCCTCGAAATTACAAGTTAGGAAAAATGGTCCTTAACTTCTCTACTATCTTTCAGCATCTAATAGTTTTCTCAATTTTTCAAAACAAATCTCTCTACTAAAGATTCGTTATCAATTCAACTAGCTTTCCAACTTAAATTATAAGTTCCAAACAACATTGTTAACTTCTAAATTCAATATCGAGTTTAAATTCAAATTTTAAACTTTCAAAATTTTCTCAAAAATTTTCTAACACTCGAAATTTTCGAAAAATTTCGCCAGCGTCTCCTTTGCGCGGCTAATACGGCACGACTACAAAACGTCCCTATAGACTCTCAGATTTCAAAAAGAAAAAGAAAAAGCCAAACGGCTAGACAAGAAATCATCAAATCTCATATTCAAATTTAAATACATACCTTTTTTCGAGCAATTCAAATTATCTTTGAAATCAAAATTTCCAATTCCTTTATAACACCTGTATATCCTACTAGCCATAATATCTAGTTACATATATTCAATCCAATTTGCAAATTCCATTACAAAATTTTCAATATCAACTGCTTATATATCTTTAGCTTACTTCACTGTTGAAGTTACATATTCATATCCATTCAATTTTACATTTCTAATCTCATTTGAATTTAATTTACAATTCTAATCTAATTTGGATTCTATTAACTTCTGGATATTGAATTTATCAATTATCTTTAATTCACTACTGCTCTTTTTAGATTAGTTTTAGTTACTAATTCATTACAAATTACAATTCACTTATAAATTCAAATTCGTTTTCAACATTCAGTTTCAATTCCAATTTTATCTTCATTTATAATTATTCAATTCAATTTATTGCCTACAAATTCGAAATGAATTTTTAACATTCAATTTTATTTTCTCGCATTTGCCATTGCAAATTTATTTATTCGTTCACAAATTCATTCATTTTCAATTTGCATCTCATACATCAAATTTTCAAATATTTATAAGTCTTCGACTTATTTACATTCCAATTTATTTGTTACTACTCCAAATTTATTTTCAACTTAATAAATTTTCTTTAAGTAATCTTTTCACTTTATTAAATTGATTCACTTATACTTACTTTGATTCAACTTAAAATTCCTTAAGTTAAATTTATTCAATCTAAATTCACAACAAATTGTATAGGTTATCAACTCATTTATTATTCTCATCAATATTTTTATATAGCATTCCAGAGTCTTAATAACATTTTCAAAACCATTTTTGAAAACAATTCAAACTTATCTTTTGAATTTTCTAGACAAAATCCAAATTTTCCAAACAACTTTCATTTAAAACAATCGGCAGCAATTCCTCTTTTGGAAACCCAAAAATGAATACCGGTGATGTCGCGATCATCATCGGAATTATTTTCCAGCGACCGGAAAGAGTTTAGAGCTTTTCATTTCTTCAAAACATTTTTCAAAACCCTTGAAATCCATTTTCAAATCAAAAAGATTTAAACTTTTCAAATCTCCAAAATTTTCAGATTCTTTTCAAAACATTTCCAAAAACTTTTCTGGAATTCCGTTTTAAATTACAATTCACATTTATAATTTACATTCTTTAAGTTTCATTAGTATATGGGTTTATCTCTTAACTTTGGAGTTACGATTTCAATTTCTTATTCAATTTCAGTGATGATAATTCACTATTATTACTTCCTAACATCCATGCAACCATATACTATAGTATTTTATAGAAAAACATTTCTTTTCTATACAAAAATAGTTTTGGGCAAAATTATCTCATTCACCCTATTTTAAAACAATACTGTGTCGAATTGTTCTATTCGAGCGTTTAGAAACCCCTTCGATAAAGTTTTGCAAGACTGTGCCGACGAAGGTTCATATACCACTCAATAAACCAATCATCACAATACAAAACAATTTTTATATTAACTAACAAATACGCGCTCATATCTATTATTACACTCAACTCATTCTAGAGTACTGCTGACTCTATCTCTAATGAGTAACACCCAACAGAGCAGGGTTGTCGCTTAACCATATGCTCTGATACCACTTTGTCACATACCGAAGTAAGCGGTCACAACCGGTAGGCTTTTCAACCATCCCGGCCCCACCGTGGCTGACAATGGTACCCCAAACTTGCTTTTACGGCCAGCCTCTCGACTGTCACGGCCTCTGCCTAACCAACCCATCCCTCTCAGGGACATGTAGGGGTAAGAGTCTCCCGTTCGCCCCCAAACCGCGAAGCGAGAATCCCCTATCATGCTGTAATATAGCAAGACTGGTGTGAGATCGTAAAACAGTTATTTTTCACAAAGAAAATAAAACAAATTCGCAATGCTTTTGGAAAATGAAACTACCATAAGACCTCCCACCACACACACAATGCAAACGCAGGATTGGAGGAGATTTCTTCTTATGATAGTCAAAGATGCTTACTACGCAAAATCAAATTCTTTTTGATATTATTATTAGTGCATAGTGTAGAAAACAGTTCGAAAGTATAATATAAATCTTAGCCAGCATAGACATTTCGAACTATGCCTACTATAGCTACCATCCAAACAGTGGGGCGCCACCATAAGTGAATGATAGGTTCTACAACTAAATCCGTACAAGGCTCGTATTGTTTCTTTGGATTTCCAACAAATGGTCAGGCCAAGGAACTTCCTTTTCCACGATGGGTACGTCCCTGGAATAGACGACCCGAGAAATAACCTAACATTACGGTTAGATCTCTGCCAACACAAGGCCGGGTTACCTCTGCAAAAATAAGTAACTACTGACACGCGTATGCCATCCCCCGATCGTCACCGATCTTCCCGAGGATCCCCGATTCGCAACAACCACAAAGAAATAAATTTTTGCAGCAACCACAGAGGTTAAGTATCTGGGCTCCATACCATGATACCACCTTTATCCAGAAGGAATGACATACACTAAGGGGCGCTACTCCCTAGAACCTTGCCGCATCCTTCCTGTTTTGACCATTTCCGGGGTGTGAGGCTCGATGAAGTCTCGTCCACAAAGCTACGCTTTCTACAAAGCCCTGCTTTGGGTCAAACAAAATGATCAACCTATGATCACAAAGATATAAGATCAAACAAATGATCATATCGTAAATGATCAAACACTGATCATTTCACAGCAACACTCAGTATGCCACGTTACCAAATTGGGATATATCGCTGATAAATTTCAACTACATAACCTCTGAGCTCGTACGTCTCAGAGAAGGGTGTTAAGCTAAGAGAATAAATTCTCCGCCACCAACAGATATGTATTTGAAAGAAATCAGCTTTATATCTCAAATTGTAACGTCAGACACACAATCCATACAAGTCTGTTCCGGGATCGAACAGAACCGAAGGCACTTCTCACGAAGCCCTTGCACATCCGGATAATTTCCAATCACGTCAGGACTTCCCGTCACTAAGGGTGATAAAAACCTCTAAATCGGAGATCAGCCGATGTAGAGTAACTCGACGGTAATCCTTCCGTTTTCAAAAATATCCGGTCTTCAACATCGGTCTTCAAATGCAATTCATAACGACGTATCACATATTCGGAATGGGTTATACGACCCCATGGTCCTTTCCCGGCTAACCCGAATAGTGAGCGTTTATTCAAAAATAAGTGTGGCATTCAAATTCATCCAATTCACAATAGATACCTATCTAAAGGTAATTATTGATAGTCGGTTATTTAACTATCAATAAAGATGCGCAACATCATCAGATTCCAAATAATTTTCCCCAAATTATTTATCTTCAAAAATATCTTTACTAGATATATAATTTCCACACAATCATTTGAAAACAAATTTCAAATATTCACTTTTCAATTTATCTTTAAAAGATAACGTTTCAACCCTTCGTTTCGTATTGGAAAAGCAATTCCATACTTATTTAAATAATAAGTATTTCACAAATCTATTTATTTTCAACATTTGAAAATATTCAATATACTTAAATCAATATTAAGTATATATTTCGTTCTTTAAGGAAATCATAAATTTTAACATCTATTTGAGTCAAAACGAATGTTGCGTAAAACATCGTTACGACGACTCGAAATCAATAGTATAGGGATTCGGAATTAAGATAGATATATAAATCCCAATACTACATAAAAACATTTCTTTCGAAAATCATTTACTATAACAACAGTGTTATAGTCCATCTTTTCCTTATTTCTCAAAAACGCCTATTTCAACAATGAATGTTGAAATCTATGATTTTGATATTTAATCATTTTAAAACATCGTTAAAATGTTTAACTTCGTTTTTAATATCATTTTTCCCAAAACCATATCTATTTTACTTAACAATATATTCACTGTCCAAAATCGTGAATATAATTCACTTAACCCAATTTCAATCATTCCTACACATTTTTATTTCAATAAAAATTCGCTATCCAAAATCGCGAATATATCTTCTTTAATAACCTTCTATAATTTACTTATCAAATTCAATCGATTTCGAATTTATAAACACGGTTATAAATTCTATTTCTATTTTAATAACAACCTCGACTTATAAATCTTCTTTTTATCAACTTCTATATTTTTACTTATCAAAATAAGTGATTTCGGATTTATAAACAACTTTTATAAATTCCAATTCTATTTATAAAAACTTCAATCCCAAATCAATGTCGATATTGATTTAAAAATTTATTTATCACTACTAAGTAAATTCCTCATTTTTTTCTCAAATTATTCAATATTCTGTTTTTAAAAGGGGTTCTTCAAATTGAAATCATCTTACATTGATTTCCCAATTTATTTCAATTTACCAATTAAATTTCTAGTTGGATTTCCAACTTATCTTCTTTTAAATAAATTCTTTTTTTAAGGAAATAAATTTCAATCGTTTCTTTTAATCTATTAAAAATCCAAATTCTTAAATTAAATTCTTCAATTTATAATCACTGTTTTATGAAATCCATTTATTTAGCATTTTCACTTTATTCTGGAATTTATTCAATACGATTATAAAAATTTACTTTTTATACTTTAAAAATTCCTTTCTTCAAAATTTCTTCAATTTCAAAAATTGATTCACTTAGAAATTTTCTACTTGAATTTCAAAAATTCATTTTCGTTTATCTTTGGAATCCAATGATGTCAAAACATCCATTCAGCTAAATTTTAGCTTTCAAACAATTTCCAGATATCAATATGATTAATAGCATCACTATAATCATTCACAGATTCATATCACAATAGAAATAAATTCAATCAATGTGAGGGGTCCAGTTGGATCCCTCCAACCTGTTTCCCTGCATCCAAAGATGTTAGCACAATACCATTCCACTTCGAGGTGGAATATCGCGGTATATGGGTTTTTATAAAAATCCGCTTACTAACGGCGCAATAGGGTCTCATCCGCTATACGAGGCGGGAAATCATCAATCCAATATATACATATGCCAATATGTATATATTGCTATATATAGATATATCCTAAAATATCTAATATCAACAATCCAAACAGACAATCAAACAATAACTGAAAATTCCACTTTCATTTTTGAGTGAGAAAAATCTCACCTTAGCTTTTATTTTTGCCATCCCATTTTCGATTCCGGCTTGATTTCCTTGATTTATACCTTGTATAAATATTTTACACAATTTGTAAATATTCGAATCAATCGAATAAATTAAACTTCATTTGATAAATTAAATTAACCAATGATAAATTTTAAACCATTAATTTAATCTCAACTAAAAATTTATTCTTTTGTTCATTCCCAAATATTCTTTATCTTAACTGATACTTTTAAATTTTAACCCAATTCTCCCTTTTTTTTTCTTTTTTTTTCTCGAAATTAAATTCCATTAAATATAATACTATTTCCAGGGACCAAAATAATCGATTAACCCCTTAACCAAATTATTTCCTTAGTGTTTAAATAGATTGGTAAATTTAAAATATATATTTATTTTCTTTTGAACAAATAAATTTAGCTGGAAAAGAAAATCAGATTTAAACTAAATTTATTTTCAATACCAAAACAATAATCATCTAATAAATTTATTTTACCTAATAAATAAATTTTCAAACAAATTTTCTTTATAAATAAGTTCATTTATCTAAAATTTCTTTACTGTAACATTTTAATAATTATATACATACTTTTATTTATTTTTAATTTTAATCTATCATAAACTTTTTCACTTGCAGTAAATTAAATGCATCTTTAAAATTTAAAAAAAAATACCTTTTGCTTCCACGAATTTGCCAAAGCCATTCACGCATTCGAGCACCGTGATAAGCTCGCAGTCTCGACCTGCCTCGTCGCCCCTTCCTCCACGCAATTCGTCGAAGACCCTGACTCCCACCATCGACGAAGTCGACGTCGCCACTTCACTCCAAACCCGCCGCCTGCCTGCGCTCGCGACGCCGAACCTTCCTGACTTCATCGCTTGAATTCGAGCCAAATCGCCATCCCCTAAATCTCGACTTCGGCTACCACGAGATGCCGCCACCTTCGCCACTTCGAAACCACCTCAGGCTCGCGCTCGACGACGCAAGAGCACGCGCGCGCCTGCGCTCCCCTCCAGTATTACGAGACTGTAGCAGGACCTCAAATCGGCAGTAGAAATATCGCGTAGGGCCAAGGATGAGTCGCGATGACTGATGGAATAGCTGAGTATGTAGCGATGATTATAATGAAGGCGTTGATTTTCGAATGAGAAAAGGGGATCGAAGAATTAAAGATGGAAGCTCCGCCATTTTTTTCTTTTTTTTTGTTTGAACTTTGAATTGAACGGGAGTGGAATGAACTGAACAAGTATGGCATCACGATTTTTTTTTTGTTTGTGATTGCAGGCGTGAATTTAGGCATGAGATAAGGGGAAGGTATCGTGATTGTCTGCGTGGTGGAAAGGAGTGAACGTGTTGTAGTTGACCAACTTTTAAATTTAAATTCGAATTAATTCCAACGCGTTTACCTATCGTGTGTTCACATAACAGTCCCAATCAATACGAAATTTGAAATCCGGTAATAATTCAATATTACGGACCAAATGGAACTGGTTTCGTCAAATTCCGAGACTGTTTGAAAAATGACTATTTTAAATATCGATCCGAACGATTTAATTTTCAAAGCTGATCAAATTTATTCAAATTCGATTCTGAAGTTTTAAATTATCTTCAGTATTGTCATTACGAATTTTAAAAGCTTTCGAAATATTTTTCTTTAGCTTTAAATTGAAGATACAAATTTTTTATTCAACTTCAATGGATTAAATTTTATAATTTAATCGTCAAATTCAAAGTTATATTCGGGATACAAATTAAATCATCGTTCAAATATTTAAAATTAATTAAATATTCTCAATTTAATTTGTTCGAAATTCTGGGTCGTTACAGTTAAGGTTTATTTAACTTGTGTAAAGTTAATTATCAATTTAAGCTGAAACCATGGAAATTTCAAACCTATTATCTTATTTTGTTTTTCAAACTTATTACCTAATTTTGTTTTTCAAACTATCTTTTGGTTGTTCTTATTTTTCCTTATCTTGAAACAGACTGGTATAGGCCTCTTCCTATAATCTTTATGTTTAGAAATCTTTCAATAATCTTTAATAATCTTTGCTACTCATTTTGAATCTGAGCACATCTTTCATCCACAGACCGTCGGTCAAGCGGAAAGAGTGAATCAGATTTTAGAGGATTTTTTTCGTGCTCGTGTTCCTGATTCTGGAGAATCTTGGAAAAATCACCACCACCTTGTTAAACTTACCTATAACAATAGTTGTCAGGTATAATCTAAATCTGCTTGTCACCCTATCTTAATCTTATTTCACTCTATCTTTTTATGTGCTTTCCCGTACCTCATTCCTTTTCGGGGACGAAAAGTTTTGAGTGGGGGAGAGTGTAACAACCCTAGATTTTGTATATTATTTTAATTTTGACTATATTTTAATTTTAAATTATTTTAAACTTGCTCTATTTCGAACATTTCATTTTAAATATAAATGTTGATTATTAAGTGATTTATAGTTCAAACTAGTATAAATTGGATATTTCACTGAAAAGTGAATTTCTATTCAAACTGGTCAAACTTTGAATACTGCTTTTTACTTTGGTTAAATTTTATCTTTTATTATGAAAATAGATTTAATTCCATGAATACTGCTTTTCGTTTCGTTGAAAACAGACTTATATTGTAGAAGTTATGTAATTTTCAATTTTGGGTATAAACTGTTTATTTTGCAATATTATTTATTTTAAATCATATAAATTATATTTTTATTGTCATATTTTGTTTTAATATGTGTTAATAGGTTATTTTATGTCTTTTAATATTTTTAAAATGATAATATAATTTTTCTAAAGTATACTTGAATTTATTTCAATTTATAATGCCTAGTTTCCATTTTTCTGATATTTTCTTCATTAAAATTATATTTAATTAAAATTTATTTATTTATTTTGTGAATTCATTTTATTTTGTGTTATTATATTTATTTATAAATACTTTTCAAGTACATAAAAAATTTCCAAAGTTCATTGCATTTATTTTCAAATTTTCTAGACTAGTTTGCCATTTTGTGCTAATTTCTTATTTTAACCTTATATAATTAATAAATATTTATATATATTTTATATTTTGTTATATTTTCGAATTTGTGACTGAATGTATTATTATTTTCAGTAATATAAACTTATATAAAGAAATTAAAAGAAATTTGAAAGGTTATGACTTTTGATTTGCCTAAGGCCTTTTATCTTCCAACCTTTCACATTTGTAACTTACCTTTTCATTAATTAGCCTTTACTATTCACATCTTTCAGCTGCATACTCTATTTTCTATTCATGTACATTCATTTCCGTTTCTAAAACAAAAGAATTTCGGCCATGGCTATTGAGGAAAGTTTGGGTAATGATTTTTAACCTTTTCTTATCCTTTTTCTACTTGTTTACATTAATTTTTGCACTTGCTCTCTTCTTCTAGGCTTGGTTCCTCCTCAACCAGATCTGACCTGACCTCCACCACCCCCTTCCTCTGACCGTCACCCATCGTACTACCACTCCATTTTAGGCCGAGACAATTCAAGGTGAAGACCACCACAAAATCCACCAAAAACCATCACAAACTATCACTTATGGCCTAGAATTGTCATCTCCTCCTTCTACCACCATTTTCCGCCACTACCTCCACCACCACCACCTCTGACCTGACCTCCACCCTCTACCACATCACCCACCACCACCTGCACCACTGGTTGGGCCCACCTAGCCTCTGGCCGAATACATTAGGAGCTTAGAGATGAAGTTGTTGCCTTGTAGTTGCCTTGAAATTGTATAGTTTTGCACCTAGATCACAACCCACCTTCAAACCCATGTGTAGGCCGACCCTTGCACACCCAAACCTGAGCCAATTCCTTGAGTTAGCTGAGCCTAATCACTACCTAACTGAAGTACATGAGGTTGAGAACAAGTGCAATTCATTCGATGTTGTTTTGGGCTTTGAATTCTAATGTTATTTGATGTCTAAATCGCGTTGAAACTTACATATATTTGTATTGTTTTGTGTAAATGTTTGAACAAGGCTATTAGCTTTGGCTCTCCACTCTCAAATCATATTCGTGTTGTCGTGCCTTCGAAGCTTCTCTGTTGTGTGTTGTTCTTTGCCATCTCCAGCGAATACAGGTGAGTAATTCTCACCAGACGATGTGTACTTATATAACTAGTAAACTGACACCATTTGAATCTGTAAAATTTTATCATCCTATTATAACTGTTATATTATGATCATATAATGTTTACCCCTGTTATTATATATGTTATATCATCTATTACTATTATTTCATGCTATTCTGTTATTTTATCAGTTTATCACACTACAAGTTCCCTGTAGATTAGGTTCACTATGGGTTGAAATGATACATACCCGAATGGACTTTAGAATAGGGAAAGATCGTTATGGGCTGAAATGATAAGCCTGAGCAACCTTTTATTTATTTTATTTAACTTGGGATTGCGGGTTTGAAATGATAAAACCTGGTTTTTCTTTGTAAACTGCAGATTGAAATGATACATATCTGTATCACTTGACCTAGGCTAGAAAATTATATACAGACCCGTGGTTTATATAGTTTTCTGAAAATTTTAAAATATTTTAAAAATGTAAATATTATGATTTGATGTAAACTTTATTAAAATGATTTCTATAAAATATTTGTGATTTTCTACAAATTAAATAAGTGAATTAAGTAAATGGTGAAGTAGAATTTGAAATATAAGTTAATTTGGGAATTTATGATTTTGTTTTTAAATGGAATTTATGTAAAGTAAGAATATATGACAAATTTTGATTTAAAAATGAATTTAATGATTTTATTAAGAAATAATGATTTTATAAAGTGTTAATGATTTTGTATAACTTAAAATATGAAATAAATGAATATTTAAGCTGAATTTGGAAATATAACTTAAATTGAATTTTGTGAAATTTGTTTAAAAGTGAAATTTTAATTAAGTAAAATAAATGTAAATAAGTTATATTTTGGAAATTTAAACTTAGTTGTTAAGTTAAGAATAAAATTAAAGAAATGAAAATTTAATTGTTATTTAACTTGATTTTGTAAGGAAATTTGACTTTATAAAAATCATAGAAATAAAGGTATTTAAATGATTGTTTTTAAATGTGAAATTATATGATTTTATAAGTTAAAATGATTTATATTAAAAAATAATTATGTGTGAAATTGTTAATAAAACTCTGAATTTGATTTGATAACATTTTCGAAATGTAATCTAAAGATATTACAGCATTGGAAAATGCTGTAGTTGTTTTAAATGAACCAAATAGCAAATTTGAACTAAGGGTTATTATAGCACTTTATTAGTGCTATAGTTGTTAAATTTAACTATAATTTTAATTGAAACTAAATTAAGATATTACAGCATTTTAAATGCCGTCTTTTGTTAATGAACTGTTTTTAAACATAACATTTCGTAGCATTTTCTAAGTGCTGCGAAAGTTGAATTTTCTTTGTTTAATAAATTCAAATGAATAAATGATCTTTGAAAAAGATTAAATTTTGGAAATTAAATATTTAATTATTAAATATAATGAATTGATTTTAAATGATTTAAATGGAATAGTTGATTTGGGAAATACAACTATTTTGAAATATGATTAAATGGTATTTAAATTTAAATTAAATAGATGATGATTTGAAATGATATTAAATCTTGGAATGAATAATTGAAGTTTACATTAGTATGAAAAATAATTAGTTTACTTGTAATTTAAATCTATTTAAAAGATATTGGACTTATGAAATATAGGATAATAAAGCTTTGGAATTTATTTTATAATTTGAATAGTTATTTTATGGATTAAATCTATATTTGAAATTTATAAGATTTTAAATGGTCTATGGAAATTTATTTGAAATAAATGATTGAATTGAATTGAAACTTTGGAAATTGAATACTTGATTTGAAATATAATACTTACACTTTTAAATGAATTTAAATGAATTAAGTTGTTGGAATATAAATTATTTAAAAGGTGACTTGAAATGATAATAAATGAATGATATCTTTAAATTTTAAAAGTATTTAAAGTTGAATATTTAGATTTGTACTCAAATGATATTTTGGTATATTAAAATGATTTGAAATGAAGTTTGAAAGGATATGATATTTTGATATATTAAAATGATTTGAAATGAGGTTTGGAAAGATTGATATTTTGATATATTAAAATGATTTGAAATGAAGTTTTGGAAAGATATGATATTTTGATATATTGAAATGATTTGAAATGAAGTTTTGAAATGATATGATATTTTAAATATATTGAAATGGTTTGGAATTGATTTAATCTTTATTTTGATAAAGATTTGGATTTGAAATTCTATTTTGAAGTATAAACTGTTTTTAAGTTATAACCACGGGTTATAATAACGATTGGTTGTTAAAGAGACCGGGATCGGATATGGACATACTCTCTTTCGATACCGAAAACCACTTTAGCAACTGTGTACGCGGTGGAGTTTCCAGAATGAAGTAGGATGGTGGCGACGATCCTAAGGTATATATGTGGACCCAACTCCCGTGAGTTGGCATAAGGTGGCTAAAACAGGAGCGATCTCAGACCAGTGAGGTAGCACCTCTTATCGGACACACTTCTTCGATACCATTCTATTACTTGTGATTGATTTGGTGCGCACCCTTGATTTGGGAGTGTTGTTCGAGGTGGAGCGGTAGTGGCTGCTATGCGTTTCCATCAGTCCGTGTGCGTAATTGGTATATCTACCCTGGCATTGCCTTGTGTGTCGTGTCATCTACCATATCGAGCCCACTACGATTTTGGTTTAAAGTTCCGACCGCATTAAGGTTCACCATCCCCTTATCGCTATTTTCTATATGATTATACTTTACTGATTAGACACTACCGTATATAGCATATATTACTATATAGTAAATAGTTTAACGGATCCTTAGAGGATGGGCGGTCCCAAGCATCTTCTAAGTTACTTGTACCTTTATTAAAGTTCACTTGAGTTAGTTTACATTATATAAGTATATATTGTCCTGACTCGAGTGTTTTGTGTTTTGCTTTACGCTCGGGTCAGCC
Source organism: Allium fistulosum (assembly GCA_030737815.1). Classification (NCBI taxonomy): domain Eukaryota; kingdom Viridiplantae; phylum Streptophyta; class Magnoliopsida; order Asparagales; family Amaryllidaceae; genus Allium; species Allium fistulosum. The sequence continues at coordinate 945,694,231 of CM060906.1, read as the reverse complement.
TGAGTTATTCACAGATTTGGATTTCCGCTCCCTTGGAGATTTGAATCGCTGGAGATTATCTGCTTGTCTTGTTCTATCTATTTCAGTTCTATTGTTCTATTCAGCTTGTACTTGGTTATCATATTTAGACTTCTGTTGTATTTTATTTCTTCTATTGTATCTTATTTAACTCTGATATATTTACATAGTAGCTTCATGAACTACTATTTCTTTTACTTCCGCTGCATTATTTTACTCTGTGTCTGTGATCTGTGATTATTTATTTACTGTATATTCTGAGATTTGCCAAAATTTATTTACAACACGGTATTTTGAGCAATTCAAGTCCGACATGTGCGGATGCGAATGGTTGAAAATAACGGGTCGTTACAGAATGGATTGCAAAATAAAAGCAAGGTGAGAAATTCTCACTCGATCGAAATTGTTTCGATTTAAATTTTAAATAGTTAAATTTAAAATTGGTTGATTGTGTGTTTGGATTGATGGTTGTCATTTGTTTCATTGAAATAGACCCTATACGCTGCATATTAAGCGGAGGTTATTATATTAAAAACATATACCACGATATTCCACCTTGAAGTGGAATTGGTATTATATATGTATTTGGAGTTGATTTCCCGCATTATATAGCGGATAATATTTTATAAATCCCATATACCGTGATATTCCACCTCGAAGTGGAATTGGTATTGTGCTAACATCTATAGATGCAGGGAAACAGGTTGGAGGGATCCAACTGGATTCCTCAACCATTTGAATTTGTTTCATATGTTGTGTGTTGATTATTTATAATCTCTGTGTGATTATTTTTGTGATTGAAATTGTTGAAGGCTATAGGTTAGCCGAATATATTTTTGGTATCCTTGGATACCGAAAATAAATAAAACTTGGATTTTTAAAATTCAAGCTGAAAGTTATTGTAAAAATTTATTTTGAGAATTGGATAAATTAAAAAGGAGTTTTTGAAAGATAAAATTTTATTTTTGAACTATATTGAATTAAAATTCCAAAATATGGGAAAAAGATTAATGAATGGATTTTGGAAAATATTATTTATAAGTTGAAGAAGTTATTTAAAATTTGGATTTTTAAATAGATTTGAAGAGATAAAGACATTTATTTTAAAAAGGAAATAATTTGTAAATTCAAGGGAAATTTATTTGGGATTTGAAATAAATTTGAAAATCAATTGAAAATTGATTTAGAGTTGAAAGTGAATATTTGTGAAATCGATTTGAAAATCGTATAGAGAGTGAATATTTGGAATTGTAAATTCACAATGGAAATTAGAAGGAGAAATGAATGGATTCTGGTAATTAATAAAGGATAATTAATTAAGTATTAATTATTAATTAAGAGTTAATTAGTGATGAATTAAAGGATAATTTATTAAATGTTTTTGTAATTAATTGATTATTAATTTACCACAACCAGTAAAATATATTCACAGAAATTTATCTGATTTAAATTAATTAGATAATTAAATTAATCCTACTTATGGATGTTTGGATTATATTGGATGTTGAATTGTTTGATATCTCTGATATGTGATGCTTTGTGATATATCCTGATTTGTGTTGTGATCTGTAATTTGTTTATCTGTGATATATATATATCTGTGATCTGTGAATAAAAGATAAGCGTTATAGTTTATACCGCTTATCAATTTTATTGTTATATTTGATCTGTGATGGTTGAATGTTGTTGCACTATTGTGTTAAACCCTTGGACTACACAATACACACACAAATGTGGATTTCACGTGGAAATTAGTTAAGTCACAGATTTTTAACAATTCTAAAGGTTGAATTTTTGAATTCAAAATAGTTTTGGAATTGGAATTGAAAGTTTTTGAAAATGAGTTTCAAAAATAAGAGTTATTTTAAATAACTTAATAAAAATTGGAATTTAAATCATTTGATTTAAATTTTGAATTCAATACTTGAAACTGATTCAATAATTTAGGAATTTTGGTTTAAAAGATTATACAAGTTATAAAAGGTGTTTATATGGTTCTTTTACCATTTAAAATATGGTTTTGGAAATTTAAATTTATATTCAAGTTTTATACTTGGATGGCTTTAAACTATGTAATTGTAACAAGTTTTTCCCAAAATGAAAACTATCCGTTTTCAAATAATAATAGCTTTCATAAAGTGAAAAGATTTCCAATTTATATCGAAACATTTCAAGTTGAAATGAAATTGTGAATAGTTGGGAAAAACTATGAATTAACCTTTGTGAAGATGATTAAGCTTTATCTTGAAATCAAAGAAGATTTTAAAAGGTGTATCTTTTATATCTTAAAAGACTTGAATTGTGAATGAATCTTTGTGAAATTAGGTGAACTTTGTGAAGTAAATCTTTTTGTTTAAAGATTTAAAATGGTAATTTGTTTAAACCATTTAAAGGAAAGGATTTGGGTAATAAGTTGTGAATTAATTGAAATCCCTATATCCATATGTTTTAAATATTGTGCTCACTATTCGGTTTAGCCGGGAAAGTACCTTTGTGTCATATAACCCATTTCAAATAAGTGATATGACGATATGGATAACATTTGAAGACCAGTGGTGAAGACCGGGTATTTGTGAAAATGATAGGATGACCTATCGATTGTTTCTGCACCGTTAGCTACGGTATAGAGATTTCCTTTGTGATGGGAAGTTTGACCGGGATTGTGAATACCCGGATTGCAAGGGCTTCTTTGGAAGTGCCTTCGGTTCTGTTCAAACCCGGAACAGACTTGTATGGTTGTATGTCTGACACTACATTTTGAGATATAAAGCTAATTTCTTTCAAATACATTTCTGTTGGTGGCGGAGAATTTATTCTCTTAGCTTAACACCCTTCTCTGAGACGTACGAGCTCAGAGGTTGTGTAGTTGAAGGTTATCAGTGATATACTCCCAATTTGGTAATGTGGCATGCTGAGTGTTGCCGTGTGATGATTATTTATTGATCATTTGTGATCAAAGCGTGGCTTTGTGAAAAAGCGTAGCTTTGTGAACGAGACCTCTTCGGACCTCACAACTTGAAAATGGTTGAAACAGGAATGATGCGGCAAGGTTATGAGGGTCGCTCCCTTTAGGGTATGTCATTTCCATCTGGAAAAGGGTGGTATCAGGTATGGAGCCCTGGTATTTAACCTATGTGGTTACTCCAATCTCATTTACTGTGTGATTGTTGTTTTGTTGAGGCGCCTTGGATAAAGGTCCCAAAGGACCGGGGGGGTGGCATATTCGTGTAGTAGTTACCTAGTGTAAGAGGTAACTAGACCTTGTGTTGGCAGAGAGCAGGTTGACTCTTGGGACGTCCTGCCAGAGGCGTACCCATGGACAGTAGGAAGTTCCTTAGCCTGACCATTCATTGGAAATCCAATTCTCAATATGAACCTTGTAAGGTTTTAGTTGTAGAACCTGCTATTTAACATAGCAGCTAAAGTAGGCATAGTATAATAGTACCTATGCTGGCTAAGATTAATATTATACTTTCGAAATGTTTTCTGCACTACGCACTAATAATAATATCAAATCAAATGATTTTGCGTAGTAAGCATGTTTAACTATCATAAGGAGAAATCTCCTCCAATTCTGCGTTTGCATTGTGTGTGTGGCGGGAGGCCTTATGGTAGTTTCATTTTCCAAAAAGCATTGCGGATGTCTTTTACTTCCTTTGTTATTGTTTTAAAGATAATAACTATTTTAAGTTCTCACACCAGTCCCATGACTGACCTGAAGTTTATTGTTCCTTTCCTAAACTCTGGGTGCCCATAATTTTCCACACGGGCAGCCTAGAGTCAGGTTATCAGGTCATTCTGGATTTCAGGAGGCTTTGGAGCTCAAGTGGCGAGCTGGATGGCGAGACATATCACTTGTATATGATATTATTTATTCCGCTGTGTATTCTATATGAGGACAAGTTTATATAACTGTCCAGTGTTGTATTGTTGTTGTAAACTCTGATGATGATGTAATGTATAAATTGATATAGTTCTTTGATTTAAAGATTATTCATTTATCTATTGTATGTTTTTCCGTTGCGATATGTGAGATTCTGATATTGTTTCTGTTGTTTCTTTTTTCTTTCTTTCTGTCTTCTTCTACCTCTTCTTTTTAACCATAACAATTCGGTTTTCCGGCATTCGATTGCTCGACAGTTGATACAGTGGACGTATTAAAGTCAATTTTCGGAAGTCGAAAATCCCGAAACGTTACAACTTCACTGAGAATTGCGAATCCGGTTGGTGGATCTGCAACACTTAGTTTACTTTGTAAAGATGTCGAGATTATTTTATGTAATGGTGCTTTCCGATCCGATTTGCATGTTATGCGCTACTTAGGCTTCAGAATTGATTTTTGGGAAAGGATTAGCTTAATCATTATGAAGCCCATATCCTATGTCCCGAGAGGACTATCCATCTTCGACATCCTCTATCTGTTAAGCAGATTTTTATTGTTCTTAATGATGTTGATTTCCAAATTCGGTGGTATCATTTTATTCTTTAAACCCATGATGAAGAAAATGTTATTTCTCTCATTCTAGTAGTTTGTGAATTTTCCGGTATATTTGAGCTTGTCTTAGGATTATCACCTAAGCAATCTATTGAGTGGTGCTAAGGTCTTTTCAGCTCAACCTTGCCACCGGTTTTCATCAGCTACGAGTTGCGGAGGGTAGCATTCCACTTACTGCATTCCGCAATCGTTATGATTCTTGTGAGTGGTTCGTTATGTCATTCGGTTTGACGAACCTTCTACCTTATTTCATCCATCTTATGAATCGAGTATTCTACGAATATCTCGATGAGTTTATCCTTGTATTCATTGATTATGGATGAAAACAACAATTTAAAATTTGCAAATCTTTTTAATATTATCATATAGAAGATGATTTTGTGCTGTTTTGCCCATTGAGTGCTTTAAGAATTCTGGTCGATGCGCTTGATCAACGTTATCGATATAAATCTCCTAAATGCTATGATGAGACAGTCAGACATAGTAAATTGACTTGTAAAAAGTAATTTTTCTAAAAAGATGATTACACAAAGTTAATTACAATTTTGAAAGTCTTAGATTTTCAGGAAAGAGGATCATTTAAAAGAACTACTTTTCGATACTCCTATTCTTGTGATTCCCGAAGGGAACCAAGACTTCACTATTTGTATCGATGCTAGTTGTATTGGTTTCGGTGCCATTCTCTTGCAAAGGGAATGTGTTATCACATAGGCTTCTTGACAATTAAAGCATGCCGAGACTAGATATGCCACTCATGATCTAGAGTTCGTGGCCATTGTTTTCGCTCTTAGAATTTGGCCTTATTTTCTTTTGGGAGATAAATTTGTTCTCTACACCGATCATAAATCTTTGAAGTATTTATTTTCTCCAAAGGAACTTAATTTGTGTCAACAACGTTGGCTCGAGTTCCTTGCATCTTATGATCTTGATATTCTCTATACTCCCGGAAAAGGAAATCATGTTACCGATGCCCTTAGTCATAAGCAACAAGTGGTTGTTTCCGTGATGATATCCGAATGGAGTGATCTCGAGACTTTATCCACTTATGAGATTCGAGATCGTGAATCCAATTCATGTTCATCTCTTGTTTTATGTAGCCTTGAGGCCCATCCTTCTCTTTTAGCACCGCTTATCGTCCTCAATCCGATGGACAAATAGAGCGTGAGAATCAAACTCTTGAAGATCTCCTTCGTGCATGTGTTCTTGATTTTGGTGGAAGTTGGAAAGATCATATTTCTCTTGTTGAGTTTTCCTATAATAATAGCTTCCAATCTAGTATTGTTATGACACCTTTCGAGGCACTCTACGGAAGGCCGTGCCGATCTCCTTCGTGTTGGCTTGAAGCCAGTGAGAAGCTGGTTTTAGGTTCAAATTTTATTCGTGTTTCACCTATGAGGGGTGTTGTACATTTCAATCGATCGGGAAAGTTAGCACCTCGATATATTGGTCCATTCCCATCACCGAACGTATTGGTTCGGTGGCTTATCGCCTTTTATTACCGGCTCAATTTTCTGCTATTCATGACATTTTCCACGTCTCTCAACTACAGAAATACCTTAGGGATTCCGATTCTATTCTTGAGCACAGTGTAATTGAAGAAATTGAAGTTTCACCAAATTTGACTTATGAGCAACATTCTATTCGTATCATTGCTTCAGAGGTTAAACGCCTTCGAAATAAAGATGTTCTTCTTGTGAAAGTTCAATGGTCCTCAAATCCTAAGGATTTCTCTTGGGAATCTAGAGAATTCATCGAGCAAACACATCCGGACTTACTCTCTCGTGCTCTTTATGGTGAACTTCTCATTTCAAAATTTCTTCTTTTGTGTTGTTATGCCTTAGTATGGTTGTTACTTTTTATCTTCCTCTTAATTATTGCGAGGACGCAATTTCTTTAAGGAGGGGAGTCTGTAACAACCCGCATATTTCACGATTGTATATTTAAATGTTTTATTTAAATATAGCATCGTTAATCGGATTAAAGTCCGAAATGTTACTTTTTGTAAACAGTCGAATTGAGACTCGAGACCACTTCCATTGAGTCCAAAATGGCGTTTAAAACTTTTTTGAGTATAAACATCGATATGTTTGGAGTTGAGTAGAATTTTGCTATTTTTCTATTTTGGGCTTTGGGTTTGGGTTTCAGCCCACTAACCCAACATAATACCCTAACTCCACTCAACTCCTCTTTATTCATTCATTCCATTTCCTAACACTTTCAAGCTAAAGAAAAATGGGGGAAAGAATGAGAAATAGAAATTCCTAAACCCTAGTTTTGATTAGGAAACTCAAATTCAAGTCCAAAATCAAGGAGAAGCTTAGGTAAGCATCCTCTTCATCTTCTCCATCTCTATCTCCCTTCATTTACAGAAATTCCTATAACCTAACTTAGGAAAAACTTCACCTTTGATAATAGATTGAAGATTCTAGAGGTATATTGAAGAGGAATTGGTCTTGCCTTGTTTTAAAGCTTCTCATTCGTTGTTTTTGAGTTTTAAAGGTGAGTTCTTGAACTCACATCTATGTCTATAGCTTTCATTGTTGTTAAGTATGAATTCCTAACATCTATTTCATGTTCAATTTCTTTTGATTTGAATTGATTTGGTGAATTTTCCAAATTTTGGTGTTTTGGTCCAATTTTTATGAAAATCCTTCTATGGATGTTTGGACATGATATTTGAGGTGTATCGAAGAGCCTATAAGGCTGGGTTATCACTTGGCATAAATCCCTAATTGTTGTTGCTCGTCCGATCGCTTCCGAAACGTTTTGGCCATCTTGGCCTAGGCAAATTGTTGCCCAGGCCAGGTGACCAGATGTCTGGATATCAAATCCAGACATCTGGTTTAGACCTGGAGGGAAAAAAATATAGAATGCAGAAAATGAAAAAATGGCAGAAACCAATTCCAGACGTCTGATTTATAGGTTCAGACGTCTGGATTAAGTCTCAGACATCTGCCTTGAAATTTCAGACGTCTGGAAGCTTTCTGGATTATTTCCAGAAAACAAATCCAGACGTCTGGATTCTAAACCAGACATCTAGCACTATGCATTTTGCCTATTTTGGGCTGTTTTGTGTGGATTTTCAATTTTAATCGGTTTTTGTTGATCCGGATAGTTGTTATCACTTAGACTTTGATGACTTCTTTCTTTGGATTTTTGGAATATCCATTTGATGGATTTGATATCGATTTTTGTGGATTTAATTCACATTCTCGTATGTGAATTTTTGGTGATTGATTGTTTCTACAATCATTTTTGTGATTTGTCACTTTAAAATATAAAGGTTTCTATACTAGTAGTTAATACTCAAACTCTTTCACAAAAACGATTTCAACGCTAATTTTAAATACAAAGCGCGTTTTTAAAACTGTTTTTCCAAATCTATTAGTATAAACAAACCTTTACCTCACTCGTATGAGAAATATAATTAAACGGCATAGCAAAACAAGTGGTATGAAACGCTTGCGTTTACTTCGTAGGTTAATTCTTGGACTTGTTCGATTGAAATCTTGTGACAATTTTCGAGTGGAAATCTACAATCTGTTCGTAAAAATTTAAGTTAAGCCAATGGCTATGGGACATGAAGCTAAACTCATCTATTTACTAGCTTAGTGTAATTGACACTTCTTATTGATCGATGATGATCATTTTATGGTTTAGACTAGCGATGTGCGATGTCTTTTTGTCCGCGTGGGGGACTGTACCTAGTTCTATTGAGCTTCGTCTCATTTTTATAGGCTAGCGACCTACGGGCTTTATGGAGTTCGGTTCATCGGGCGTACCATTATTGCACTACGTCGTTGTTCTAAATTATTTGACTTTCGGGTTCATCGGGCGTACCGTTATTGCACTACGTCGTTGTTCCGAATTATTTGAGTTTCGGGTTCATCGGGCGTACCGTTATTGCACTACATCGTTGTTCCGAAATATTTGAGTTTCAGGTTCATTGGGCGTACCGTTATTGCACTACGTCGTTGTTCCAACTCATTTGAGTTTCAGGTTCCTCGAGCGTACCATTATTGCACTACGCCGTTGTTCCAACTCATTTGAGTTTCAGGTTCCTCGAGCGTACCGTTATTGCACTACGCCGTTGCACCGGCTTTATGGTTAGCGACCATGGAATAGCTATCCGTTTGTGACACACATGTTGGGGAGTTTTCGTGCTCCCGTTTGTGATAGGCCTTCCCCTTTTTGTGATATCTTGATTTATAGTTGATGATTTCTAGAATTTGTGTTTCACCGATTTTTTTTGCGATTGGCATTGATATGTTTTGTCAATATTTGTGTTTTGGTGAATAAATTAAAGAATATGACATTCTTTTTAGTGTTTGAGAATATTTGAGATATTGTATGATTTTTGTTGTCACCTTATGTATACTTGTCACAGTATGGCATTTTTGTTATCATACGTTTTGTCATATCTCTCATCCTCTCTCAGTTTATATGATATTTATAGCTAGACTGATCCGTTTATTGTTTTCTTCTTAAATAATACTCGGGTCAGACCGAGGTATTTCAGGTGCTTCTGCTTGACTTCTTATCAGGGTCCGTCACATGACTTTTGGCTAACTACTTTAGCTTAGTAGTTTTTGTTGTTATACATTCGAGATAGAGACTCCTTAATGTATACTTATTCTTATGCCTAGCACTTGTATCTATTCTTTTGTGATGTAGTGGATCTAGTTTGACCACTACTTTGATGTACACTTCTATGTGTCATATTCATATCTGTTTCCGCCTTTGTGATTTAAATATCTGTGACTGATTTGTGTTATGTTTATTTCTATAATGTTTTCTGAAGTCCACATAGCCACTGTGTGGTAGCTTTGAGTTTGTATTTGATATGTCGGATTTCCCCTTGAAATGAAATGTAAGTTATATTATCTGACATATCGGTACTTGCACAAAACAATTACACAGAAGGTCGCTCCTTAACAGCCTTATTCTTCGTGCTAGTCGACGGCATTACCCCGTAGTGTCCTTGGCTAGTGTGAGTATAGAGGTGGTGCGTCACAGGTTTTGACATCTCCTATCCAGTGTCTAACGCGAGAGCAATAACTTAAAAGATGTTCGGGATTTAAATATCCTAAGGATCCGTTAAACTATCTACTATGTAGTACAATACGCTATTATAATAGTGTCTACAATAAAGTAAAGTATTAAAATAGCGTTAAGGCGTTACCCATATCCCCCTTAACACATTTATATATATTCCCATAGTCTATATAGTACTGTAATTCCTCCGTAAACTGGAGGGTTATCAGAGGGAACTCCATAGGTATGGTACAAACCAAACTCGTACAAGGCGCGCTAGGGCATGTGAACATGACACACGAGGAAATGCCAGGGTAGATATACCATTTGCGGATCCGAACCGGTGGTAATGCATAGCAGCTACTACCGACCACCTCGAAACACACTCCCAAATTAAAAATCAGAGGGTGGCCACCAAATCAATCAAAAAGTCAGAATATAATATCGAAGAAGTGTGTCCGATAGGAGGAATGACTCACTTGACCTGGCGTAGCTCCTGATTTTAGTCACATCTAAGCTGACTCACGGGAGTCAGGGTCACGTCATACCTCATACAGAATCGTTCACCAAACCATCCTACTTCATTTTTGGAATCTCCACCACGTCCACAATTGTTAAAGTGGTTTTCGGTATTGGTAGAAAGTATGACAATATCCGATCCCGGTCTCTTTAACAACCAAATGCTTATTTCACACCAGATGGTTCTTTTACATTTCAAAATCAATTCACAATTTATATCAAAATATCATATTCTCAAAACCATAATACTTTCGAAATCATATTCACTTTGGAATCATAATTCAAAATAGTTTAAATCCTCATTTCAAAACTCATATTCAAATCAAATATGTAATTTAAATCCCAACTTAGGTTACCACATCATTTAACCATATTCCCTTTAAAAATCGAGGATTTAAATATAAACCCATCTACTTTACTTAGTTGGAATTTAGAAAAAAAATAGTTTAGATAGTTAAAAATAGCATAACATAGTAAAATAAATTTTTAGGATAGTTAGAATACTCTAAAATATTTAAATAGATTAAATATGATTATAATAGATTAAATGGTTCAAAATAGATTAATTAGATTTAAAAATAGTTAAAATAGTTTGTTTAGTTTTAAAATAAATAAAATGGTTTAAAATAGGTTAAAATGATTTAATATAGTTGAAATAGGTTAAAATAGTTTAATAATTTGAAAATCTTAATAATTAAAATTATTCATTTTATTTCAACACATCTGAACCATTTCAAATTTCCAAATCCACAAACCCAATTTCAATCTTCGATTCAACTCACAATAACTTTTTAAACTTTATATTGCTTCCAAACCATGTTTTGAAATATAAATCGCTCACATTCTAATATATTCCAAAGTTATATTCCAAACAATTTCAGTAACTCGGTTCCATTTAATTTCAATTTATACTTCAAAAATAAACTTTAAAATTTCAATTAAATTCCTTTAAACAACTCCTTTAAACCAATTCCAATAATAATTCAATTTACATAGATCAAATTATTATTTCAAAATATCATTCAATTAATTTCAAAAATTAAGGATTCAAAGATCATTTAATTTAACCAATCTAGTGTCCGTATATAATTCCCTACCCTAGGGTCAAGTGATATAGATATTTATCATTTCAATCCGCAATTTAGAATTTTATGGTTATATATCATTTCAAACCGCAATCCCAAATATAACAATAAAATCCATAAAATCGCTCGAGTCTATCATTTCAACCCATAACTATTTTTCTCTAATCTATAGATCATTCGGGTATGTATCATTTCAACCCATAGTGAACTTGCAGTTTATAACGATATAAAATACAACATCCATTCATCAATATCAACAAATCAAACATCCATCACAATCATCATCCAAATCAGTCAATAAATATCAATATAGAACTGATAATCAATAACAGATATTTAACTGGCAATTTATATTCAATAATAAATTAAATAACGATTTAATTCAAATAAATCCAAATTAACTGAGATGATGATTTAAAATATACCAAATAGCCATAAATAAATTTCCAATCATATCATCAATTTAATTTAACAAACATAAGAAATTTTAGAAGTTGTGAGTGGGTCAAAACACTCACCTTTGAATTTAAATCGAATTTAAATCCGATTTAGGCCTAAAATTCAAACAGTCTCAGAATTCATCCAAACAAGTGTCAAAATGTCTAGAATTTCGATACGATCCCAACGGATCAAACCGCGTGCAAATCCGAGCTCGTATGTAAAAGCTATGTGATTCAGAACATTAGGAATTCAGATTATAAAAATAAGGAAGAAGGAAAAAAATAATAAAAAAATAAAAACCACTCACGAATCGCAGACAGCCACGTCTGCATCACTCTCCCGCCCTATCGTTCGAACTCGAACACGACCAGACCCAGATCTTTGACCGCCCTAAGCTCCTCCACTTCGCCACCGTAGATCATGGTGCAACCGCCGTTGAATATGTCTCGCCTCCCTCCTCCATCTCCGCTTGGCCTGGTCGCCTAGAGCCTCACCTGCCGCCCCCATCCAACCCATGTTTCGAACCCTAATCGCCAAATCCCGACCAACCTAGGCGATTTCTGGTCATGAAACAACCGCCAATCCACTCCACCCGACGAGCTCTTCAATACCCATCTCTCAATTTCCCCGATTGAAGCCTAAATCGAAAAGCCCCAATTAGCCTAGGGTTTCGAGTAATCATGGCTTTAACCATGATTTCTGGATGACTCGAGCATTATTTCAGACAACGGACACAAGACGCTGATTCGTATTGATGAGATCATCGATATATATTATTTTCAAATTTTTTTGAGGAGTTTGATTTTCCGATTTGAATTTGATTTGAATAGAATTGGAAATTTGTTTGTCCGCCATTGGAATGAGGAGTTGAGAAAGAAATGTACGTACAGACAAAAATGAAATAAGAAATAGCTAAGGTTTATAATGGGTTATTTATAGGCAGATCAGAAATAGGATTGAACGGATCAGATTTGATTTGAAAGTTGAACGATAAACGACCCGAAAAGCCCGTTCTGTCTTCGGAACGAAAATGGTCATCCCATATATCAAAATAGATGTTATTGATGATTTTAAACTCAATGGAATAGGTTTCACAGTTCTTATTTATAAAAGAATTTCATTGAACACCTTCATTACTTTAAGTTTTACTTGTATAATATCCCATTACACTTTCTTATTAAACATTACAACTTTTAATATTTAGCAAGTTATATATATGTCTTTAAGAATGCAATTGAAAATTACACAAGTTTATCTTACTTCAATTTAGTAAATAACTGTTCAATAATTACCATTTCTTATATTTCATATCCCTTTTTATTTACAGGTTACAAATTTCAAATTTCTTATATACTTCATTTATAATTTAGCATTAAATTTCTTATTTCCATTTAGAAGTTCCAATTATTAAATGGTTAAATTCCATTTTATTCAGTAATCGAAACTATTAATTAATAGAAACTTAAGAACTAATTATCGGGTTCCATTTCAAATCAAAAAAATAATAGATAGATGTATATACCTACAACTTATATATCTAATTATATTTAAAACAATTTGAAATTTATATTTGTTTATCAAAATAAATCTGCAGTACAACTACTACAGTGGCCTTCCCACTTTGAAACTCGAAAATGAATGTCGATGATGCATGCACTCATCACCGAAATTGTTTTCCAACGACAGAGAGGGGAGTACAAAACTTATTCCTTTCCAAAATTTCTTTAAAACATTTCTTTCAAATTATATTGAAATTCTTTATATCAGAGAATACTTCCAAATAATACTAACATTATATTCCAAATCATTCGAAAGAAATTTTCAAAAATCCTGAATCTTCAGTTCTATAATTTCCAATTTATATTTATTTTATTTGCAAATCTCTAATTTCAACCAATATTTTTAAATTTCACTACCTAACAAACAAATATATTACAACCAAATATATCATCTATAAATCATTATTTTATATACAAAAATATATAATAGGCAAAAATTATTTCATTTACTTGTATTTCAAAACCAATATTGTGTTGGTCTATCCTATTAAGTGTTTAGAAATCCCTATCGATGTCATAGCATCCTATGCACTAACCAGAATTTATAAATACAAAACGGAACAAATTAACACAATATAAAAACATTTTATTACACTAACAAATACGCTCTCTCATATATATACACTCAGCGACTCATTCTAGGGTATTGCTACCCTAATGAATATGAGTCAGACCACACAAAGCTAAGGTTATCGTTAAACCAAAGCTCTGATACCAACTGTAACGACCTGCCTTTTTGGACGTTTTAAGCAGACACACGCGTCAGACTCAAACCATTCAAAAGGGCAGATTGTTATAGGGTAAATAAGAAAAAAGAAGGAAATAAAACAAATACAGAATCTCACAACGGAATGATAAAATATAATAATCAAATAACAGTTCATGAAGCTGTTTACAAATAAATTTGATTATACTTATACAATACAGAATCAGAGTTATAGACAACAATTATAATAAGTAATAAATGCAGCGGAACAGCGTGATGCAGTGGAATATAAATAAATAATAATAATACAAACCTTTGTCTTCGTCCTCCAGAAATAAAGTCTTCAACCCTGAAATGCTCAGGCAGACTTGAGCAAATTGAAAAGACAAAACACTCGAGTCAGAACTAAAAGATCATATGTAAGTTAAATCAACGGTAAATAAATATGAGTGTAAACGGCGTCGGAGATGCTTACGGGTTTTGACATCTCCTATCCAATGTCTAACGTGAGTGTAATAACTTAAGAGATGTTCGGGATTCACATCTCCTAAGGATACGTTAAACTATCTACCATGTAGTACAATACGCTATTATAATAGTGTCTACAATAAAGTAAAGTATTAAAATAGCGTTAAGGCATTACCCATATCCCCTTTAACACATTTTTATATTCCCATAGTCTATACAGTACTGTAATTCCTCCATAAACTAGAGGGCTATTAGAGGGCACTCCATATGTATGGTACAAACCAAACTCGTAGAAGGCGTGCTAGGGCATGTGAACATGGCACACGAGGAAATGCCAAGGTAGATATACCATTTGTGGATCCGGACTGGTGGTAACGCATAGCAGCTACTACCGCCCACCTTGAAACACACTCCCAAATCAAAAATCATAAGGTGGCCACCAAATCAATCACAAAGTCAGAATATAATATCGAAGAAGTGTGTCCTATGGGAGGAATGACCTCACTTGGCCCAACGTAGCTCCTTATTTTAGTCACATCTAAGCTGACTCATGGGAGTCAGGGTCACGTCATACCTCATACAGAAATCGTTCACCAAACCATCCTACTTCATTTCTGGAATCTCCACCACGTCCACATTTGTTAAAGTGCTTTTCGGTATTGGCAGAGAGTATGACAATATCCGATCCCGGTCTCTTTAACAACCAAACGCTTATTTCACACCGGATGGTTCTTTTACATTTCAAAATCAATTCACAATTTATATCAAAATATCATAGTCTCAAGACAATAATACTTTTGAAATCATATTCACTTTGGAATCATAATTCAAAATAGTTTAAATCCTCATTTCAAAACTTCATATTCAAATCAAATATGTAATTTAAATCCCAACTTAGGTTACCACATCATTAAACCATATTCCCTTTAAAAATCGAGGATTTAAATATAAACCCATCTACTTTAATTAGTTCGAATTTAGAAGAAAAAAATAGTTTAGATAGTTAAAAGTAGCTTAACATAGTAAAATAAATTTTTAGGATGGTTAGAATACTCTAAAATATTTAAATAGATTAAATATGATTATAATAGATTAAATGGTTTAAAATAGATTAATTAGATTTAAAAATGGTTAAAATAGTTTGTTTAGTTTTAAAATAAATAAAATGGTTTAAAATTGGATAAAATGATTTAATATAGTTGATACAGGTTAAAATAGTTTAATAATTTGGAAACCTTAATAATTAAAATTATTCATTTTATTTCAACACATCTAAGACATTTCAAATTTCCAAATCCACAAACCCAATTTCAATCTTCGATTCAACTCAAAATAACTTTTTAAACTTTATATTGCTTCAAAACCATGTTTTGAAATATCAATTTAAATCGCTCACATTCCGATATATTTCAAAGTTATATTTCATACAATTTCATTAACTCAATTCCATTTAATTTCAATTTATACTTCAAAAATCAACTTTAGAATTACAATTAAATTCCTTTAAACAACTCCTTTAAACCAACTCCAATAATAATTCAATTTATATAAATCAAATTCTTATTTCAAAATATCATTCAATTAATTTCAAAAATTAAGGATTCAAAGATTATTTAATTTAACCAATCCAGTGTCCGTATATAATTCTCTACCATAAGGTCAAGTGATACAGATATTTATCATTTCAATCCGCAATTTAGAATTTTACGGTTATATATCATTTCAAACCACAATCCCAAATGTAACAATAAAATCCATAAAATCGCTCGAGTCTGTCATTTCAACCCATGATGATTTTTCCCTAATCTATAGATCATTCAGGTATGTATCATTTCAATCCATAGTGAACTTGCAGTTTATAACGATATAAAATACAACATCCATTCATCAATATCAACAAATCAAACATCCATCACAATCATCATCCAAATCAGTCAATAAATATCAATATAGAACTAATATTCAATAACAGGTATTTAATTGGCAATTTATATTCAATAATAAATTAAATAACGATTTAATTCAAATAAATCCAAATTAACTGAGACGATGATTTAAAATATACCAAACAACCATAAATAAATTTCCAATCATATCATCAATTTAATTTAACAAACATAAGAAATTTTAGAAGTTGTGAGTGGGTCAAAATACTCACCTTTGAATTTAAAACGAATTTAAATCCGATTTAGGCCTAAAATTCAAACAGTCTCAGAATTTGTCCAAACTAGCGTACAATTGTCCGAAATTTTGATACGATCCCAGCAGAACAAACCGTGCGCAAATCCGAGCTCGTATGTAAAAGTTATGTGATTCTGAACATTTGAAATTCAAATTATAAAAATAAGGAAGAAGAAGAAAAGAAAATAATAAAATAAAAATCACTCACGAATCACAAACAGCCACGTCTGCATCACCCTCCCGCCGTATCGTTCGAACTCGAAAACGGCCAGACCCAGATCTTTGACCGCCCTAAGCTCCTCTACTTCGCCATCGTAGATCATGGCGCGGCCGCCATTGAATATGTCTCGCTTCCCTCCTCCATCTCCGCTTGGCCCGGTCGCCTAGAGCCTCACCTGCCGCCCCCATCCAACCCATGTTTCGAACCCTAATCGCCAAATCCCGACCACCCTAGGCGATTTTAGGTCATGAAACAACCGCCAATCCACTCCACCTGACGAGCTCTTCAATACCCATCTCTCAATTTCCCCGATTGAAGCCTAAATCGAAAAGCCCCAATTTAGCCTAGGGTTTCGAGATTTCATGGCTTTAACCATGATTTTTGGATGACTCAAGCATTATTTCAGACAATGGACACAAGACGCTGATTCGTATTGATGAGATCGTCGATATATATTATTTTCGAATTTTTTTGAGGAGTTTGATTTTCCGATTTGAATTTGATTTGAATAGAAATGGAAATTTGTTGGAATGAGGAGTTGAGAAGGAAATGTACGTACAGACAAAAATGAAATAAGAAATAGCTAGGGTTTATAATGGGTTATTTATAGGCAGATCAGAAATAGGATTGAACGGATCGGATTTGATTTGAAAGTTGAACGATAAACGACCCGAAAAGCCCATTCTGTCTCCGGAACGAAAATGGTCATCCCATATATCAAAATGGATGTTATTGATGATTTTAAACTCAATGGAATAGGTTTCAAGTCCTAATTCAATCGTATGAAGAATTAATGATAAAATCAGTTTATTTCAAATTGATTCCTAGGCGTTTCGAGTCTGTACGATCAAACGACAAGTCCGATCATTACGAAACTCGAAATCTTACAATAATTCACTGTTACGGATCCGATGAAACTAGTTTCGTCGAAATCCAAGCCAGTTGCCAAAATAGCTATTTTCACGTTAATTAAATAAATTAATATTAAATTAATTAAATGACTTTTTTTTCAATTCAAATTTAATAAATCCCAATTTTTATCATTTTGGCTTACTTAGTAATTTATAATCCTTTATAACAAATTCCCATACCAATTTATTGTTGAATATTGCATGATTTTCAGTGTTGAATTTCAGTTTCAATAAGTTTAGTAATTATAAATTAAATCTCCAAAAAATTCATTTATTTGATTTTTCAATCTTGTTATTAAATCAATTATTATCTTATCATCTTAAAGGTAAAATTAACATTGGTCTATATCTTCATACATTAATATTTTCCCATTTCATCTTAATTTCAATTTACGTTATAATTAATTTCATTTAATTTCACTAAATTCAATTATTACAATTTTAAATTCCAATAAATTGATTAACCTTGATTTCCATTCTTTTTATTCAACCAATTGTCATATTATGAATAAAATTAACATTATTCCCAATTATTACCTTAATTTACATTAACACAATATTTAACTAGATTTATAGCAATTGATTCCAAATTAAATTTTTAACAGATCAAACAAATAGGTAACTTATAATAATTGTTACCGTTAGCTTTTAATCACGTTATAAGTTTATTATGTTCATCCAATTATTATAATTACTTCCATAATATTAATTTTATCCAATTACCATTAATTATATAATATTTCATTAATTTATTCAATATTTACATTTGTTTTCATATATTCAATTTATAACCAAGTATAACATTTACATTATTTCATTTATTGGAATTCCATTCAAATTGTTAATAATTATCTTTAATTAACATTGTTACATTTCATTTAGTATTTATTTCATTATTAAATTACAAATTTTTATTCCTTTCAATATTAAATTACCGAAACTTTATTAAATTTACAATTTTTAATTACCGAAAATTACGGGTCGTTACACACTCACACACACACACACACACACATATATATATATAGCGCAATGAAACGACTAGCACCAGGCATTTATATGGAAAAGAGCTCTGACCTATGACATGCAAACCTACTCTTACACTCAAATACACTCATAGGCTCTTACACATGAAAGAAATACTTATGCATACACTAATTCATGCAACTAAATAATTGCGGCACACCATATATATACAAAGATGCACACACACGACAGTAGACACTAGAACGCACGCCCAACACAAGAAGAAAACAAACACATGCAACCTGGAATCAATGGAGTAAAGGATATGCTAAGCTATACACATACAAATTCACATACACAAACTCACTTACATACAAACCGACATGTACATACGTAGTCATACTCCCACACATAAGCTGTTGAACACTCCCAAAACACATACACAGATCACAACAATGCCAAGAGGAACATTTGTACACGCTCACCTTATCACTCACGCAAAAGAAGTTATAGCACTTCATGCACTAAACCATTCAACAACCGCTACACACGCACTAAGATATATTTACTCTGATATGCACACACAAAAGTCATACGAATGAACGCATTCATCAAAACAAACACACACTTACTGGCATGGCAAAGTTTTCAGGGACCGATCGACCGGTAGACTATCACCGGTCGACCAATGACATTGATGATTGGCGGTGACAATCGCCTGTAGTGGCGATTCTAGCACCTCACTAGATCATTTCATTACAGAATTTATATGCTCATACTTTGTTTTCTCAAGCATGGCTGTTAATGTATAGATATATAGGAATAAGCAACCACACACAAACACGATATCAATTCAGCATTGCATGCTGGAAGGAGATGAAGTCGAAGCTCAAAAATTTGTTGTAAAATTTTCAAATATAGTTTTGGGGCTTTGGGTTTTGATTTGGAAGAGAAGAAGTAAAGAGGGAAAAGAAATAATTAGCCCCACATGGTAGAAAATTATGCAATATATTTGTATAAATATAGCTTTCTCATGTGGATGTTGGGGTCTTGGGGCCCCCACATGTTTGCCTTGTTGTGAGGAAAGAAGTCAAGCAACACCACATGCACGCCGCTGCCGTCTGTCCATCCGACCGAACTGGGCCGGGTACGGGTTTCGGGTTCGGATCCAAAAATATTTTGTGGATCATATGTGAACAGTAACGGGCCAGATTTTAGCCCGTTAAGGACCCAAAACCGAAATTCTTGAATTTGAATAAATGGCGGGAAATTTGTAACGTTTTCTAAAACGTTACAAAATGAATAGACGCAACCTTTAAATATTGAATGGATAAAGCCGTTTGTAACAGTTGTGAACCATTACAAACGGTTGTTACGCTTAGCGAATAGGCACCTCTCTACCACTATAAATAGTGATGCCCAGAAAACGTTAGAAATATTTTGAATCTTCTTCTTCTTCACAGAGCAGTTTTTTTCGATGCCAGAAAGTGTTACAAAACACTGCGCCACCATTACTCTGTTTTGTGATGCCTCCAAGGTGTTGCAAACTCAGAAAACATCGCAGAATTACTCTCTTCTTCCTCTTCATTCTATTCTATACAAATTGCATCATTAGAAACCATTACTAAAGTGTTCTTGGTCGGATCAAAGGCGTACAAACTTTGAATCCGATTTCACTGTTATAGGGCTTCATTGAATCCTGAAAGTCGATAGTTCGATAACCCGTTTGTACCCGGTGGGTTGAACCATTGTCTGAAAGAATCTATTCCATAGATCCTTGAAGTCAGAAGTACATCATTATCTTCTTCATAATCGCCATCAAATTTGTCTCGAACCGTAAAATTTACAACAATTTTCAGACAATATTTTTCAACCATGGAAGGTTCGAGCGCTCTACAAGTTATGAATCAGCATCTAACTCGATTAGAGCGTTTTGATGGCGACAATTTCACTCGTTGACAAGAGACGATGAAATTTTTCTTGGTCACCGTCATGTTGTTCTACATTTTGGCAGATGACTTGGAAGAAATCCCAGAGGAAACCAATAAGGATGATGCTGCTCTAAAGGCTAGATGTGCAAAGCGCAAAGAGGATGATTTTCTATGCAGAGGCCATATTCTAAATGCACTATCTACCCTAGTATACAATGATCATATGACCTTGGAAACAGCGAAGGCACTCTGGACTGCACTGGAGAATAAGTACCGCATATCCGAGGCAAGTAATAAAAAGTTTCTTATTTCCAATTTTATGGATTTCAAAATGGTCACCAATAAGTCCATAATTGGACAAGTAAGCGAAATCTTACTGTTGATGAATCAAC
Source organism: Allium fistulosum (assembly GCA_030737815.1). Lineage (NCBI taxonomy): Eukaryota > Viridiplantae > Streptophyta > Magnoliopsida > Asparagales > Amaryllidaceae > Allium > Allium fistulosum. The sequence goes on along the minus strand of CM060906.1, from coordinate 945,673,305 downwards.
TTAAAGATGCTGGAATTGATCTCCCTAAATCTTTTGTTGTTGGAGTTATAATTTCTAGACTTCCACATAGTTGGAATGATTATAAGAAAAAGATGAAGCATGCGGAAACAGAATATAATTTAGACAGTTTACAGCGTCATCTTCGTATTGAAGAAGACTCTTCCAAACGCAATCTAGATGATAATCCGCAAACTGAGTCCCATTCTAAGGTAAATAATGTTGAAATTACTGATAAGTTAAAGCTAAAGAATGAGACACAGTTTAAGAAGAAAAATCATTCCAAAACCAACAACAAAAAGAAAGGTGCTTATTATTTTTGTAACAAGCCCGGCCACTATGCCCGAGACTGCCGTCTGCGGAAAAAACAACAAAAAGTGAATGTGGTCGAAGACTCGCTTATGGCTGTAGTGCAAAAGGCTAACTCCGTTAGCGGCAATGATAATGATTGGTGGTTCGATACTGGAGCAACCATTCACATTTGCAAAGACCGTAATCTGTTCAAGAGTTATGAAGAAAATAAAGGAGAAGCCGACGAAGTTACTGGAGCAAATAAGGTTCCGAGCAAAGTTCTGGGAAAAGGCACTATAGAACTTCCTTTCACCTCTGGAAAAGTTCTTACATTAGTAAATGTATTTTATGTACCTGATATGTGTAAGAATTTGGTCTCTGGATACCTTCTTAACAAACAAGGATTCAAGATGGTGTATGAGTCCGATAAGCTAGTGTTGTCTAAGAATGGTAGATTCATTGGACAGGGATACTCTTGTAACGGCATGATTAAGTTGAATCTTATAAAGAAATCTTCTGTTTATATTGTTGATTCTATTAATTTATGGCATGGCAGATTAGGATATGTTAATTATAATTCCATTAGAAATATGCATAAATTAGGATTAATTTCTGATTGTGATTTCGATACCATCTCTAAATGTGAAATATGTGTTCAAGCAAAAATACACCGAAAATCCTTTAAATCCATAGAAAAGAAAACTAGTTTGCTTGATTTGGTATATAGTGATGTGGGTGACTTAAAATGTCATATCACCTATGGTGGTAACCAATACTATATAACATTAATCATTGATGATTATACTAGATATGCATATGTATATCTAATGAAAACTAAATATGAAGCTTTTGATAAATTCAAAATTTACAAAGTAGAGGTAGAAACACAATTAGGAGTTAAAATTAAAATATTACATTCAGATCGTGGTGGTGAATATTTCTCAAATGAATTCACCTTGTTTTGTAAACAACAAGGTATAGTTCACCAATGTACTGTCCCATATACACCACAACAAAATGGTGTTGTTGAAAGGAAGAATAGAACCTTAGTATAAATGGTTAATGCCATGCTCATAAGTTCTAATTTACCTTATAACCTATAGGGTGATGCTATGTTATCTGCGTGTTATATTTTAAATAGAGTACCACTTAAAAAGAATAATATTTCCCCTTATGAATTATGGTTCAATAGAAAACCTAACCTAACTAGACTTAAAGTTTGGGGTTGCTTAGCATATGTTAGAAAACCAGACCCTAAACGACCAAAGTTAGGAAATAGAGCATTTAAATGTGTTTTCATAGGATATTCACTTAATAGTATAACTTATAGATTCCTTATTCTTGACACCCTAGAAGTTATAGAATCTGTAGATGTAGAATTTTTTGAAAATCAGACTGTTGAGATCCCATTGAGATCATCTAGTCCAGAACCTAGTATTGCTAATGATATCAATGACGATGATTATGCTCCTGCTCAAAACAGCAAGGAAGTATCAGTACCAGATAATAGTACTGAACAACAGAGAAGTAAAAGAAGGAGAATAGAGAAGGACTATGGTCCTGACTTCATTACATATATTGTAGAAGGCAGTAAGGACGAAGTCCTTAATGTGACTAAATATGTAATGAACGTCGATGACGATCCCAAAACTTATTCCGAGGCTATGAGTTTCAGAGATTCCAATTTCTGGAAAGAAGCGATCGATGATGAAATGAATTCCATAATGTTAAACCAAACTTGGGTTAACTGATTTACCTCCTGGTGCTAAACCTATAGGATGTAAATGGATATTCAAGAAAAAGTTGAATACAAATGGATCCAGTGATAAGTTTAAAGCCAGATTAGTTGCTAATGGATATAAGCAAAAACATGGAGTAGATTACTTTGATACATATGCTCCAGTTGCTCCCATATCTTCTATACGCTGTCTAATTGCACTTGCATCAATTCATAAATTAGTCATACATCAAATGGATGTAAAGACTGCTTTTCTAAATGGAGATTTCTAAGAAGAGATATATATGGAACAACCTGAAGGTTTCAAAACCCCAGGCAAAGAAAAGAAAGTTTGCAAATTAGTGAAATCTCTTTATGGCCTGAAGCAAGCTCCAATGCAATGGCATGAGAAATTTGATAAAGTTGCACTGTTATATGGATTCATTGTTAATGATGCTGATAAATGTATTTATAGAAAATCAGATAACAACGGTAGTGTTATAATATGTTTATACGTTGATGACATGCTAATATTTGGTTCCAGTATATCCTGTGTGAATGAAACTAAAAAGTTTCTGTCTTCTAAATTCGATATGAAAGATCTAGGAGAAGCTGATGTAATTTTGGGAATTAAAATTGTTAGGAAAGAGGGGGAGTTATTACTAACTCAATCTCATTACATAGAGAAATTCCTACAAAAGTATGGTCATTACGATGACAAACCAGCACCAACTCCTTTAGATCCTAGTATTAAATTAGAAAAGAACACTGGACGTACTATCTCTCAACTAGAGTATTCCAATGTTATTGGGAGTCTTATGTATGCTATGCATTGCACTAGACCAGACATCACACATGCTATAAGTGTATTATGTCGATTTACGAGTAATCCAGGTTTCGAACATTGGAAAGCTAGTTCTAGAGTTTTAGCTTATTTGAAAGGAACCATTGAATATGGTTTATCTTATAAAGGATATCCTGCTGTAATAGAAGGATATAATGATGCAACCTAGAACAATGTAGAATCCAAATCCAAGTCTACTACTGGATGGATCTTTACATTAGGAGGCGCTCTGTGTCTTGGGCTTCCAAGAAGCAGACCTGTATTTCTGACTCAACAATGTTGTCAGAATTGATTACATTAGCAGATGCATGTAAAGAAGCGGAATGGCTTAGGAATTTAATAATGGAAATCCCTTTATGGAAGAAGCCATTTTCAGCAGTCTTGATTAACTGTGACAATCAAGCAACGATATACAATGTGTCTAATAAGACATATAATGGAAAGTCTAGACATGTGAGTCTAAGACATCAAATGGTGAGACAGTTACTCAAAAGAGGAGTTATAGTTGTTGACTACATAGAAACGAAGAAAAACTTGGCTGATCCACTTACAAAGAGTCTTCCGAAGGTAATGGTTTCTATAAAGTCACAAGAAATGGGACTAAGGTCTGTGAATGAAGGTTGATCATCCTTAACAGAAACCCAACTTATGTCTTGAAAAGGATAGACAAAGTTCAATGGGTACCAACAAGTTAAGAGAATCATTATGGAACACTAAATCGATAATCCCATAATATTTAGTGTTGGATTCTGCAAGAACAAAGGATGGATATATATCCGTAATAAGTCTAGAAACCTTTAAAGGTGAATCGCAGAAACACCTTAAGAGACTTACCTATATGAGTATGAAAATCAGGCCGTTTCCTAGGAAAGTAAGACCGCTTTCTAAGTAGACTCATTGATGCAGCCCGACCTCCCTCTATTTTAGGTCGCCAAAGACCTAACGAGTTATTAGGTCGCGCAAGCGACCTAACGGGTTATGCATGCAAGATATACCCACAAATGATACCCGCAAACAAGCTTCGACCTAATGAATTACGACCTAACGAGATAGGTCGCTCCAGTATGCCACTTGATTTAGGTCGCAACAATTCATGCGAGCTAAGACTTTCTTTAGGTCGCTCACGACCTAACGAGTCATGATATAAGGAGTTGAGACCTAACTCTATCTGCAAGCTACGACCTAAAAAGTTACGACCTAAAAAGTTACGACTTATACTAGGTCGCTCACATATGCGAGAAACATTAGGTCGCTCAGGACGTACGAGCAAGCTATGACCTATACTAGGTCGTTCATCTATACTGCTTCCTGATAGGTCGCTCAAGGGCTTAAACCGCATCAATCTTAGGTCGCTCAAGCCTAGGTCGCTCAGCTCCTTAGGTCGCTCAACTCCTTAGGTCGCTCACCCTATAGGTCGCACAAGATATTCCGGAAGCAGATTCTCCTCATGTCGCTGAAGCTTATGCCGTGTGGTGTTGTATTTTAAGATCGTTGTGTTGTAATTTCTTATTTCATGTAGGTTGTATTTGTTATGTCGTTAACGACCTATGTAAGGTCGTAAGTCGTGTGTTTGTTTTAGGTCGTGAAGGCCTTGTAATGTGTTGTGATGTAATGTGTTGTGATGTAATGTGTTGTATTGTATCTTTGTTTTTAGGTCGCAAGTGTTAGGTCATTCCCGACCTATGAGTTGTTTGTTTTGAGTCGTGTAAGTGAGTTGTTGTAACCCTATAAATAGGGATGGTGGTGTCATTTGTAAAGTTAGTTGATTTTGAATAAAATTTGTTTGAGTGCTTTGTGCCTCTTTTGAAATTGGTAGTTGAGTGTGATCTCTTATCTCCACCTTCGGTTATTCGAGTGCGCTCGAATCAACGATTGTTGAAGCCGATTCACGGAATCTAGTGCGCTAGATCAACGTCGAAGAATCGTTGATCTTTAAACACGGTATCATGCGCGATCAACGTGTTTGAGATAGCTAGAATCCGGTATCTTTGGATCAACGGATTTGGGCCTTTTGGTATTCTTCAATTCACCGATTGCTACTTTCATCGTCATATTCGTTTTGATTATTCCGCTGCTGCATCATTTGGTATCAGAGCTAGACTTAGCCGATCATAGCTAAGCCGAGTCTTGGAGCCAATTCTTATTGAAGAGTTTGAGGAGTTAGTGAAGCCAAGCTACATCAAGCGAAGCCGAGCTAAGTGAAGTTGAAGGCCGTGCCTCATTTGATCATTTGTTTGTTCAAGGCCGAGAGTTGAGCAAGCCAAGTTAAAGTGTTGAAGTTCATATTTGTAGATCAAAGCCAAGAGTTAAAGTGTTCAAGTTTAGATTTGTTCAAGACGAGTGTTGAAGATTGTTTCATTTGACAATGCCGCCGAGAAGAGCTAACCGTCATCAGAATGTCGAAGATTTGTACAAGAGAGAAGATGCTGAACAAATGAAACAACGCATTAGTAACAAATTCAATGAGAAGTTAGATGAAGGTATTGAGAGATTAGAGAAATTGATGATGGACATGAACCAAGGTCAAAGAAGAAGGTCGCCAGTCTTGAACCATGGAGGAAACAGAGTTTTGCCATCGGTTACGGAAGCGAGAAGGGTGTCGCCACAATCTAATCGAGGTAGAAGAGAATCATAAGTTTCATTGAGAAGAGAACATCATGAGTATAGGAATGAAGAGAGAAGAACTCCACGTGAGTTTGAACATGAGCCCTATCATGATGAAGAAAGACGAAGTAGAAGAGATATGCGTGATCATAGGAATGTGGATGGTCGAGATCGTTATCGAAGTACATCTGTTTTTGATGAAGATGGTGGTAGATGTAGTGTTCATTCTCGAGATCGAGACCAAGTACGAAATGCATATCGGGATGTAGAGATGATGGTCGATGGGAATCGAGGATGAAAACTAAAATTCCAGAATTCAAGGGTGGAATGGTAGCAGAGGAATTTTTGGATTGGGTTTCAAATGTTGAGGAAATATTTGACTTCAAAGAAGTTCCCGAGGATCGAAGAGTGAAGTTGGTTGCTACGAGATTAAGAGGGAGAGCTATGGCATGGTGGCAGCAGACTAAACTTACACGGGAGAGAATGGGGAAGTCAAAGATTGTTACATGGGATAAGATGAAGAAGTTGATGAAAACTACTTTCTTGCCGCACAATTATCAATCTCTTATGTATCAACGTTTGCAGAACCTAAGACAAGGGACAAAGTCAGTAAATGATTATGCGGATGAATTTTATCAATTGATTGCGAGGAATGATATTATGGAAACAGAGGAACAGCTAGGTATGTTGGAGTGCGCACGCAGATTCAAGACATGGTGAATATGTTTGATCCCAGATCTATTGCTGAAGCACATCAGAAAGCGTTGGCTTGGGAAAAGCAAGGAAGGAGAGGTGGTGGTGTGTTTATGAATTCCAATAACTAAGACAAGGATGTTAGTAACAGTGCAGATGTTTCCAAAGTCGCCAGTAAGCCGATTGTGAATGAAGCCAACAAAGCAAAGGTCAATAGTAGTCTCAAATGCTTTAATTGTCAAGAGTTGGGCCATAAAAGCAATGAATGTACAAAGCCAAAGAAACGAGCAATGATTGCGGGGATTGAGGATGAAAATGCAGAGGTAGGGTGTGTCAATTCAATACCAGTTGAAGAAGAAGAATTATTGTCTGGAGATGAGGGTTGTAGTTTGTTGGTGAGGAGATCTTGTTTAACACCAAAACAAGAAGATGAGTCTAGTTGGTTGAGGAGCAACATTTTTCAGTCAACTTGCACTATTCTGGGAAAGGTTTGTAAATTTGTCATCGATGCGGGAAGCTGTGATAATATCATTTCTTCAGAAGCTGTAAAGAAGTTGTCATTGAAAACAGAGAAACATCCAAACCCCTACAAATTAGCTTGGTTGAGGAAAGGAGGGGAAGTGAAGGCTAATCGAAAAGCTTGTGTTAATTTCACCATTGGGAAGAAATACAAAGACAAAATTTGGTGTGATGTGGTTGATATGGATGTTTGCCATCTGTTGTTGGGAAGACCATGGCAATATGATAGAGCTGTGCAACATGATGGTCGAACCAACAGCTACAGTTTTATGTTCAAAGATACACGAATCATTTTGGTTCCTAAAAGGCGTCAACAAAGTGAAAACAAATTGGAAGAAATCGAGGAGCTAAACACTTTGTTGTATTTAAAGGAATTTGTTGATGTGGAAGATGAAGTCGATTGTTTACGACCACCAAAGTTTGATAAAGATGAAGTTGATGATTTTCAACCAACAAAATCTGATGAACATAAGGTTGAAAATTCACAACCAGCAAAGTTTGATGAGGTTGAAGAAAGTGTGTTAGGAGATGAAGGGGGTAATTTACTGGTGAAGAAAGTGGATTCGACAAGAATACACTCTACGAGAGAGTTTGTCAAGGAAGTGGAGGGTAGTGCAGAAGTAGTCCTGTTGAAGGAAAATGAAACTAGTGAAAGTGTTGGAATTTTCAAAGAAGTTAAGCCAGTGGTGAATGAATGTGAAGATGTAAATCCTGCAAAGTTGTCCAAAGGATTACTGCCACTGTGGGATGTACAACATCATGTTAATCTAGTGCCGGGTACTATTGTACCGTATATGCCACGTAATCGTATGTGTCCGACGGAACAGGTAAAGTTGGGAAGACTGGGTGATGGGTTTCTGTTCGAAGTCAGGTGATTGTATATTCCTAATTGCAATGGGCGAAAGAGAATTATCAAAGACTTACATGTAAAAAGACACGAGGACTGTGATCGTAACATGCAGTTGATTGCAACATCTTGTTTGGGGCCGTCACTAAGAAGGGGGTTGAAAGGTTTGTTCAGAAGAGTCAGAGTTATCAAATTTCAAAGAAAACCACGACGAAGTCAGGATTATATATGTCATTACCTATACATACTAGATTATGGGTAAAGGAAAGTACGGACTCTGTTTTGGGCTTGATGGAGACGCAAAGTGGCCACGAATCTATCCACTTGATGGTTGAACGATTTCTTGTTAATACTTACAACAAGCTAGATACTGGAAGGATTAGTCGTTTGGAAGTTGTGAAGGAAATTTGTGAGAATGATTGTAAGTTGAATTTGCCTGATCATCTCCCTATTGCCAACGTCGACAAAATCAAACACTTGGTTCTATTTCACAAGGATGAGAGTGTCGAAGATGAAGAAACTGTAAATTCGAGGACGAATTTCTGTCAACCAGGGGAGGATGATGCATCCCGACCTCCCTCTATTTTAGGTCGCCAACGACCTAACGAGTTATTCGGTCGCACAAGCGACCTAACGGGTTATGCATGCAAGATATACCCACAAATGATACCCGCAAACAAGCTTCGACCTAATGAATTACGACCTAACGAGATAGGTCGCTCCAGTATGCCACTTGATTTAGGTCGCAACAATTCATGTGAGCTAAGACTTTCTTTAGGTCGCTCACGACCTAACGAGTCACGATATAAGGAGTTGCGACCTAACTCTATCTGCAAGCTACGACCTAAAAAGTTACGACCTATACTAGGTCGCTCACATATGCGAGAAACATTAGGTCGCTCAGGACGTACGAGCAAGCTACGACCTATACTAGGTCGTTCATCTATACCGCTTCCTGATAGGTCGCTCAAGGGCTTAAACCGCATCAATCTTAGGTCGCTCAAGCCTAGGTCTCTCAGCTCCTTAGGTCGCTCACCCTATAGGTCGCACAAGATATTCCGGAAGCAGATTCTCCTCATGTCGCTGAAGCTTATGCCGTGTGGTGTTGTATTTTAAGATCGTTGTGTTGTAATTTCTTATTTCGTGTACGTTGTATTTGTTATGTCGTTAACGACCTATGTAAGGTCGTAAGTCGTGTGTTTGTTTTAGGTCGTGAAGGCCTTGTAATGTGTTGTGATGTAATGTGTTGTATTGTATCTTTGTTTTTAGGTCGCAAGTGTTAGGTCGTTCCTGACCTATGAGTTGTTTGTTTTGAGTCGTGTAAGTGAGTTGTTGTAACCCTATAAATAGGGATGGTGGTGTCATTTGTAAAGTTAGTTGATTTTGAATAAAATTTGTTTGAGTGCTTTGTGCCTCTTTTGAAATTGGTAGTTGAGTGTGATCTCCTATCTCCACCTTCGGTTATTCTAGTGCGCTTGTATCAACGATTGTTGAAGCCGATTCACGGAATCTAGTGCGCTAGACCAACATCGAAGAATCGTAGATCTTTAAACACGGTATCGTGCACGATCAAAGTGTTTGAGATAGCTAGAATCCGGTATCTTTGGATCAACGGATTTGGGCCTTTTGGTATTCTTCAATTCACCGATTGCTACTTTCATCGTCATATTCATTTTGATTATTCCGCTACTGCATCACTCATGAACCAAGATTTAAGCACATGGCCATTAACGTGCTGAGCAATACAGAACACTTTACCAAAGGAAATTAACATGTGTGATTGTTCTGGTTTTATCATTAGGGATACTTGGTTCAAGATTCGTTCACCATAGAATCTCGAAAAGGCTTTGAATGATTTACACTAAGTAAAGGTTCAAATTCAAAAGATACCTTTTATTTATGTGTTGGTTTTCACGATGATGCAAAACTTGATCTTAGAACTACATAGGCTTGATCCCACTTGGGTATGTAGGAAGAAACTCTAGTGATGCAGCCGTCCTATTTATTTATTTTCTTATTTAAAAATTGAGGGAGATTGTTGTAAAATTTTCAAATATAGTTTTTGGGCTTTGGGTTTTGATTTGGAAGAGAAGAAGTAAAGAGGGAAGAAGAAATCAATTAGTCCCACATGCTAGAAAATTATGCAATATATTTGTATAAATATAGCTTTCTCATGTGGATGTTGGGGTCTTAGGGCCCCCACATGTTTGCCTTGTTGTGAGGAGAGAAGTCATGCAACACCACTCGCGCGCCGCCGCCATCCGTCCATCCGACCGAACCGGGCCAGGTCGGGTCAGGTACGGGTTTGGATCCGAAAATATTTTTTGGATCATATGTGAACATCAACCGGCCAGATTTTAGCCCGTTAAGGACCCAAAACCGAAATTCTTGAATTTGAATAAATGGCAAGAAATTTGTAACGTTTTCTAAAACGTTACAAAATGAATAGACGCGACCTTTAAATATTGAATGGATAAAGCCGTTTGTAATAGTTGTGAACCGTTGCAAATGGTTGTGACGCTTAGCGAATGGCACCTCTCTACCACTATAAATAGTGACGCCCAAAAAACGTTAGAAATATTCTGAATCTTCTTCTTCTTCATAGAGCAGTTTTTTTGACGCCAGAAAGTGTTACAAAACATTGCACCACCATTACTCTGTTTTGTGACGCCTCCAAGGTGTTGCAAGCTCAGAAAACGTCGCAGAATTACTCTCTTCTTCCTCTTCATTCTATTCTATACAAATTGCATCATCAGAAACCATTACTAAAGTGTTCTTGGTCGGATCAAAGGCGTATAAACTTTGAATCCGATTCGCTGTTATAGGGCTTCATTGAATCCTGAAAGTCGATAGTTCGATAACCCATTTTTTCCTGGTGGGTTGAACTATTGTCTGAAAGAATTTATTCCATAGATCCTTGAAGTTGGAAGTACAACATTATCTTCTTCATAATCGCCATCAAATTTGTCTCGAACCGCAAAATTCACAACAAAATTTGCATGCAAAAAAGGGAAGCCAAATTTGACCTCCATAGGTCAACCTGGTTTCATGTCTCTTTACGATGTGATTGATTTTTAATGGTACTCATTCAATCATGATGCAAGCTTGAAGCAATATAAACAACTCAAACACTGCCATTGATTAGCATAGATTTTGTGAGAGAATTTCTCACCTAAAACAGCGTTCTTTTCCTCCTCCTCTCTCCTTTTGCACGCATGCACCTCACAACCCTAGGACCACAACATACCAGATTCACGCTATAGACACTCAAAGAAATGGAAATGTACAAATTCGACTTTCATGAATTTAGGTAATTTAGTTGATTTTTGATTGATTTTAGAAGTGAAGAATGTTAATTTTGTTGGCTTTGAGAAGAAGATGAACTGGCTCTGGAAACTTGTATGTGGAGATTTGCTAAGTTGTGAATATAAAATGATGAATGAAGAAGAATCTGGAAACAGTAAACTCTGGAAATAACATAAGTGCATATTTAGGCTTAGGCCAAATTAAACTATTGGTATAAATAAATATTTCATTTTCTCTTATATACTAACTAAATTTTATTTAATTTAAATAAATACAAAATTACATTTCAAAATCACTATAATGTTATACTTCAAATATATAATTTTATACTAAATGTCATTTTCCCATTTTTAGCTTGTATTAATTCAAATACACTATTTTCTCACTTTAAGCCCAAAACTACATAATCTCGAAACCAATTTATTAATTAAATCTCCAAATTCCCGTTTAATTAATTAAACCACTATTATTAATTTAAATTAATTATCACATAAAAATTGGGTTGTTACAGACTCCCCACTTGACAAAATTGCGTCCTCGTAATTTCCTACAAGGAATAATCTATAACAAACCAATTACACCAATACAATTATATAATTTTCAACTTATTTTAAATACCAAAACATCTATTCAAAGGAAAAGTGCTTTATGTAATCTCCAAATCTTTCATTTAAATAAATTTCCTTTCAATTATCATATCTATTACATATAATAATAGCAAATATAAGAATTTGAATGAGAGAGAAATTTATATGCGCTTCAATTAAGCTTCATGATGATAAGTCATAACATAGGTCCTAATTAACAGTAATAGTGATGCAAAGAGTTCGACTTTGCATTAAGCAAGGTATATTAGAGCTAGCTATGGCAATAATCAAAGTATGGAAATGTAGGTAATAATGTTGGACTTTACAATAGATCCCAAATGGTTAAAAATGTTACATAAGCACTTAAGGCAAACGGCTAGGTATATTAGCATGTGCATACAATTCAATGAATATATGCAAAACCTTTATTAATTTGCATGCATTTTCCTCTTGACATACATGGTATGAGGAAGAATTAAATGTGTGCACATTGCATCTACTATTACTTAAAACTTTTTTTTACATTGGTAATTGGGATAAACAGGAGTTATAAAAATAGAAGGGTCCTTGTAGTCTCTGAAGATAGTCTGCAAATTATACATAAAGCCAAAAGGCCAGAGAAGAACTAATATTGCAATGTAAGAAAAACATACCATGGTAACACATTCTCTGCTAATTGTCTATATTGGTTCTTTATTGTTATATAGTATTGTCCCATCAACATTATTGACACGGGTAATGAAATTAATAAATAAATAATAAATAAAAGACTAAGAAGAAGAAATGTTCTTGTAATAGTAAACACAAATACTATATCAGCTTGTTTAAATGATAAATAGTTGTCTTATCAATTTTAATTTTTCCCAATAACAAAAATCAATTGACAATAAAATACAAGAATAATACATGATCAGTGAGCAAGTCATTGAAACAATATTCACTGATATTCCAATGCACTAATTACCTATGCACAGCAAGTTATTATTGTACATTGGTGCTTTCTTTTGTGCTACAACAAAGTTTCCCAGATGTACCGAATTCAATAAATCAAACATAAACATCATTCCTTATGAACAATTGCCTCTACATGTTTTGTTTCATAATTTATCACCTAATAAGCATTGTACCATAGGTGAAATAAAATTGCATAATATCATACTATTTTCAAGGCATACTATGCTATAGGTGCAAGTTGTATCTTGCAGCAATTTGCACATATAATTAATTTGAAATACAAGCCATATAAAACCGCAAAGGTTATGTACAACATATTTAACTTTTCTAAATTATTTTTCATCTACATAAATCAAAATACCCAAACCATATTAATGATTTATATTTACATGAACTATAATATCCTAAAAACACAGCTTAATTTCAGATATTATATATATATATATATAACGTCCCTAAATGATATCCTAGTAATCATCATATATTCCTATTATCCTTTAATATAGAGTAACTACCCAACACAGCCAAGAGGATAATGACTCTAAGTCTCAGCTAGGCATATGACTCATGTCTCTTATATATGATGTAATGTTCTGAACCTCGCTCTGACACTATTTTGTGACATCCCCACCTCTATACTGTAACAACCCGGGGTTTCGTAAAAAATTGATTATCGTCAAATGACGATTAAATTGGTTGTTAATTGATATTGGGAGTTTTAATCTGGTTTAAATTCTTTTGAAAAATTTATTGTATGTTGAGTGGGCTTTAATAATCTCGGCCCACGATTCCTTTAAAATTTTTGATGCCAGTTATATTGAAGCAGACCCGCCCCTTCCATTTTCACGCATTTGAAAACCCTAGCATACGAAAGAAAATAAACAATGGCGGCTCGTCTCGTTCGTTCCTCTTTCTACCGTAAATAGGGTTTTCTGAAATTTGAAGACGCGACTTCAAACGCTCGATCTTGCTTCGTTGGTCGATCGTCTCGAGATACCTTCGGCCGCTTGTTGAGTTCGTGTCTGCTTCGATTGAGACTGTTGATCTTTGCTTCTTGCTAAGGGAAGCAAAGGTGAGTGATGTAATTATTCACTCACATCTAATACAAAACTGCTTGGGTTCTTACCCACAGCTTCTTCTTCACGGCTTTGTTGTTGCTAGTGACTTCTGTATGTACGTCCATCCCTGTGGCATGCTTGATTTGTGATTTTTACGTGATGTTCCTTTTTGATTTCGGCCATGGTGATTTGTGATGACATTTTGTGTCTGCTTCGACTTGGGGTTTTTGATATAACCTGACTTTGATTCAAACTGCAGTTGTCTTTGTTCAAGACTGCTATTGCTTTTGGTTATTTTCTTGTACCTATTGAATTTTGACTTCACTGTTTTCGAGTTGTTTATGATACATGTTAGTCTGTAGCTCCATGTTGTATTGATCTCGGCTGATGTGTACATTACACTTGAGTTTTGTTTACTTGATGGCATTTGGTCTAGTGCAGTTGTACACTTGTGGCTTCACTTCAGTTCACTAAACTGTACTGTTTGCATTAATCTGGCACACTTGATGCCTTGATTTCCATTTTGACTTTACTATAATTTGTTGCTGTGCCTTGCTGTTTTGACTTATCTGGGTACACCTGTTTGTTCACCTGTAGCCTTTGTGATTTGTGGCTGTGTTGCCTTAGCTTTAGTACACATGCTGTTATCACTTGTTGCCTTTTTGATAAAACACGGCTGTGACTTTGGTCACTCTGATGTCTCTGAACCTGTTTGCAACTGCAGGCACCATTGTTGTCTTCACTTGCATACTTGTTCTTCATGTGTTATGTTTTGGGTTGTAGCCTCAACTCTATCAACTGCTAGCTTGATTCGTTGTTCTGTAATTATGAGGCTTTACTTTGTGTTGGCACTGCATTTGTATTGAACCTGACTTCTCCTTTGGGTTTGACCTTGTGCTCGTTTGTGAACTTTCATTGAGCTGTTGTGTAATTTGTGTTGTGGTGGCGAGGCAGTACACGCGTGCGTGTACTGCAGCCCTACAAAAGTGGCGTTTTAATTGATATTTCAATTACTTGAAATTTGTCGTTGATTTAATTCAATATTTTGAAGTTGTATTTTGATTTGGTTTAATCTGATGATTCTGTTGACATCTAATTATCTTTTAGATAAGTTAGATTATGTGTTTTCTAATTATCATATTGATAATTAGATATTTGTCGTTTATGCTATTTGGTTGGCTTGGGTTTCATTTTGATCTCTGCAGTTTTGATTGCTGTTAGTATTCACTGTTGTGATGATTTCATATACTGTAGTGGCGAGGCAGTGCACGCATGCGTGTACTGCAGCCACACAGAGTTTGGTTTGATTTAACCATTTTGAGATTTTCTAATTATTTATTTAATAATTGGATTTTGTTGTTAAATTGCTGTTTAGGAAATTCTGTTGTTTTCTAAATTATCTACATTGGTAATATTTTTATCTATCTTTGTTGGTGATTTGGATTTGTTGATTTGTTGTTCAATACTGTTTAGTGTTACATCTGCCGTTATCCGATTCTCTTACCGAGGAGTCAGATATACGAGATTTCTGTGATTGTCGTCTATTTTGTTATTTGATTATTAATGCTTCTGGGCATTAATAACTGAGTTTGAATTAGACTGACCCGTGTATTATTTTCTTTTGAATTTAATACTCGGGTCAGACCCGAGTTATTTCAGGTTGTAGATTTCCTGCTATGGGTTACTGTTGAGCTACGAAGACTTTTCATATCTTTTGAAGTGGTCTGCGTCTTTTTGTAGTAGTCAGTGTACTGATTAGGTTGATATGTATTCATGTACATTAGTTGATAATGTATTTGTATATATAACTTCCAGAGTCGACAGTTGTAGTTGTATCATATGTATCGTGTCAAATGTATTGTAACTGACATCAGTTATATATATATATGAGACTTTTGTTATCTATGTTTCGCATTCTTTCTGTATCTGTGTTATTATTATATATATTGTCCTAAACTATTATGAACCATCGTAGTTCGTTTTATACTGGTAATTGGGTATGTCGATGGGAGTAAATAAATAAGCGATGAAAAATTAAAAATATATACCACTCCTATCGAGGTAACCAATACTAGTGTAAGGCCAACTACGGATGGCCGCTCCTATACAGCCTTATTCTTCGTAATAACAGACAGTATTTCTTTTAATACTCTTTGTTATTGTGAGCATAGAGGTGGGGCGTCACAGTTGGTATCAGAGCTTGGGGTTTATGGACATAATATAAAACATAACTTGGATGGAACATGTGTTACAACTATTGGTCGATGTTTTTATATTTGCTTTGAGTCAAAACTAAAGTTTTGAATTTTGATGAAATTTTTAAATATCTTTATTTAAAAATAGAAGTGAAATTGTGTTCTGATGATTTGATTGATCTGTGTTCTGTTATCAGAGTGCGCAGCGGAAACAGTGAGACTGTCTTCGCTGAATACAGCTGATAATCTTTTTGATTTAAAGAAATCAAAATGTGAAATTGAAATAAATTTCATTTGTTGTTTATATAGCTGTGTTTATTTGTTTCTTTGAAAATTTTGAATCCGATTTGAGGATTCGAAACGATTGCAGTTATGTGATTTTTGTTTAGATTTTTGCTGGGTTTCTTTTATGCTAATCATTATTGATTAGATTTAGCTGTTTTGAATTATCTTCATTGAAGATACATTCGAAAGATTTCTTTGTTTATTTTGTAGTACGTGCAAATTTGAGTTGCACGTTACTGCATTGGTTTAACGTTGAACCGATGTTTGGTTTAAACGTATTTTGTTGTCGTTATCTTTATAACGGGATTTTTACATCGATGATAAATTTTTTGAAGCACGGTGTTTTGTTGGCATTTTAATGAATGAAAATTCACTAGTATTACATTTTGATGCGAATTATTTTGATGAGATTTTGACGTTTAAAAATTACTGTCTCTTTGACTTCAGTAACCGTCAAATTTTAAAAGTAGACTTTCAAGCGGTTATACCGCAATGCTGATTTGTGACCCATTTTTACGGTATTTTGAGAAGTACAATTTCCTTATCGAAATTGTTATTGATTTGCTGTTTTAATCACGTGTTCTGAAAATCGTTTTAAAATGAAAATTGTTTTATAAATTTTTTAACAGTTTGCGCTTTCAAAAGAATGAGGAAGCGACTTAAACGATTCAGCAAAATTAAGGACTCCGACCCCTTTCTTTTACTGATTCGCTTAACTCCGGACTTGTTCAGTTGAGAATGTGAATTGTTATTTTTATAAAATAAATAAAAAAAAATTTCAGGAATTTTACAGTTTGCGCTTTTAAAAGAATGAGGAAGCGATTTAAACGTTTCAGCAAAATCGAGGACTATGACCCCTTTCTTTTACTGATTCGCTTAATTCCGGACTTGTCCGTTTGAGAATGTAAAATGTATTTTTACAAAATACACAATTTTGCACTTTCAAGGAAACGATGAAGAGAATCAAACGATTTAGTAAAACACGTGGTATGGGACATGTGCGTTTGCTATTTCGGTTAATTCCGAACTCGTTAATTGAAATATTTGATGTTTTGATGATTCTGATGATTTGTGTGCTTTCGAGCCACTATGTTGGACCTTCGGGTCATTTGTTGGACCTTCAGGTCATTTGTTGGACCTTCGGGTCATTTGTTTGGCTTTCGGGCCACTCTGATGGACCTTCGGATCAAATACCAGTACTAGACCTTCGGGTCACTCTGCGGACCTTTGGGTCAATCTGATGGGCGCCAAAAATTATGTTGAGTACTTGGTAGGCTTCGGCCACTCTGAGATGCACGTGCGGCGAACTAAAAACTCGCCATCTGATGGGATCGATCCAAGCTTTTATGTTGATTTTCTAGTCTCCTTAATTGATTTCTAGATATTTGTTGTTTCTAATTATCTGCAGGTAATTAGATATCTGATGTTATGGGATTTAATTATCGTATCGGTAATTAAATATTTGCTGTTATGAGATTTAATTATCGATTGTGATAATTAAATATTTGTGTTTCTGATTATCGTTTTTGATAATCGAATATTTGTTGTTTCTAATTATCGCTTGTGATAATTAGATATTTGTTGATTCTGATTATCGTTTTTGATAATCGGATATTTGTTGTTTCTAATTATCGCTTGTGATAATTAGATATTTGTTGATTCTGATTATCGTTTTTGATAATCGGATAATTGTTGTTTCTAATTATCGCTTGTGATAATTAGATATTTAATGGTTCTGATTATCGTTTTTGATAATCGGATATTTGTTGTTTCTAATTATCGCTTGTGATAATTAGATATTTGTTGATTCTGATTATCGTTTTGATAATCGGATAATTGTTGTTTCTAATTATCGCTTGTGATAATTAGATATTTGATGTTTCTGATTATCGTTTTTGATAATTGAATATTTGTTGATTTGAGATTTAATTATCGTTTTTGATAATTGAATATTTGTTGATTTGAGATTTAATTATCGTTTTTGATAATTGATTATTTGTTGATTTGAGATTTGATTATAGTTTTTGATAATTAAATGTTTGTTGATTTGAGATTTAATTATCGTTTTTGATAATTGAATATTTGTTGATTTGAGATTTGATTATCGTTTTTGATAATTGAATATTTGTTGATTTGAGATTTGATTATCGTTTTTGATAATTAAATGTTTGTTGATTTGAGATTTAATTATCGTTTTTGATAATTAAATGTTTGTTGATTTGAGATTTAATTATCGTTTTTGATAATTGAATATTTGTTGATTTGAGATTTGATTATCATTTTTGATAATTGAATATTTGTTGATTTGAGGTTTGATTATCGTTTTTGATAATTGAATGTTTGTTGATTTGAGATTTAATTATCGTTTTTGATAATTGAATATTTGTTGATTTGAGATTTGATTATCGTTTTTGATAATTAAATGTTTGTTGATTTGAGATTTAATTATCGTTTTTGATAATTGAATAATTGTTGATTTGAGATTTTTGATTATCGTTTCTGATAATTGGATATTTGCTAATTTTAATGATTATGAGATTTTCTAGTCTCTGATTGAGTCTAGATTATGTTGATTTTATTGAATTGCTATTTTCTATCTATCACTGTTGATAGTTAGAGTTTGCTGATTATGAAGTTTGTGTTTTCTAGTTAATTGTTGGATAACTAGATATTTGCAGTTTTGCGAATTGTGATTTATGCTTTCTAATCATCTATGTTGATAATTAGATTTTGTTGTTCTCTAATTATCGTATCGGTAATTAGATATTGCTGTTTGTGATTTCTGTATTTTTGATTATCTAATTGGTAATTGGATATTGTTGATAATTGTGTTTATCCAGTTTAATTGTTTTCTGATTACCTACTTAATAGTTAGATTTGTTGAAAATTTGTGAATTCCTTTTATGAAATTAAAGGATTTCTTTTGACAGTTGTATTCCCTACTTTTGTTTTTCTAGCTTAACCAGTTTATGTTAGAAAAATAATTGTTATTGACACCTTTAATTATGAAAATTGCGGGGACGCAATTTTTTTAAGGAGGGGAGTCTGTAACAACCCGGGGTTTCATAAAAAATTGATTATCGTCAAATGACGATTAAATTGGTTGTTAATTGATATTGGGGGTTTTAATCTAGTATCAATTCTTTTGAAAAATTTATTGTATGTTGAGTGGGCTTTAATAATCTCGACCCATGATTCCTTTAAATTTTTTGATGCCAGTTATATTGAAGCAGACCCGCCCCTTTCATTTTCACGCATTCGAAAATCCTAGCATACGAAAGAAAATAAACAATGGCGGCTCGTCTCGTTCGTTCCTCTTTCTACCGTAAATAGGGTTTTCTGAAATTTGAAGACGCGACTTCAAACGCTCGATCTTGCTTCGTTGGTCGATCGTCTCGAGATACCTTCGGCCGCTTGTTGAGTTCGTGTCTGCTTCGATTGAGGCTGTCGATCTTTGGTTCTTGCTAAGGGAAGCAAAGGTGAGTGATGTAATTATTCACTCACATCTAATAAAAAACTGCTTGGGTTCTTACCCACAGCTTCTTCTTCACGGCTTTGTTGTTGCCGGTGACTTCTGTATGTACGTCCATCCCTGTGGCATGCTTGATTTGTGATTTTTACATGATGTTCCTTTTTGACTTCGGCCATGGTGATTTGTGATGACATTTTGTGTCTGCTTCGACTTGGGGTTTTTGATATAACCTGACTTTGATTCAAACTGCAGTTGTCTTTGTTCAAGACTGCTATTGCTTTTGGTTATTTTCTTGTACTATTGAATTTTGACTTCACTGTTTTCGAGTTTTTTATGATACATGTTAGTCTGTAGCTCCATGTTGTATTGATCTCGGCTGATGTGTACATTACACTTGAGTTTTGTTTACTTGATGGCATTTGGTCTAGTGCAGTTGTACACTTGTGGCTTCACTTCAGTTCACTGAACTGTACTGTTTGCATTAATCTGGCACACTTGATTCCTTGATTTCCATTTTGACTTTACTAGAATTTGTTGTTGTGCCTTGCTGTTTTGACTTATCTGGGTACACCAGTTTGTTCACCTGTAGCCTTTGTGATTTGTGGTTGTGTTGCCTTAGCTTTAGTACACATGCTGTGATCACTTGTTGCCTTTTTGATAAAACACGGCTGTGACTTTGGTCACTCTGATGTCTCTGAACCTGTTTGCAACTACTAGCACCATTGTTGTCTTCACTTGCATACTTGTTCTTCATGTGTTATGTTTTGGGTTATAGCCTCAACTCTATCCACTGCTAGCTTGATTCGTTGTTCTGTAATTATGAGGCTTTACTTTGTGTTGGCATTGCATTTGTGTTGAACCTAACTTCTCCTTTGGGTTCGACCTTGTGCTCGTTTGTGAACTTTCATTGAGCTGTTGTGTAATTAGTGTTGTGGTGGCGAGGCAGTACACACGTGCGTGTATTGCAGCCCTACCAAAAGTGGCGTTTTAATTGATATTTCAATTACTTGAAATTTGTCGTTGATTTAATTCAATATTTTGAAGTTGTATTTTTATTTGGTTTAATCCGATGATTCTATTGACATCTAATTATCTTTTAGATAAGTTAGATTATATGTTTTCTAATTATCATATTGATAATTAGATATTTGTCGTTTATGCTATTTGGTTGGCTTGGGTTTCATTTTGATCTCTGCAGTTTTGATTGCTGTTAGTATTCACTATTGTGATGATTTCACGTACTGTAGTGGCGAGGCAGTGCACGCGTGCGTGTACTGCAGCCACACAGAGTTTGGTTTGATTTAACCATTTTGAGATTTTCTAAATATTTATTTAATAATTGGATTTTGTTGTTAAATTGCTATTTAGGAAATTCTGTCATTTTCTAAATTATCTGCATTGGTAATCTTTTTATCTATCTTTGTTAGTGATTTGGATTTGCTGATTTGTTGTTCAACACTGTTTAGTGTTATATCTGCCATTATCCGATTCTCTTACCGAGGAGTCGGATATACGAGATTTCTGTGATTGTCGTCTATTTTGTTATTTGATTATTACTGCTTCTGGGCATTAATAACTGAGTTTGAATTAGACTGACCCGTGTATTATTTTCTTTTGAATTTAATACTCGGGTCAGACCCGAGTTATTTCAGGTTGTAGATTTCCTGCTTTGGGTTGCTGTTGAGCTACGAAGACTTTTCATATCTTTTGAAGTGGTCTGCGTCTTTTTGTAGTAGTCAGTGTACTGATTAGGTTGATATGTATTCATGTACATTAGTTGATAATGTATTTGTATATATAACTTCCAGAGTCGACAGTTGTAGTTGTATCATATGTATCGTGTCAAATGTATTGTAACTGACATCAGTTATATATATGAGACTTTTGTTATCTGTGTTCCGCATTCTTTTTGTATCTGTGTTATTATTATATATATTGTCCTAAACTATTATGAACCATCGTAGTTCGTTTTATACTGGTAATTGGGTATGTCGATGGGAGTAAATAAATAAGCGATGAAAAATGAAAAATATATACCACTCCTATTGTAACGACCCGTATTTTTACGGATCGAAACATCATAAAACCGTTGTCATTTGGTCGCATTGTTGATAAGTCATCCATAGTCTAAGTTCTAGGTCGTATAGTAGTTAGGTCGGAGTAGACGACCTAAGAAGGTGGAGCGACCTAAGGATTTTGGGGATAGGTCGTATAGGAGTTGGGTCGTATGGTGGCTTAGGTCGTGGGGTAGGTTAGGTTGGTTGGAGCGACCTATAGGATGTTGGCGACCTAAGGTTTGAGCGACTTAAGGAAAGGCAGCGACCTAAGAGAGTTAGCGAGTTAACGACCTAGTAGTTAGCGACCTATAGGAGTTAGAGTGAACGACCTAAGAGTTGGCGACCTAAGAGTTAGCGAGTTAGCGTAGTTAGGTCGCGTGTGTGTTAGGTCACAGGTGTGTTAGGTCGTAGAAGCGGTCTGTGTTAGGTCGCTAGACTACATCTGGGTTAAGTCGTAGGTCGCGCATTGTCTTAAGTCATGACATAGTTAGGTCGTGGCTTCTGTTTGGTCGTTAGGTCGGTACTGTTGCTAAGCCGTTTGAGTGTGTTAGGTTGTAGTGGTTTTAAGTCATAGGTCGTGAGTTTTAAGTCGTGGACGACTTAAGGAGGCGGACGACCTAAGGGTTTCCAGCCTATAAATACTCGTCCATTTCTTCATTTTTGGGATCCGGATTTCGAAGCGACGAAGTGCTGCCATTTTGAGAGCTCGACTTCTACACTTCTTCACTTCTTTTCTCCACTCTAATCTTGTGCTTCCTTCCATCCAAATCGAAGATCAAGATCGAAAATCCAAGAGCTAAAGTTGAAGATCTACATTCTTCGAAGATTGATTTTATCGTTTGAAGCGGAATTTTGATAGATCGAGTTAGATCCTTCGTTGTCCAGATCTGAAGTGTGATGCTTTTGAGGTGTTTAAGTGATTTGGTGAGTGGTGATTATCTCTCACGGATCCAAAGGAGTATATCAGATCGTTGGCTTGATTTTGTGTTAAAATAGTGATTTCCATGCATTTTTGTAAACCTAAGTATAGATCCATTGTTCATGATGATTTGACAACCATTTTACTACATGATAACCTATGTAAGTTCATTCATCAAGATTATAGAGATATTTCTCATGTCTTCATGCTTGTTAGACTTTAGACTCTTTATTTACGAAATTGCCATTACTGTTATAATTGTCTATTTAGATCATATTTGAATGTTTGATTACTTGGATTAATGTTTGACTTGATTGATTGCTATGAATTAGATGATTGGTGATTTGATTTAGACCGAAGATAATTTAAAAGCTAAGGGAAAGGCTCTTGAATTGGAAAAGCTGCTTGTGGCATATGTGGCGGATGAGGAAGCTCATATGGATAGATTTGATGATGATGTTGAGATGAGGCTTTGCTATGATGATGATGAGGCGAAGCAAGATATGAGATAGCCTTAGTCTAATCTAGACGGGATCATTCCAAGCATGTTGACAACTCGGTGAAATGGTTCGAGTTTGAGGATAATGGTTATCTCAAGAGGCGCTTGAGCTAGTATGGAAATAGTTGTCGAGGAGGATGACTAGAAGGATGAGATCTCATCGTTGTTGAAGGTTTCAGCATGCTCAAAGCAAGAGTACGTTGGGCAGATTCGATAGTCCCTGAAGGCTATTGATTGGTAGTCAAGTACTCTGGGCAGATTCGATAGTCCTAGGCACGAGTTTCGACGACGTGCGGAGTATGTCTAGAACCGGGGGTTTCCATTAGCCCTTGACGGACGGATGAAAGAATGAGCCGGTCATTCAATTAACAATGATATCGAAGCAATGATAACAGTGATAGCCAGAGTCATGGATGTTTGGTTGTATCATCATTCGGTCTCAAGAGCAGTGTTTTCTGGGTGCTTATCTGATCTTGGTTTAGGCCTTGGGGGTTTGTACTTGGAAAACATTGCCCTTGACTCGAGTGATACTTGCTTTACTTTAAATTGCATGCTTTGCTATGTTTGCTTCTGTTTATTGTGTGTCTGGGGGCTATCACTGTAGAAAGAGGTGGAGTGGGAGGGTTGGAGTCCTATTCCTTTTCCTTTTTTCTCTTTTGGTATGTTGTTAGTTAATTTAACGCTCACTAAGACTGTTGTCTGACTCAAGGCTTTATGTTTTAACTCTTATTGCCTTGGGCTGTTCATCCATTTTGGGATGGGCAGACTAGGTAGCAGGTGACAGGTGCTGTTCTTAGCTTCCCACGTTGCTGATGGCGAAGACGAGCTGGAGGCTTGCATATTATTTCTTACTATATGTACTGGATGTTCCGCTGCTTGTATTTTCTCTGAGTGATATGTAGTGAGGCTTGATGTATTGACTATTCAGATGTTTGTATTCAACTATTATTGAGGTTTAATAGAGATTCTGTTCTGTAAAGCTTCACTATATATATTTTCTATTGTATTTTATCCTTGCGCTGTGAGTTATACGATAGATTCTGCTGTTTTAACTTACCCTGGCGATCGTCCATGGCTTCCTGGCACACTTTACAGCGCACTATGTCTAGGTTCTGTGCAGGGGTCGTGGGAGGTCGTCACATTTGGTATCAGAGCTTTGGTTAATCGATTTTACCCAACGCTCGCTGACGTAACTACGTATGAGAGACGTAATTGTATTTTTGATGGATGATTACTATATATAATATAGTAGCCTAGAAGGGTTTGAGTCCTTTATGCAGTTGTTTCTCAAGATGTATTAATCGTTCCTTTTTGTAGATATTAAGGATGAGTCGAAGAGGGAGACCAGCTACTAGGGAAGGCCGTGCTACTGAGGGGGCTGCTGATTATGTTGCTATGTTCGAAGCTATGATGACTTTGATCATGAGAAGGATGACAGCTCCGGGGCAATCAGTAGATGTTGGAGTTCAAGTTCAAACTCCAAGACCGGTGGACTTTGCTAAGCTGTGTAAAGACTATACTGCTCTTGGAGGAAAGGTTTTCTTAGGGACAGAATCAACCATTGAAGTCCAGAGATGGATAGATGCTTGTAGAAGGATCTTTGGTGACTTGGGAATCAAGGATGCAACAAAAAGGAAGCATGCATCAAGACAGCTTCAAGGAAGAGCTTCTGATTTGTGGAACTTTATCACCATTGATACTCTGGAGGAAAAGATTACTTGGGAGCAATTCCAAGCCAGATTTGAAGCTAAGTTCATTTTTACAGCTCAGAAGTCTGTTCTGTTCAGAAAGTTTGTGGAGCTCAAGCAAGGTGGAAGACCAGTTCTTGAGTATGTTTCTGAGTTTGAAGCTTTGTCCAAGTATGCCCGTTCGTATATTGAATCTCCTTATCAGAAGAACGAGAAGTTTGTGACAGGCTTGGACGGTTATCTTGGGAGGCAGTTGGTGGATCACTTGGACGATCCATTTGAGAAGCTTGTGGAGAAGGCTCTCAGGCACGAGAATCTGTTTCCTAAAGAAGGATCTGTTGTTGCTGTGACCAAGGAGGAGTCTAAACCACAGTAGGGTGGAAACAAGAAGAGGAAGCAGCAGCAACAAAAGGGTAAGGATGGCCAGAAGAAGCCGAAGGGCGAAGTGACCTGCTACAACTGTCAGCAGAAGGGCCATTTCTCTAGAGATTGCAAGAATCCGAAG
This sequence comes from Allium fistulosum, assembly GCA_030737815.1. Taxonomy (NCBI): domain Eukaryota; kingdom Viridiplantae; phylum Streptophyta; class Magnoliopsida; order Asparagales; family Amaryllidaceae; genus Allium; species Allium fistulosum. The sequence goes on along the minus strand of CM060906.1, from coordinate 945,648,268 downwards.
GTGCCAGTGAAGTGCCACAACATTGACAAGTTGGGGCATATCAGGAAGAATTGTCCAGAACCACGGAGGGACAAGCAGGTTGTGCAAGCTTATGCTTTGGGGGCTGTTCCGTCATCTTCTAAAGCTCCTACTGCTGGAGAGAAAGGGAAGAGTGTGGTGGTTCAAGGTACTCTTTCCATTTGTGGTGTTCCAGTTAGAGTGTTATTTGATACTGGGGCGTCGCATTCTTTTGTTTGTAATGAACTTGTGGGCCGGTTGGGTTTGGAACCGGATATTGTTGATAGGCCATTGGTTGTGACTAATCCAGTTGGGGGTTCATCTTGTTTGTGTATGTTATGCCGTGGTCTGATTGTATCGAGTCATGATTGCTCTTTTGTTTGTGATTGTTTTGTTCTGAACTTTGCGGGGTTTGGAATTATTTTGGGTATGGACTGGCTTAGGAAGTATGCGGCAAAGGTTGATTGTGAAAGGTTGGAGGTGACAGTCGAGAATGTGGAGGGGCGAAAGGTTGTGATACGATGTAAGCATGAGGAAGGCGTCTTCATGAGCTTCATGTATTCGCTGGTTGTTCCACGGGATGGACTGTCATATGTGCCAATCGCTAATGGATTTGAAGATGTCTTTGATGAGGTCAAAGGGTTACCGCCGCATAGAGAGATCGAGTTTCGTATCGATTTAGTTGAAGGAGCCAGACCAGTTGTGATGCCTCTTAGGCGGATGGCGCCTAGGGAACAGCAAGAGTTGAGGGTGCAAGTTGATGATCTTTTGCAGAAAGGATTCATTCGGCGTAGTGTGTCCGAATGGGGTGCACCAGTTGTGTTTGTAACCAAAGCGGATGGATCGCTGAGGTTGTGTGTGGATTATCGTGAGCTAAATAAAGTGACTAAGAAGAACAAGTATCCATTACCGAGAATAGATGACTTGTTTGATCAGCTTCACGAAGCAAAGGTGTTTTCTCAGATGGATTTGGCAATAGGATTTCACCAGTTAAGAGTGGCTAAGGATAGTGTGCCGAAGACTGCTTTCAGGACACCATCCGGTTTCTTTGAGTGGCTGGTAATGCCGTTTGGATTGACCAATGCACCAGCATATTTTGTGGATCCTATGAATAGAGTGTTCAGAGATCAGTTGAACAAGTTCATACTAGTGTTTGTGGATGATATTTTGATTTATTCCAGAATTGAAGAAGAGCACAAGACGCACTTAAGTATTGTGTTGAAAATCTTACGGAAACATCAGCTGAAGGCTAAGTTTTCGAAGTGTCACTTCTGAAAGAGTGAAGTGAGGTTCTTAGGCCATATTATCTCTGAAAGAGGAATAGCGGTTGATCCCGCTAAAGTGGCAGAAATCCAGGATTGGGTTAGACCTAAGAATGCATCTGATGTGAGAAGTTTTCTTGGATTAGCAGGATACTATCGTCGATTTATCAAAGACTTTTCCAAGATAGCTGCACCGTTAACAGGATTGACGAAAAAGAATCAAGTATTCAAATGGGATGCTATGTCTGAGCAAGCTTTCGGAATCCTGAAAGAGCGACCGACGAGTGCTCCTGTTTTGACTATTCCAAGTGGGAATGATGAGATGGTGGTTTACACCGACGCATGTGGTACTAGACTTGGAGCAGTGCTGATGCAGAAGGGTAAAGTTGTTGCGTATGCCAGTCGACAACTGAAGCCGCACGAAAGGAATTATCCGACTCATGATTTGGAGTTAGCGACGATTGTATTTACTCTGAAGATGTGGAGACATTATCTATTGGGAGTTCGATTCGAGTTGTTTACAGATCATAAGTCGTTGAAGTATCTTTTCTCCCAAAAGGATTTGAATCTTCGGCAGCAACGATGGCTAGAGTTTTTGGCATCATATGATTTTAGTATAGCCTATACTCCGGGAAAGGGTAACGCAGTGGCAGATGCGTTAAGTCGAAGTCATGCAGGATTGGGAGCCATGTTTTCAGAATGGAAGAGTCTCGAGTATTTAGCTGGATTTGATTTCAGGCCTAGATGTGTATTGGAACCTGAGATGTTGGCAAACTTATCTATAAGACCGACTCTTGTGGAAAGGATTGGCGAGAGTCAAAAGCGAGACGATAATCTTGTCAAGATTATCCGTGACTTGGAATCTGGATTGGACCCAGAGAAGGATAAAGGATTCGAGGTCGATCGAGAGGGTTGGCTTTGGAAGCAAGGACGACTAGTTGTCCCCGATATAGATGGATTGAGAGATGAAGTTCTGAAGGAAAGTCATCACTCGAAGCTGACAATTCATCCGGGTGGAAATAAGATGTATCAGGATATGAAGAGAACCTATTACTGGGAAGGTATGAAGAAGGATGTTGGAAATTTTATTTCCAAGTGCATGAACTGCCCGTTGGTAAAAGCCGAACAGAAGAAGCCAAGTGGATTGCTTCAGCCATTAGAAGTTCCTACATGGAAGTGGGAACAAATATCGATGGATTTTATTGATGGGTTACCTAGAACAAGAACGAGAAATGAAGGGATTTGGGTCATCGTAGATCGTCTGACTAAGAGTGCAAGATTCATTCGTGTTCGATCGACTAGGACTGCATCAAAGTTGGCAGAGTTGTATGTTAAGTGGATAGTTCGATTCCATGGTATTCCGAAGAGTATAGTGAGCGATCGAGACCCATTGTTCACTAGTGGATTTTGGAAGAGCTTCTAGGAAGTTTTGGGAACCGAGTTATGTTTGAGTACAGCTTATCACCCTCAAACAGATGGTCAGACCGAGAGAGTCAACCGAGTTTTGGAAGATCTCCTTAGAGCTTGTGTTTTGGATTTCGGAGGATCATGGGAAGATCACCTTCATTTGGTGGAATTTTCATATAACAACAGTTACCAGTCAAGCATTGGTATGGCACCTTATGAGGCATTGTATGGGAGACCGTGTAACTCTCCGACATGTTGGTTAGAGACCGGAGAAAAACTGATGCTTGGACCAGAGATGATTCGACAGACTTAGGATTGCATAGAGATTATTCGGCAATGGATGAAGGCAGCCCAAGACCGTCAGAAAAGTTATACCGATAAGCTTCGTAAGGATTTGGAGTTCGACGTAGGTGATATGGTTTTTGTGAAGATTTCTCCACTAAAGAATGTTATTCGATTCGGGAAGAAAGGAAAATTGACTCCGAGATTTGTTGGACCATTCCCGATCATCGAGCGAATTGGAAAGCTCGCCTACAGATTGGAGTTACCAGAAAAGACGGCGGGTGTGCACGATGTTTTTCATGTATCATATCTACGGAAGTTTGTGCACGACTCGAATACAGTGGTTTCTGCTGATAGGTGTGAAGATTTCGAAGTTGATCCAGTCGATAAGAGACCTCATAAGCCGCTTCGTGTTGTGGAAACCAACACGAAACAGCTTAGGAGGAAGGTAGTTAAGTTGCTCAAGATACAATGGAGTGATGATGATAACGACTGTACATGGGAGGTGGAAGAGAGGATGAAGGCAGCTCATCCTGAACTCTTCAAGGTATGGCCCTAAGGTGTCGTGTCATCTAACGACATTGTAACTTGTTCTAGTTTTAGAATTCTGCATGCTAAGCTAGAATTGGATGCATGGTTTGTTGATTGCTATGGATGGTAGGCGTGCAGAATAGTCTTTGATTGCTCTTGTTTGTTTGGAATTTCGAGGGCGAAATTCCTAAGGGGGAGAGAATGTAACGACCCGTATTTTTACGGATCGAAACATCGTAAAACCGTTGTCATTTGGTCGCATTGTTGATAAGTCATCCATAGTCTAAGTCCTAGGTCGTATAGTAGTTAGGTCGGAGTAGACGACCTAAGAAGGTGGAGCGACCTAAGGATTTTAGGGATAGGTCGTATAGGAGTTGGGTCGTATGGTGGCTTAGGTCGTGGGGTAGGTTAGGTCGGTTGGAGCGACCTATAGAATGTTGGCGACCTAAGGTTTGAGCGACTTAAGGAAAGGCAGCGACCTAAGAGAGTTAGCGAGTTAACGACCTAGTAGTTAGCGACCTATAGGTGTTAGAGTGAACGACCTAAGAGTTGGCGACCTAAGAGTTAGCGAGTTAGCGTAGTTAGGTCACGTGTGTGTTAGGTCGCAAGTGTGTTAGGTCGTAGAAGCGGTCTGTGTTAGGTCGCTAGGCTGCATCTGGGTTAAGTCGTAGGTCGCGCATTGTCTTAAGTCGTGACATAGTTAGGTCGTGGCTTCTGTTAGGTCGTTAGGTCGGTACTGTTGCTAAGCCGTTTGAGTGTGTTAGGTTGTAGTGGTTTTAAGTCATAGGTCGTGAGTTTTAAGTCGTGGACGACTTAAGGAGGCGGACGACCTAAGGGTTTCCAGCCTATAAATACTCGTCCATTTCTTCATTTTTGGGATCCGGATTTTGAAGCGACGAAGTGCTGCCATTTTGAGAGCTCGACTTCTACACTTATTCACTTCTTTTCTCCACTCTAATCTTGTGCTTCCTTCCATCCAAATCGAAGATCAAGATCGAAGATCCAAGAGCTAAAGTTGAAGATCTACATTCTTCGAAGATTGATTTCATCGTTTGAAGTGGAATTTTGATAGATCGAGTTAGATCCTTCGCTGTCCCGATCTGAAGTGTGTTGCTTTTGAGGTGTTTAAGTGATTCGGTGAGTGGTGATTATCTCTCACGGATCCAAAGGAGTATATCGGATCGTTGGCTTGATTTTGTGTTAAAATAGTGATTTCCATGCATTTTTGTAAACCTAAGTATAGATCCATGTAGATCCATTGTTCATGATGATTTGACAACCATTTTACTACATGATAACCTATGTAAGTTCATTCATCAAGATTATAGAGATATTTCTCATGTCTTCATGCTTGTTAGACTTTAGACTCTTTATTTACGAAATTGCCATTACTGTTATAATTGTCTATTTAGATCATATTTGAATGTTTGATTACTTGGATTAATGTTTGACTTGATTGATTGCTATGAATTAGATGATTGATGATTTGATTTAGACCGAAGATGATTTAGAAGCTAAGGGAAAGACTCTTGAATTGGAAAAGCTGCTTGTGGCATATGTAGCGGATGAGGAAGCTCATATGGATAGATTTGAAGATGATGTTGAGATGAGGCTTTGCTATGATGATGATGAGGTGAAGCAAGATATGAGATAGCCTTGGTCTAATCCAGATGGGATCATTCCAAGCATGTTGACAACTCGGTGAAATGGTTCGAGTTTGAGGATAATGGTTTGCTCGAGAGGCGCTTGAGCTAGTATGGAAATAGTCGTCGAGGAGGATGACTAGAAGGCTAAGATCTCATCGTTGTTGAAGGTTCTAGCATGCTCAAAGCAAGAGTACGTTGGGCAGATTCGATAGTCCCTGAAGGCTACTGATTGGTAGTCATGTACTCTGGGCAGATTCGATAGTCCTAGGCACAGGTTTCGACGACGTGCGGAGTTATGTCTAGAACCGGGGGTTTCCATTAGCCCTTGACGGACGGATGAAAGAATGAGTTGGTCATTCAATTAACAATGATATCGAAGCAATGATAACAGTGATAGCCAGAGTCATGGATGTTTGGTTGTATCGTCATTCAGTCTCAAGAGCAGTGTTTTCTGGGTGCTTATCTGATCTTGGTTTAGGCCTTGGGGGTTTGTACTTGGAAAACATCGCCCTTGACTCGAGTGATAATTGCTTTACTTTAAATTGCATGCTTTGCTATGTTTGCTTCTGTTTAGTGTGTGTCTGGGGGCTATCACTGTAGAAAGAGGTGGAGTGGGAGGGTTGGATTCCTATTCCTTTTCCTTTTTGCTCTTTTGGTATGTTGTTAGTTAATTTACCGCTCACTAAGACTGTTGTCTGACTCAAGGCTTTATGTTTTAACTCTTATTGCCTTGGGCTGTTCATCCATTTTGGGATGGGCAGACTAGGTAGCAGGTGACAGGTGCTGTTCTTAGCTTCCCACGTTGCTGATGGCGAAGACGAGCTGGAGGCTTGCATATTATTTCTTACTATATGTACTGGATGTTCCGCTGCTTGTATTTTCTCTGAGTGATATGTAGTGAGGCTTGATGTATTGACTATTCAGATGTTTGTATTCAACTATTATTGAGGTTTAATAGAGATTCTGTTCTGTAAAGCTTCACTATATATATTTTCTATTGTATTTTATCCTTGCGCTGTGAGTTATCCGATAGATTCTGCTGTTTTAACTTACCCTGGCGATCGTCCATGGCTGCCTGGCACACTTTACAGCGCACTATGTCTAGGTTCTGTGCAGGGGTCATGGGAGGTCGTCACACCTATCGAGGTAACCAATACTAGTGTAAGGCCAACTACGGATGGCCGTTCCTATCCAGCCTTATTCTTCGTAATAACAGATAGTATTTCTTTTAATACTCTTTGTTATTGTGAGCATAGAGGTGGGGCGTCACAGTTGGTATCAGAGCTTGGGGTTTATGGACATAATATAAAACATAACTTAGATGGAACATGTGTTACGATTATTGGTCGATGTTTTTATTTGTGCTTTGAGTCAAAACTAAAGTTTTGAATTTTGATGAAATTTTTAAATATCTTTATTTAAAAATAGAAGTGAAATTGTGTTCTGATGATTTGATTGATCTGTGTTCTGTTATCAGAGTGCGCAGCGGAAACAGTGAGACTGTCTTCGCTGAATACAGCTGATAATCTTTTTGATTTAAAAAAAATCAAAATGTGAAATTGAAATAAATTTCATTTGTTGTCTACATAGCTGTGTTTTTTTGTTCCTTTGAAAATTTCGAATCTGATTTGAGGATTCGAAACGATTGCAGTTATGTGATTTTTGTTTAGATTTTTGCTGGGTTTCTTTTATGCTAATCATTTTTGATTAGATTTAGCTGTTTTGAATTATCTTCATTGAAGATACATTTGAATGATTTCTTTGTTTATTTTGTAGTACGTGCAAATTTGAGTTGCACGTTACTGCATTTTTTTAACGTTGAACCGATGTTTGGTTTAAACATATTTTGTTGTCGTTATCTTTATAACGGGATTTTTACATCGATGCTAAATTTTTTGAAGCACGGTGTTCTGTTGGCATTTTAATGAATGAAAATTCACTAGTATTACATTTTGATGTGAATTATTTTGATGAGATTTTGACGTTTAAAAATTACTGTGTCTTTGACTTCAGTAACCGTCAAATTTTAAAAGTAGACTTTCAAGCGGTTATACCGTAATGCTGATTTGTGACCCATTTTTACGGTATTTTGAGAAGTACAATTTCCTTATCAAAATTGTTACTGATTTGCTGTTTTAATCACGTGTTCTGAAAATCGTTTTAAAATGAAAATTGTTTTATAAATTTTTTAACAGTTTTCGCTTTCAAAAGAATGAGGAAGCGACTTAAACGATTCAGCAAAATCAAGGACTATGACCCCTTTCTTTTACTGATTCGCTTAACTCCGGACTTGTTCAGTTGAGAATGTGAATTGTTATTTTTATAAAATAAATAAAAATTGTTTTCGGGAATTTTACAGTTTGCGATTTTAAAAGAATGAGGAAGCGATTTAAACGTTTCGGCAAAATCGAGGACTATGACCCCTTTCTTTTACTGATTCGCTTAATTTCGGACTTGTCCGTTTGAGAATGTAAAATGTATTTTTACAAAATACACAATTTTGCACTTTCAAGGAAACGATGAAGAGAATCAAACGATTTAGCAAAACACGTGGTATAGGACATGTGCGTTTGCTATTTCGGTTAATTCCGGACTTGTTAATTGAAATATTTGATGTTTTGATGATTCTGATGATTTGTGTGCTTTCGAGCCACTATGTTGGACCTTCGGGTCATTTGTTGGACCTTCAGGTCATTTGTTGGACCTTCGGGTCATTTGTTGGGCTTTCGGGCCACTCTGATGGACCTTCAGGTCAAATACCAGTACTAGACCTTCGGGTCACTCTGCGGACCTTTGGGTCAATCTGATGGGCGCCAAAAATTATGTTGAGTACTTGGTAGGCTTCGGCCACTCTGAGATGCACGTGCGGCGAACTAAAAACTCGCCATCTGATGGGATCGATCCAAGCTTTTATGTTGATTTTCTAGTCTTCTTAATTGATTTCAAGATATTTGTTGTTTCTAATTATCTGCAGGTAATTAGATATCTGATGTTATGGGATTTAATTATCGTATCGGTAATTAAATATTTGCTGTTATGAGATTTAATTATCGATTGTGATAATTAAATATCTGTGTTTCTGATTATCGTTTTTGATAATCTGATATTTGTTGTTTCTAATTATCGCTTGTGATAATTAGATATTTGTTGATTCTGATTATCGTTTTTGATAATCAGATATTTGTTGTTTCTAATTATCGCTTGTGATAATTAGATATTTGTTGATTCTGATTATCGTTTTTGATAATCGGATAATTGTTGTTTCTAATTATCGCTTGTGATAATTAGATATTTGATGGTTCTGATTATCGTTTTTGATAATTGGATATTTGTTGTTTCTAATTATCGCTTGTGATAATTAGATATTTGTTGATTCTGATTATCATTTTTGTTAATCGGATAATTGTTGTTTCTAATTATCGCTTGTGATAATTAGATATTTGATGTTTCTGATTATCGTTTTTGATAATTGAATATTTGTTGATTTGAGATTTAATTATCGTTTTTGATAATTGAATATTTGTTGATTTGAGATTTAATTATCGTTTTTGATAATTGAATATTTGTTGATTTGAGATTTGATTATAGTTTTTGATAATTAAATGTTTGTTGATTTGAGATTTAATTATCGTTTTTGATAATTGAATATTTGTTGATTTGAGATTTGATTATCGTTTTTGATAATTGAGTATTTGTTGATTTGAGATTTAATTATCGTTTTTGATAATTGAATATTTGTTGATTTGAGATTTGATTATCGTTTTTGATAATTGAATGTTTGTTGATTTGAGATTTAATTATCGTTTTTGATAATTAAATGTTTGTTGATTTCAGATTTAATTATCGTTTTTGATAATTGAATATTTGTTGATTTGAGATTTGATTATCGTTTTTGATAATTGAATATTTGTTGATTTGAGATTTGATTATCGTTTTTGATAATTGAATGTTTGTTGATTTGAGATTTAATTATCATTTTTGATAATTGAATATTTGTTGATTTGAGATTTGATTATCGTTTTTGATAATTAAATGTTTGTTGATTTGAGATTTAATTATCGTTTTTGATAATTAGATAATTGTTGATTTGAGATTTCTGATTATCTTTTCTGATAATTGGATATTTGCTAATTTTAATGATTATGAGATTTTCTAGTCTCTGATTGAGTCTAGATTATGTTGATTTTATTGAATTGCTATTTTCTATCTATCACTATTGATAGTTAGAGTTTGCTGATTATGAAGTTTGTGTTTTCTAGTTAATTGTTGGATAACTAGATATCTGCAGTTTTTCGAATTGTAATTTGTGCTTTCTAATCATCTATGTTGATAATTAGATTTTGTTGTTCTCTAATTATCGTATCGGTAATTAGATATTGCTGTTCGTGATTTCTGTATTTCTGATTATCTAATTGGTAATTGGATATTGTTGATAATTGTGTTTATCCAATTTAACTGTTTTCTGATTACCTACTTAATAGTTAGATTTTTTGAAAATTTGTGAATTCCTTTTATGAAATTAAAGGATTTCTTTTGACAGTTGTATTCCCGACTTTTGGTTTTCTAGCTTAACCAGTTTATGTTAGAAAAATAATTGTTATTGACACCTTTAATTATGAAAATTGCGGGGATGTAATTTTTATAAGGAGGGGAGTCTGTAACAACCCGGGGTTTCGTAAAAAATTGATTATCGTCAAATGACGATTAAATTGGTTGTTAATTGATATTGGGGGTTTTAATATGGTTTCAATTCTTTTGAAAAATTTATTGTATGTTGAGTGGGCTTTAATAATCTCGACCCATGATTCCTTTAAATTTTTTGATGCCAGTTATATTGAAGCAGACCCGCCCCTTTCATTTTCACGCATTCGAAAATCCTAGCATACGAAAGAAAATAAACAATGGCGGCTCATCTCGTTCGTTCCTCTTTCTACCGTAATTAGGGTTTTCAAAAATTTGAAGACGCGACTTCAAACGCTCGATCTTGCTTCGTTGGTCGATCGTCTCGAGATACCTTCGGCCGCTTGTTGAGTTCGTGTCTGCTTCGATTGAGGCTGTCGATCTTTGGTTCTTGTTAAGGGAAGCAAAGGCGAGTGATGTAATTATTCACTCACATCTAATACAAAACTGCTTGGGTTCTTACCCACAGCTTCTTCTTCATGGCTTTGTTGTTGCCGGTGACTTCTGTATGTACGTCCATCCCTGTGGCATGCTTGATTTGTGATTTTTACGTGATGTTCCTTTTTGACTTCGGCCATGGTGATTTGTGATGACATTTTGTGTCTGCTTCGACTTGGGGTTTTTGATATAACCTGACTTTGATTCAAACTGCAGTTGTCTTTGTTCAAGACTGCTATTGCTTTTGGTTATTTTCTTGTACCTATTGAATTTTGACTTCACTGTTTTCGAGTTGTTTATGATACATGTTAGTCTGTAGCTCCATGTTATATTGATCTCGGCTGATGTGTACAATACACTTGAGTTTTGTTTACTTGATGGCATTTGGTCTAGTGCAGTTGTACACTTGTGGCTTCACTTCAGTTCACTGAACTGTACTGTTTGCATTAATCTGGCACACTTGATGCCTTGATTTCCATTTTGACTTTACTAGAATTTGTTGCTGTGCCTTGCTGTTTTTACTTATCTGGGTACACCTGTTTGTTCACCTGTAGCCTTTGTGATTTGTGGTTGTGTTGCCTTAGCTTTAGTACACTTGTGGCTTCACTTCAGTTCACTGAACTGTACTGTTTGCATTAATCTGGCACACTTGATGCCTTGATTTCCATTTTGACTTTACTAGAATTTGTTGCTGTGCCTTGCTGTTTTTACTTATCTGGGTACACCTGTTTGTTCACCTGTAGCCTTTGTGATTTGTGGTTGTGTTGCCTTAGCTTTAGTACACATGCTGTGATCACTTGTTGCCTTTTTGATAAAACACGGCTGTGACTTTGGTCACTATGATGTCTCTGAACCTGTTTGCAACTGCTGGCACTATTGTTGTCTTCACTTGCATACTTGTTCTTCATGTGTTATGTTTTGGGTTGTAGCCTCAACTCCGTCCACTGCTAGCTTGATTCGTTGTTCTATAATTATGAGGCTTTACTTTGTGTTGGCATTGCATTTGTGTTGAACCTAACTTCTCCTTTGGGTTCGACCTTGTGCTCGTTTGTGAACTTTCATTGAGCTGTTGTGTAATTTGTGTTGTGGTGGCGAGGCAGTACACGCGTGCGTGTACTGCAGCCCTACCAAAAGTGGCATTTTAATTGATATTTCAATTATTTGAAATTTGTCGTTGATTTAATTCAATATTTTGAAGTTGTATTTTGATTTGGTTTAATCCGATGATTCTATTGACATCTAATTATCTTTTAGATAAGTTAGATTATATGTTTTCTAATTATCATATTGATAATTAGATATTTGTCGTTTATGCTATTTGGTTTGCTTGGGTTTCATTTTGATCTCTGTAGTTTTGATTGCTGTTAGTATTCACTGTTGTGATGATTTCACGTACTGTAGTGGCGAGGCAGTGCACGCGTGCGTGTACTACAGCCACACAGAGTTTGGTTTGATTTAACCATTTTGAGATTTTCTAATTATTTATTTAATAATTGGATTTTGTTGTTAAATTGTTGTTTAGGAAATTCTGTTGTTTTCTAAATTATCTGCATTGGTAATCTTTTTATCTATCTTTGTTGGTGATTTGGATTTGCTGATTTGTTGTTCAACACTGTTTAGTGTTATATCTGCCGTTATCCGATTCTCTTACCGAGGAGTCGGATATACGAGATTTCAATGATTGTCGTCTATTTTGTTATTTGATTATTACTGCGTCTGGGCATTAATAACTGAGTTTGAATTAGACTGACCCGTGTATTATTTTCTTTTGAATTTAATACTCGGGTCAGACCCGAGTTATTTCAGGTTGTAGATTTCTTGCTTTGGGTTGCTGTTGAGCTACGAAGACTTTTCATATCTTTTGAAGTGGTCTGCGTCTTTTTGTAGTAGTCAGTGTACTGATTAGGTTGATATGTATTCATGTACATTAGTTGATAATGTATTTGTATCTATAACTTCCAAAGTCGACAGTTGTAGTTGTATCATATGTATCGTGTCAAATGTATTGTAACTGACATCAGTTATATATATATGAGACTTTTGTTATCTGTGTTCCGCATTCTTTCTGTATCTGTGTTATTATTATATATATTGTCCTAAACTATTATGAACCATCGTAGTTCATTTTATACTAGTAATTGGGTATGTCGATGGGAGTAAATAAATAAGCGATGAAAAATGAAAAATATATACCACTCCTATCGAGGTAACCAATACTAGTGTAAGGCCAACTACGGATGGCCGCTCCTATCCAACCTTATTCTTCGTAATAACAGACAGTATTTCTTTTAATACTCTTTGTTATTGTGATCATAGAGGTGGGGCTTCATATATACCCATAGTATCCAAGAGTATTACTAGGTAATATTGCCAGATATTACGGAGAATAATGTGATATGGGGGTACACACGTGAATATTCCCTTCGGCTAGCACTGGTACGTATTAAAACATCAAATAAATGTTTGATCTATACGTACAGTATTGGTACAAAACAATAGGCATGTGTGCCTCCAGGATAGAATAATACACAATATACAATAAATAACATTAAACACAGAGTCAATCGCAGCGATGACATACAATGTAAAATATACAATGTCTATTCAAAATACAATCTCAAGAAATACAACCATGAAGTACATGTATTTAATAACCTATAACTAAACTTCATAACTTATCCCTACTAAACCTAGTAAACACAAGCTGGTCTTGTCGTCCTTATACCTGAAATGTCTCAGACTACTCGAGTATTATAAAATAACACACGTGTCAGACTATGTCTAATCAAGGAATCATAAATAAGTTGATACAGTTTAAATAAGGAAGAACAATATGATGTTACTATCAAAGTTACTCAAATGACAAACGACATATCAAAGTGTATGTGTGTGTGTGTATGATCCTCAATGTAACACTCCATAAAATTTAATAAGAAATTAAGTAATTAAAAATAAGGTTAAAAATAAAAAATTTGTAATTGGTGGAATTTGACCATAGGAGTTGCACCATTGCGTCCGTGGCGATTTTCTGATCAATTTTCATATATAATATGTTGAAATCGGTGTTAAAATGAAAAGGCTATGAGCGTTTGAAGTTATCAAATTGAATTAGTTCCAACAAGCTTAAAATATTTGAACATTTGAAATTAAAAGTTGGAATTTTGAACTTCAAAATCTTGGCTAAGATTAACGTTTGAGAAACTTTTAAGTTAACATGAGTTAACATATAAATTAATTAATTAATTAATATATTAATTAAAAGTTAACTAAAATAGAAAATCAATGGTCAAAGAAGGAGAAACCAGTCTACCGCCCATGGGCAGTGATCAACCGCTAGCGGTGGCCCGCCTATGGTTAGCGATCGACCGGTGGTAGTGAAAATCTTGCAATGTGGAAGGTGTTGGCTAGGGTTTTTATTATTTTAAACGGTCCGGATTTGTTTGATTTTGATCCAACAGTTCTGGTTCCTTCTTATCCCTAAATAGACCCCTAAATCCCCACTTTTCCTTTATAAAATTTTAGGAATGCTAGCGAAGCCCTGTCAAAATATTTCTCCTTAGGGTTTCATAAATAGTAAACTTTCTGGTAAAGTAATCCTAATTTCCAATCTATAATTTAAATTAATCATTCTTCTATCTATCTTCTAATTTCTAAAATCTAATCTATGTATATATAATTTATTTATTGTATATTTAAAAGGGAGAAGATCTAAAAGAGAATTAGGAGTAGTATAGACTAGATCTCTTCTTCTTCTTTGGATTTCAGAATCATTTAGGATTTTCTGATAGAAGGTTTAGATTTTAATACTTTGAATTCCTAATTCCATTCCTCTATCTGATTATAAATCTAATTCTTATATAAAATTCACTTTGATGCATATTCCAAAAGAGGGAGATCTGAAAGATAATTAGGCATGGTGGAATCAAATCCAGTTAGGAAGCAAATAGTTCTCTGTGAGTAGAAATATAAAGTTTTTTATATTTTTTGTAATCAAATAGTATTTATTTGGATTTGATGTATGCCTTGGGAAATTTTGGTAAACAAAACATAATATCCAAAACACACAGAATTTCCCTAAGTAAATATCAATCTTTTTATATGTTGGAATTAGAATTGTTTTTGGTATTGGTATATTAGAATCTAATAAACTATTTGAAATAAATATTTATGGTCAATTTAACCTATTTTCCCTCTTTTGAATTGAAGTGTTAAAGGGTTCAAAAATAAAATAAATTAGAAATGGTGTGTAAATTATGAATTGAATTGTTTGTAGTTTGCACCGCCTATTTCTTCCACTGAAATAAATAAGGAATTCCTTTCTCAGTTCAAAATGTTATATACAAAGGTTGAATTGAATATAGGCGATCTAATTTGTGATGGTCTATTCTTTAAAGTAGAAAAGAGATTCTAGTGTATTAATATGTGACAAGATTAGATATTCCATGTTTGTACAAATCTATTCCATGTTTGTACAAGTCCTTGTTGGAATTGTAGATTTGTATGAGATTGATATTTCAAAATACCTTACAAGCAAATTATTAAAGAATTATTATAACGTAATGATTAGACCTTAAATGTCGTGCATGTGTGTGTGTGTGTGTGTGTGTGTATAACACATTGATTATAGCGTATCGAACATGATAATTAGTATTATTAGAATAATTAAGTAATATTAATTTGTAGGAAGGAAGTTAGAGTAACTTAGGGAATTAATCCCTTATTAGGGTGCATAATAAGGGGATACCTTATATGGCCTCAATTATTATCGTGTAGGGTGATGTATGTGTATCATGGATATACATATAAGTTATGACTAAGTTGTAGGGTTGCAAGGTAAGTCCAAAGCTACATAGAAGTTTGCCTAGTTAAATATGGCTACTAGCGGTGTGGCTTTGCGGACTAATATGGGACATCGCCTAAAATAGATAACTCCATTGGACGCGAGGTTTTTCCCAATTCTGTAGGGTAAACCTGCCAAGTTAATCTAGCTACCAGTACCTACAAATAGTCGGACTAATGTGAGACGTTACAAATGGGTTATGGGTCGTAAATCAGATTTTGGATACGGTAGGTAAAATCCTTAAGAAGGGACCGCTTTAGGTTTGAGGTATTAATTGGCTATGGTAGGGTCTGCCTCTTTCTTAGGTGAAGTATTTAGTGACCTAATAGGATTTCTTACGGTGTTAGAGAGGAAAAACCATGTAAGGACCCGCCTTTGGGTTGGGTCTTAAATGATGGGGATCTGCCTATTTTATACGTCTCAAGTGATCAGAGTATGCCTAAGCCCCATTAAAAAGGTAGTAAGTGGCTTGGGTATTTCCTCTTACATCGTATACCTTAGTTACATAGAGTTGTATAGTCGGACTGGAAGAGCTTTCGGGCTTATAGTTGACTTTTGTGCAATCGGGATGGAAGGGCCTTCGGGCCTACAGCTGACTTTATACAAATGTTATATAGTTGGACTGGAAGAGCCTTCGGGCTTACAGTTAACTTTATACTTATGTTGTTATTTTATACGTAAGAAATGTTTCTTATTTAAATAATACTCCTCAAGTACAATTATGTTAAAGCTTGAGATTTTCATTTCATCAGACATTTGTTGTTCTGACCCACTCCTCATTACAACATAGGTTAGATAGTAATGTGGATTTAGAAGACGAAGGTGGAGATGAATGTAGAATACAGCAGCCTATGATTTTTGTTTGATGATAATAATCATATATATATATATTCGTTTAAATGTATTTGTTATTGTACTATTTTATTTTGTCGTATAATTAATTAAATAATTGTTGAATAAAATAAATAACTCAGAATTCTTATTCAAACAAATATTTTATTACAAATTCAAATAGTACAAAATTTGAGCTCTCACTACATTTATACATTTTCAATTATAATAAAATTTCATACTACAACAAAATTTTCACTATACAATTTTTACATACATTTTACACCTCTCTACATAATTCACTCAACACTCGTATTTGATCTTCAACTCTAATCCAGCTTGTATCCCCTATCTGAATTATCTGCAAAATAAACACTAACGCAGTAAAATTGGAAAAAGAAATATTTTGCAGTTCAAATTAAAGTGTGTGTTTGAAATATCATTTGCCTTAGTTATTTGGGTCGTACGTCATCATATTCTTTTAAATCATCATACACGAACAACTTGTACATGCACACTGTACATGCCACAAGGTCGTGCACACCGATATACACTTGCTTGTTAAAATCGCAGGGACAGGTGAGCACAAGGTCAAACCCAAGCCAATGCTGGATTCAACTCAGATGCAAACAAAATACAGTTATGAAAATGACACAAGAATGAAGCAATTTGACTCGAAGCAATACAAAGCATTCAAGTTGAACAGTACTGGTGCACGCATATCAACATTGCAACACAAAACCAGGCAGTATGTATGCAACAGCAAGTTCATGTACAACCACACATGCAACTGCAATGTTATGAAGACATGAACTAACACACACATATATACATACAATGTATGTATGTATCCAAATGGAGATGACCAGAAAATGTCCACATGCAACATAGCAAATCAGACATTGTTTCAGAAGAAATGTACAAAATCAAGTATGAATCAAAAGCAATGCAAAACTCCAGAGACCAGTTTGTTGATAATGCAAGACCGGTCCTATACACATGCATAAAAATGTACTCAACCAAGATAGCAGTTCTACTAACAAGTAACAAGTCCTCAAATGGTACAATGCACTAAGAAAACAATGCAAGGCTAACAAGGATTGGAACCAACCAGACTAGAGAGATGAAGATTAATATGAAGTCTAGACCATACATGAACACAACAGGGCAATGGGTCAAGACAAAACAACCATGTACAAAGCAACTGAAAAAACAAGTGCACGGCAACTAAACATGAAGACCACCAGTGCAATACAAAGACCAGACTCCAAAATGCAAATGGGATGCAACACAACTCAGACCATACCACATGACAACAAGACTGCATGAACAACACACTTCAAATGAAAACACTCATCACAGAATGATCAAGTACAAACACAAGTGAATGCAACCAATTTTATTTCAACCAGACCAAAATGGACAGAGCAATAGTAGAACACATAAAACAATGACAAGCCAATGACAATACATATGGCAACAGAGCAATGCAATGACCAAAGACAACAACGAACCACATGTAGACTCGAGTGAACCAAATCAGACTTAAATGAAATATCTCCAATTCAAGTATCGAGCAAAATCAGTCAACAATTGAACAAGTCTATACAACCAAAAGAAAGTGCAGACTCGAACAACATGTGGAACCGGACTATAAGGACAGAGCAGATGCATGGAGACAATCATTGAACTCCAACAAGACTCAAATCAACATGAACAAATACATATGCCACCACACAATGTAACCAGATAAAGAAACCAGATTACAAGAACTACCCTAGAGACAACATGAAGTACATACACATGTATACATATATACATATATATGTATACACATATATCGGTTCAATAAACCAGTCAGCAAAGGCCAAATGAAGCAGTTTATAGTTTTACAAAACAGGTGCAAGTAGTAGTTCAAATAATGCCAGTAGCCGTTAGTCATGAATGGAGCAAAACATATGATTAAGTCCGTGAATTGAACAAGCCAATATATTATTTCAAAACTTCAAATTCCAAAGTCAAAGGAGCAAATAATGGAACCGACTCAACAAATTCGAATTCATGGATTAACTCGTATACGATGAACAAGTCAGCAAATAACAACACCATAGATTAGTAATCGAATGGCCAAGAAAGTGTTTGAAGAATTCAAATATAAATATAGGAAACGATAATATAGGTTTTCGTCCCCTATATATCAAACCCAAATTCATCATCGGCATTTATTGGAGTTCAAAATAGAAAATCAAAAAAGCATACTTTGAACAAAAACCAATAACTCCAACCAAGTTCGAAAGCAATTCGAGTTCAAGCAAAATTCACAGAGCCAAGATTCAAATTAAATCCCAAATCAATAACACGAATCGAGTTCGAACCAAAGCAAAACAATAAAGCAATTAAACGGCAAAAATCACATACCAAATTCACAGTTTCGAACTCAATCCTATAAGTGACCGCGAGCCAAATCGAAGAAGCATTGAAGCCGCCACGAATTATCAAGGCCAAGGAATCGATTGGGAAGGCAACTCAAATCATCACTGAAATCGATCAATTTCGAATCGGAGCTTCAATTAATCAAAGCCCTAGTTTTTGGAAGAGGAACGAAGAAAGCATCGGCCAACATTTTTTCTGAGAAGAAAATAAAAGAGAAGACTGTCTCTTTTAAATTATTTATTGGGCCGACCTTTATTATAACTGTTTTGGGCTTAAATTAGAAAATAGGGTTTTTTTTTAGTTTTTTTTTCAATTGTAATTTTCTTTTCTTTTTAAACCGTTTAACTTTCTAGTCGTGTGACTAGGTTACGAACTGCGGTGGTGTAATTTGAGAATTCGCAACTCAGTGGTTGAGTTGTGGCAGGGTTTTTAGCATAAAGTTAGGTTAGTCAAGTAGCGGGTGTCGCAAATTTACGTGTGTAAGCGTCTGACTACTTAATTTCTAGTAGAAACCTTGTGGCAGCACGTAGGCAAGGTTTTGCCGAAGCTGGGTAAAATTGTGTGTGATCTCTTCTGCATTATCTTTCTGCTTTATTATCTATGATTGATTTTTATTTCCACATTAATTTTTAGTATTATTAGTATCACCCTATACACTCCCCTCTAGGGTGAACATGATCCTACAAGTGGTATTAGAGCTAGGAACAAAAACCAATTTTTGTTTTAAAATTTTAATTTTTTAAATGGCTTCTTTTAATAATTCTTTTGCTGAGGGTCGTTCCATAGTTAGACCACCCATGTTCAATGGTGAATATGCTTACTGGAAAAATAGAATGAAATTTTTTCTAAAAACCATAGATGCATGGAATATTGTTGAGACGGGATATAGGACACCAACTATAGTGGTAGATAATCAAGAAATTGAAAAACCAATGGATCAATGGACATATCTTGAAAATAAACTGCAGAATGCTAACGCTAAAGCTATGAATTCTATTTTTTGTTCATTAGATCAACTTGAATTTAATCGTATCTCACATTGTCTAACTACGTAGGAAATTTGGCACACACTTGAAGTGACTCACGAAGGAACCTCCCAAGTCAAAGAATCTCGCCTTGCCATGCTTAGTAGTGAATACGAGAACTTCACAATAGCCAAGGATGAAAATGTCAAAGAGATGTATGGACGACTTTCTAATCTCGTATACAAATCAAAAGCTCTCGGAAAACCATACACAGAATTGGAAATAGTCCGAAAAATCCACAAAGTCTTTCCATGAAATTTGAAGCAAAAGTTACTGCCATTCAAGAATCAAAGGATTTGAAACAAGTTAAAGTTGAAGAACTCATTGGAAATCTCACCACTTATGAGCTAGAAATCAATTCCAGGGAGAACATGAAGGAGGTGATACGCGAAAGAAATCAATAGCATTGAAAGGTACAATGAAAAGTGATGATGACAATGATGATGATGGAGCAGCTGAATTAGCACTGATAATAAAGAGATTCAAAAGATGGAACCGAAAATATGGACATCCTGCCCTAAATCAGCAACTTAAGAATAGAATCGTCAAAGTTCTAGACAACTCAGAAGAGCATGAGATCATTTGTCACAACTGCAATAAACCCGGTCATATCAAGCCCAATTGTCCTCAGAATTGACTCAGCCAAGGAAAGAAACCAAAAAGGAGAAGTTTTGCAGCTACTTGGGATGAGACTAATGAAGCTGATAAAAGCACTGGCAGTGAGAGTGAAAAAGGAAATCTGTGTCTTCAAGGAGAAACAACTGACAGTGATGACGACGAGCCAAGCGAGGTATCAAAACTCACTCGCTCAGAATTACTTATATATTTTCATGAGGTAAATGGCTGTTTTGAAAGACTTAAGGAGAAGTACGCTAAACTTGAATAACAAAAAGATAGTTTGATAGAACTAAATAAGCAGCTTGATCAATTGGATAAAAACTATCGAAATAAGATCCCTAAGTGTGATAAGTTTCCATCATTCAAAGAAGAAATTAAAAAATTAGAAATTAAAATTAAATCACTTGAAAATGAGATTCTGATTTAGAAAGAAAGTGAAAATACTAAGAGAGAAAATTCTATCAAAATGTGCATAGAATCTCTCAAAACACAAGTCCAACAATTGTCTACAACTTTAGGGAAATTCTCCAAAGGAGAAAAATCACTAAATATGTTATTAGGGTAACAAACGGTTCCTATTAGACAAGAAATTAGATATACTCAATCTGAACATGTTAGAAGCGAAATTAGTCAGGTCAATTCCAAGTGCACGATTTGTGGAAAAATTGGACACAATCGCAATAATTACTGGTATAGACCCAAACACATGAAAACCATACCAATTTGGGTTCCAAAAGGCACGAATATAAAATCCCTTAAAGTCAAAAAAATCTGGGTGCCGAAAGGAACAAATATAAATTGTCTTGGGTCTACACAAACATATTTTTTAAAATCTTTTGCCACTAACAGTCATGGACCTATAAAAATAAATAGGTTATAAAAATCTTTCCTCGTGTAGGTGTGGTGGCAGGCTAAGAAACAATAAGAGTGGTACTTGGATTCTGGCTGTTCCAGGCACACGACGGGCGACAAATCAAAGTTTCCTTAGCCTAGTACAAAGGTGGTAGAATCACAATGGGCAACAAACGAAAAATTATCGGTAAAGGTAAAATAGGTAACGGTATATTTATCTTGAACGATATATTACATGTTGAAAATCTGCGCCATAATCTGATTTAAATCAGCCAGTTATGTGATAAAGAAGTGAATGTTGATTTTGATTTATGCAAAATTGTTGGCCAATTATCTTTTTATGCCGAGAATTCTATAAGTATCTCTAGAGTCTTTGAACTAGTTCATATAGATTTGTTTAGACTAATGATGTTGTTTTATTGGTTGATGATTACTCTAGATACACATGGATATATTTGTTTAACTTACTACTTCTAGATCTGACACTATAATCACTAGTTGTTTATGTGCACGTTTCAATCAAATTCTTAAGGAATCACATTTTAAAAGCTGTAAAAGGATTAGAAGGTATTTGTTGCACAAATCGCAGTTTGGTCCATGATATCTATCTAATGATAACTTTGAGTCAAAGGGGAATTCAGATGCAGATTACATTGGTAGCCAAGTTGATAGAAAAATTACTAGTGAATGGGTTTTATGTAGTGACATTCATTAGTTGCATCACACTTCCAAAGAAATTATCTGCATAATTTTCATTCTAATTGATTTTCAATTGGTAGGCATTTTTTTTTCATAAAACTCCTTTCAGAAAATAGTTTTTGTTTCAGATTAGGCATTTTAGAAATTTAATTTTATATTTATTTTTGGATTTGATCTTAAATGAATACATTAACTAATCTCACTCCCTGCTGATTACCGAAAAGATAAATAGTGATTGAAAAAATGATGAGTGTTGATATTAATTATACATTTTGACTTGTGACAGTATATGTAGTAAATTTCTTTAAAAATTTAAACAAAATTTGTAATAACTTTGATTGGTACAAATTCCATGACCTTCTCTAATTCTATCATATTTCTAACGACCATCACTCATCAAAATCCAATATAGTATATCAAAATGTGGTATTTAAAACGGGAAATGTAACGACCCGTAAATTTCGTGGATTTAATTTGTTTGAGTTAATGAGTTGTGTAAATTTAATTTAGTAGAAAAAACGAAAAGAAAAGGGATAATGAAATGAACGGTAATAAAATATAAGTGGTGATTTAAAACCTATTTACTAGCAATTTGAATAAATTTTAATAAATTAAATGGGTAAGTATTTATACCTGGATATAAATTTCATTTAAGGGAATTAACTAATATGTTAATGTAAAGTTAGAAAACATTGAAATAAATGATAATTCTATTCATACTTGTAAGCAGTTATTATAAGTTGCATGTCGAAAGGGTTGATTGAATTGGAATTTATATTTAAATTAAATGGAAATATTAAAGGCTTACAACAACGGAAAATTTAGGTAATAAAAGTTAGCATAAGGGAATGTCATTAATATAAATTAAATTGGAACAAATTGGATGTAGAGAAATAAATGTAAGCATTTAATATATTAATTAATGTTGGTTTGATGATAACGTTACCTAGTGATTTATTATAGAGTAAAGTGTGAACGTAAAGTAATAAAAGAATAGACTTATGTTAAGTAATAATTTGTGTATACACGGGATTTTAAACGGTGATTGTTAAGTAATAAACCTATATAGGAATGTAGGGAAATAGGTAACAATTTATATGTTGTTATTTTATTTAGTATGAAATAAAGGTTGGAATTCAAATCACAATTAGAGGAGAGTAGGTAGTACCTTATTAGGAAATAAATATAAGGGTAGATAACAACTATTATGAATTCCCTAATTAATTGGTTGATAAATTTATTTGAAATAACGATCATTTGAATGTGAGAAATTTCAATGTAGTTATTGATTTCAAGCGTTACCTTAATAATAAATGTGGATAGGGGTATGTTAATGCAAGGAAATAAATCGGCGTTATATATTGAAATTTTGTTAGTGTTACAATAAGTAAAATTGAAATAGTTAATACGGATAAAAGTGAAACGGAAAATATGAATGCAATAGTGTGAGTCCAATATTTAATCCATATAATTCAAATTTAAAATTCGTTAATTTAATAGATAGTCTCTGAATTTAAATGGATTTAAGGGAAATTTCTGAAATCGATAAATTTAGCAACTTTCAATTTACTTTCAAATTTGTTAAACTATTGTAATTGATTTAGGAATATAAAAGGTTGTTTATTTATTTGAGGTTAAATTTTGAAATTGGGTTATTTCAATTAAATGGGAATTTGATGTTAAATATTACGTTAGTGGAGTTTTAGTTGGAAATCTAGAATAACAATATATTAGACCATTAACCAATGCCAATTTATCTACTTGGTGATAATGGAGTGAATAAAAGAATTAAAAAAAACCAAATAAATGGATTTCATGGGAAATTAAGTTTAATTACTGGATAAATTGAAAATTTTAAACTAAATGTTGTGAATTTGGAATTTTTAACGATAAATGAATATAGAGATTTATTAAAAGATTCTAGATTTACCAAGTAATCCAAACTGATTTTTTTTTTTTTGATAATTTAGAGTTGAAGTGGTAAATTTGATTTAATTAATTTTTTTTTAATTTAATTAATATAAAAGTAGCTAACAACTGTTATAGAAATTCCCTAATTGATTGATGAATAAATATATATGGAATAGCGATGGAATGTAAAGTTAATGGCAATTGTATAAAATCAATACAAGATAATGAATTGCATATTTTAGGTCTATAATAAAGTTTGGATGGAAATTTGATTGGTTAGATTAATTGAAGGGAATTCAAATTTAATGGGAAAGGTAAATGGATATTTGGTAATAAATTTGAATGGACTTAAATAGTGAATTTATTTAATTAAAATATATAATAAATAATGATTTAATGAAAACCAATACTCTGTATATATCTATAAAATTTGAGTGGAAATAATATACTTATAAATGTGGGATTGAGAGTATTACAACAATTATTAGGAGTTATATATAATCAGTTCATTCAACTAAATTGGAAATCATTGCAATAGATGTAAATTTAATGTTACGTTAAATAAATTAAGGTCATAAATGGGAAATAACGTAGATGAATTCTTCATTAAATGATGGTTAGTGTATATAAAGATGGAAATAAAGTTTATTAAGATATCGGAATTTAATTTACTATAAATAGGTTAATTGCAATCAAATGAGTTAAGTGTTTAAACGGGAATCAAGCTTTATGTATTTATTTGGATTTATTGCAATTAAATTAAAATTAAATATGTAATTTTTACGTTAATTTAAATTATCATTCAGCGCGTTTGTTTATCAGATCCATCTACTCTAATTCTAACCTATCTATATAAACCCAATTATAAACCCTAGCCTCCATCTATTCTCATTTATTTGTGCGTTCATTTTCTTCAATTCTTTCTCTTCCTAAATGGATGCAAATTTCAGATCCAATTCTATTCAAAAATCAAATAAAATTCAAAGTCCTCGGAAAATTCCAAAAAAAATTTATGTTGTAGTTTTCATCGATACGGGTCTAAGCGCAGTCTCTGTTTTTGTAATAGTCGCTTGGGTCAACCAGAAATCACAGTCCAACGTGTAAAATTCGAAACCCAAAAGGTTGAATTGGGGCTTTTTGATTTCTTCATCAATTTGTGAAATTGGAACATGGGTTTGGTGAGATTCGTCAATAGGGGTGCACAGGAAACGCTGACGTGGCAAGTGGTAATAGGTAGGTTTGTTTTGTTTTGAATTTAATTTAATTTTGATTTTTCAAACGCGTTAACACGAATAACTTCCACATACGTACTTCGATTCACGCACGATTTTTTTTGTTAGGATCGTAATTAAATTCCAGATCTTTTGATGCTGGTTTGGATAGATTTGGAGATCGTCGAAATTTTGGATTTAAATCAGATTTAAATTCGATTTAAATTCAAAAGGTGAGTGTTTTAACCCACTCACAACTTCTAAAATTTCTTATGTTTGTTAAATTTAATTTTGATGTGATTTAAAATTTATCTATGATTGTTTGGGCATATATTTAATCATCATCTCAGTTAGATAGCATTTATTTAAATTAACTTGTTATTTAATTTTATTATTGCATATAATTTGACAGTTAAAATTATTTATTATTGCATATAAACTGCCAGTTAAACAGTTATTAATTTTTATTAAATATAAACTATTCATTGATGCCTGTTATATTTTATATGCTTTATATTGATGTTTTGTTTAAATTGGATGATGATTGTAATAAATGGTTGTTTATTGATATTTGGATGAATGGATGCTATATTTTATATAAACTGCAAGTTATTATGCATTTTCATTCCATTCGGGATTGCGGTTTGAAATGATATATAACCGTAAACTTTTATTTTTAAAATTATGGATTGAAATGATAAATATCTGTATCACTTGACCATAGGATAGAAAATTATATACAGGCACCGTGGTCTATATATAAAATATTTTAAAGTGATTTTCTATGGGTTTTGGAAAATAAGGGTATATATATACACTAATTTTGATATTATTTTATATATGGTTAAATTCTAAAATTTAAGCTATGTATAACTTGATGATGTTTTAAGTTTGATTTACGAATATTTCAAGTTTGAGCTTTATATAAGTGATATTGAATTTATTAAATAAATATTTCTAAACTAAATAATAGTAAATTGAATTAAGGTATATATAAGATTATCAGATTTGGTTTGGAATTTTGGAATATTTAAAGTCTTGAAATATATCAAAATTGAAATGTTTTATTGAAATTAAGGTATTATTGTTTTCAAAATATTGGTTTTCGAAATTGTTATAACTTTAAAAGTAATATGGTTTGAAAAATGAATTTATTTGAAATGGAATTTATTTAAGAATTATCTGTGAATATATTGATTGGAAACCTACTGAAATTGAAAATTTAGAATATGACTTCAAAATGGGGTTTGGGTTTAAGATGATTTAAAAGAATATTTCAAGTTTATATAAATTAAAGAAAGATTAGTGATTGGAAATTGGGTTTTATTTATATAAGATATTATTGAATTGTTTTGGAAATGGAAATGATATATTATTGAATTGGGTTTGAAATGGAAATAATACATTGATAATTTGGGTTTGAAATAGTAATTATATTTTGGTTTAAAGTATATACTATTTTGAAGTAAAGGATATGTTTTGAAATGGAAAAAAAAATATTTTGGTTTTAAGTATATACTATTTGAAATAAAGAATATGTTTTGAAAGGGCAATGATAGTGTTTTAAAAGTATTTATATTTTTAAATGACCACGGTGTTATAATAACGTTTGGTTGTTAAAGAGACCGGGATCGATTATGGACATACTCTCTGTCGATACCGAAAACCACTTTGACAATTGTGTACGCAGTGGAGTTTCCAAAATGAAGTAGGATGGTGGCGACGATCCTAAGGTATATACGTGGACCAACTCCCATGAGTTGGCATAAGGTGGCTAAAACAGGAGCGATCTCGGACCAGTGAGGGAGCACCTCTTATCGGACGCACTTCTTCGATTCCATTCTATTACTTTATGATTTTTGGTGGCCACCCTTCGATTTGGGAGTGTTGTTCGAGGTGGACGGTAGTGGCTGCTATCCGCTCCATCAGTCCGTGTGCGTAATTGGTATATCTACCCTGGCATTGCCTTGTGTGCCGTGTCACCTACCATATCGAGCTTTACTACGATTTGTGATTTCTCCCGTAGCCTGTGGAGTATCGAGGGTAGCCCCCATTTTTGGTAGTATGCTAATACTGGATAGACTACTGGGACTATTACGTGTTAAGGGGAATATTGGGTCACTCCTTAATGCTATTTAAAAGTATGTTTATTTTATATTAGACATTATTATAATAGCGAATATTACTACATAGTAGATAGTTTAACAGATCCTTAAGAGATGTGAATCCCGAACATTTCTTAAGTTACTGCACTCACGTTAGACACTGGATAGGAGATGTCAAACCCCGTAAACATCTCTGACGCCGTTTACACTCATATTTATTTCATTGATTTAACTTACATAAGATCTTTTAGTTCTGACTCGACTGTTTTGTCTTTTCAATTCGCTCGGGTCAGCCTGAGCATTTCAGGATTTGAAGGCCCTATTTCTGAAGGACGAAGATGAAGATTTTATTATTACTATTTGTTATATATTATACTACACCATTGTATTCCACTGCATAATTATCATTCTCTGGTATGTGTAACTCTAATATGTATTGTATAAGAATAATCAAATGTTTTGTAAAACAGCTTCATGAACTGTTATTTGATTATTATATTTTATTGTTCCGCTGCAAGATTCTATTTTGTTTCTTTTATTTCTCCACTTTTTCTTATTTACCCAATAACAATCCACCCTTTTGTATGGTTTAAGTTGGCACGTGTGTCCGCTTAAGCATACAAAAAGGTGGTGTTACAGGAAATTATTTATTTTTTTATATCAATAAAATTATCCAAAGTATTCACTCTCATTTAAAAGTCCTCACGGTTATGCATGAGTGAATTACTTGGAATTTTTTATTATGTGCATTCATGCTCATTTAAAATTCCTCACGGTTATGCATGTACGAAACATATATTAAAATTGATTATTAAATAGACGAGTTGATTCTAATCCCATTTAAAAGTCCTCACGGTTATGCGTGTTTAGAAGATAGTTGAAATTCATTTTTTTTTAAATTGGGAATACTACTAATCTCATTTAAAAGTCCTAACGGTTATGCATGGTTAGTAAGTATTCAAATTCCTATCATAAATATACCACAAATAGATACAACTATATGGTTTTATATACCGACGTCACCCCTATCACTCTAAAGTGGAATATGCGCCTAATAGAGTATTTATGATTTTTGTTTGATTTTTTATTGAAATTGAATATTTATACTCGATTAGGTATTAATGTAGTATTAATGTCTATCACTTTATCTCTATTTTCTAACACTATTACTCTTTTCCTAATAACAAAAGGGGGATAGAGAAGTTAAGATTTTGGCAAATAAGTCATATATTTTTAATTGCATCTAGGCTCATTGCATATACTCTTTTTTATTTTCGTGCATAGGTGAAGAGGGAGCTTTGGTGAAGGGGCAGCATTCAAATAAGGGGAGCAAATGGAATTCATCAAGGTCAAATACATTTAATAGAGTCAAAAACTTAATATATGTTTGTTGTCATCAAATGGGTGGGATTATAGAATACAACAGCCTATGATTTTTGTTTGATGATAATAAACATATATATATATATATATTCATTTAAATGTATTTGTTATTGTACTATTTTATTTTGTCACATAATTAAATAAATATTTGTTGAATAAAATAAATAACTCAGAATTTATATTCAAACAAATATTTTATTACAAATTCAAATAGTACAAATTTGAACTCTCACTACATTTACACATTTTCAATTATAATAAAATTTCATACTACAACACAATTTTCACTATACAATTTTTACGTACATTTTACACCTCTCTACATAATTCACTCAACACTCGTATTTGATCTTCAACTCTAATCCAGCTTGTATCCCGTATTTGAATTATCTGCAAAATAAACACTAACGCAGTAAAATTGAAAAAGAAATATTTTGCAATTCAAATTAAAGTGTGTGTCTGAAAATATTATTTGCCTCAATTATTTGGGTTGTTCATCATCATATTCTTTTAAATAATCATGCATGAACAACTTGTGACATGCACAGTGTATCCTGTACATGCAACAAGGTCGTGCACACTGATATACACTTGTTTGTTAAAATTGTAGGGACAGGTGAGCACAAGGTCAAACCCAAGCCGATGCTGGATTCAACTCAGGTGCAAACAAAATACAGTCATTAAAATAACACAAGATTGAAGCAATTTGACTGGAAGTAATACAAAGCATTCAAGTGGAACGGTACTGGTGCACGTAACCCAACATTGCAACACAAAACCAGACAGTATGTATGCAATAGCAAGTTCATGTACAACCACACATGCAACTGCAATGTTATGAAGACATGAACTAACACACACATATATACATACAATGTATGTATGTATGTATCCAAATGGAGATGACTAGAAAATGTCCACATGCAACACAGCAAATCAGACATTGTTTCAGAAGAAATGTACAAAAGTAAGTATGAATCAAAAGCAATGAAAAACTCCAGAGAACAGTTTGTTCATAATGCAAGGCCGGTCCTATACACATAGATACAAATGTACTCAACCAAGACAGCAGTTCTACTAACAAGTAACAAGACCTCAAATGGTACAATGCATTGAGAATACATGCAAGGCTAACAAGGATTGGAACCAACCAGACTAGAGAGATGAAGATCAATATGAAGTCCAGACCATACATGAACACAACAGGGCAATGGGTCAAGAAAAAACAACCATGTACAAAGCAACTGAAAACAAGTGCACGACAACTAAACATGAAGACCACCAGTGCAATACAAAGACCAGACTCCAAAATGCAAATGGGATGCAACACAACTCAGACAAGACCACATGACAACAAGACTGCATGAACAACACACTTCAAATGAAAACACTCATTACAGAATAATCAAGTACAAACACAAGTGAATGCAACCAAGTTTATTTCAGCCAAACCACAATGGACAGAGCAATAGTAGTGCACATAAAACAATGACAAGCCAGTGACAATACATATGGCACCAGAGCAATGCAATGACCAAAGGCAACAACGAACCACATGTAGACTCAAGTGAACCAAATTAGACTTAAATGAAATATGTCCAATTCAAGTATCGAGCAAAATCAGTCAACAATTGAACAAGTCTATACAACCAAAAGAAAGTGCAGACTCGACCAACATGTGGAACCAGACTACAAGGACAGAGCAAATGCATGGAGACCATCATTGAACTCGAACAAGACTCAAATCAACATGAACCAATACATATGCCACCACACAATGTAACTAAATAAAGAAACCAGATTACAAGAACTACCCCAGAGACAACATGAAGTACATACACATGTATACATATATGCATATATATGTATACACATATATCAATGAACCAGTCAACAAAGGCCAAATGAAGCAGTTTACAGTTTTACAAAACAGGTGCAAGTAGCAGTTCAAATAATGTCAGAAGCCGTGAGTCATGAATGGAGCAAAACATATGATTAAGTCGGTGAATTGAACAAGCCAATATATTATGTCAAAACTTCAAATGCCGAAGTCAATGGAGAAAATAATGGAACCGACTCAACAAATTCGAATTCATGGATTAACACATATACGATGAACAAGTAAGCAAATAACAAAACCATACGATCAGTAATCGAACAGCTAAGCAAGTGTTTGAAGAATTCAAATACAAATATAGGAACATTAATATAGGTTTTCGTCCCCTATAAATCAAACCCAAATTCATCATCGGCATTTATTGGAGTTCGAAACAAAAAATCCAAAAAGCATACTTTGAACAAAAACCTATAACTCCAATCAAGTTCGAAAGCAATTCGAGTTCAAGCAAAAATCATAGAGCCAAGATTCAAATTAGATCCCAAATCAATAACTCGAATCGAGTTCGAACCAAAGAAAAACAATAGAGCAATTAAACGGAAAAAATCACATACCAAATTCACAGTTTCGAACTCAATCCTGAAAGCGACCGAGAGCCAAATCGAAGAAGCATTGAAGTTGCCGCGAATTATCAAGGCCAAGGAATCGATTGGAACGCAACTCAAATCATCACTGAAATCGATCAATTTCGAATTGGAGCTTCAATTAATCAAAGCCCTAGTTTTTGGAAGAGAAACAAAGAAAGCATCGGCCAACATTTTTGCTCAGAAGAAAATAAAGGAGAAGACTGTCTCTTTTAAATTATTTATTGGGCCGGGCTTTATTATAATTGTTTTGGGCTTAAATTAGAAAATAGGGTTTTGTTTTATTTTTGTTTTCAGTTGTAATTTTCTTTTCTTTTTAAACCGTGTAACTTTCTAGTCGTGTGACTAGGTTACGAACTACGGTGGTGTAGTTCGAGAATTCGCAACTCAGTGGCTGAGTTGTGGTAGGGTTTTGAGTGTAGAGTTAGGTTAGTCAAGTAGCGGGTGTCGCAAGTTTACGTGTGTAAGCGTCTGACTACTTAATTTCTAGTAGAAACCTTGGGGGCAGCACGTAGGCAGGGTTTTGTCGAAGCTGGGTAAAATTGTGTGTGATCACTTCTGCATTATCTTTCTGTTTTATTATCTGTGATTGATTTTTATTTCTGCATTAATTTTTAGTATTATTAGTATCATCCTATTCACCCACCCCTCTAGGGTGAAAACGATCCTACTATGAAGACTTGTGGTAGTTATCTATCTATTTATGCTTTTTAAATATTTTATTGTACCTAGTTCAGATAGTTGCGTTATTTTAAGATATTGTACTATGGAGGCTTTATGTAAATATGTTGTTATGTTTGATATGTAATGCATCTGAAATGGTTTTCTTTATGAAATGCGTACTTGTTTCTGATATTATATTTTATCTATTTCGCTGTGAGATTCTAAAAGCATGATAGATAGCTCTGTGTACTATGTAATATTTTAATTTCATCAACATAACAACTTGCCTTGAGATGGGCCTAAGGTTTGACAGACTTTTATTGGGTCGAAATTATGCCCGTTTTGAAGCAAGTTGTTACATTTGATATTAGAGCTTATGTTATCCGATCAATGAGGTTGGTACACATATGAGTGCTAGTTGTTATTTTTAAAAGTATTTTTCATAAATTTACTATATATTAATATACACACACGCATGCACACACTTAATTTGTTTGACCATAGAAGTAGTTGCGACCATATTCCGAAAGGATGGACGAGGCGACTATGGGTTGGAAAAATGAATAAAGTAGGGAATGGGCGACGAAGGTAATATTGTAAGAAATGTAAATGGAAAAGATTGTAACTCTAAAATTTATTGGGCAATAAATGTGAAATAAATAGGGGTTTACAAGAATTTAATTAGGATACAAAGAGACTAATCAAAGAGACTATTAGGATGGTTAAGAAAGATTGGAATGAATAATAAATGTCTTTAGGGATTGTCAGATTAAAATAATGTTCATTTACTTCAGACAATTAACATTTATAGAAATAGTAAATAAGCATGCTAGGTAGTAAATAAATACTACGAGGTAGTATAGTTGTAAACATCCGAAAGTAAGGGATAAATGAAGAAGAAAATACAATAGAGAAGAGAATTATTAAAAAATTGCTGTTTTGAAAAAGATTTTCTTTGGAAACTTCCTTGAAATATTTTGAAATTTTTTTCAAAGGATTTATTGAGGAGCTGTTGTTTTGAAAGGAAAACAAAGAACTTTTGAAATTCATAAATTAGAAATTTTGTTAAGGCAAAGGTCCTTGAATAAAAAGAAGTCGTGGAGTTAAAAGTTTTGACTAAAAGGTTTTTGGTTAAAAAAAAGGGTTTTTCATTTTTGTAGCTCTTAGTATAAAAATTTGCTGGGTTAAAAGGTTTTCGGTTTAAAGATCTTTAATAAAGAGATTTTTCTTTTTGAAATAAATTTAAAATACATCATAGATTAGACTTGATGATTTTTCCTATTTCATAAATTTGGAAGTTCTTTAAAATTCTTTTTTTAAAATGGAAATGGAACTTTAATAAAAATAATGAAGAATCCATTGAAGTAGGAAAATATAAACAAAGGCAATAGTGGGAGATTTGGATAGGAATAGTGCTAGGAACTTATAAAATAGGATTAGTAATCAAGATAGAGATAGTGTAAGAGAGAAATAATGAGAATGAGATAGGAAAATGTTGGGATAGAAGTTTAACGTGTCTACTCCACTTTTTATTGTTTAAAATTATAGAGGATATTTTTGAATATTTTGAATTTAAAAACTAACTTTCAAAGGAAAAAATCTTTGATGTAGTCAGCATTTGAAAAAGGAAAATTACTTTGCTTCTTTTTGGAACTAAGTAATACTTTTTGAAATTTTGATAATTGGGTTTAATAATTGAGTTTTGAATGTATTGGGTAAGAAACCATACATTTAAAGAAGTGGGTCTTTGAGGTAAAAGAATTTGAGAAGGGAAAGTTATTTTACTATGCAATTTTAGAGCTCTAAATTGTGGTTAAGAATAAAGCGGTATATGTTTTGAAAAAGTGTGAAAAGTTGGGTCCAAATATCTTTAGAAAGATTTTTCCAAATGGTTAATAAAAATGGAATAGATAGATGGAATAAGTTAAAATGTGAGGTTTAGATGCTTTTGGGAATTTAATCTCCCAAGCTATCTTTACAAGTTGGAAATTTTTTTGAAAAGTATGCTTAAAAGTTTCCTTTTGAGATGTGGAAATTCTTTAGTAAGTTTGAATCTCAAGTGTCGCATATGAACGTAATGTGGATTTCTAAGTTTATATTTTATGGAGTAGAAAGGGACCACTATCTAAGTAAGAAGGGTTAAAGGCTTCAGGATATGAATGAAATAAAAATATTATGTACAACCTGATTTGGAAATTTAGAATTAGTCTGAAGCACTTATTTGTAAAATGTTAGTAAAGTTGCTAAAGTATTCTAGATCTATAACTTGGTTATAAGTTAAGTTGCGCTTGGAATATGAATTTATATGTTTTTATTTATTAGGGGAAAGTTCCATGTAATTTCCATAAATTATATAATTCCTTAAATGTATAAAAGAGCGGCGTTTGAATTTAAAAGGGGTATGCCAAAAGGGAAAGAGACATGTAAGATATGGATATTCTTTTTTGTAGTTTACAATGTCTGTTTCAATAAAAGAAAAAGAATTAACCCGTAGTAATTTCAAACAAAGCAAAATTATCATTTATGGTTAATTTATGGAAGATTATAACAATACTCCTTTTTGGAAGGATAGCTCTAATAAAATAAAATATGGAGAGGAATATTATAGTTTAGAATTTAATAACTAGAAATAAAAAACATATAAATGAGCATAATTTATAATGGTATTCGTATTAATTATAAATAGCGCAGTAATTATAAGACTAGGATTTGTGGACATTAATTACATATTTAGTGGGCAACATATTTGTAGTTAGTATAGAATAAAAAGGAAACTAGATAAGGGACTGATTAAGGAATCTAATATGATAGTTATGGAAGGATTGAATACTCATAATAAGAAGATTTCGAAATGGCTTGAAATGGATTTAATAAGGATTGATTAGATAATGTCAATTTTGATATTAATGACCAGTTATTATTTGTAATGGATATTTATTAGAACTAAGAATATATATTAAGAAAGGTGGGTATTGGTGGAATGACATTCTAGGAATGTACATCTTAAATTAGTAAGGAGCATTAGGACCCCAATATCATTAACACCAGTTAATAATTAAGGATAGCTTCAAATAAAATTTTCTTTTAGAGTTTTTGGGTTGAAATCGCTAGTTGTCTCTTTTAGGGAAAAGTATTTGATATGGTATAAGACATGTTGCTATTTTATCACTATGTTGATTTTAGGGATGAGATTAGACCACTGAAAAAATATATATTCAGGAACATTGTAAATAAGAAAATTTCATAAGAACTCTTAACTGTAATAAACCGAAGATCAGATTGGAAGTTAGTAAGAAATTTAGATTAGAATGGTTCAAACCCAAAGCTTGTGGAGTGTCACCATTCACCCCCAATGTGATAAATTGCATAGGGATATGAAGAGAAATTTTATAATTGGTTCGAGGATGAAGAAAGAGTGAGTAAATTAGTTCTAGATGTTTGGCATGCCAATGGATTAAAGCTAAGAAAGACATGCCAAAAGGATTATCATTATCGTTCGAGGTTCCAACTTGGAAATGAAAGCATATATCAATGAATTTTATATGGGTTGCTTGGAAGCAATGAAACTATATAAGTTATAGTAGATTGGCTTATTTTTCTTTCGTTGGAAGTAATAGGAATGTAGCATCTCTAGCACAGAGAGTGTTAAAGGAGTGATGCAACTACATGGAGTTCTAGTTAGCATTATCAGTGATAGAGACCTTTTGTTCATTAGGAAATTGTGGAGGAGTCTTGCAATCTACTTTGGGAATGACTTTGGATCTTAGCACCGCTTACCACCCATAGACCGACGGCTAGACCGAAAGGGTGAACTATAATTTTAAGGATTTGTGGAGAGCTTGCATCATGGATTTTGGAAGACCTTTGAAAAGGTTGAAGTGTCGAGGCGGTGAGTGAGGACCACATAGGATAGTTTAAGTGTCTTATGCTAATAGGCAAAGATAGAAGTTGGAGTTTTTAGTTAGGGACATGGTATTCGTTAAGGTCTCCCTTCTTAGAAATGTTATGAGGTTTGGTACTTCTGGAAAGTTGGTGCCTAGGTTCTTTGGGCCTTTCCCGATTTTATAGTGGGTGAGGGAAATTTGCTTATTAGGTGGAGGTTCTGGACTAGTTAGTGGATGTCCATGACGTATTTCATGTCCCACAATTAAGGAAATGTCTGCATGACATTGCCTCTAGAATAGAGCCTGAACAATTAACTGATATTGAAACGGAGCCCATTGCCCTCTCATGCTCCCGCTTGCATAATGGACCACGGTATTGAGAGGCTTCATAGAGAAGAAAATTAGGTTGATTTGAGTAGATGGGGAGATAACCCTACATAAAGCACATGAGAAACCGAGGAAAAAATGAATGTTTCACATCCTAAGCCTTCCTCTGGAAAAAACTTCACTTAAAAAATACAGGTTTTTGGTTGCATTGTGGTTGCTGGATTGGATGGTAAGAGATGGTTTCCACACTTTTTACTATTGTTTTTGCACTCATTTAGAATTTTATGTATATTTAGTGTAACATCCCACTATTTTAGACCATTCAAATCGACAATAAATCCACACATGTCGGACTTGAATACTTCAAAACAGTGGATTGTCAAGAAAATTTGGAGCAAATAAAATCAAATATAGAATTCAGCCATAGAAAATCAGAATAACTCGCAGCGGAAATAAAATACCATAGTAGTTCATGAAGCTACTATATACATACTCTCAAAACATATACAAAATCTCATAGTCAAAACAGATACAATAGAAGTCAGGATACATAAGTCAATAATACAGAGACAATACTAAATAGGAAATAACTGGAATAGAAGTCGATAAACCGATAAACAAATAAGCTCCAACAAATCTCTAGCTCCAGAAGATGAATCCAAAGCTGTGATTCTCAGGCTGACCCGAGCGTAAAGTAAAACAAAAACACTTGAGTCAGGACATACATACTTATACAATGTAAACCAACTCAAGTGAACTGTAATAGCAATGCACAATAACTTAAAGGATGCTTAGGATCGTCCATTCTCTAAGGATCCGTTAAACCATCAATTTAGCAGAAATAAACGCTATCATAGAAATGTTCATTTTAAAGTAAACAATGCAAATAACAGTGTTAATGTTTGCATCAAAATAAACACAAGGAAATCAAATGGCCCACAAAGAAGTATACCCGTGGTTGTAGATTTCAAATGGTTTATAATTTCGAATTAAAATCATTCATTTAAACCATTAAAAGTGAAGTCATTATACTTACAATCAAATATTTAATTGCCAAAAATTTAGCCCTTTATGAGCTCATTTATCCACTTAAATACATTAAAACATTAAAATTTCAGCTTCCGCATCACATAGAAAATGCTGTGGTAAGTTATATTTGAAAACAATTCATTTCAGCAAAGACAACATTTATAAACTGCTGCAGTAGTTCAATTACATTTGAAAACAAGTTCAATTCAGAAAAAAGCATTTACAAAACTGCTGTAGTAGTTCAGGGTTCAATTACATTTGAAAAACTCATTTCAGCAAACTGCAGCACTTATCAAGTGCTACTGTAGCTCTGTTAGTTCCAGATTTTAATTTAGTTTCTGCAACTACAGTACTTACCAAGTGCTGCAATAGCCCTTAGTTCATTTTTGCCTTTAGTTCACTTCTGTAACTACAACACTTACAAAGTGCTGCAGCTTCTTATTAGTTCAGATTTTAGTTAATTTTCAGAAACGATAGCATTTCTGAAGTGCTACTAAAGACATTTCCAGATTTACAATAGAATTTCAGCAACAAATAAACTTCAATTTAAACCATTTTAATTGTATAAAAATCATATTTTTACACTTTAAAATGGTCATTTAAATACCCTTTAACTTATGATTTTTATAAAGTAAATTTCACAAATAAATATCAAATTTTCATTACTTCACTTATTAAATTCAAGTGTACAAATTTCCTATTCTATACATTCACTTAACACTTTAATTTAATTTATCATTTCAAAAATAAAACTTAATTTCCATTTTATTTTCTTTTTGTAACGACCCCGGATTTTATGTTTATTTAAATTGATAATTAAATTAATTTTTGAATAAAATTTGTGAAATAAATTGATAAATGGATGCGAGTTTCCCCGAATTAAAATAAATTATGTATAAATCATTTAAATTTAAAATATTGTATATATATGTGAATATATATGTATTTGAGCATATATAAGTAAATTTGAAATTATATGTATATATATTTGGTTTGAATTTAAATCGTAAATAAATGGTTTAAAAATAAAAACTACAAATTATATAAGATATGAAAGTATAAAATAAATACATTGGATAAAATCTAATAACAAATTTAAATCTAGAAATTTACCTGTATTACAAAATGAATATAAAAATTACATAAGATAAATTTATAGAAAATTTATATGGTAAACAAATTACATAAATTAAACAATATATTAAGTATAGAAATTCATTTTTAAATTATAAAACAATAAAAAGATATAATAACAACCTTAGATAAATTATAACAACGTATTTAAAAATGAAAATATATGTATACACTTGTAAAGTTAAAGAAAAAAAAACTAACATATAAAAATAGATATGTATGAAACCAAACAACAAAAGAAGGAAACATATATATGTAAAACAAAATAAAATAAATACATAAATAAATTATAACCACAACAAAATAAAAGAAAACAAACAAATATAATAAAATAAAAATAGAAGTTTACTTGTATTACAGATTATAAGACCAAACCAAACATACATTCATGTACACTAGACAATAAAAATGAAACTAGTAACAAATGAAACAAAAATATATAAAGTATATAAAGTTGTAAAAGAAGCCACCACTATCTCATCTCATCTTGTATATCCGAATAAATAAAATCTAATAACAAACTAAAATAGTAATTTATTTATATTGTAAAGCAACATCACAAAGGTAAAGCAAAAATATATATATTCAAGCATATCTATGAAGCCACAAAATTATCTTCAGCCGAAAATCAAAATGTAGCATAGTCAAAGAAAAAAAAGGATAAGTACAAACTAATTAATGCTTGTACACCACAATATCACTTCAGCCAAAATATACCACATATCAGCCTCCAAAGCAAAGAAAAATCACCGATCTTTGTACAAAATATTGTATCATCTTGTACAAAATAAATCAATACCCTGTACAAATCTTTACATCCCTGTAAACCTCTTTTATTTATATCAACTTCTCATTCTAGTTTCGTCCACCAGAAGCTAAGCAAATCTGAAGTCATTCCATCTACAACTTAAACAAAATTTCAATTTAAAACATCAAACAAATTGATGCAACTAGAGAATCAAACTAGAAGCTTTTAACTGGGAATTCAAAGCCTGTTTTCAACATAAAAGAACTCTGTTCATCCTCTCCAAAACCGTGAGTAACTTCATATTTTAATAACTTAAGTTTTAAAATTAGTTGCATGTTAATATCTAAAAAGTATATCTGTGTGAATATTTATATGTGCATTGTTCTGTGAAATTTGATGAGATATGATGCATGTATGTTGATACACCTATGTATTTAAGATTTTAAGCTCATGCTTTACTTCCAAAAAAAAATCATTTCCGATGGATCTAATTGTTGTTATGACCTAGCATCTAAACAAAGTATGTTTGTTTGATCTTAAGGTTAAGTTTAAAAATTAAATTAAGTTAAGAATAACTTTAAATTGCTCTGGAAACCCATAATAACTAAGCAAACTTAAGATAAGTCTAAATTTAAACTTTTTAATTCAGGAATTCAAGTATATAATCTGAATTCTTATACCTTAACATGATTTTTAAAGTAAGAATCTTAAATTTTAGACTGAGGTTTGAGGAGCAGTTTAGGATTGTCGAAATTTCATAGTTTCGTCGATTTCTGGTGATCCTCTGGTTCGTGGTGGTCGAGATCTATTCTGGTGATGGAGGGATGAACGGTGGGTCAGGGAAAAATACTGTGGTGGTGAGCAGTTGAACGTGGTGGCGGCGGCGAACGTTTGTAGTTTTTAAACCTAGTTTTGTCGTGGTTTTGTATTTGGCCTCATTCGTCGTCTGGAGTTGATCGAGTGTCGCGTGGTTCTGGGGGATGGTAAAGGGGATGTTGGAGAGTGGATGGCCGGAGTTTCGAGCTTTCTGATGGTCGAGGTTGCGGAGGTGACGCGTTTCAAGGTTTTGGTGAGGAGTTCCAGTCATGTTCCCAGGTTTGGGTTTTGAACTCGATTTTGATTTTCGAGTAGACGACGACGTTCAGATGGTCGGAAATTGATTCGTGGGTGAAAGTCGACTCGCTCGACGATGCAGCGTCGACTGGAGGTGATTGTCGGCGACGTGCACGTGCACCGTGCATTGTCTGGTGATCTGGAAAGTATTGTTGTTTGTTTGCGAATGGAAGTAGGGTGAACTTGAGATTGTCTCGAGTAATTCAAGTAGTTTACTCGAAAAATTCCAGTGTTGGCTCGAAGTAGTTTTTGGTGAGTCTCGGGGAGAATGTTTTGTACAGGTTTAAAAACCTGTTCTGTTTTGAAATTTTTAAATTTAATTTTTAAATTATAAATCAAGGTTTGAACTAAGATTTAATTCAAAATTTGAAATATGAATTCAGTTTAGTTGAACCTTAGTAGGGAATAAAGTTTTTAAACTCAAATTGTTTTAATAACTAAAAGTGTTTAAGTTTAAGTGTATTTAAAAAGAGTTTGAAATTGAAAAATGGAATTTGAATTTGAATTTAAAGTGTAATGTTTAAAATACACTTAAATGTTAATGAAATCATTAATGAAGAAATTAATTATCTTAGAGATAATTAAGGTAATAAAAATAATTTAATTAATAAGTAATTAAAGAATGATTTATCTAATTTGTAAGTAAATAATTTAGATTAATTTATAATTAGAAAATGATTAATAATGAATTAATCTAAGATAATTCTTAAGAAAGCAATGTAGAAATGTTATTAGTTAATGAAGATAATTAACTATGGATTATTAAGTAATTAATTTAAAGTGATTAATTTTGATAGTTAATTAGATTAATAAATTTAGATAATCCGTTATAAATTGTTTAAATGTAATTACTTAATGAAAGTAATTAAGGATTGATTACTTATTATAATTAATTTTGGATATTTTGATTAAGTTAATTAATTTAGTTTAAGAAAATTATTAGATAAATTGGTAATTAATGATTAATTATGAGATGATTACTTATGGTAAGTAATTAAAAGGTTTAATTTCTTAAAAATAATTAATTAAGAAGTTAATTAATTATGTAATGAGTTTAAAGGTTAATTTAATTAATATGATTAATTAAGAATAATTTAATTAATTAAGTGTTGATTAATTATTTTATATTAAATGATTTGGAATTAATAAATCAGAATTGGATAATAAATTCATAAGTAAATAAATTTGATTGGAAATTAATTGAATTAATTAGGGTTAAACAATTAATTAATCCTGCTTATAAATGATTATTGAATGTTGACCTAACTTATGAATGATTGTATTGTATGAGATGCCTTGAATTGATTGTCCTACCTTATTTGTGATGTTTTGTTCTGTGGATTTGACTAGTTGTAATTTATTCATTTACTTGTGATACATTTGTATATATATATATCTGTGATCTATGTATGAAAAGATAAGCGTTATATTTCATACCGCTTATCAATTATATTTCTGTATTCTGATCTGTGATGATTGAATGATATTGCACTACTGTGTGAAACCCCTGGACCACACCATACACACACAAATATGGATTTCATGTGGAAATCGGTTAAGTCACACATGATTTAAAATTAATGTTTTTGAAATTTAAATTTTAATTTCAATCGATTTTGAAATTGAAAATTGGGGTTTAGTATGAAAAGCTTTTGAAAGGAGTTTTAAAGATATTTTGAATATCTTGAAATTTAAATAATTCAATTTGA
This sequence comes from Allium fistulosum, assembly GCA_030737815.1. Taxonomy (NCBI): domain Eukaryota; kingdom Viridiplantae; phylum Streptophyta; class Magnoliopsida; order Asparagales; family Amaryllidaceae; genus Allium; species Allium fistulosum. The sequence goes on along the minus strand of CM060906.1, from coordinate 945,607,029 downwards.
ATTTGAATTCAAAATAAAGGAATTGAATTCTATGTTGAGAATTATGGTTTAAGAATGTTATACAAGTTATAAATGTGTTTATATGGGCGTGAACCATTTTAAAATATTGTTTGGGAAATTTGAATTTAACCCACGGGTTTAACTTGTATAAATGAAATCGGACTCTTCCGAATAAAACTAATTGTTTTCAAATGATAAAAACTTTCATATAAGAAATGAAATTCCAATTTAAGATATAGGAATTTCAAGTTTGAATTGAAAAATGGTTTTTCCAAGTTATGAGTGAATTCTTTTTTTTGAAAACTATGAATTGAATCTGTTTATTTTAACAGATTTAAAGTGGTGATTTGTTTAAAACATTCGAAATGGAATTTTTTTGAAAGCTATTAGTTAAATCTTTGTTTTAAAGATTTAACGAGTTAATCCAATTTAAATGGAAATTGATTTGGAAAATCTGTGAATGAATCTTTGTGAAACTGGGTGAACTTTGTGAATGAATCTTTTTGTGTAAAATTTTAAAATGGTAATTTTTTTAAACCATTTGAAAGAGAAGTTTTGGGTAATAAGTTGTGACTTAACTGAAATCCTAATATCCATATGTTTTAAAATATTACGCTCACTATTCGGTTTAGCCGGGAGATGACCTTTGTGTCACATAACCCATTCCAAATAAGTGATACGTCGTATATGGATGGCATTTGAAGACCGGTGTTGAAGACCGCGTGTTTGCGAAAACGATAGCATAACCTATCGATTGTCTCTGCACTAGGTAGCTCCCGGTATAGAGATCCCCTAACTAATGGGAAGTCCGATCGGTATTGTGAATACCTGGATTGCAAGGGCTTCTTCGGAAGTGCCTTCGGTTCTGTTCGAACCCGGAATAGACTTGTATGGTTACATGTCTGACATTACACTTTGAGATATAAAGCAAATTTCTTTCAAATACATTCCTGTTGGTGGCGGAGAATTTATTCTTTTAGCTTAACACCCTTGACGTATAAGCTCAGAGGTTATATAGTTGAAGGTTATCAGCGATATACTCCCAATTTGGTAATGTGGCATGTTGAGTGTTGTTGTATATTGATCATTTATTGATCATTTGTTGATCAGAGCATGGCTTTGTGAAAAAGTGTAGCTTTGTGGATGAGACCTCATCGAACCTCACAGACCGGAAATGGTCGAAACAGGAATGATGCGGCAAGGTTATGAGGGTCGTGCCCTTTAGGGTATGTCATTTCCTTCTGGAAAAGAGTGGTATAATGGTATGGAGCCCAGATACTTACTCATGTGGACACACTATATTTATTACCGTGTGATGTTGGTTATCGAGGGCCCTCGGATAAAGGTCCCAAAGGACCGTGGGATGGCATACTCGAGAAGTAGTTACCTTGTTACAAAGGTAACCCGGCCTTGTGTTGGCAGAGAGCCGGGTATGTTCTCGGGACGTCCATCCAGAGGCGTACCCATTGGCAGTAGGAAGTTCCTTAGCCTGACCATTTGTTGGAAATCCAAAGAAACAATAAGAACCTTGTATGGTTTTAGTTGTATAACCTGTCTCCTCAAGCGGCAGCTATAGCGGGCATAATATAATGGTACCTATGCTGGCTAAGATTAATATTGTATTTTCGAAATGATTTTGTACACTATGCACTAGTAATAATATCAAAAAGAGTTTGTTTGCGTAGTAAGCATGTTTGACTATCATAAGAAGCAATCTCCTCCAAGTCTGCGATTGCATTGTGTGTGTGGTGGGAGGTCTTATGGTAGTTTCATTTTCCAAAAGCATTGCGGATTTCAATGCTTAAAAGTCTTTTGTGTTTGTTTAAAGATAAACTGTTTTTGTTACTCACACCAGTCCCACGACTGACCTGGAGTTTATTGTTCCTTTCCTAAACTCTGGGTGCCCACCAATTTCCACACGGGCAGTCTAGAGTTGGGGTTTTCAAATATTCCGGTTTAGTAGACTAGTTGGAGCTAGTTCAGTTCTTGGAGTTCATGGACTGACGTTGCTTATCTTGGAGCATTGTGTTGGTGTTTCAAGCTTGATATTGGAGTTGGTGACTCATACTCTTTTTCAGATCATTTGGAGTTATCTCTTCTGTTATTTCCGCTGTATCATTATTTATCTCTGATATTGTTGTATCATATTGATATCATTGTTGTATATCATTCTGGATATTGTATTCATTGGAGTTGTATATGATATCATTGATTTCTTTATTCTGCTGTGTTATTATACTTACCGTGTTATAAGCTCCGGCACGATTCGAATTTCAATGGTTGAATCTGCGGCATTTAGGTACAATTGGAGTATGGATGTCGATTTTCGAATAATGAAATTTGGAACGTGACAATTTGGTATCAGAGCTGAGGGGTAAAACTTTAGCTCAGGAGTATAACACATTAAGTAGCTCATTAGAGATAGGGTGAAGTATACCCTAGAATGAGTAATCTCTAAGATATCCGCCCGTACGCCTCAGTAAATTCTCTTACTATCCACTGATAGTGAGTATGAGTGCAAGAAAAGAATGAGATAGGGGACATGGGAATATGACTATAAATGGTCAATACCCTGTAACAACGAGGAAATAATCTTTTCTCTATCAGTCTCTTTTGTTCGTCATCTGTTTTCAATTCTTTGATAATTCCCGGCAGATCCAGGAAGAAATTCGATATATTAATATGGGACATAAACTCCGGATGGACCAGAATTGTTTGTTTGGATGAATTGTTTGCTTTGATTGCTATGGTTGATAGGTATACTTTAGTTCTAAACTAAAAATTTTGAAAGTGTATCCATATATCTATCTATCTTTGGGTCCGGATATGTTCTACGAATGGTTAGTTATCCCTTCGAACTAACCAATGCCACTGCATATTTCGTAGATCTGGATAACCTGAGTATCTTGTGAAGTGCTAAACAGATTCGTTCTTGTATCTATTATTGATATTCTGATTTGGTAAGCCAAATGCAGAATAGATGTTCAGTTTGATTTGATGAAATATTCTTCATCTATATTTGTGTCTCCTTGGCAATTTCGAGGATGAAATTCTTTTAAGGGGGGAAGTTTGTAACGACCCTGAATTTTATATATATTTAAATTGATAATTAAATTAATTTTTGAATAAAATTTGTGAAATAAATTGATAAATGGATGCGAGTTTCCCCAAATTAAAATAAATTCTATATAAATCATTTAAATTTAAAATATTGTATATATATGTGTATATATGTGAATATATATGTATTTGAGCATATATGAGTAAATTTGAAATTATATGTATATATATTTGGTTTGAATTTAAATTGTAAATAAATGGTTTAAAAATAAAAACTACAAATTATATAAGATATGAAAGTATAAAATAAATACATTGGATAAAATCTAATAACAAATTTATATTACAAAATGAATATAAAAATTACATAAGATAAATTTATAGAAAATTTATATGGTAAACAAATTACATAAATTAAACAATATATTAAGTATAGAAATTCATTTTTAAATTATAAAATAATAAAAAGATATAATAAAAACCTTAGATAAATTATAACAACGTATTTAAAAATGAAAATAAATATATGTATACACTTGTAAAGTTAAAGAAAAAAAACTAACATATAAAAATAGATATGTATGAAACCAAACAACAAAAGAAGGAAACAAATATATGTAAAAAAAAATAAAATAAATACATAAATAAATTATAACCACAACAAAATAAAAGAAAACAAACAAATATAATAAAACAAACAAATATAATTAAATAAAAATAGAAGTTTACTTGTATTACAAATTATAAGACCAAACCAAACATACATTCATGTACACTAGACAATAAAAATGAAACAAGTAACAAATGAAACAAAAATATATAAAGTATATAAAGTTGTAAAAGAAGCCACCACTATCTCATCTCATCTTGTACAGCCGAATAAATAAAATCTAATAACAAACTAAAATAGTAATTTATTTATATTGTAAAGCAACATCACAAAGGTAAAGCAAAAATATATATATTCAAGCATATCTATGAAGCCACAAAATTATCTTCAGCCGAAAATCAAAATGTAGCATAGTCAAAGAAAAAAAGGATAAGTACAAACTAATTAATGCTTGTACACCACAATATCACTTCAGCCACAATATACCACATATCAGCCTCCAAAGCAAAGAAAAATCATTGATCTTTGTGCAAAATATTGTATCATCTTGTACAAAATAAATCAATACCCTGTACAAATCTTTACATCCCTGTAAACCTCTTTTATTTATATCAACTTCTCATTCTTGTTTCGTCCACCAGAAGCTAAGCAAATCTGAAGTCATTCCATCTACAACTTAAACAAAATTTCAATTTAAAACATCAAACAAATTGATGCAACCAGAGAATCAAACTAGAAGCTTTTAACTGGGAATTCAAAGCCTGTTTTCAACAAATAAGAACTCTATTCATCCTTTCCAAAACTGTGAGTAACTTCATATTTTAATAACTTAAGTTTTAAAATTAGTTGCATGTTAATATATGAAAAGTATATCTGTGTGAATATTTATATGTGCATTGTTCTGTGAAATTTGATGAGATATGATGCATGTATGTTGATACACCTCTGTATTTAAGATTTTAAGCTCATGCTTTACTTCCAAAAAAAAAATCATTTCTGATGGATCTAATTGTTGTTATGACCTAGCATCTAAACAAAGTATGTTTGTTTGATCTTAAGGTTAAGTTTAAAAATTAAATTAAGTTAAGAATAACTTTAAATTGCTCTGGAAACCCATAATAACTGAGAAAACTTAAGATAAGTCTAAATTTAAACTTTTTAATTCAGGAATTCAAGCATATAATCTGAATTCTTATACCTTAACATGATTTTTAAAGTAAGAATCTTAAATTTTAGATTGAGGTTTGAGGAGCAGTTTAGGATTGTCGAAATTTCATAGTTTCATCGATTTCTGGTGATCCTCTGGTTCGTGGTGGTCGAAATCTGTTCTGGTGATGGAGGGATGAACGGTGGGTCGGGGAAAAATACTGTGGTGGTGAGCAGTTGAACGTGGTGGCGGCGACGAACGTTTGTAGTTTTTAAACCTAGTTTTGTCATGGTTTTGTATTTGGCCTCGTTCGTCGTCTAGAGTTGATCGAGTGTCGCGTGGTTCTGGGGGATGGTAAAGGGGATGTTGGAGAGTGGATGGTCGGAGTTTCGAGCTTTTTGATGGTTGAGGTTGCGGAGGTGATGCGTTTCCAGGTTTTGGTGAGGAGTTCTAGTCATGTTCCAAGGTTTTGGTTTTGAACTCGATTTTGATTTTCGAGTGGACGACGACGTTCAGATGGTCGGAAATTGATTCGTGGGTGAAATTCGACTCGCTCGACGATGCAGCGTCGACTAGAGGTGATTGTCGGTGACGTGCAAAGGCACCGTGCATTGTCTGGTGATCTAGAAAGTATTGTTGTTTGTTTGCGAATGGAAGTAGGGTGAACTTGAGATTGTCTCGAGTAATTCGAGTAGTTTACTCGAAAAATTCCAGTGTTGGCTCGAAGTAGTTTTTGGTGAGGCTCGGGGAGAATGTTTTGTACAGGTTTAAAAACCTGTTCTGTTTTGAAATTTTGAAATTTAATTTTTAAATTATAAATCAAGGTTTGAACTAAGATTTAATTCAAAATTTGAAATATGAATTCAGTTTTGTTGAATCTTAGTTGGGAATAAAGTTTTTAAACTCAAATTGTTTTAATAACTAAAAGTGTTTAAGTTTAAGTGTATTTAAAAAGAGTTTGAAATTTAAAAATGGAATTTGAATTTAAATTTAAAGTGTAATGTTTAAAATACACTTAAATGTTAATGAAATCATTAATGAAGAAATTAATTATCTTAGAGATAATTAAGGTAATAAAAATAATTTAATTAATAAGTAATTAAAGAATGATTTATCTAATTTGTAAGTAAATAATTTAGATTAATTTATAATTAGAAAATGATTAATAATGAATTAATCTAAGATAATTCTTAACAAAGTAATTAAGAAATGTTATTAGTTAATGAAGATAATTAACTATGGATTATTAAGTAATTAAATTAAAGTGATTAATTTTGATAGTTAATTAGATTAATAAATTTAGATAATCAGTTATAAATTGTTTAAATGTAATTACTTAATGAAAGTAATTAAGGATAAATTACTTATTATAATTAATTTTGGATATTTTGATTAATTTAAGTTAATTAATTTAGTTTAAGAAAATCATTAGATAAATTGGTAATTAATGATTACTTATGGTAAGTAATTAAAAGGTTTAATTTCTTAAAAATAATTAATTAAGAAGTTAATTAATTATGTTATGAGTTTAAAGGTTAATTTAATTAATATGATTAATTAAGAATAATTTAATCACTTAAGTGTTTATTAATTAATTTATATTAAATGATTTGGAATTAGTAAATCAGAATTGGATAATAAATTCATAAGTAAATAAATTTGATTGGAAATTAATTGAATTAATTAGGGTTAAACAATTAATTAATCCTGCTTATAAATGATTATTGAATGTTGACCTTACTTATGAATGATTATATTGTATGATATGCCTTGAATTGATTGTCCTATCTGATATGTGATGTTTTGTTCTGTGGATTTGACTGTGTGTAATTTATTCATTTACTTGTGATACATTTGTATATTTTTTTTTGATCTGTGTATGAAAAGATAAGCGTTATATTTCATACCGCTTATCAATTATATTTCTGTATTTTGATCTGTGATGATTGAATAATATTGCACTACTGTGTGAAACCCCTGGACCACACCATACACACACAAATATGGATTTCACGTGGAAATCGGTTAAGTCACAGATGATTTAAAATTAATGTTTTTGAAATTTTAATTTTAATTTCAATTGATTTTGAAATTGAAAATTGGGGTTTAATATGAAAAGCTTTTGAAAGGAGTTTTAAAGTTATTTTGAATATCTTGAAATTTAAATAATTCAATTTGAATTTGAATTCAAAATAAAGGAATTGAATTCTATGTTGAGAATTATGGTTTAAGAATGTTATACAAGTGTAACAACCCGCATATTTATCGATTTTATATTTTTATATTTAAAATCGTTAATCGGATGTTAGTCCGAAAAGCTACTTTTTGCATACGGTCAAATTAGGACTCGAGACCACTCCCATTGAGTTCAAAATGTCGTTTGCGATCTTTTTAAGTGTAAACTTCGATATGTTTGGAGCTAGTCAAAAATTCGACCATTTTCACTTTGGGTTTGGGTTTGGTTCAGCCCTATGTTTTAACTTAACACTCCAAACTGAAACCCCCTCTTCATTCACTCCCTCCTCCTCTTCATTTCAGTTCTAAAGAGATTAATGGTGAGTGGAATGGGAAATTAAAACTCTAAAACCCTAGTTTCCATCTACAAATCAAGTTCTAGCTCCAAATCAATAGAAGAAGCTTTGGTAAGTCTCCTCTTCTTCTTCCCCAACTCACTCTCTTATCAATTTCAGAAATTCCTAAACCTAATTTAGGAAATGTTTCTCTTTTTAGCTTAGAATCAAGCTTGTTGAGTTGGGATTGAAAAGAGATTGTCATTGCCATTGCTCTATAGCTCCTTCATACTTGTGCTTGTGTATAAAGGTGAGATTTTTATCTCACATCTAAGTCAATAATTATCTTCGATTGTTAGGTATGAATTCCTAACACTTATCCTTGTGCAATTCCTGAGTCGTTGTGGCTCGACCGATCGTTATCGATGTCGTTTGGCCATTTTTTGGCCTAGGTTCAGGGAATGCCCTGAATAACAGTTTCAGCCGTCTGAACGTATGGTTCAGACGTCTGAATGGAATACTGGGAATTTTCTTCTCCCAGCATTCAGACGTCTGAATCAAAATTTCAGACGTCTTAATTGGTTCGATTTGAACCAGAAAAGGAATAGGCTAAAAAGTGCCTATTTCAGACGTCTGAAATCTAGGATTCAGACGTCTGAATTCTGTTCTGGAAAATAGTTTATTTTCCAGATTCAGACGTCTGAATTCCTGATCTCAGACGTCTGAATCTGCTGTGTTTTGCCTAGTTGTTTTTTTAGCTTGAATATCCAACTCTAATCAAATCGGGTTGATTCCCTTTTTGTTGTTATCATTTATTATCGGCCACTTTGTTTAGTCGCCCACCTATTTTTCCTTAGGTCGCTGGCCCGGTATTACTCTGCGTAGGCAATCTCATCTGAAAAACATTTGTCAGAATTTCTACTTTGATGGTTTTGGGACTGACTTCTTTGGACTTTACTCACGTCTTCGAACGTGAATTGATTTGTTTCTACCATCGTTTTATGACTTGTCACTTTAAAGATATATGAAGGTTTCAATACTAATAGTAAATATCAAAACTCTTTCATCAAAGCGATTTCAACACTATTTTAAATATCAAAAGTTCATTTTCTCAAACCGATTTTCAATCTACTAGTATATACAAGCCTTTACTTCACTCGAATGAGAAATCGACTTAAACGACTTAGTAAAACGGGTGGTATGAAACGCTTGCGTTCACTTCGTCGGTTAGCTCTTGGACTTGTTCGATTGAACCCTTTTTGTGACAATTTCCTAGTGAAGATTTACAGCTTGTTCGTAAATATTTAAGTTAAGCAAGTGGTTATGGGACATGAAGCTAAACTCATATATTTACTATCTTGGTGTGATTGACACTTCCTTATGATCATGACGATCATTTTTGTGATTTAGACTAGCGATTGAGCGATGTCTCTTTGTCTACGTGGGAGACTATACCCCGATCATGTGATGTTTCGCCATCACATTTCTAGGGTAGCACCCTACGGTCTTCGGGCCATTCCTGTGTGAAAATTTAATGGATAGCTTCCATGAGATAGCTTTTCGTCATGTGTTTACGCGTAGGTGAGTTTTCATGCTCCCATTCATGTGTTAGGCCTCCCCCCTTTTTATGTGTTTTTCTGGATTTCTGATGATGATTTCTGGAATTTTGTGCTTCACCAATTTTCATGATTTTCATTGATATGATATCAGTTTTTGTGCATTGGTGAATTCATGTGTTATTGACTTGTTATGAATACAAGTTTAGGGTATGATACCCTACCTTATCTTTGAGAAGATTCTTGTGATATTGATTAATCTTTTGTTGATTATCATTTACATACTTATAGTAGTATGTCGTAATAGTTATTTCATGTTCATGTCATGCCATTTACTTTATACCATATCATCTGATATTTATAGTTAGACTGATCCGTTTATTATTTTCTTATAAATAATACTCGGGTCAGACCGAGATGTTACAGGTGCTTCTGCTTGACTTCTCTTCAGGATATTTCTGACTTTTGGCTAACTACATAGATTAGTAGTTTTTGGATGTACACCTTTGAGATATAGACTCTATGTTGTGTACTTATTCTTTTGTATAGCACGTGATGCTATTCTTTTGTATTATCGTGGATCTTTCTGACCACTACTCTGATGTACACTTTCATGTGTTATATATTTATTCATATCTTCTTCCGCCTTTGTGATAGGGATGTCTGTGACTGATTTATGTTATGATTATTTCTATGTTTGTTATCCGAAGATTATATATAGCCACCGTGTGATAGCTTTGTGTTTGTATCGGTATGTCGGATTTCCTCCTTAAAAGATATGCATTCTATTCTATCTGACGTATCGGTGCTCGCACAAGGAAGTTACATGGATGGTCGCTCCTCCACAGCCTTATTCTCCGCGCTAATTGACAGCACTACATCGTAGTGTTCTTGGTTAGCGTGGGTATAGAGGTGGGGCGTCACAACAAGTTATAAATGTGTTTATATGGGCGTGAACCATTTTAAAATATTGTTTGGGAAATTTGAATTTAACCCACGGGTTTAACTTGTATAAATGAAATCGGACTCTTCCGAATAAAACTAATTGTTTTCAAATGATAAAAGCTTTCATATAAGAAATGAAATTCCAATTTAAGTTAAAGGAATTTCAAGTTTGAATTGAAAAATGGTTTTTCCAAGTTATGAGTGAATTCTTTTTTTTGAAAACTATGAATTGAATCTGTTAATTTTAATAGATTTAAAGTGGTGATTTGTTTAAAACATTCGAAATGGAATTGTTTTGAAAGCTATCAGTTAAATCTTTGTTTTAAAGATTTAACGAGTTAATCTAATTTAAATGGAAATTGATTTGGAAAATCTGTGAATGAATCTTTGTGAAACTGGGTGAACTTTGTGAATGAATCTTTTTGTGCAAAAGTTTAAAATGGTATTGTTTAAACCATTTGAAAGATAAGTTTTGGGTAATAAGTTGTGACTTAACTGAAATCCCAATATCCATATGTTTTAAAATATTACGCTCACTATTCGGTTTAGCCGGGAGAGGACCTTTGTGTCACATAACCCATTTCGAATAAGTGATACGTCGTATATGGATGGCATTTGATGACCGGTGTTGAAGACCGGGTGTTTGCGAAAACGATCGGATAACCTATCGATTGTCTCTGCACTGGGTAGCTCCCGGTATAGAGATCCCCTAAGTGATGGGAAGTCCGATCGGGATTGTGAATACCCGGATTGCAAGGGCTTCTTCGAAAGTGCCTTCGGTTCTGTTCGAACCCGGAACAGACTTGTATGGTTACATGTCTGACATTACACTTTGAGATATAAAGCAGATTTCTTTCAAATACATTTCTATTGGTGGCGGAGAATTTATTCTTTTAGCTTTCCACCCTTCTCTGAGACGTACGAGCTCAGAGGTTATGTAGTTGAAGGTTATCAGCGATATACTCCCAATTTGGTAATGTGGCGTGCTGAGTGTTGCTGTATGTTTATCATTTATTGATCATTTGTTGATCAGAGCATGGCTTTGTGAAAAAGCGTAGCTTTGTGGACGAGACCTCATTGAACCTCACAGACCGGAAATGGTCGAAACAGGAATGATGCGCAAGGTTATGAGGGTCGCGCCCTTTAGGGTATGTCATTTCCTTCTGGAAAAGAGTGGTATCATGGTATAAAGCCCAGATACTTACTCATGTGGACACACTATATTTATTACCGTGTTATGTTGGTTTTCGAGGGCCCTTGGATAAAGGTCCCAAAGGACCGGGGGATGGCATACTCGAGAAGTAGTTACCTAGTTACAGAGGAAAACCGGCCTTGTGTTGGCAGAGAGCCGGGTAGGTTCTCGGGATGTCCATCCAAAGGCGTACCCATTGGCAGTAGGAAGTTCCTTAGCCTGACCATTTGTTGGAAATCCAAAGAAACAATACGAACCTTGTACGGTTTTAGTTGTATAACCTGTCTCCTCAGGCGGCAGCTATAGCGGGCATAATATAATGGTACCTATGCTGGCTAAGATTAATATTGTATTTTCAAAAAGATTTTTTACACTATGCACTAGTAATAATATCAAAAAGAGTTTGTTTGCGTAGTAAGCATGTTTGACTATCATAAGAAGCAATCTCCTCCAAGTCTGCGATTGCATTGTGTGTGTGGTGGTAGGTCTTATGGTAGTTTCATTTTCCAAAAGCATTGCGGATTTCAATGTTTAAAAGTCTTCTGTTTTTGTTTAAAGATAAACTGTTTTTGTTACTTACACCAGTCCCACGACTGACCTGGAGTTTATTGTTCCTTTCCTAAACTCTGGGTGCCCACCAATTTCCACTCGGGCAGTCTAGAGTTGGGGTTTTCAGATATTCAGGTTTAGTAGACTAGTTGGAGCTAGTTCAGTTCTTGGAGGTCATGAACTGACGTTGCTTATCTTGGAGCATTGTGTTGGTGTTTCAAGCTTGATATTGGAGTTGGTGACTCATACTCTTTTTCACATCATTTGGAGTTATCTCTTTTGTTATTTCCGCTGTATCATTATTTATCTCTGATATTGTTGTATCATATTGATATCATTGTTGTATATCATTCTAAATATTGTATTCATTGGAGTTGTATATGATATCATTGATTTCTTTATTCCGCTGTGTTATTATACTTACTGTGTTATAAGCTCCGGCACGATTCGAATTTCAACGGTTGAATCTACGGCATTCAGGTACAATTGGAGTACGGATGTCGATTTTCGAACAATGAAATTTGGAACGTGACACTTTTACTTAAAATTCCATTTTTAAAACCAAATCTTAAAATTCCAAGACAAGTTAAATTCCAAATTACCATTTTAAGCATTCATTTGTTTAACATTTTATATTAATAGAAAAATCAATAACACTTTAATAAATCATTTTAAATTCAAATTTAATCAAAATGTCATAATTTACATTTTTAAAATACTTAAAAATATCCAGAAAAATATATATAATAACCACGGGTCTGTATATTATTTTCTAACCTAAGTCAAGTGATACGGATAATATATCATTTCAATCCGTAATTTACAATGAAAAATCCAGATTCTATCATTTCAAACCCGCAATCCCAAGTTAATAAAAAATAAATAAAAATCGCTCAGGCCTATCATTTCAACCCATAATGATTTTTCCCTATTCTAAAGTCCATTCGGGTATGTATCATTTCAACCCATAGTGATTCTATTCTACAGGGAACTTGCAGTATGAGAAACAGAATAAAATAAACACTATAATAGAATATAACATAGCAGATGATGCGACAAGCTTATAACATAGTTTAACATCATATAATTTACATCACAGGCAGGTATAACATGATATAATAGTTTCTACACATTCACTTGTTGTCACTTCACAAATTATATAAGTATAAATGCCATGTGTGAATACTCACCTCTCTGAAGCTAGAGATCAATTAAAATAAAAAGATCCACACATTGAGAAGCACGAGAAGGCACGACAAGATTTGGGATGAGGTAACAACCAGATTTAGATCTTGTAATTAAGATAAATAAAGCAGTATAAATATATACTCAACAAAAATTAGATTGAAAAAAATAGGAAATTAAACTAAACAAATAACATGATAGCCTGACCATGCTTTAACCACTTAAGTGCTCGGCCTAAGGGAACCATATGCTCGGCCATGGTGGTGTTATAGGCTCAGGTATGGGTCCATATGGCATGGCTTGCTAGGAATTGGAAGGGGTAGGAGTTACAATATGAAGAATATGAAGGGGCAAGGCCACTAGGTGGAGTTTTGGTGCATGTAGGCTCGGCCTACACTATATTGGGCTCGGCCATGCTCTGGTTCAGTTCAGTTCAGAGGTCATGCTGGTGGTCAAAGGTCAGGTCATGATGGTGGTGGAGCTAGGGGTGGTGGCCGAGGCAAGATATGGAAGTGGTGGTGAAGTTTAGGTCGACTATGCTTGGTTTTGTGGAGTTTTTGGCCAAGTTTTGAGGTGTTTTGCTCATGTTATTGTCACGGCCAGATCTGATATGAGGGATAGGTGTTTGGCAGTGGGTGATGAGGAGGAGGAGGAGGAGATGGTGGTGGTGGTCGGAGAAGATGGTGGTGGTTGAGGCCGAGCTAGACAAGAGGAAGCAAGGCAAAACAATGGAAAAATGTAGAAGAAAGGTAGAAAGGAAGAAGCCATTACTTACAAATTTTTGTGGCCGTGAGAAATGAAAGATGAGAAGGAAATTTTTCACATAAATAATGGGTTGGAGGCGGCTAGGGTTAAAGATGTACGGCTAAAGTTTAGGAGTAGTTATGGTAGGAAATCAAAAGGTGGGAAATATAAAGGCAAGAAATAAAATGAAATGTATGCCTATATTTAAAACAAGTAACGTATCTTAATTGATTTTCTGCCTATATATTAAAGAAAGATGTATACAAAAGAAGCCCTCACTCAACAAATAAATACAAGAAACCTTTAATAAATAAATTTTTAGAAGACATGCATTTAAGGCAATATAACGTATATCTATTTGAAATTTCTTTCCAAGAAATAAATAAGGGATCTATAACAATTCAATTTATAAATGAATGTCTAAATAAATAGAATAGAAAGATACGGTAGAGGTAGATATGATGAAAAATAAAATATATATATATATATATACAGAAATTATCTAAAAATTGTAAAAAATTACAACTAATATAGGAAAATTCCAAACACAACAAAATTCACGCAATTAAATTCAAAACCCAAAACAAAATAAAAGATGACAAATAAAATAGAAAATGAAAAATAAAAATGCAGATAAAATTTTGCGTGTAAAATGCTGAATTTATCAAATTCTAAAAAGTTTAAAACGGAATTCGACGAAACGAAAAACAGAGCGGATATCAGAACCAATTACTGTTTCAAAGAAAAAGATTAAAATTTAAAAATTCAACTTTCAAAATTTTCAATAAACAATAAAGGTTTGAAAAAATATAATATTTCCAGAAAATCAATATTTAATTGTATTTGGAAAAATTAAATAAAAATGAAACAAAAATCCAAAATACATAGGAAAAATTCCAAACTTCAATTTAAAATTATTTAAAAATCAAAGTTTCAAAATAAAAATTAATTCAAAAATATTTATTAAAATTATGGATTGTTACACTCTCCCCCACTCAAAGCTTTTCGTCCCCGAAAAGGAAGAAGGTAGGAGAAAAGGAATAGCTAGTAGGAAAAATGGAGAAATAGGGATAGCTAGTAGGATAAATGGAGAAATAGGGATAACTAGCAGGATAAATGGGTTGAAAGACAAGGATCAACCATTAATTTAAAACTACATAAATTTCAACTAGAATCCTTTAATATTTAATAATTTGGTTAAATCGATCAATTCTATTATATCATAAAAGTCATTTAATTCAAATTGTTAGTTGAAGAGGTAAACAATATTTAAAACACTTTAAAATCTTTTAGAAAGGAAAATAACCGATCAAAATATCCTTTATATATACTTTATCAAAATACTTTTATAACTCGATGTCTTAACAAGTTTATCCTCGTTCCTGCAGACTCTGGCCATGCGTTGATCAGGCGCAAAGCTAGAATTCTCCAGGTACTTAGTAGACCTGTTTCAACACCCAGTGAAAATACTGGAAAAAACCTTAAAAAACAGATATGGAAAGTACAATACAAACAAAAACAACCAAAACATGTCGATCATGGATCGCAGATACACAATGGTTACGCCTGGATCCCCCAAGAAACATCCGTACCCGTAGGCCCCCCCAGCCCTGCAATTACGCCATGAAGACTGGTAGTACCACAGATACACAATGGTTGCGCCTGGATCCCCCAGGAAACATCCGTACCCTAGGCTCTCGCATCCCCTGCGGATTACGCTACCAAGCGACCCAATAGATCGTAGATACACAATGGTTATGCCTGGATCCCCCAGGAAACATTTGTACCCTAGGCTCTCGCAGCCCCTGCAAATTACGCTATGCAGTCGCGCTTGTAAGACCATGGAGATTGCCATGGAATTCAATGGAAACTCGAGTATCATATCCGGAAAACCAAATCAGAGAGAATAATATCGACAGAATGAATCCATAATGTGGCCACAAAGCGGATATCAAGCAGAAGGCACTTTCCATATCTTTACTTCGAAAATATGTATCATATAGTACCTATTCAAATCACTTTCAAATATCGTACTTATATAAAGTCCATTATATATAAGATTTTATTTTCAAATCGAATACTTTCCAAAATCAATAGTTGTCGAATCAACTTCATACTTATACAAATCAATTTTATATAAGTTCGATAACTCCCAAATCATGTATTTAGTAACACAAGGTTTTCAAATTTCAATTTGTTTCAATATCAATACAATTTTTCAAAATCATATACGCTTTCACCAATTTATTCTTCCAAATCAAATATCTTCAGTTTCAAAGTTTCCAAAATAATAAATTTAGAAAATAATCCAAGTTTCTAAATCAATATAATTTAAGTCAACCAATTCATTTCCAAAATCAATGGTTTTCAAAATCATCTTATACTTACATAAGGTCCATCTTATATTAGGATCAAAATTTTAAAAATAAATTTCGCTGCATGATTAGCCATATGAGATTGAACATCTTTGCTTTATAAAAGGTTTTGAATTTAGAATAGTTTTGTATACAAAATAGTTTGTAAAATAGTTTTGTAAATAAAATAGTTTTGTATATAAAATAGTTTTATAAAATAGTTTTGTATGTAAAATAGAATAAAATAGTTTGTTTAAGAAAAATAGTTTTGGAAAAAAATGGTTTTAAATCGATAGTAGTTTTGCAAAAAGAAAAATTCCAATTAAATTACAAAGATATCCAACCCAACAACTTCCAATTTCAGCGTCAAGTATATCAATGATATTAAAACATAAGATGTACATATGTCATCATTTCGCAAAATCACATTCGATTGCTCGCTCGATCACACAAATTCGCTTTCGAACTAGTATTGTCCATTCGACTTCCCTAATGCGGACTTCTATATGATTTCTCGACTAGAAGCCATCAGTCTCCTTGCATAGCCATATACTATGATAGAGAATTCTAGAATCAAGCCCAAAATCCATATCAAATATTCGCCATCAAGAATCAAATGAAAAATCCTAACACGAAATGGTGTAATTCACCTCGAACTTGTGTACTCAAACCTAGATCAAATTAATTACGCGAATAAAACTGCATACGTACAACTTATGTACCTATTCCAACTTGTTAAATATAAAATTTCATAAAGATGTTACTAAGTTAAAACATTTAAACTAAATTTTATTCAAAATACTTTTAAAACTAAATTTCATATCAGTATAATAGTCTTATTCATTTACTTAACAAAACAGCTTCAATCTTATTTAAATCATATTACTACATACTTTAAACATACATACCAAACTTATATACTTTTTACTTTTCAAAATTACTTAGCTTTGAAAAGTTAACCTTGATTTGGAAGTGCTCGAACCTTCAAAATGGTCGAAGAAATCATGTTTTCAATCCAAGAGTTGGAAGTCACCAACAAGTCAGTACATCAATTCCAAAAGATAGGGTTATATCAATCAAATTCGAAACTCAAGGACTGAACACCGGCTCATTTCAAACTGTTCAAATATATACATATCTTTCGAATATCAAATCATACTTCGGAATTTGAAATCAAAATTAGTTTCACAAATCAATCGCATAGCCAAGCTACCGAAGTGGCCTCTCCCCCACTCAGAAACTCGAAAATCAATTTCGATGATGCATGCATCCATCACCGAAATTATTTTCCAGCGACATAAGTGGGTTCTGGACTTCTATTTTCTTGAAAACTTCTTTTGAAATTTCTTCGAAATCATTAGAAACTCATTAAAATCATTTGGAACATTTCTTTTTCGGAAAAATACTTTCAAATCATATTATTATATATTTTCAAGATCTTAAACCAATTTCAAAATGCCGGAGTTCAATCTCTAAAATTTCAAATTCAAACCCTTCGGTTATAAATCATTTTATATGAAACCATTTCTTATAAAATTTTCAAAATTTCAAATCCTTTCGAAACTTCAAATTCTCTTTTTTAAAAGGTATATAATCCTTATCGAAAACATTTCACTTTTAGATAAAAATATGGTCATCCTTCTCAAAATAATAACTTCGATGTATACACAATTTCCAAAAATACAATCAACTGCATGTTTTTCAAAGGATAATTCAAGGATGGATTTCAAAACAAAACAGAGATTCAAATTTAAAGGTACCCAATCAAATAGAATTCTAATTCGAAGATAAGCTCAAACAAAGATGAGATAATTAAATTTCCAATTAGAAGATGGATAACCCTGTATAAATTGCGGGCGACCTTAACAGGGTCAACCGTGACTTCGAGAATATAATCGATGCGAAAATCTAAGGCAAATCGACCTTCGATTGCCAGAGATAGCATATAGGTATAGCAAAAGATAGATATCGTCGTAAGTCGAGGATACAGAAATCTCCGGTGAATCAATGCCAATTGTAAGGGAGTTTCACCCCTTTACAAATCATTAAAAGATTGGCAAAATCGCTGATCTTTGTAGAGGTCATTCAAAGTGGGGTTATGCAATGCTCAAAAACCAAAAGAATACAGATACGGGAGACAGGAATGGATTTCAGAACAAGTGGGAGCATTCCAAAATTCAAAGAAATCCTAATCGATAAAAATCCAAACCAAGATTAGAGATATATAACCTATATTAATACAAAAGAATTCCCATTCAAAATTTGGAAAAAAAATGACTCAAATTCATATCATACGAAAAACAGGAGCATAAATATCTTTAGTTTGACAACTTCAACTAAGCAAAAGATACAATAGAGTTCACTTAAAACAACCTATTATACTACTGGTTTTGCCATACCCAAGATAGATTCCTATCAATAATGAATCTAGATCGAACAAGCTAGAACTTCAAAATTTAAGAGGTTCCTAATCAAAGAAATTACTAACAAGGTGGATAAGTAAGGAATGAAGTTTAGAAAATTTTTACTTTCAAAGCAAGAAAATTTAATATCAAAATAATCTTTGAAAATTTTTTAAAATCATTTTATACTTCGAAAATACATTCTCACACAAAGAAATGATTCTGAGATTGATTTCACTCATTCTAGGGTATTTCTACCCTATCTCTAATGAGTTTTTGCTCCGCAGGCTAAGGTTTGCCCAAAACCAAAGCTCTTATACCAAATGTAACATCCCACTATTTTGGAATATTCAAATCGACAATAAATCCACACATGTCGGACTTGAATACTTCAAAACAGTGGATTGTCAAGAAAATTTGGAGCAAATAAAATCAAATACAAAATTCAGACACAGAAAATTAGAATAACTCGCAGTGGAAATAAAATACCATAGTAGTTCATGAAGCTACTATATACATACTCTCAAAACATATACAAAATCTCATAGTCAAAACAGATATAATAGAAGTCAGGATACATATGTCAATAATACAGAGACAATACTAAATAGGAAATAACTGGAATAGAAGTCGATGAACCGATAGAAAAATAAGCTCCAACAAATCTCTAGCTCCAGAAGATGAATCCAAAGCTGTAATTCTCAGGCTGACCCGAGCGTAAAGTAAAACACAAACACTCGAGTTAGGACATACATACTTATACAATGTAAACCAACTCAAGTGAACTGTAATAGCAATGCACAATAACTTAAAGGATGCTTGGGATCGCCCATCCTCTAAGGATCCATTAAACCATCAATTTAGTAGAAATAAACGCTATCATAGAAATGTTCATTTAAAAGTAAACAATGCAAATAACAGTGTTAATATGTGCATCAAAATAAACACAAGGAAATCAAATGGCCCACAAAGAAGTATACCCGTGGTTGTAGATTTCAAATGGTTTATAATTTCGAATTAAAATCATTCATTTAAACAATTAAAAGTGAAGTCATTATACTTACAATCAAATATTTAATTCCAAAAAATTTAGCCCTTTCTGAGCTCATTTATTCACTTAAATACTTTAAAACATTAAAATTTTAGCTTCCGCAGCACATAGAAAATGCTGCGGTAAGTTATATTTGAAAACAATTCATTTCAGCAAAGACAGCATTTATAAACTGCTGTAGTAGTTCAATTACATTTGAAAACAAGTTCAATTCAGAAAAGACAGCATTTACAAAAATGCTGTAGTAGTTCAAGGTTCAATTACATTTGAAAATATCATTTCAGCAAACTGCAGCACTTATCAATTGCTACTGTAGCTCTGTTAGTTTCAGATTTTAATTTAGTTTCTGCAACTACAGTACTAACCAAGTGCTGCAATAGCCCTTAGTTCATTTTTGCCTTCAATTCACTTCTGTACCTACAGCACTTACAAAGTGCTGCAGCTTCTTATTAGTTCAGATTTTAGTTAATTTTTAGAAATGATAGCATTTCTGAAGTGCTACTAAAGACATTTCCAGATTTACAATAGAATTTCAGCAACAAATAAACTTCAATTTAAACCATTTTAATTGTATAAAAATCATATTTTTCCACTTTAAAATGGTCATTTAAATACCCTTTAACTTATGATTTTTATAAAGTAAATTTCACAAATAAATATCAAATTTTCATTACTTCACTTATTAAATTCAAGTGTACAAATTTCCTATTCTTTACATTCACTTAACACTTTAATTTAATTTATCATTTCATAAATAAAACTTAATTTCCATTTTATTTTCTTTTACTTAAACTTCCATTTTTAAAACCAAATCTCAAAATTCTAAGTCAAGTTAAATTCCAAATTACCATTTTAAGCATTCATTTGTTTTTAACATTTTATATTCATAGAAAAATTAATAACACTTTAATAAATCATTTTAAATTCAAATTTAATCAAAATGTCATAATTTACATTTTTAAAATACTTAAAAATATCCAGAAAAATATATAGAATAACAATGGGTCTGTATATTATTTTCTAACCTAAGTCAAGTGATACAGATAATATATCATTTCAATCCGTAATTTAAAAAGAAAAATCCGGGTTCTTACATTTCAAACCCGCAATCTCAAGTTAATAAAAAATAAATAAAAATCGCTCAGGCCTATCATTTCAACGCATAACGATTTTTCCCTATTCTAAAGTCCGTTTGGGTATGTATCATTTTAACCCATAGTGATTCTATTCTACAGGGAACTTGCAGTGTGAGAAATAGAATATAACATAGCAAATGATGGGACAAGTTAATAACAGAGTTTAACATCATATAATTTACATCACAGGCAGGTATAACATGATATAATAGTTTCTACACATTCACTTGTTGTCACTTCACAAATTATATAAGTATAAATGTCATGTGTGAATACTCACCTCTCTGAAGCTAGAGATCGATTAAAACAAAAAGATCCACACACTAAGAAGCACGAGAAGGCACGATAAGATTTGGGATGAGGTAACAACCAGATTTAGGTCTTGTAATTAAGATAAATAAAGCAATATAAATATATACTCAACAAAAATTAGATTGAAACAAATAGAAAATTAAACTAAACAAATAACAAGATAGCTTGACCATGCTTTAACCACTCAAGTGCTCGGCTATGGTGGTGTTATAGGCTCAGGTATGGGTCCATATGGCACGGCTAGCTAGGAATTGGAAGGGGTAGGAGTTACAATATGAAGAATATAAAGGGGCAAGGCCACTAGGTGGAGTTTTGGTGCATGTAGGCTCGGCCTACACTATATTGGGCTCAGCCATGCTCTGGTTCAGGTCAGGTCAGAGGTCATGCTGGTGGTCAAAGGTTAGGTCATGATGGTGGTGGAGCTAGGGGTGGTGGTCGAGGCAAGATATGGAATTGGTGGTAAAGTTTAGGTCGACTATGCTTGGTTTTGTGGAGTTTTTAGCCAAGTTTTGAGGTGTTTTGCTCATGCTATTGTCACGGCCAGATTTGATATGTGGGATAGGTGTTTAGCAGTGGGTGATGAGGAGGAGGAGATGGTGGTGGTGGTCGGAGAAGATGGTGGTGGTTGAGGCCGAGCTAGACAAGAGGAAGCAAGGCAAAACAATGGAAAAATGAAGAAGAAAGGTAGAAAGGAAGAAGCCATTACTTACAAATTTTTGTGGCCATGAGAAATGAAAGATGAGAAGGAAATTTTTCACATGAATAATGGGTTGGAGGCGGCTAGGGTTAAGGATGTACGGCTAAAGTTTAGGAGTAGTTATGGTAGGAAATCAAAAGGTGGGAAATATAAAGGAAAGAAATAAAATGAAATGTATGCCTATATTTAAAACAAGTAATGTATCTTAATTGATTTGTGTTTGCACAAAAAATTGACAAACACCTCAAAGTTGTATGATTTAGTAGATCTTATGTTGTTCTTAGCGATTTGAGTGATTTATGAAAATATATGAAAAGCAGGGGCTAAACTTTAAAAAGACACGCAAATTTATAGTGGTTCAGCCAGAACGTGCCTACGTCCACTTTATATGTTATTTCTCTTCTCTTGTTATGATTACAAGTACAAAGCTTTGATACCAGTAAAAGAAAGTTGTTTAAAAGTTCCTTCCGTGCTTGAGCTCTCAAAACTTGTCCCCATTGTTGTACCCCTGCCCCTCTATTTATAGAGTGAGGCTGGGGGTAGGGGTCATGGATGTATATAACAGCTGGTGGGCCTGGGCTGACGCGACCTGGCCTGGTATTGTTGGCCCGGAAGGAGCATGGTTCGGAACGCCTTGGTCCGATGGCAGCTGGTTCGGTAGGATGGAGTGTAGAGTGGACCGGTAGTTGCTTGGACCGGTGGTGGGATGGTGAGGTTGGTCCGGTGTGGAGATGGTTCGGCATGGGCTGGTCCGGCGTTGAGATGGTTCGGCATGGGCTGGTCCGGTTATGGAGTTGGCTCGGTGGTTTTGTGGAAGAAGGTTGGTCCGGTGAGGCGTTAAAGAGGAGTTGGTCCGGTGGTGAGCGGAGTGTATGTTGTTTCGGCAGGAGGTGGTTCGGTAGGGGTTGGTCCGGCACCTTTGGTCTAAGGGGCTGGTTCAGTGGGCATTAGGAAGGATCTGGTTCGGTGGTAGGGAGGGAGATGGTTGGTTCGGCGAAGCCTGGAGATGGTTGGTTCGGCGAAGCCTGAGATGGTTGGTTCGGCGAAGCCTGAGATTGTTGGTTCGGCGAAGCCTGTACCGGTGGTGAGAATTCAACCAACATTTGCCCCCCAAAGTGGGGTATATGCTGGCTTATGGCCTACTTTGTTTCCTTCCATTCGATCGCTGAGCGCCGATCCAACTGGTCCGACATCCTATAGTTGCCTATAAGTAGGGACTGTAGACGTGCATTATTCCCTTCCAACCCAAGACAACCGAACCAGTCATTCATACTGAATCGAATCAGGTGATACATCCTTCTCTCGCCGAATAGCCCCTTTAGACAACCGAACGAATCCGGGTATTTCGAGTGCCGAATGAACTATCGTCCTTGGATTACCGGATGAGTTCGTGGATCCTGAGTGTCGAACCAGCATCCTCATTTGGATCGCCGAATGAACCCCGAGACTCTAAATACCGAATGAATATTCTCATTTGGATCACCGGATGAAACCCATACGGGGAATGCCGAATGGACCTTGATACTCTGAATACCGAATGAATATTGTCATTTGGATCACCGAATGTAACCCATACGAGGAATGCCGAATTAACCTTCGCATTTGTCCCGCCGAACGAACCTTTGCATTTGTCTCACCGAATGAACCTTTGCATTTGCTTGTTTACATCCTTCATTCTAACAGTACGCTTTTTATGTTGCAGATAAATGTCTCGAAAAGCAGAAACTCGATTAGACAAAAAGAAGTCCCAGGGCGAAGGAGAATCTTCCTCAGTGCCCCCTATTCAGCCAGGTCCGGAACGTCATGGATCTACCCCGAGATCTTTGGTGGACGGGTACGGCCCTCAGGAGCTTCTGAACTCCCCGCCTGATTGCTTTCCCAGCTCCCTCAAGGAGGAGCAGCTTGATGTCATCTCCCGTTCTTTCGGGATCGATAGAGCGCGCATGCTGTTGCCAGGGAGAGAAGTTATGCCATATGACCCTCCTGAAGGGTATTTTGCCTACAGCAGATACCACTGCATGTGTGGTGTCATCCCTCCTCTTAACGCTTGGGTAGCCAGCTTCCTCACATATCTAAAGGTGGCCCCATTCCAGCTTCAACCCAACTCCTATGCTATACTGGTGAGCCTCTTCGTCATTTTCTAGAGGAAGTATGGTCGTTCTCCTTCCAACCGGGAGATCCGGTATCTATATAATCTGAGGGGCTATAAGAAGGGGTCCCCATACATTAGCTTGGAGTCAGCCGTGACCTTCAAGCCGGTCTTGGATCTGTATTCTAAATTCAGCATGTTCAAGAAGAAGTGGTTCTTCGTCAGGGACGACTCCGTTTCAATTCGGCGCTTTACTTCTAGATGTAAGTTGATGCTTTTACTTATAATTTCCATTCCAATTGCGATGCTTCTTCTCATACTTTCTCATTTATGCTAGCGACAGGTGGCTTTGCGATTGTGGAGACTGACCGCCTGGTTCAGATGGTGGCTGAGATAGAAGCTATTCTCGGGAAATATAGATCATCTGCCTTCTTGATCAGAAATGCGACCTTTCTGGAGTATAACTTAATCCTTCCACAGCAGTCAGTAGTCAAGCTGAGGGAAACGGCGGAGGAGAGGGCGGCTGCTCAGACTAAGGGAGGTGTTACGGTAGAGAGTGGCAAGAGGAAACCTTTCACAAAACCTCCAGCCGTCGGAGGTAAGAAACTCAAGAAGTCGGACGGTCCCTCCCCCAGCAATTGTCCACTTACCCAGGAGGAGGAAGACATAGAGGAGGAAAGAGGTGAGGGTGGAGATGGTCGGGAAGGTGATAAAGGTGGCGATGGCATCGGGGCCTTGCTTCCTGGGCAAGCGGGCGAGATTCAGGAGTGGACGGATGATGCGTTCCACCAGGCTTTCGAGGGGCTGGACGAAGATTCGGCTTTGGTAGAGAAAACCGGGAAAGTGGACAAGGCCGGGACCGGTGCAAGTGAATCTTCTCAGACCATTCCAGCCAAGGTGGCTCCGACGACTCAAGGTGAACTCTTGACTTCTGCATGCTTCATTAATGATAGGGACTTAGGAATATTTTATGATCCGCTCCCGTCCTGGAATGAAATCCAGGACTCATTGCAGTATCCCACTTCTCCCCAGGGTTTGTATAACAGACGTGCTTTCTTTCTTCTTTTAACTTGTAATTTACCACGTTTCTCGAATCATATAGTGATGTAAGCTTGTGACACTTGTTCTTCATATCAGGAGCAGGCAAGACATCCAAGGCCTCAGACCTTCGGCACAGGCTTGAGCAATATAAGCTTTCCAAAACTTCTGTCAAGCCGAAGCCTTCGACCCACCGCTCCGGGGATGTAGTCGGCTACCATCCTCTCCTCGGGGTTATCGAAGAGGGGATTCAGCAGAGAAAGAGGAGTCATCCTTTATCCGAACCTTCGCCCGGTCCTCAGCTCCCGGCTCAGCCTCTTCACGATAACACGGAGGAGGACAGCGAGTTTGCACCCTCTCCACACCTGTTCGGAAACCCTTCCGTTACTCATATCGACCGTCCTGACTTGGCTCGTAATCCATTTGCGGGTCATCCTGATCTGGATCCAAGTTCCCACGACATTACCTTTGACGAGATTACTGGTTAGCACCTTCTTCCCCGCAATCCCATGGTACGGGTGCTTGATGAAGCTAAGTCCTTAGATCTTGATCTTCTTACCACTCGGATAGTTACCATGGGAGACGAGGCCAAGGCTAATATTGATCGGGTGGCGGAGGAGACTAGGAAGCTGATGGGGCATCATGCCCGGCTGGTTAAGGCTGGAGAGGAGATTGGGAGTGCCAACATCCGACTAAGGTTGATGGTTTCGGACCAGGCCAAACAGCTCGCTGATCAGGCCATTCAGATTTCTCGGCATGAGGCTGCCTCCGGGCGGTTGAGGAAGGCTATGGAGAAGGTTAGTAAGGCGGAACTGCGGAAGATGGAAGCTGCCTGCAAGGAGCAGATAAATATGGCTATCTCAACAGTGGATGAGGTTCGGAGGGCGGATCTTGAGCGGGTAGAGGAGCTGTCGGGGAAGCTTGAAGCCGCAGAGCTTGCTTAGGTTAGGCTGAAGGAGGAGATGGAGGCGATGCGGAAATCCCTTCAGGCTGACTGCTCGAGATACCGTTTGGAGAGAGAAGCTGCTGTTGGAAGGTTGTCGGCTTCCGAGGCCCGGATTAGGGAGTTTAAGGAGAATGAGGGGATGATGGATGAAATGCTTCAGGACATGTACTTCCGAACTTGGAAGCAGGGCAACCTATATTGGATGGATGATTATCCTAGGGTCATGGCTAAGATCTATCTTCGGGCTTTGGAGGAGGCTAAGGCCGATGCGGATAAAGATGGTGGCGTGGTCTTCAGCATGGATGCGGTCACTGCTCAGTTTGCCAAGGAGGAGAAGGTGGCGGTGAAGGAAGGTATGCGGTTGCTTGCCGCTGAGGAGGTAGGCGTGCAGGTAGAGGATGACGATCAGGATAGTCAGGAAGCCGGCGCTGGTAAGTCTCCCTTTTTAGTTTCTCCATCAACTTGGTTGCTTATTGCTAATGAATCCTTTCTCTGACTGGACAGGGGTCAACAGGACAAGGATAAAGCTCCACTGCAGCCGACCCCTTGATTATACCTGGAAAAACTATTTTTGTGGATTTGACAGTGTTGTATATGTTAGTCGAAAAATAGTAAAGTAGCCTTTAGGTTGTAATATTTTGCCACTTGTAATAAATAGTCTTATTTTTGACGTGTAATTCTTTAACTTAAGCTGATTTTGTCGTCTTTTGAATGTTTGCTGTTATTTTGGCATGTCGTATGAGAAATATAGCTATGTATATTCTTGTAATTAAATTATGTTTGATGTCGGGTTCTGGTTTAAGACATAATTCCATGACTTGCAATGTTAGTGTGTGGTGTGAACAAATTATAGTCATGCATTTGCACATAAAGGAAGAAAATACCGCCTTTCATGTTCTGTTTGTAGATGGTAGTTTCGAATATCTTGTATGACCGAGCATGGAAAGCAGTTGAATGCCCTGCCATCCGATTGTGAATCTCTGCATCCATTGGCGAGTATCTCCTACTCTGTATCCTGTACTTTATGGATTGTTATAGAGGATAGGAGGAAAGCTTTTTAAGTAAAATTGAAATATGTGAAATAGTAAAACTTCCAATCACGGAAGGCCTTCGATGTGCTTAAGTTCGTGGCAAACGGGTTTTGTAGTCACTTTCCCTAGCTGTGGGTCTTGGAGACATTTGTCACTCATCTTACGCCTCCGCGGGGAGTTAATTCTTTTTTACCACAGCCGTACTTAAGACACATCGGAGCCGAGATCGCGCACAGTAACTACCCGGGCCATTATGGCCCGTAATCATGGGTATTATTCGATTTACTGTGGCCGGCTTGCGTGGGTGCCGATCGTCAAATGTGAACTGCCCCTGGCTGGCCACACCTTATGTTGGGGCTTATAGTCGGTTCACAGTTGCCGGCGAGCCTAACGCCGTAATGAGCTGCCTCGGCTATAGTCGGCCTTCTCGGTGGCTTATAATCGGCTCATTACAGTTGGCTTTAAGGGCCGTCGCGAGCAATGAGTTAACCCGCAGCAGAGGGATGCTGGAGCAAAAGTGTCTCATTGGCGAGGGCATGGATTCGCATAGTACCTGTTAGGTTTTGCCCAGGTGAAGTTGCGCCGTGGAGTGATTTGAGTGGAGATGCTATACGCGTAGGATTTTGTTCAACAGAAAAGGATAAAGTTAACAAGTAGCCAAGATATAAAGGAACAAGTTAAAAAAGAGACAAAGTTTTTTAAAGTGGTTCGGCATGAAAAGGCCTACGTCCACTGATTCTCTTTGTTAATTCACTTCATATGGGCAGTACAAGTTAATAAAAGTATCGACGGAGGTGCTGGATGTTCCATGCCCTCTGGAACACCTCTCCGTCCACTGTTGACAAAATATAAGCTCCATTGTGGAGATCTTTATGAATTACATATGGTCCATCCCAGATTGGGTCTAGTGCTCCGGAGCGAGGGAAGATTCGCTTGAGGACAAGATCCCCTTCTTGTAAGGTACGATGCTTGACTTTGGAGTTGTATTGCGCTGCCACTTTCTGCTTGTGGGCTGCTGTTTTAAGGACTGCATCATTTCTTCTCTCCTCAACTAGATCAAAAGACATGTGGAGGAGCTCTTCATTCTCTTCCGGGTTATAGTGGATCCTACGGTGGGAAGGCAAAATGGTTTCAACTGGGAGCATAGCCTCCGATCTGTATGCCAAAGAGAAAGGAGTGTGCCCCGTTGATGTTCTGAAAGATGTGCGGTAGGCCCACAGTGTCGTAGGGAGTTCATCCACCCAAGCGCCCTTTGACTTTTCGAGCTTCTTTTTTATCAGAGTTTTCAGAATTTTGTTGACTGCTTCGACTTGTCCGTTTGCCTGGGGATATGCTACGGATGAGAAGCTTTTATGAATTCCGTGTTCTTGGCACCAGTTGGCGAATTCCTCGCTGTCAAACTGAAGTCCATTGTCTTATACGATTTTGAGTGGGACTCCGTACCTGCATAGAACATTTTTGATTAAGAAGTTAATAACTTTTGCTGAAGATACTTTATTCAGAGGTTCCGCTTCCACCCATTTGGTGAAATAATCAACTGCCACTATAGCATATTTGTCCCCGCCTCGGCCCATCGGTTGCTCGCCGATTAAGCCTATTCCCCATATTGCGAAGGGCCAAGGGCTGGTCATTTGAGTAATCTCAGTTGTTGGTAGCCGTGGAATCTTAGCAAATTTTTGGCATCTGTCACACTTCTTGACGAAATCTAAGGCGTCCTTGCTTAAGGTGGGCCAGAAATATCCGTATCGGAGTATCTTTTTTGCTAACGTTTGCCCTCCGGTGTGATCTCCGCAGCTTCCTTGGTGAATGTTGGATAAGATTTCCTTGGCTTCCCTTCCGGCGACACACCTTAATAATGGGTTAGAGAACCCACGCCGATAGGTGATGTCTTCTTGTATTGTGTAGCGGGACGCTTTCCTCAAGATTTACTTGACTTCGTTACGCCCGTTGGGTAGTGTGCCATTTTGTAGGTAGTCTCGGATGGGAGTCATCCAAGTTGCTTCTTCGGTTGCAGCTATCAGATTCGCTTGCTCAAAACTTGGGACCGTTTGCTTTGAGATGGTTACTGCCCTGAAAATGGCGATGTCTTTCATACTTGCTTGCTTTGCCAATTCGTCGGCCTCTTGGTTCTCTTCTCGAGGGATATGTTTGACTAAGTAGTGGTCCAATCGGCTGAGAAGCAACTTGGTCTTCTTTAGATATGCTATGAGTCGTTCCTCTCGAGCTTGGAATTCTCCTAGTATTTGATTAACAATAAGTTGAGAATCGCTATGAAGGCATAAAGAATTGGCTCCGATTTCTATGGCAATTTCTAGTCCAGCTATCACTGCTTCATATTCAGCATCGTTGTTGGTGGCAGCGAACTCCAACCTTATAGCGTAGTGCAGTTTGTTTCCCCTGGGAGTGATTATTACCACACCTGCCCCCGAGCCTTGTTCGTTTGATGCACCATCCACAAAGAGATTCCACTTGATATCTTCTGCTATTTCCAATTTCTCCTTATCTTCGTTGGTAGTGAATTCTGCAATGAAATCAGCCATGGATTGTCCCTTGATGGCGGTGCGAGGGTGATAGGTGATATCATACTGACTTAGTTCAATGCACCATTTAAGTAGTCGCCCAGAAGTGTCGGGACGATGGAGTACCTGCCTCAATGGTTGATCAGTCAGAACTTTGATGGAATGGGACTGGAAGTAGTGACGCAGCTTTCGTGATGTGATTAGTAAACAGTATGCTAGCTTCTCAAGTTTAGGATATCTGACTTCTGCCCCAGTAAACCTTTTGTTGACGAAGTACACTGGCCGCTGCGTGCGGTTGTCTTCCCTTACCAAGGCAGCGCTTAGGGCGTGAGATGACACAGCAAGGTATAGGTATAATTCTTCGCCTTCGCTTGGAGTCGAGAGTACCGGTGGTTTCTGGAGGTGTTCGATTAGGTTAAGGAAAGCGGTTAAGCATTCGTCAGTCCATTCGAACTTTCCTTTGTCTTACTTTAGAGCTTCGAAAAAGGGGACGCACTTGTCCGTTGCCTTGGAGATGAATCGGCTTAGGGCGGCCACTTTTCCATTTAGGCTTTGCATTTCCTTTCGGGTGGAAGGTATCTTGATATCCCTTAGCGCTCTGACTTGTTCAGGGTTTGCTTCTATCCCTCTGGCATGAACGATGAATCCTAAGAACTTTCCTGATGATACTCCGAAGGAGCATTTTAGTGGATTCAACTTCATTCCATATTGTCGAAGTACTTGAAACATCTTGCCTAGGTGGCTTACGTGATCTTCGGCTTTCCTTGACTTTACCAGCATGTCATCCACATATACTTCCATAGTTTGTCCTATTAGCCCTGCAAACATCTTGTTGACGAGGCGCTGGTAGGTGGCTCCTGCATTTTTAAGTCCGAAAGGCATTACCTTATAGCAGTATAAACCTCGGTCGGTGATGAAACTAGTGTGGTCTTGGTCGGGAGCATGCATAGGAATCTGGTTATATCCTGAGTATGCATCCATAAAAGATAGGAGTTCGTGCCCGGCTGTGCTGTCTACAAGTTGGTCGATTCTGGGAAGTGGGAAGCAATCCTTTGGGCAGGCGTCGTTTAGGTTGGAAAAGTCAATGCAGGTTCGCCACTTCCCATTAGCCTTTTTTACCAGCACCGGGTTGGCGCTCCATTCCGGGTAGATAGCTTCTCGTATGAAGTCATTGGCAAGTAGATTCTTTACTTCTTCATCGAGGGCTGCTGATCGCTCTGCCCCCATACTTCTCTTTTTTTGTTTTACAGGCGCCTTGGTAGGATCAATGTTTAGCACGTGGCAGGCTATGTCGGGGGAGATTCCAGTCATGTCAGCGTGTGACCAAGCGAATACATCCAAGTTGTGGCGGAGAAAATCGATGAGTTGTTCCTTCAATTCGGCTTTTAGTTGGGACCCAATTTTCAATAGTCTACCTGAGTCGTGCTTGTCTACAGATATAAACTCCATAGCCTCTGCAGGCTCGGCGGTGGCCTCCTCCTCTTTGTCCCTAGGGTCTAATTCATTGAAAGGGTCGCTGGTGTATCGAAGAGGAGGGGCTTTCTTTAGTTGCTATGCTTCAAGGCTTTTTGTGCAGAGGGCAATCTCTACACCTTTCCCTTTATCCTTCCTGTGGTTGTTGCGAAGTTTAGTTACATAGCAGTCTCGTGCAATATCCTGGTCTCCTTCCACTTCCCCTACTCCATTGTCTGTTGGAAATTTCATTTTTAGGCACCATGGGGCTAGGACAATTTGGAAGCCAGATAAGGCTGGTCTTCCTAAGAAGGCGTTGTAGGCCGAATGGTTTTCTATTAGCACAAACGTCTGTTTCCGTACTACGGAGCGGGGATGACTTCCAATCTCAACAAAGAGGTCCAGTTGCCCGAGGGGCATTTTCGCATCTCCAGTGAAACCGTGCAGTGGTTTATCGCAGGGAGATACATCCTTCATTGATAGCTTCATTTTGTCGAATGCGTGTTTGAACAGGATGTTTACTGAGCTTCCAGTGTCTACCAGGATTCGGTAAACTTCGGCGGGACCGAGTCGGGCAGAGATAACCATGGGATCCATGTGAGGGTACTGCCTCCCTTCTAGGTCACGCTTACCGAATGTGATGTCATCACTTTCTTTCCGCTTCAGATGGCGCTCTTCTATAACCGAATTGACACAGTCTTTATTGTCCCTAAGCGACTTCCCATATCTTTCCATCTCTTTCCAGCTTCTGTCTGCGATGTGCGGCCCTACTGAGATGGTATGGACCACTATCTTTTCTTGACTAGAGCTGCTAGCGTTGCGGTTTCCTCTGTCGGCCCCTGGTGAGGGTAGCCTTGGGTTTTCATTGGCAGGAGCTGGGGTCCTGTCCTGACCTTTTACATAACGTTCCAGTTTCTTTCTTCTGATGTGTTCCTCAATCAGATCTCAGAGATGATGGCATTCGTTGGTATCATGCCCGTGAGATTCGTGGAAGTGGCAGAACTTTCCAAACTTTTGTGTGTTATCTGATTCCTTCTTGTATGGTGGGCGTTTGTATCTAACTTCGCCTTGGGTGGCAAGGAAGATATTTTCGACGGTCTCGTTCAAAGGAGTGTAAGTGTCGAATCTTGGTCCTGGCCGATATAGGCGCTTTTCTCCCTTCTTGTCCCCAGCATTGTCTCTGGAATCATTTCTTCGAACGTCCCTTGCCACAGCAGGGGCGTTGCCATGGGTTGTCTTATTTTGCTGTCCCGACTGCCCCTCAACGGCAGCATCTTCAAGCCTCATGTATTTCCCGGCTTCATGGAAGAAATCGGGTAAAGTAGCTGGTTTTTCTTTTGTCAACCTTCTAGCAAATTTAGTGTCCGGGTGCACACCACTACAGAGGGCCATTAGGATAAGCTTCTCATCGGCATCTTGGACTGCGGCTGCTGCGGCGTTGAATCTGGTTAGGTATTGCTGCAGCTTCTCTCCAGGTTTCTGTTTGACACTGGATAGGGAATAAGCGTCCTTAGGTTGCTCCACATGAATGCGGAACTGACTGATAAATTTTTCTTTCAACATCTCCCACGAGCTGATGGATCCCTGGGGTAGATGACAGAACCAGGAGGTAGCAAGATCTGCTAAGAAGAGCGGAAAGCATTTGCACAGTACTCCCTCTGTCGCCCCACTCATGAGCATATGCTGCATGTACCTCTGTAAGTGTACAACGGGATCGGAGGTTCCTTTGTAGGGTTCCATTGTTGGCATCTTCCATTCTCGAGGGGTGATAGCAATTTCGATATTGCGGGCGAAAGGGCTGGTTACCCTAGCGCCTATCCCTCGATCTCTTTGCTCCCGTTGGACACACTCTCTGAATAAGCGTGTCATCCTTTCATCAAAACTTGGAGCAGATAGAAATGAGTTTGGTTCTGTTCTGTGGGATTGATTCCGTCCAGATGACCTGTTGGGATGGTATCGTCTATCATTCCTCATATTTTCCAGTGGCTGCCTTTGATCTTCTGGGAGCATGCTCGGGTCAGCTACAGTTGGCCCTTGCCTTGATCTCCCCCTGCTGGGTTCTGATCTAAGCACTTCCTCGGGTCCAACTTCGGGCTGGACTCTAGCTCGGCTCCGTTCGCTGGCGTTTCGGTGGTTAGGCAGCATGACAGGCTCAGCTACAGTTGACCTTCGCCCGGTACCTCCCCCGTTGGGTTCGGTACCAAACGTTTCCTCAGGCCTAACTTCGGGCTGTGCTCGGTCTCGGCTCCTACCACGGCTACTTCTGCCGTTAGCTCCTTCGAAGAAGGAAGATCTTTGTTGTCTTTGAGATCCTCCAGACTGGGACTCGCCCCATGATTCAGTGTTGCGGTTGGATTCTTCAGCGTCCCTTAAGCATGACATGAGATGGTCCACCAAGGCTTCCTGCTGGGACGTGAAGCGGTTAGTTACTTCAACCTCAACTCTGTCCAAATCTGCCCTAGTAATTGTTGTAGGCTGTTCTGTGGCAGGAGTGGTTGGGTTAGCCTGTCCTTTATTTG
Source organism: Allium fistulosum (assembly GCA_030737815.1). Taxonomy (NCBI): domain Eukaryota; kingdom Viridiplantae; phylum Streptophyta; class Magnoliopsida; order Asparagales; family Amaryllidaceae; genus Allium; species Allium fistulosum. Next base: position 945,573,985 of record CM060906.1, on the reverse strand, counting down.
TTACTGTTGCTGGAGGAGGACGATTTACTTGATTCGTGACAGCTGGATCTGGAAGACTGCTGGATGCGATGTTTTTTCCTTTGTTAACATCTTTTCTCTGTTTGGGAGGCATGTTTTCCAAGTGGCGGACGATGCTGTTAGGAAAACTCATTAAGTGGATGAAGCTGAAGCTTCGAGCTTCTAGCTCTCAATGAAAGCACCAAAAATGTTTGCACAAAAAATGGACAAACACCTCAAAGTTGTATGATTTAGTAGATCTTATGTTGTTCTTAGCGATTTGAGTGATTTATGCAAATATATGAAAAGCAGGGGCTAAACTGTAAAAAGACACGCAAATTTATAGTGGTTCAGCCAGAACGTGCCTACGTCCACTTTATATGTTATTTCTCTTCTCTTGTTATGATTACAAGTACAAAGCTTTGATACCAGTAAAAGAAAGTTGTTTGAAAGTTCCTTCCGTGCTTGAGCTCTCAAAACTTGTCCCCATTGTTGTACCCCTGCCCCTCTATTTATAGAGTGAGGCTGGGGGTAGGGGTCATGGATGTATATAACAGCTGGTGGGCCTGGGCTGACGCGACCTGGCCTGGTATTGTTGGCCCGGAAAGAGCATGGTTCGGAACGCCTTGGTCCGATGGCAGCTGGTTCGGTAGGATGGAGTGTAGAGTGGACCGGTAGTTGCTTGGACCGGTGGTGGGATGGTGAGGTTGGTCCGGTGTGGAGATGGTTCGGCATGGGCTGGTCCGGTTATGGAGTTGGCTCGGTGGTTCTGTGGAAGAAGGTTGGTCCGGTGAGGCGTGAAAGAGGAGTTGGTCCGGTGGTGAGTGGAGTGTATGTTGGTTCGGCAGGAGGTGGTTCGGTAGGGGTTGGTCCGGCACCTTTGGTCTAAGGGGCTGGTTCGGTGGGCATTAGGAAGGATCTGGTTCGGTGGTAGGGAGGGAGATGGTTGGTTCGGCGAAGCCTGGAGATGGTTGGTTCGGCGAAGCCTGAGATGGTTGGTTCGGCGAAGCCTGAGATTGTTGGTTCGGCGAAGCCTGGACCGGTGGTGAGAATTCAACCAACAATTTGCTTCCTATATATTAAAGAAAGATGTATACAAAAGAGGCCCTCACTCAACAAATAAATACAAGAAACCTTTAATAAATAATTTTTTAGAAGACATGCCTTTAAGGCAATATAACATATATCTATTTGAAATTTCTTTCCAATAAATAAATAAGGGATCTATAACAATTCAATTTATAAATGAATGTCTAAATAAATAGAATTGGAAGATAAGGTAGAGGTAGATATGATGAAAAATAAAATATATATATATATACATAAATTATTTAAAAATTGTAAACAATTACAACTAATATAGGAAAATTCCAAACACAACAAAATTCATGCAATTTAATTCAAAACCCAAAACAAAATAAAAGATGACAAATAAAATAGAAAATGAAAAATAAAAATGCAGATAAAATTTTGCGTGTAAAATGCCGAATTTATCAAATTCTAAAAAGTTTGAAACGAAATTCGACGAAACGAAAAACGGAGTGGATATCAGAACCAATTACTGTTTCAAAGAAAAAGATTAAAATTTAAAAATTCCACTTTCAAAATTTTCAATAAACAATAAAGGTTTGACAAAATATAATATTTTAAGAAAATCAACATTTAATTGTATTTGGAAAAATAAAATAAAAATGAAACAAAAATCCAAAATACATAGGAAAAATTCCAAACTTCAATTTAAAATTATTTAAAAATCAAAATTTCAAAATAAAAATTAATTCAAACATATTTATTAAAATTATGGGTTGTTACATTTAGGGTGCTTGCATAAATACTTATATGTCACAACCTTGCATATAAGTTAGGATCGAACTCACCTATAGTATGTTTGCATACATAATCACATTACATTATTGGCTTAGTAGATGGTTGCGTGGATATTTATAAATAAATTGGTTGTAAAACATGGTTGTTGATTGTGCATTATACTATTTTCCCTTGGTGATTTCGGGGGCGAAATCCTTTTTAGGGGGGAGAATGTAACACCCCATAAAATTTAATACAAATTAAGCAATTAAAAATAAGATTAAAGGCGGAAATTTTGTAACTGGTAGATTTGACCACGGGAGGAGCACCATTGCATTCGTGGTGATTTTCTGACCAATTACCATATATAATTTGTTGAAATCAGAGTTAAAATGAAAAGGTTACGGGCATTTGAAGTTTTCAAATTGAATTAATTCAAATGAGTTTAAATTTGAATATTTGAATATGAAATTAGAAGTTGTAATTTTATTTTCAAAATCTTGCCTGAGATTAACTCTGAGTTACATGAGTTAACGTATAAATTACTTGGGTAATTAATATGTTAATTAAAAGATAACTAAAATAGAAAATCAATGGTCACAAAAGGAAGGACTGATCGACCGCCCATGGGTAGTGGTTGACCGCTAGCGGTCGACCACCCATGGGCAACGATCAACTGGTGGGAGTGAAAATTGTGTAATGTGGAAGGTGGCGGCTAGGATTTTTGTTATTTTAAATGTTCCACATTTGTTTGATTTCGATCCAACGGTTCTGGTTTATTCTTACCTCTATAAATAGACCTCTAGATCCCCACTTTTCCTTCATAATATATTGGGAACGCTAGCGAAGCACTGCCAAAATCTTTCTCCTTAGGGTTTCAGAAACAGTAAACTTTCTGGTAAGTTATTCTAATTTCTATTTCTAATTTAGATTAATCATTCTTCTCTCTATTTTATAATTTCTGAAACCTAATATGTGTATATACAATTTATTTGTTGCCCATTTAAAAAGGGGAAGATCTAACAAAGAATTAGAAGCGGCATAAATCAGATCTCATCTTCTTCCTCTTTGGATTCTAGAATCAGTTAGAATTTTCTGGTAAAAGGTTTAGATGTTAATTCTTTGGATTCCTGATTTATACTCTAGTCCACGCTCTGGGGACTCAGAGTACTCTAGTCCGCTTCAGGGACTTAGAGATTTTTGCCAAGTCGTTTATACTCTAGTCCGCACTCTTGGGACTTAGAGTACTCTAGTCCGCACTCTGGGGACAAAGAGATTATTTAAGTCGTTTATATTCTAGTCCGCACTCTAGGACTCAGAGTACTCTAGTCCGCACTCTAGGGACTTAGAGATTTTTTAAGTCGTTTATACTCTAGTCCTCACTCTGGGGACTCGGAGTACTCTAGTCCGCACTCTAGGGACTTAGAGTACTCTAGTCCGCACTTTGGGAACTTAGAGATTTTTTAAGTCGTTTATACTCTAGTCCGCACTCTGGGGACTCAGAGTACTCTAGTCTGCACTTTGGGGAGTTAGAGATTTTTGCCAAGTCGTTTATACTCTAGTCCGCGCTCTGGGGACTAAGAGTACTCTAGTCCGCTTTAAGGACTTAGAGATTTTTCTCAAGTCGTTTATACTCTAGTCTGCGCTCTGGGGACTCAGAGTACTCTAGTCCGCACTTTGGGGACTTAGAGATTTTTGCCAAGTCGTTTATACTCTAGTCCGAGCTCTGGGGACTCAGAGTACTCTAGTCCGCTTATGATTATAAATCTAATTGCTATATAAAATTCAATTTGATATATATTCCAAAAGAGAAAGGTCTGAAAGATAATTAGGCGTAGTGGAATCAAATCCAGTTAGGAAGCAAACAGTTCTTTATGAGTGAAAATATCAAGTTTTTCACATTTTTGTAATTGATTAGTATTTATTTGGATTTGATATATGCCTTGGGAAATTTTGGTAATGAAAACATAACATCTAAAACCCCCAGATTTTCCTTAGTTAAATATCAATCTTTGTTTATGTTGGAATTAGAATTGTTTTTGGTATTGATATATTAGAATCTAATTAACTGTTAGAGTTAGACAATCTATGGTCAATTTCACTTATTTTACCTCTCTTGAATTGAAGTGTTAAAGGGTTCAAAAAGAAAATAAATTAGAAATAGTGTGTAAATTATGAATTGAAATGATTGTAGTTTGCACCGCTCGTTTCTTCCACTTAAATAAATAAGGAATTCCTTTCTCACTTCAAAATGTTGTATACGAAGGTTTAATTGAATATAGGCGATCTAATCTATGATGATCTGTTCTTTATAATAGAAAAGCGATTCTAGTGTAGTAATATGGGAAAAGAGTAGATACTACATGTTTGTACAAATCTATTCATTTGGCTATGGTAGTGGCAATCCTTATTGGAATTGTAGATTTGTGTGAGATTAATATTTCAAAATACCTTATAAGCGAATTATTATCGTATTATTGCAATGTAATGATTAGACCTTAAATTCCATGTGTATATATATACATACATACATACATACAAACATAAATATATATAATATAATGTATTAATTATAGCGCATTGATTATAGCGTACTGAACGTGATAAATGGTATTATTAGAACATTTAAGTAATATTAACATGTAAGAAGGGAGTGAGAGTAAATTGGAGAATTGATCCCCAATTAGGAGCATAATAAGGGGATAACTTATGTGGTCTCAATTATTGTTTGTATAGGGTGATTTATGTATATTGTGGATATACATATAAGTTATTACTAAGTTGTAGGGATATGAGGTTAGTCCAAAGCTATATAGAGGTCTGCCTAGTTAAATCTGAGTACCAGCAATGTGGCTTTGCGGGCTGATGTGGAAGATCGCGTATAATAAATAATTACAGTAGACACAAGGTTAGTCCCAATCCTGTAGAGTAAATCTGCCCAATTAATCTGGCTACCAATGCATAGGAATAGTCGAACTAATGTGAGATGTCACAAGTGGGTTATGGGTCATAAGTTGCGTTTTGGATATGGTAGGTGAAATCCTTAGAAAGGGTCTGCTTCGGGTTTAAAGTATTAAGTGGCTATGGTAGGGTCCGCCTCTTTCATAAGTGAAGTATTAAGTGTCCGAATAGTATTTCCTACGGTGTTAGAAGGGAAAGAACCATGTAGGGACCCACCTTTGGGTAAGGTCTTAAATGACGAGGATCTGCCTATTTTGTAGGTCTTAAATGATCAGAGTCTGCCTAAGCCCCATTAAAAAGGTAGTAAGTGGTTTGGGTATTTCTTCTTGCATCGTATACATTAGTTATGCAGAGTTGTATAGTCGGACTGGAAGATCTTTCGGGCTTGCAGTTTACTTTATTTAGTTGGGATGGAAAGGTCTTCGGGCCTACAGTTGACTTTATACGAATGTTATATAGTTGGACTGGAAGAGCATTCGGGCTTACAGTTGACTTTATATATATGGTGTGATTTTATACGTAAGACATATTTCTTATTTAAATAATACTGCATAAGTACAATTATGGTAAAGCTTGAGATTTTAATTTCACCAAATATTTGTTGTTCTAACCCACTCCTCATTACAATACAAATTAGAGAGAGTAATGTGGATTTATGCGATGAAGGTGGAGATGAAGACCTGTGGCAGTTATCTATCTATTTATGCTATTTAAGTATTTTTTTTATATCCAGTTTAGATAGTTACGCTATTTTGAGATATTATACTATGGAGGCTTTATGTAAACATGTTGTAATGTTTAACATGTAATGCTTCTGAAATGATTTTCTTTATAAAATGGGTACTTGTTTCTGATATTATATTTTATCCATTCTGCTGTGAGATTCTGAAAGTATAAATATATATGTGTACTATGTAATGTTTTAATTTCATCAACCTAACAACTCGAGTTGAGATGGGCCTAAGGTTCGATAGGCTTTTACTGGGTCAAAATTAGGTCCGTTTTGGGGCGGGTTGTTACACTCAAGGCATCACGTTACTCAAATTTATATAAATCAATTAGAATGGATATCAAAAGATGTTATTACCCATATTAAACAAATCAATAGAAATCAAGAAAACTATCTCCAATAGGTAAATCAACCATATAATACAACCTCATCATATAAAATGAAATCATCATTGTGACGCCCCACCTCTATACCCACGCTAGTCAAGAACACTATGGAGTAGTGCTGTCAACTAGCACGGAGAATAAGGCTGTTGAGGAGCAACCATCCATGTAACTTCTTTGTGCGAGTACCGATATGTCAGATTGTAAAGCATGCCTATCATTTAAGGAGGAAATCCGACATACCGATCCAAACTCAAAGCTATCACACGGTGGCTATGTATAATCTTCGGAAACAAACATAGAAATAAACATAACACAATCAGTCACAGACATCCATATCACAAAGGCGGAAAAAGATATGAATAAATATATAACACAAGAAAGTGTACATCAGAGTAGTGGTCAGAAAGATCCACGATAATACAAAAGAATAGCAACACGTGCTATATAGAAGAATAAGTATACAACAAAGAGTCTATCTCTCAAACGTATACATCCAAAAACTACTAATCTAAGTCGTTAGCCAAAAGTCAGAAAAATTCCAGAAGAGAAGTCAAGGAGAAGTACTTGTAACATCTCGGTCTGACCCGAGTATTATTTATAAGAAAATAATAAATGGATCAGTCTAGCTATAAATATCAGATGATAAGGTATAGAATGGATAACATGGCATAAACATGTAATAACAGTAAAAGGGCATACTACTATAAGTATGTACATGATAATCAACAAGAGATTAATCAATATCACCAGAATCTTTTCGAAGATAAAATAGGGTATCATACCCTAAACTTGTATTCATAACAAGTCAATAACACATGAATTCACCAATGCATAAAAACTGATATCATATCGATGAAAATCATGAAAATTGGTGAAGCACAAATTCCAGAAATCAACACAAGAAATCCAGAAAATACATAAAAAGAGGGGAAAGGCCTAACACATGAACGGGAGCATGAACACTCACCTACGCATAAAACACATAACGAGAAGCTATCTCATGGAAGCTATCCATTAAATTTTCACATAGGAATGGCCCGAAGACCATGGGGTGCTACCCCATTTTTCACACAGGAATGGCCCGAAGACAATGGGGTGCTGCCCCATTTTTCACACAGGAATGGCCAGAAGACCATGGGGTGCTGCCCCATTTTTCACACAGGAATGGCCCGAAGACCATGGGGTGCTGCCCCATATATGTGATGGCGAAGCATCACAAAAGCGGGGTCTAGTCTCCCTCGCAAACGAAGAGACATCGCTCAATCGCTAGTCTAAATCATAGAAAGGATCGTCATTGATCGATAAGTGTAAATTACACTAAGCTAGTAAATATAAGAGTTTAGCTTCATGCCCCATAACCACTAGCTTAACTCAAATATTTACGAACAAATTGTAGACTTCCACTAGAAGTTAAGTGTAAATTACACTAAGCTAGTAAATATAAGAGTTTAGCTTCATGTCCCATAACCACTAGCTTAACTCAAATATTTACGAACAGATTGTAGATTTCCACTCGAAAATTGTCACAAGAGTTTCAATCGAACAAGTCCAAAAATTAACCGGCGAAGTAAACACAAGCGTTTCATACCACTCGTTTTACTAAGTCGTTTAATTAGATTTCTCATACGAGTGAGGTAAAGGTTTCTATATATACTAATAGATTAGAAAATGGTTTTATAAACGATATTTGTATTAAAAATAGAGTTGAAGTCATTTTTGTAAAAGAGTTTGAATATTTACTATTAGTATAGAAACCTTGGTATTTAGAAGTGACAAATCACAAAATGATTGTAGAACAATTCATCATAAAAATTCACATTCGAAGACGTGAATAAAATCCAAAGAAATCGATATCAAATTCATCAAAATGGATATTTCCAATAATTCCCAAAGAAAATGTCATCAAAGTCGATAATAAATGATAACAACAAAAGGGAGACAACACGAATCGATTAAAGTTGGAAATTCAAACAAATAGGCAACATAGGCATAATTGTCAAAAGGGAGCAGGTCGGTCAACCGGACTCCCTGAGTCGGTTGACCGGACCAGAGACAGAAATGCTCGGATAGCAGGTCGGTCGACCGGACCCAGAGGTCGGTCGGCCGAAGCCTGTAACCTGCACTCCCCAAAACAGAGGCAGGGAAATGCTAGAGTAGCAGGTCGGTCGACCGGACCCTGAGGTCGGTCGACCGGAGCCTGTTTCCAGCACTCCCATGCCAATCAAATGAATGCCAATCCCTTCCGAAATGCAATCGGTCGAGCAACGGCACTAAGGGTTTACGCCCATCGACTACCCGGCCATATAAGCTCTTCGATTCATCACCAAAAACATGATCAAAACATCAAAGTTAGGATTTTCAAAGAATTGAACTCAAAACGCTAAAAATTGGAATATTCACCAAATCAATCCAAGCCAAAAGCAATTGCACAAGAATAAGTGTTAGGAATTCATACCTAACAATCGAAGATAGTTATAGACTAAGATGTGAGATAAAAATCTCACCTTTTACACAAAACAATGAAGAGGAAGCTATAGAGCAAGGCAAGGACAATCACTCTTCAATTCCAACTCAACAAGCTTGAATCTAAGCTTAAAAGAGAATTATTTCCTAATGTTAGGTTTAGGAATTTCTGAGATTGAAAGGAGAAAGAGTTGGAGAAGAAGAAGAGGATGCTTACCAATAGCTTCTCTTTGAATTTGGAGCTAGAACTTGATTTGCAAATGGAAACTAGGGCTTGGGAATTCTAATTTCCAATCTTTTCCCCCATTATTCTCTTTAGAGCTGAAAGTATTAGGAAAAGAAAGTGTATGAAGGGAGAGGGGTTCAGTTTGGATATTAGAAGGTTGATGGGCTAAAACACAAACCCAAACCCAAAGTGAAAAAGTAGCAAAATTCTACTAACTCCAAACATATCGAAGTTTATACTCAAAAAGGTCGCAAACGGCATTTTGAACTCAATGGAAGTGGTCTCGAGTCCTAATTCGACTGTTTGCAAAATGTAGCTTTTCGGACTTCAATCCGATCAACGATTCTATATTTAAATAAAATATTTAAATATAAAATTGATAAATATGCGGGTTGTTACAGACTCCCCTCCTTAAAGAAATTACGTCCTCGCAATACTTAAGAAGAAAAATAAAAAGTAACAACCATAAAAGCATAACACACAAAAGAAAATTTGAAACAAGAAGTTCACCATAAAGATCACGAAAGAGTAAGTTCAGATGTGTTTGCTCGATGAATTCTCAAGATTCCCAAGAGAAATTCTTAAGATTTGAGGACCATTGAACTTTCACAAGAAGAATATCTTTATTTCGAAGGCGTTCAACCTCCGAAGTAATGATACGAATAAAATGCTGCTCATAAGTCAAATTTGGTGAAACTTCAGTTTCTTCAATTAGACTGGGCTCAAGAATAAAGATCGGAATCCCTAAGGTATTTCCGTAGTAGAGAGACGTGGAAAATCTCATAAATAGCAAAAGATTGAGCCGGTGATAAAAAGGCGATAAGCCTCGGAACAAAAGCATTCGGTGATGGGAAATGGACCATCGTATCGAGGTGCTCACTTTCCCGATCGACTGAAAACGCACAACACCCATCATAGGTGAAACACGAATGAACACTAATAAGATCTAGACCTGAAACCAGCTTCTCACCAGCTTCAAGCCAACACAAAGAGAATCGGCATGGCCTTCCGTAGAGTGGCTCGAAAGGTACCATACCAATACAAGATTGGAAGCTATTATAGGAAGAAAACTCAATAAGAATACGATCTTCCCAACTTCTACCAAAATCAAGATCAAATGCACGAAAGAGATCTTCAAAAGTTTGATTCACACGCTCGGTTTGTCCATCGAACAAAGGATGATAAGCGATGCCAAAATTAAGCTTTGCTCCCAAAGCTTTTTGAAGACCTTACAAAATCCATTAGCAAAATAATGGATCACGATTGCTAACCATAGAAGTAGAAACTTCATGCAATTTAACTAAACATAGGGTTTAGTAAAAAGAGATACGGTCCGATTGGACCGAACGGGAAGAAAACGGTTAGATTTTGTAAGTCTATCTACAATTACCCATAAATTGTCATGACCCGAACGAGAACGGAGAAGTCCGTCAACAAAGACCATGGAAATTTGATCCCACTTCCAAATTGGAATATCCAAGGTTGTAATAGCCCACCGGACCTTTAATAAGTTGGTAAGTCATGCAACGCTTAATGAAGTTAGCAATATCAAACTTCATTCCATCCTAATAATAAAGTAGTTACTACTACCGGGATGAATGGAAAATTTAGAACGACGAGAACCTTCTAAAATGTCTTTACGAAGATCACAAATGTTTGGCACAATAAGTCTACCAAACACTCGAATGTCACCACGAGCATGGATTTCAAAATCTTTCAAACCATCAACCTTATTTTGATCCCTACAACTTTGGCTAAGAAAAGCCAATTCGGGATTTTACTTTAAGCTTCAAGGATACGGTTTAAAAGAGAAGGATGAGCCTCAAGGCTACCCAAAACAAGAGATGAACATAAATTGGATTCACGATCTCGAATTTCACACGTGGAGGAAATCTCGAGATCATTCCATTCGAATATCATCAAAGAAATAACCGCTTGTTGCTTAAGGCTAAAGGCATTGGCAACACGATTTCCCCCTTTCGGGAGTATAAAGAATATTAAGATCATAAGATGTCAGGAACTCGAGTCAACACTGTTGACGCAAATTATGTTCCTTTTGAGAAAATAAACATTTCAAAGATTTATGATCGGAGTGGAGAACAAATTTCTCTCCCAAAAATGATGATGCCAAACTCTAAAAGCGAAAACACTAGCCGCGAGCACTAGATCATGAGTGGCATACCTAGTCTCGATCTGCTTTAATGATTTAGAAGCACAAGTGATAGCACGTTCTCTTTTGCAAGAGAACGACATCCAAACCAATATGATCAGCATTGGTACAAAAGATAAAGTCTTGGTTCCCTTTGGGAATCACAAGAATAAGAGTATCGGAAAAGAGTTCTTTTAAATAATCTTCTTTCCCGAAAAGCTAAAACTTTTAAAATTACAATTATCTTTATGTAATAATCTTTTCAGAAAAAATTTTATTTTATAAGTCAATTTACTATGTCTGATTGTCTCATCAAAGCGTTTAGGAAATTCCTATCGATAACGTTGATCAAGCGCACCGACCAGAATTCTTAAAGCACTCAATGGGCAAAATAACACAAAATCATTTTCTATAATATAAGCATGTTTCTTAAAAACCTTTAAGAATATTCTTTGCTCGTTTAAGAGCAAAAATTCGAATTGTATATGAAAAAGATTTACAAAAAATTTTAAATTTGTTATTTTCATCCATAATTAATAAATACAAAAATGGAGTCATCAAGATATTCGTAGAATACTCAATTCATAAAATGGATGAAATAAGCTGGACAAACTGAATGACATAACAAGTCATTCATAAGAATCATAACGAGTGCGGCATGTGGTAAGTGGAAACTTCCGCAACACGTAGCTAACAAAAACCGGTGGCAAGGTCGAGCTAAAAAGACCTTAATAATGCATCAAAAGATTGCTTAGGTGATAATCCTAAGACAAACTCAAAAATACCGAAAAATTCTCAAACTACATGAATGAGAGAAATAACACTTTCCTCATCATGTGAGCTTAAAGAATAAAATGATGCCATCAAATTAGAATCAAAATCACAAAGGAAAAACAGAAATCTGCTTAACAGATTGAAAATGTCGAAGACGAATAGTCCATACGGGACAAAGGATATGGCTTCATAATAATTAAGCCAATCCTTACAAAAGTCAATTCCGAAGCATAAGTAAAAAAAATCGGCTCGAAAAGAAAAATCACATAAAATAACTTCGACATCAATAAAAAGCAAATTGAGTGTTGCGGACCCACCAATCCGGATTCGCAATCCTCAAGAAGTCATCAAGCCCAGAAATGTTTAAAGAAAAAGAATCAACAAATTCTTTTGATATAAAAGAAGGAGATGCACTCGTATCAAAAGAAATCAAATAGGATAATCACAAAACAAATTAATGTCATCAAGGATAGAAGGATACCTTGACTAAGAGAAGAGTTGCTAGGGGCTGGCAGCTTTCCCTCTCTCCTACTCTGAATTTTGAGACAGGTAGATAAGTAATGACCCGAGCCTTTGCAATAGCGGCAATAAAGGGGTTTCGGGCACTTAATTACATAATGGTCCGTGGAACCACAATTGTAACATTGTTTACGACTAGCGGTAGGAGTCTTGGCTACCGAAGTTTCTGGTTCCATTTTCTTCTTGCTCAGAAGTATGGGGCAGACAGAAATATGATGACTTGAATTTTTGCAATAACGACAAAAGAGTGGTTCCGGACACTCCTTTGCGTAGTGGTACTTAGAATTACAATTGTAGCATCCTCTACAAAAAGAGTTTGGAGTCTTTGCTACCAAAGTAGGTTGCTTTACCTTCTTATCGGGATAAGGGCTTTTGAACTTAATATGCCTCTTCTTGGAAATCCCAATATTACTATCAATTCCTTTATCAGCCTCTTCATGTCGAAGAGTGATATCCACAAGTTGATTGAAAGGAACTTCAAGTTTCAAAGGTAAAATCATTTCGGGGTTCTTACACAAAGCACATATAAACCTTTGATTCTTAGCAAGATCCAAAAGTTGTTGGGCAGACATGAATTCGCCATCCAGAGAAGGACTACTAGATTGACCAGCGCTAGGACTGCCAGAACTAACCATCTCTTCTTCTTTAAGAAAGAAAGAAAGAAGAAGAAAAAGGTTATTCTCAGAATGAATATCAAGCAATCTTGATAGATAAAACAAGGAATCATAAAAGAAAATAGGATGAATCGGTACGAAGACTCAAATTAATCCTAAGGTACAACTCCTAAGAAGGACTTAGGACGATGATCCTTGTTAAGTTATTCTACATTGTTCCGAAGTTTGGCTCTGATACCAAGATGTGACGCCCCACCTCTATACCCACGCTAGTCAAGAACACTACGGAGTAGTGCTGTCAACTAGCACGGAGAATAAGGCTATTGAGGAGTGACCATCCATGTAACTTCTTTGTGCGAGTACCGATATGTCAGATCGTAAAGCATGCCTATCATTTAAGGAGGAAATCCAACATACCGATCCAAACTCAAAGCTATCACACGGTGGCTATGTATAATCTTCGAAAACAAACATAGAAATAAACATAACACAATCAGTCGCAGACATCCATACCACAAAGGCGGAAAAAGATATGAATAAATATATAACACAAGAAAGTGTACATCAGAGTAGTGGTCAGAAAGATCCACGATAATACAAAAGAATAACAACACGTGCTATATAGAAGAATAAGTATACAACAAAGAGTCTATCTCTCAAACGTATACATCCAAAAACTACTAATCTAAGTAGTTAGCCAAAAGTCAGAATAATTCCAGAAGAGAAGTCAACCAGAAGTACCTGTAACATCTCGGTCTGACCCGAGTATTATTTATAAGAAAATAATAAATGGATCAGTCTAGCTATAAATATCAGATGATAAGGTATAGAATGGATAACATGGCATAAACATGTAATAACAGTAAAAGGGCATACTACTATAAGTATGTACATGATAATCAACAAGAGATTAATCAATATCACCAGAATCTTTTCAAAGATAAAATAGGGTATCATACCCTAAACTTGTATTCATAACAAGTCAATAACACATGAATTCACCAATGCATAAAAACTGATATCATATCGATGAAAATCATGAAATTGGTGAAGCACAAATTCCAGAAATCAACACAAGAAATCCAGAAAACACATAAAAAGAGGGGGACAGGCCTAACACATGAACGGGAGCATGAACACTCACCTACGCATAAAACACATGACGAGAAGCTATCTCATGGAAGCTATCCATTAAATTTTCACACAGGAATGGCCCAAAGACAATGGGGTGCTGCCCCATTTTTCACACAGGAATGGCCCGAAGACCATGGGGTGCTGCCGCATTTTTCACACAGGAATGGCCCGAAGACCATGGGGTGCTGCCCCATATATGTGATGGCGAAGCATCATAAAAAGCGGGGTCTAGTCTCCCTCGCAAACGAAGAGACATCGCTCAATCGCTAGTCTAAATCATAGAAAGGATCGTCATTGATCGATAAGTGTAAATTACACTAAGCTAGTAAATATAAGAGTTTAGCTTCATGGCACATAACCACTAGCTTAACTCAAATATTTACGAACAAATTGTAGACTTCCACTAGAAGTTAAGTGTAAATTACACTAAGCTAGTAAATATAAGATTTTAGCTTCATGTCCCATAACCACTAGCTTAACTCAAATATTTACGAACAGATTGTAGATTTCCACTCGAAAATTGTCACAAGAGTTTCAATCGAACAAGTCCAAAAATTAACCGGCGAAGTAAACGCAAGCGTTTCATACCACTCGTTTTACTAAGTCGTTTAATTAGATTTCTCATACGAGTGAGGTAAAGGTTGCTATATATACTAATAGATTAGAAAACGGTTTTATAAACGATATTTGTATTAAAAATAGAGTTGAAGTCATTTTTGTAAAAGAGTTTGAATATTTACTATTAGTATAGAAACCTTGGTATTTAGAAGTGACAAATCACAAAATGATTGTAGAACAATTCATCATAAAAATTCACATTCGAAGACGTGAATAAAATCCAAAGAAATCGATATCAAATTCATCAAAATGGATATTTCCAATAATTCCCAAAGAAAATGTCATCAAAGTCGATAATAAATGATAACAACAAAAGGGAGACAACACGAATCGATTAAAGTTGGAAATTCAAACAAATAGGCAACATAGGCATAATTGGCAAAAGGGAGCAGGTCGGTCAACCGGACTCCCTGAGTCGGTTGACCGGACCAGAGACAGAAATGCTCGGGTAGCAGGTCGGTCGACCGGACCCAGAGGTCGGTCGGCCGAAGCCTGTAACCTGCACTCCCCAAAATAGAGGCAGGGAAATGCTAGAGTAGCAGGTTGGTCGACCGGACCCTGAGGTCGGTCGACCGGAGCCTGTTTCCAGCACTCCCATGCCAATCAAATGAATGCCAATCCCTTCCGAAATGCAATCGGTCGAGCAACGGCACTAAGGGTTTACGCCCATCGACTACCCGGCCATATAAGCTCTTCGATTCATCACCAAAAACATGATCAAAACATCAAAGTTAGGATTTTCAAAGAATTGAACTCAAAACACTAAAAATTGGAATATTCACCAAATCAATCCAAGCCAAAAGCAATTGCACAAGATTAAGTGTTAGGAATTCATACCTAACAATCGAAGATAGTTATAGACTAAGATGTGAGATAAAAATCTCACCTTTTACACAAAAACAATGAAGAGGAAGCTATAGAGCAAGGCAAGGACAATCACTCTTCAATTCCAACTCAACAAGCTTGAATCTAAGCTTAAAAGAGAATTATTTCCTAATGTTAGGTTTAAGAATCTCTGAGATTGAAAGGAGAAAGAGTTGGAGAAGAAGAAGAGGATGCTTACCAATAGCTTCTCTTTGAATTTGGAGCTAGAACTTGATTTGCAAATGGAAACTAGGGCTTGGGAATTCTAATTTCCAATCTTTTCCCCCATTATTCTCTTTAGAGCTGAAAGTATTAGGAAAAGAAAGTGTATGAAGGGAGAGGGGTTCAGTTTGGATATTAGAAGGTTGATGGGCTGAAACACAAACCCAAACCCAAAGTGAAAAAGTAGCAAAATTCTACTAACTCCAAACATATCGAAGTTTATACTCAAAAAGGTCGCAAACGACATTTTGAACTCAATGGAAGTGGTCTCGAGTCCTAATTCGATTGTTTGCAAAAAGTAGCTTTTCGGACTTCAGTCCGATCAACGATTCTATATTTAAATAAAATATTTAAATATAAAATCGATAAATATGCGGGTTTTTACAATCATGTGTAAAGGGCTAACACACATAAATGCTTGAATAAAATATCACAAAATCCTAGATCAATAGATAATGTGAGATAGCCCGTTAAATCGTCCAAATGATATCCAATACTACAAAAACCACAATGATAATCCAACACAATCCAAACCACAATCAATAATAAAGGCTATCTCAAAATATCAAATCATCAAACAGTATGGATATAAAGGGAACTGACTACACTTTAGACTCAACCAGTCTCTAGTTTAGTCAACTCGTTATAGGAATGAGACAGATATGCCAATCCACTACACATTCACAACCCTGAACTAGAAAGGGAGACTAGTAGCACATAGCATGCTCAAGGAACCCAGGACTACTCGCCTCCTGGGGAGTACCGACTGACCTACAATCTTTTGTTACCTCGATGGATATCGTGACCCCATCCACTGATCTATGCATAGCCCAAGTCAGGACTCTGCTTTGACCTTAATGGTAACAGACTGCTCGCTTATGCAACACAAAGGGTTATAAGGCACCTATTCTGCCAACTACCAATCCTGTGATGTGCATCGACTATAATAACCAACAATGGTATCGCTGATCTAGGGTATAACCCAAAGATCAGGCCGCCATGGTGCATACTGGCCAATCTGGTTCACTCTTGAACCATAAAAGGAGTTGGACACAATGTGGATGGTCATATAGTGCTCATCCTATCATTATACACATCTCCCCAATTGTAGGTCGACACACGGCTCACACAAGTCACCACATGACTATCAAATACTCACCGTAAGGAGTATCACCACATACCCACGAGCATAATCCCCATCTGAGTGATTTACTTACAATGAATGATTAAACGAATAACATAACGGCATCCCATACTACCGCATGTTATTCAAATAATTATTCAAAGTTCATAAACTACACTCGATCCATAGTAGATATCACTATATGACAAATCCGATGAATAACCCGAAAATTGTTACCAAAAGTACCATACCAAACGGTATCGCTAATCTGTTTATTCAAATTCCTCATCACACAGAAATAAATAACTAAACCAATATAAAATATCACAAATCCATTCAGAAGAATGTCATCGCGGTATCATGTTAAAATTATCAACTAAATCAATATCAATGGTGAATCACTCATATCATCTGAATTAGTATATGAGAAGATGAGAAATCAGGAAGCTCAAAAATCTTTAATAAACATTATATATGTCAAATCTTTTTTTTTTCAAAAAAGAAAGTATATAAACAAAAGGAGAAAAAACACCTTTCTCCGGTGGCTTACACAAAAGGCGTGGCATATGAAGGACATATACCACCCGAACAGAATATAAAAGAATAACAGTAAACAGACCACAACCAAAGCCATAGCAACTGGCAATACGACTGCTAGACCAAAAAATAAAGAAGAAGAAGGAAACCACCGACAACCACCTACCTGCCTTAACCCGAAGGTAAAGGCCAGACCTCCAATCTCAACCAAAAAAAGAACAATCCGAACTGCAACAGATGCAAAAAAACAGAAGAAAGCAGACTCCACAAACTGGGCTAATCCATCTCCAAAAGAAGATAACCGACGAACCTCGAGCAGTGATGGACGAAGGAGACTGATGCCAACAATCTACCGAAGAAACCAAGAAACCAAGCCAGATCACACCTAGGAGGTGGAGACAAGAACCTCCAACGATGCCACGGAAGCAAATATCAGATGCAGTCTACCAATGCGCACTCCCGTAAAAGGGGGGAATAGAGAAACCTGGAAAAGCAAACTAGCGACCACATTAAAACAAAAAACGGGGGGGGGGGGAGGGGGGAAGGGATCGATGGGTGAAGGCCAACACTCGAATGAAGGAATTCAACCAACTCCCTGTCTGGCAGAGGGCAGAGAACAAGAAATAGATAAAAGACCCACTAACCGACTAGATCGGGGACTTGTGATTCTCCTGAAAGGTCTACCACGGAACGCAAGGAATACGTCATTCCTCACTCGCCGAATAATGGACGGAGGATCCATAGGAGTGTTATCGAATATTGCCTTATTCCGCGCGCACCACAGGTGCCAGCAGATAAGACAGGGAATCAAGCGGAACACGATAGAACGAAGAGATTTTCCAGATTTTCTAGCCAACCAAGATGTCAGGAGATCAAAAGGAGATCTGGCAATGCGACGAACACCGACTAGGTTGCCGAAGTAATTCCAACACAATCTGGCCGAGAAACCACCCAAAAACAAGTGGTTCAAGGATTCCACTTCCCCGTTGCCACAGCATCGGCAACGGGAAACAAGGGGGATGCCGATCTTTTGAATATTATCATCCAGCGGCAACCCATCGTGAAGTAGTCGCCACATCAAAATAGAAGCCTTAGGAGGAATACGGGAATCCCAAATGAAAGAAAAAATCGAACGAATTGGACTGGAGGATCTAATCGACGTCCAAGCTTTCAGAATGGAAAATTGAGCGCCGTCCCAACCAAAAGACCCGCCATGAGAGTCAGAAAAAGTCTTCACCGTCTGCATGTGCTTCCAGGTTTCGCTAGCATAGGACGGCGAACCTGAGAAATTGGAACTCGCAAGCCTGCGGTACTTAGCATGAAGGAAAGATGCCCATAGAGAGTCGTTAGCACCAAACCGGTACCACAACTTACATGCAAAAGCAGCACAAAGGTCCTTGGGATTACAAAGACCCAATCCACCTTCATTTTTGGGACGATAGATCGCTTCCCACGACACCCAGTGGTGACGACGGATGTTGTCCTTACAGCCCCAGAAAAAAGACGAAGCGAAGGCCCAATACGAACGAAAGAAGGAAGAAGTAGGGGTCATTGTCGCGAAAACATGAGTTCCCATCGAGTCTAAAACAGACTTGATAAGAACCAGTCTACCAGCTAGTGAAAGCAGAGCTGCATTCCAGCGTAAAATCTTGCCCCTAACTTTGTCTGCCAAAAAGTCGAAAAAAGCATTGAGCTTTCTACCTCTGTAAAGAACAATACCCAGATAAGGTAGAGGGAGAGTTGCTTCTTTGAACCTCGAGACACTTTCTATCCAGGACGCACGAGTGGCAGACAATTCCTTCGCATGTACGAAGCTACTTTTGGAAGGGTTAACGAGTTGGCCCGAGGACCTCTCGTATTGATGGAGGAAGCTTAGAAGCCTCCGGACAGAGGAGCGACTCCCATTAGAGAAGATGACAATGTCATCGGCAAAGGATAGGAAGGAAATAAGGGGACATCCCCTAGGAATCCCGAAGCGTTTGACCTGACCGAAAATAGTTAAAGTATGGATACCGCGAATGAGAGCTTCCGCCACAATCACAAAAAGAGATGGCGAAAGAGGGTCTCCTTGACGCTGACCCCTCCCCGCCCTGAAATAACCGTTAGCCGAGCCATTAATGAGCACAGAGAACCAACAGTTGGAGATGAGCCTCCAAACCAAGTCAATCAAGGTTTCCGGAAACCCGAAGGCCCGTAAAACTTTATGACGAAAAACCAGGACATGCGATCATAGGCCTTGGCCATGTCCAATTTAAAGACAACATTAGAACCCCTAACTTTCCGATCAATCTGGGAAATCAGTTCTTGGGCGAGGAGGACGTTATCAGTAATCAAACGGCCTTTAACAAAACCCGCTTGAGAGGCTGAAATAATACGTTCAAGAAAGGGAGCCAGGCGATTGGCTAAGATCTTAGAGATAACTTTATTCGAAAAGTTGCACAGGCTGATCGGTCGGAAATCCGCACACGACCTTGGGTTCTCGCACTTAGGTAGGAGAATAAGGTTGGTGGACGTCCAACCCGAAGGGAGAGAATTTCCGGAGAAAAAGGACTAAACAGCAAGACAAAAATCAGCTTGAATAATATGCCAGGTGGACCTATAGAAAACACCGTTGAATCCGTCCGGACCGCTGGCGCTATCCTTGCTTAAGGCAAAGACACTGGATCGGATCTCCTCAATGGTTGGGAGGTCCGCAAGATGGACGCTCGCTGGAGAAGAAACCACACGAGGAATGAAGGCCAATAGAGCTGGGTCTGATACCGAAACCGACTGAGAACCTAGAAAAGATTGAAAGTGGTTAAGAATGATACCTTTAACTTCCTCATGCGAGGAAGCCATAGATAGATCAGGTCGCAAAATCTCGCGAATCGATAAAAGGTTATTTTTCTTGCGAATAGTAGAATGGAAGAATTTGGAATTAGAGTCACCGTCTACCACCCATTTGATCCTGGCCTTTTGACGGAGGAAGTCATTCTCGATACGCAGCTCCGAGGAGAAAATGGTCTAAGCGAGATCCCAAGCCTCCTTGTTTGCCGAAGACGGATACTCGTCAAGCAAGGATTCGGCTAAGATAAGAGTCTCTTCAGCCAACCGAACGCGATCGAAAATGTTCTTGAAAACTAGACGATTCCAGACCTTAAGGCATTCTTTGAGTCGCT
This sequence comes from Allium fistulosum, assembly GCA_030737815.1. NCBI lineage: Eukaryota > Viridiplantae > Streptophyta > Magnoliopsida > Asparagales > Amaryllidaceae > Allium > Allium fistulosum. The sequence goes on along the minus strand of CM060906.1, from coordinate 945,553,704 downwards.
TAAGCTTACGACCGAAAGCAGCACAGGGAGAGCCAACAGAAGGGACGCTCCAGGAGTTAGAAACCTCTTGAAAAAAGGAATGATGAGATCTCCACATGCTCTGGAATCGAAAGGAAGAAGGACCCGTCAGGGAAAAGGGGGAGCAACGAACAACCATAGGAGCATGGTCAGAGAAGGTCCGGTGAAGGTGGGAGATCGAGAAAGAAAAGGGGAGGCGAAACCAATCCTCCGACCCGAAAACACGGTCAAGTCTAGATAGGAATCGGTTCGGTCCCTCTTGGTTGTTCGGTCAAGTCAAATCAATATACAACGAAAGATGATATGGAAAATTATGGAATGGATTATCCACATAAATGTAATTATAATTCTAAAATAATTAAATTTATATCAAATAAAATCAATAGTATAATCTTTATCTTATATAAGAAAATTAGTACATATGAATGATATAAACAGATATTCAAAATTCTATTTAATATAATAATCATTTGCACATTCAAAAAGAGCGCGCGCGCGCACACACACACACACACACACACATATATATATATATATATTACTTTTGAAACCCCATAATAAAATCATAAAATCAACTATTACTCTTAACATTCAATTCAATGAACAGGAAGTAAATAATCAAGAAGTATATACAAATTATCTGAATAGGTATAAATATTAAACATTCAAGTTAATGCCTTAATTAGTCATTTCCAACATTTCATCTCACATAAGAAAGAAAATCGTTAAAATAAGCAATAAATATATTCTAGAATTAACTAAAATTTGAATTATATTATAAATTCATTATTTACATTAAATGAATAGCTTCCTCATCTTCTATATAAATAATCAACCATTGAACATTCACTTTGCCTATTTATTTAACTTAAGATATTATTTGCATTTATATTTAATATAAACTAGTAAGAAGCCCGTGCGTTGCACGGGTGCAAAGTTGGTTCAATGTAATATTCCTTGAATATTTAAAATATTAAAAGAATAATTTCGCTTATATAATATATAATATATTTTTATGTATTGATATAATATTCATGGTTTATATATCTTTTTTGTTTTATTTTCTCATGTCATATATTATTTATTGGTTCTCTATTTACTCAAAATAATAAAAGGGTGAACAAAAGAAAGAATAAAAAATGAGTAATAAAAGGGATAAATGAATTAGGTTAGAAGGTCGTGTTCTTGGACATAAAAAACAAAGCTTCGATAGTGATATTGGATGTAAAAAAATTATGCCATTATACATAAAATATATTTAGTTAACTAACAGAGCACGAAGAAAGCAATTTTTTTTATATAATGAGGATAAACTTTGTTTTGTTCATATCCGATGAAGCATATGGCATGGAGTTACATGCATTTAATATGGAAAAAAATTGTTTGGCAATTCAGTTAATTGGTACAAACTCTTATTAAAAAAAATGAAGTAGTTTTTCACAAAATATGGCCTATATAAAAGTTCAATAAATGGAAGTAATTCATGTAATAGCGTAATTTCGTAAAATCAAATCAATTTCCACCAAGATTATCAACTAAGAATTGTTTCATCAAGCAATTTAAAGGTTTGAGCATACAATTTAATTTCATAAATTATACTGTTACAGCTGAACATTTGGTATACACTTTAAAGGATTCATCAAGTAATTGCAAATGTTTCTCCCTACTTATGGGTACACTGTTATTTAAAAAAATGAGTACCAGAAACCCATTTGCTGTACAAAGTTTTCACAAAATATGGCCTATACAAAAGTTCAATAAATGGATGTAATTCATGTAATACAGTTTAAAGGATTCATTAAGTAATTGCAAAGATTTCTCCCTACTTATGGGTACACTGTTATTTAAAAAAATGAGTAGCAGAAACCCATTTACTGTACAAAGTTTTCATGAAATATGGCTTATACAAAAGTTCAATAAATGGAAGTAATTCATGTAATAACGTAATTACGTAAAATCAAATTAGTTTCCACCAAGATTATCAACTAAGAATTGTTTTATCAAGTAATTTAAAGGTTTGAGCATACAATTTATGGTCATATGTTATACTGTTACCATTGAACATTTGATATACAATTCAAAGGATTCATCAAGTAATTGCAAAGGTTTCTCTCTACTAATGTAGACTCGGTTATTATTATTTTTCCTATATTTCTCGGACATACTGTATAAATTATACTTTTCCTAAGACAAACTTATTCGCATAAATGTACGCAAAGATAATGAAAATATTGTCACACATATTATGGTGCTTAAAGAATATAAATTACCTTTAGTTTTCTGTAGAAGAGTTCCAACTATTTAAATATATTCAACACAACACCATGATCTTTCTCATTTTCTGTTCTGACTTATGCCATGCAAACCTACTCTTACACTCAAATACACTCACAGGCACTCACACATGCATAGAAATACTTATGCATACACTAATTTATGTAACTAAATAACAACAGCTCACCATTTATATACAAAGATGCATGCACACAATACCAGACACTAGAACGCATGCCCGCCACAAGAAGAACGCACACACACGCAACTGGAATCATCAACAGAGAAAAGGATATGCTGACCTACTCACATATAAATTCACATTACAAACTCACACACATACACACAGCCATACTCCCACACATAATCTTCCGAACACTCCCAACACACATAGATTTCACAACTATGCATAGAGGAACACTTATACGCACTCACCTTATCACTCACGCAAAAAAAGACACAACACTTCTTGCACTAAACCACCAAATAACCCCTACACACACTAAGATATATTTACTCTGACACTACAAGGACGGCAGCAGATAGCGACGGCTTTTAGCTGTCGCCGGCCGTCGCAAGCCGTCGCTATCTGTCGTCGCTATTTGCCTCGTCGCCCAATAGTATGGCGACGGTTTTAGCGACGGTTCCGTCACCCAATAGCATACACAAAAGACATAATAACACACGCACTCACCAAAACAAACACACATTCACATGCTTGCTGGCACGACAAAGTTGCCAGGGCCTCTGGTGGACCATCACCGATCGACTGATGACATCGATTGGCGGTGACAATCATTTTATTACATAATTTGTATGCTTGTGCTTTGCTTGCTCGAGCATGGCTATTAATGTACAGATATACAGGAACAAGCAACCACACAAAACACAATATCAATTCATTATTGCACATGGGAAGGAGATGAAGTCGAAGCTCAAAAATTTACATGCAAAAAAGGGAATCAAGATTCGACCTCCATAGGTCAACCTGGTTTCCTGTCTGATGCAGCGCGAGCTACAAAAGTACAAGGCGTAAGTCGCTCACGACTTAACGGAGAAGCTATAGGTCGCTCACGACCTAACGAGGAGGAGTCTAAAGCATCCAAACGACCTAGCGCCTCTGATGCAGCACGAGATGGCATGAGAGGGGAGGAATCGACACATACCTTAACTCGCGATCGGCCATCACCAATGATCCACGGTCTAACTCCTATCCCATCACCGTCTACCGCGATTTATTCCATTCCCGTATGCCACGACTTACGACTAATCACCACCAAGCCACGACTTACGACTCATCACCACGCCACGACTTACGACTCATCACCGCCGCGACTTAAATTCTCTCTTCCCCGACCTAATACGCTCCACGACCTATCCCTAAGTCACGAACAATCGCCACGACCTAATCTCCCAATGCCTGAATCGGTCTACGACCTAACCAAACCACCCAACGATCTAAGTCACCTCGCGCTATGACCTACTGCTCTCCGACTTAAGCCCTATGCCGCTGATCTCTGACCTAACCACCAATCCGACCTAACTCCTCCATGACATAATCCCTACGACATAACATCACCCGACTTAAACCTTTCCAATGACTCGTCCCTTCTCTAGCCCTAAATCGCGAAGCATTGAAGACGATTGTTTACTTTAAGTCGCGATGCCTTGAATCGTTAAGGAAAACCCAGTAGGTCGTGGACAACATAAGTATGTCGCGAAATTCCTTTACTAGGTCGTTGCCGCAAGTTCCTTAGCTCGCGTGAAGATGTTAAGACGTGTGAACGAGTTTGTTTAAGTCGTGATTTCTTTAGGTCGTTAAATACTATTGTTAAGTCGGTACTATACTTTCTTATGTCGTTTGTATAAAGTGTTGTTGAGTCATTTGTACTGTTAGCTCGTATTTCGTTAAATGTTGTAAATATTCTAAGTGTTAGGTCATTCAAGACCTATGAGTTGTGTTGTAAGCGTTGTGTTGTATGCCTATAAATAGGCGAGTTATGTCATTTGTAAAGGTTGTTGATTTTGAAATAAATTTTCCTTTGTTAGCTTTGTGCTTTCATCCAATTGGTAGTCGAGTGTGATCTCCTATCTCCACCTTCAGTCAATCGAGTGCGCTCGATTCAACGATTGTGAAGCCAATTCGCGGTATCAAGTGCGCTTGATCAACGCTCGAAGAATTGAAGATCTACTTTCACGGTATCGTGATCGATCAACGTGACGTAGATAGCTAAAATTCGGTATCTTCGGATCAACGAATTTAGGCATTTCAGTATTCATCAATCCACTGATTGCTACGTTCATCGATCTATCTTGTTTTTGTATATTCGCTGCGTCATTTGGTATCAGAGCGAGAATGCAAGGAGTTTGCATAGATTTTTGGAGTTGTGCGAGATTTACATCATTTGAAGAAGTGGGTTATCGAGATTTTGAAGAGATTTGTTCGTTTGGAGATTTTTGAAGATTTCAACAAGTGGGTAGGTTTGATTTGAAGATTTTTAGATCGAAGTGAAGTTTTTGTTGGAATTTGTCGAAGAGTGATCATGCCTTCGAGAAGAGCTAACCGATATCGCAACATTGATGCTTTGTATGGGAGAGAAGAAGCCGATGAGATGGAGCAAAGAATTAACGAAAATTTTAATGAGAAGCTTAATGAAGGGATTGGTCGATTAGAGAGGATGATGTTGGAGATGAGTCAAAATCAAAGAAGAGTTTCACCTGAATCGAGCCATGGGAGAAGTAGAGTTTCACCACATTCCAATCGGGAGAGAAGTGTTGATAACGATCATAGAAGAGTGAGTCGAGATTGTGATAGAAATGTTGATGATCGAAGTCGAGATAGAAATGTGAATGATCGTAATCGGAGGAATGTAGATAGAAGGGATGTTGGTGGTAGAAATGGTGGTGGTAGAGATGTTGGTGGTCATGATCGACATCGATATGCTTCGGATTTTGATGAGGATTTTGATGTTGGTAGTGTTCATAGTCGAAATCAAAACCAAGGAAGAAATCAGTCGGAGTACGATCACAAGTGGGAATCTGGGATGAAGACTGAAATTCCAGAATTCAAGGATGGTATGCAAGCTAAGGAGTTTTTGGATTGGTTGTCTAATGTGGAGGAGATTTTTGACTTCAAGGAAGTTCCAGAACATCGTAGAGTGAAGTTGATTGCTACAAGGTTGAGGGGTAGAGCTTTAGCATGGTGGCAGCAAACCAAACTTACACGTGAACGGATGGGGAAGTCAAAGGTTGAATCATGGGAAAATATGAGGAAAATGATGAAAGCCACATTCTTACCTTATAATTATCAATCGCTTATGTATCAGAGGCTGCAAAACTTGAGGCAAGGAACGAAGTCTGTTAATGACTACGCTGATGAATTCTATCAACTGATTGCAAGGAACGATATCATGGAGACAGAGGAACAATTAACAGCTAGATTTGTTGGAGGATTGCGTATGCAGATTTAAGACATGGTAAATATGTTTGATCCTAGATCTGTAGCGGAAGCACACCAGAAAGCGTTGGCTTGGGAGAAATAGGGACGACGAGGTGGTGGTGTGTTTACTAATTCCAACATTCAAGTGAAGGGTGTTAGTGGAAGTCCTAATGTTCCTAAGTTTGTCAATAAGCCAATGGTGAAGGAGGTTGAGAAGCTGAAGGTTAACAATGGTTTCAAATGCTACAATTGCCAGGAGATGGGTCATAAAAGCAATGAGTGTCCAAAGCCTAAGAAGCGAGTGATGGTTGTGGAAGCTGAGGATGAGGAGGAAGGAGCTGAATGTTCTAATTCATTACCAGTGGAGGAGGAAGACTTGTTGTCGGGAGATGAAGGGTATTCATTGATGATGAGGAGAAGTTGTTTGACCCCAAAGCAAGAGGAGGAAAGTAGTTGGTTGAGGAATAACATTTTTCAGTCTACATGCACTATTCTAGGAAGAGTTTGCAAGTTTGTTATTGATGCTGGAAGCTGTGATAATATCATTTCTTCAGAAGCTGTAAAGAAGTTATCATTGAAAACAGAGAAGCATCCAAACCCCTACAAATTAGCTTGGTTGAGGAAAGGAGGGGAAGTGAAGGTTAATCGAAGAGCTTGTGTTAATTTTTCCATTGGGAAGAAATACAAAGATGAAATTTGGTGTGATGTGGTTGATATGGATGTATGCCATATGTTGTTGGGAAGACCATGGCAATATGATAGAGCTGTGCAACATGATGGTCGAACCAACATCTACAGTTTTATGTTCGAGGATACACGAATCACTTTGGTTCCAAAAAGGCGTCAACAGAGTGAAAACAAATTGGAGGAAATCGAGGAACTAAAGACTTTGTTGTCTTTGAAGGAATTTGTTGATGTGGAAGATAAAGTCGATTGTTCACAACCACCGAAGTTTGATAAAGATGAAGTTGATGATTTTCAACCAACAAAATCTGATGAACATGAGGTTGAAAATTCACAACCAGCGAAGTTTGATAAAGATGAAGTTGATGATTTTCAACCAACAAAATCTGATGAACATGAGGTTGAAAATTCACAACCAGCAAAGTTTGATGAGGATGAAGAAAGTGTGTCAGGAACTGAAGGGGGTAATTCATTGGTGGAAAAAGTATATTCGGCTAATCTACAATCTACGAGAGAGTTTGTTAAAGAAGAGGGGGATAGTGCAAAAGCATTCCTGTTGAATGAAAATGAAACCAGTGAACGTGTTGAAATTCTCGAAGAATTTAAGCCAGTGGTGAATGAATGTGAAGATGTAGTTCTTGCAAAGTTGCCCAAGGAATTACTACCACTGAGGGACGTACATCATGTTGATCAAGTGCCTGGTGCTATTGAACCGTATATGCCACGTAATCATATGTGTCCGACAGAGCAGGTAGAGTTGAGAAGACTGGTTGATGGGTTTCTGTTTGAAGGAAGGCAATTGTATACTCCTGATTGCAATTGGCGAATAAGAGTTATCAAAGACTTCCATGTAGAAAGACACGAGGACTGTGATCGTACCATGCAGTTGATTGCAACGTCATGTTTGGGGCCATCAATAAGGAAGGAGGTTGAAAGGTTTGTTCAGAAGAGCCATAATTATCAAATTTCAAAAGAGACCGCGACGAAGTCAAGATTCTGTATGTCATTACCTATACATACTAGATTATGGGTGGAGGTAAGTACGGACTCGGTATTGGGTTTGATGAAGACGCAAAGTGGCAATGAGTCTATCTACTTGATGGTTGAACGATTTCTGGTTGGCACTTACAACAAATTGAAAGCTCGGAAGATTGGTCCTGTGGAAATCTTAAAGAAGATAAATGATAATGCGTATCGGTTAAGGTTGCCGGAAGAGGTTCATACTTCTGATGTTTTCAATGTCAAACATTTAATACCGTATTATGGGAAGAAACTCGTTGAAGAAGAGGAGAGCGTGAATTCGAGGTCGAATTCTTTCCAACAAGGGGAGGATGATGCAGCACGAGATGGCATGAGAGGGGAGGAATCGACACATACCTTAACTCACGATCGGCCATCACCAATGCTCCACGATCTAACTCCTATCCCATCACCGTCTACCGCGATTTATTCCATTCCCGTATGCCACGACTTACGACTCATCACCACCAAGCCACGGCTTACGACTCATCACCACGCCACGACTTACGACTCATCACCGCCGCGACTTAAATTCTCTCTTCCCCGACCTAATATGCTCCACGACCTATCCCTAAGTCGCGAACAATCGCCACGACCTAATCTCCCAATGCCTGAATCGGTCTACGACCAAACCAAACCACCCAACGATCTAAGTCATATCGCGCTACGACCTACTGCTCTCCGACTTAAGCCCTATGCCGCTGATCTCCGACCTAACCACCAATCCAACCTAACTCCTCCACGACATAATCCCTACGACATAACATCACCCGACTTAAACCTTTCCAGTGACTCATCCCTTCTCTAGCCCTAAATCGCGAAGCATTGAAGACGATTGTTTACTTTAAGTCACGATGCCTTGAATCGTTGAGCGAAACCCAGTAGGTCGTGGACGAAATAAGTATGTCGCGAAATTCCTTTACTAGGTCGTTGCCGCAAGTTCCTTAGCTCGCGTGAAGATGTTAAGACGTGTGAACGAGTTTGTTTAAGTCGTGATTTCTTTAGGTCGTTAAATACTATTGTTAAGTCGATACTATACTTTCTTATGTCGTTTGTATAAAGTGTTGTTGAGTCGTTTGTACTGTTAGCTCGTATTTCGTTAAATGTTGTAAATATTCTAAGTGTTAGGTCATTCAAGACCTATGAGTTGTGTTGTAAGCATTGTGTTGTATGCCTATAAATAGGCGAGTTATGTCATTTGTAAAGGTTGTTGATTTTGAAATAAAATTTCCTTTGTTAGCTTTGTGCTTTCATCCAATTAGTAGTCGAGTGTGATCTCCTATCTCCACCTTCGGTCAATTGAGTGCGCTCGATTCAACGAATGTGAAGCCAATTCGCGGTATCAAGTGCGCTTGATCAACGCTCGAAGAATTGAAGATCTACTTTCACGGTATCGTGATTGATCAACGTGACGTAGATAGCTAAAATTCGGTATCTTCGGATCAACGAATTTGGGCATTTCAGTATACATCAATCCACCGATTGCTACGTTCATCGATCTATCTTGTTTTTGTATATCCGCTGCGTCAGCCTCCAATCTCTTAAGTCGCTCGGTAAATTTAGGTCGCTCACGACCTAGTAAGGATGACACAGACTAAGTCTTAGGTTGCTCACGACCTAACAATAATTTAGGTCGCTCATGACCTATGGAGGATCGTTCACGAGTCAACAAGGTACCGGAGCAAGGCGATGAAGCAAATTATGCGGAGGAAGGGAACCAACGACCTATGGAAGGTCGCGTACGATCTAACAAAAGATGCGTGCAGAGTTGTTCAAAGGAAGGAGTTTTAGGTCGCCCATGACCTAAGTTAAGTCGCTCTACGATCTACGACCTAGTTAGGTCGCGTGAAGATGCTGTGTCCTTCGGTCGTGAGGCCTTAGGTCGTCAAGATTAGGTCGCAGGATTGAGCTACGACCTATGATAAGTCGTGAGGAGCATTAGGTCCCTGAAGATTGAAGCCGTGGATTCCTATGCCGCTTTACTCTATGTAGTTGATTATTTTAAGTCGTAAGACTTAAGTCGCGGAGAATGTTATGTCGCTGTTGTTTTTGAGTCGTTGGGCCTGTTAAGTCGTAGGTCGTTCGTTATAAGTCGTGAGTCATCATGTGTGTACATATGTGTTGAGTCGTGTATGTATAGGTTGTGACTCGTATGTTTTTAGGTCGCGTGGAGGTGTTGTAATATACTGGGTTATGGCTGATGTTAAGTCGTCAACGACCTTGTTTAGGTCGTAGGTCGCCGGTTATAGGTCGGAAACGACCTAAGTGTTGTGTCATTTTGAGTTGTGTGTTGTAACGCCTATAAATAGGTCGGTTGGGTCATTTTGTAAAGTTTAGTTGATTTGAAAAAAAACTCTTGTTTTGTTAGCTTTGTGCTTTCGCCAAATTGGTAGTTGAGTGTAATCTCCTATCTCCACTTTCGATTAATCGAGTACGCTCGATTCAACGATTGCTGAAGCCGATTCGCGGTATCAAGTGCGCTTGATCAACGCTTGAAGAATTGAAGATCTCTTTTCACGGTATCGTGCGCGATCAACGTGTCAGAGATAGCTAGAATTCGGTATCTTCGGATCAACGAATTTGGGCCATTCAGTATTCTTTATTCCATCGATTGCTACTTTCACAGAATCATCATTTTTTTATTTCCGCTGCTGCATCATTTGGTATCAGAGCTTGTTTTAGCAAATCATAGCTAACTCGAGTCTTGGAGCCAATTCTTTGAAGAAGTTTGAAGAGTTGAAGTATTAGCCGAGCTTGAAGTGTAGAGCCAAGCTAAGTAGAAGTGTGGAGATCGAAGTTTGCATTATTTTGAGGAGTTGTAGTACATCGTGTTCATCATAATTTGCAACAAGGTTGGAGTTTTCGATCCATATCATTTTGGATCTAAGTTCGAAAGGTGTTTGAATTTGGGTGGAGGTTTTGCGCGCCAAGTTTGAAGTAGAGCCGAGCTAAGGAAGTTAGGTCGTACATCATTTGGTATATTTTCGAGAATTGAAGTGTTTGTAAAGTTTCAAATCATGCCGCCGAGAAGAGCTAATCGCCATCAAAACATTGAAGCATTATATCGAAGAGAAGAGGACGATGAGATGGAGCAAGGAATTAATGAAAACTTTAATGAAAAGCTTAATGAAGGGATTAGTCGATTAGAGAAGATGATGTTGGAGATGAATCAAAATCAAAGACGGGTTTCACCTGAATCTAATCATGGGAGAAGCAGAGTTTCTCCACATTCAAATCGAGAGAGAAGTATCGATAGTAATCATAGAAGTATGGATCGAGATTCTTATAGAAATGTTGGTGATCGGAATGTAAGTGGTCGAGATCAGAGGGATGGAGGTCGAAGGGATGTTGGTGGTAGACGTGATGGTAGTAGAGATGTTGGTGGTCAGGATCGACATCGATATACATCTGATTTTGAAGAGGAGTATGACGGTGGTAGTGTTCGAGGACAAGGACGAGGTCAAGGAAGAAATTATCCTGAGTATGATCACAAGTGGGAATCAGGGATGAAAACTGAAATTCCTGAATTCAAGGGTGGTATGCAAGTTGAGGAGTTTTTGGATTGGGTGGCTAATGTTGAAGAAAATTTTGACTTCAAGGAAGTTCCAGAACATCGTAGAGTGAAGTTGGTTGCTACAAGGTTGAGGGGTAGAGCTTTGGCATGGTGGCAGCAAACTAAACTTACACGTGAACGAATGGGGAAGTCAAAGGTTGAATCTTGGGAGAAGATGAAGAAATTGATGAAAGCAACGTTCTTACCTTACAATTATCAATCTCTGATGTATCAACGTTTGCAGAACTTGAGACAGGGCACAAAGACTGTTAATGATTACGCAGATGAGTTTTATCAGCTTATTGCGAGGAACGATATCATGGAGACGGAGGAACAATTAACAGCTAGATTTGTTAGAGGGTTGCGTATGCAAATTCAAGACATGGTGAATATGTTTGATCCCAGATCTGTCGCTGAAGCACACCAGAAAGCACTTGCTTGGGAGAAACAAGGGAGACGAGGTGGTGGTGTGTTTACTAATTCCAACAATCAAGTGAAAGGGGGTAGTAACAATGTGAATGTTCCGAAGGCTGTTGCAAAACCAATTGTTAATGAAGTTGCGAAGACCAGAGTCAATAGTGGTATCAAATGTTTCAATTGTCAGGAACTTGGTCACAAAAGTAATGAATGTCCAAAGCCGAAGAAGAGAGCTATGATAGCGGAGGTTGAGGATGAGGATGAAGAGGCTGAATGTTCTAATTCATTACCAGTTGAGGAGGAAGAATTGTTGTCTGGAGATGATGGATATACATTAATGATGAGGAGGAACTGCTTAACACCGAAGCAGGAGGAAGAGACTAGCTGGTTGAGGAGTAACATCTTTCAATCAACGTGCACTATCTTGGGAAGGGTTTGCAAGTTTGTCATAGATGCGGGAAGCTATGATAACATTATCTCTACAGAAGCTATAAAGAAGTTATCATTGAAGACAGAGAAGCATCCGAAACCGTACAAGTTAGCTTGGTTGAGGAAAGGTGGGGAGGTGAAAGTTAGTCGAAGGGCTTGTGTTAAATTTTCAATTGGGAAGAAATACAAGGATGAAATTTGGTGTGATGTTGTGGACATGGACGTATGCCATTTGTTGTAGTGGAGACCATGGCAGTATGATAGGGCGGTGCAACATGATGGGCGTACAAACAGTTACAGTTTTATGTTTGAAGGCACGAAAATTATCCCAAGAAGAGACAACAAGAAGAAAGTAAGTTGGAAGAGATTGAAGAGCTTAAAACTTTACTATCTTTGAAAGAGTTTTTTAAGGAGGTAGAAGAGGAGCCTGAAGTATACTTGTTGATTGGACGAGAAAGTCATGCAGTGGTGGAGATACCTGAGGAAGTGAACCAGTGCTGGACGAATTTGAAGATGTATTTCTAGAGGAGTTGCCAACGGAGTTATCACCGTTAAGGGACATTCAACATCAAATTGATCTTGTTCCAGGAGCTGTGTTACCTCATAGACCACACTACAGAATGAGTCCAAAAGAGCATGAAGAGTTGCGAAGGCTGGTGGAAGACTTGCTTGAACATGGGCGTGTGCAGGAGAGTTTAAGTCCCTGTGCTGTGCCAGCTTTATTGGTACCCAAGAAGGACGGGACGTGGAGAATGTGCACTGACAGTTGAGCATTGAATAAAATTACTGCGAGATATAGATTTCCAATGCCGAGGTTGGATGACTTGCTAGATCAATTGAGCGGAGCTACTATCTTTTCGAAGATTGATTTGAAGAGCGGATATCATCAAATTCGTATCAGACCAGGCGATGAGTGGAAGACTTCTTTTAAAACCAGGGAGGGTCTATACAAATGGTTGGTAATGCCATTTGGCTTATCAAATGCGCCGAGTACATTTATGCAGGTGATGAATCAAATTTTTAGACCATTCATTGGGAAGTTTGTGTTGGTGTATTTCGATGATATTCTGATATATAGTGGAAGTCCAGAGGAACATTTGAAACATCTGAGGGAAGTGTTGATGGTATTGCGACAAGAACAATTCTATGCTGCAACAAAGAAATGCGTGTTCATGACGCATAGTGTTTTATTCTTGGGAAATGTTGTATCAGAGGAAGGAATACATGTGGACCAAAGTAAAGTTGAAGCTATCAGAGATTGGCCGCAACCCAAGACGATAACAGTGGTTCGGAGTTTTCATGGGTTGGCTTCATTCTATCGAAGATTTATTCCACACTTTAGTAGTGTGATGACGCCTGTTACTGATTGTATGAAGGGTAAACAGTTTTCATGGTCAGCGGAAGCAGGGGATGCTTTTGGGAAGATCAAGGAGTTGCTGACGTCTGCACCAATTCTAGTATTGCCAGATTTTCAGTTGTTGTTTGAGCTACACACTGATGCATCAAAGGTTGGGATTGGAGGAGTGTTGAGTCAGAGGGGACGTCCGATAGCATATTTCAGTGAGAAGTTATCAGGAGCGAAGATGAGATATAGTACATACGATGTGGAATTTTATGCTGTTGTGCAAGCTATAAAACACTGGAGATACTATCTATTTCAGAAAGAGTTTGTTCTTTACACTGATCATGAGGCGTTGAAGCATTTACAAGGGCAAGAAAAGATTTCAGCAAGACATGCATCGTGGATTGCGTACCTGCAACAGTTTACTTTTGTTGTTAAACACGAGTCAGGAGTGACGAATCGTGTGGTTGATGCTTTGAGTAGAAGAAACCATTTGTTGACTACAATGAAAGTTGAAGTGACCGGGTTTGATGTGTTACCAGAGTTATTTGTTGATGATCCTTACTTTGTAAAGTTTGTTGATAAAGTCAAGGAGGGAGAGACGGATGAGTTTATGATGATAGATGGTTTTATGTTCAAAGGAAATCGATTGTGCATACATGATTGTAGTTTGAGAATGAAGATTGTGAAGGAGCTACATGAAGAAGGCCACGTGGGTAGAGACCGTACACTACAGCTGATTTCTCAATCTTATTTTTGGCCGTCGATGAAGCGGGAGGTTGGAAAGTTTGTGGAAAGATGTCATATTTGTCAAGTGTCTAAAGGAACAACGATGAATGCGGGATTGTATATGCCGTTACCCGTGCCAGTTAGACCATGGGTTGATATCAGTATGGATTTTGTTTTGGGATTACCGAGAACTCAGAGGGGGAATGATTCGATATATGTTGTAGTGGACAGGTTTTCGAAGATGGCACATTTCATAGCTTGTAAGAAGACAGCTGATGCCGTTCGTGTTGCCGAATTATTCTTTAAAGAGATCTATCGTTTACATGGATTACCGGAATCCATTGTTTCTGATCGGGATACCATATTTTTGAGTCACTTTTGGCTAAGTTTGTGGAAGATGGTCGGAACGAAGTTGAGTTTTAGTAGTGCCTATCATCCGCAAACAGATGGGCAAACGGAAGTGGTTAACAGATCGTTGGGAAACTTGTTGAGGTGCCTTGTGAAAGATAATCTGAAGAGTTGGGACATGAAGTTAAGCCAGGCAGAGTTTGCTCATAATCATGCAATGAATCGTAGCACAGGTTTCAGTCCATTCCAGATTGTATATTCAAGTTTGCCAAGGGGACCGTTGGACTTAACGGTAGTTCCACAACCGAAGGGGACGGTAAAACGAGCTGTTGATTTTGTTGATAGGTTGACTGAATGTCATAAAATCATTCAGGAACGATTGGAGAAGGCCAATGAGAAGTACAAACAATCTGCAGATCTGAAGCGAAGAAATGTTGAGTTTAATGAAAGAGATATGGTATATGATGTGTTAACAAAAGATCGTTTTCCAATGGGCACTTATAAAAAGTTGAAAGCCAGGAAAATTGGTCCTGTAGAAGTCGTGAAACGGATTAATGAAAATGCTTATAAGTTGAAGCTGGCGGAGGATGTGTACACTTCTGAGGTGTTCAATGTTAAGCATCTCGTACCATATTATGGGGATGAACGATCCGATGTGGAAGAATTTACAAATTCGAGGACGAATTTTTCTCAACCTGGGGAGGATGATGCAGTGCGAGCTACAAAAGTACAAGGCGTAAGTCGCTCACGACTTAACGGAGAAGCTATAGGTCGCTCACGACCTAACGAGGGGGAGTCTAAAGCATCCAAACGACCTAGCGCCTCCAATCTCTTAAGTCGCTCGGTAAATTTAGGTCGCTCACGACCTAGTAAGGATGACACAGACCAAGTCTTAGGTCGCTCACGACCTAACAACAATTTAGGTCGCTCACGACCTATGGAGGATCGTTCACGAGTCAACAAGGTACCGGAGCAAGGCGATGAAGCAAATTATGCGGAGGAAGGGAACCAACGACCTATGGAAGGTCACGTACGATCTAACAAAAGATGCGCGCGGAGTTGTTCAAAGGAAGGAGTTTTAGGTCGCCCACGACCTAAGTTAAGTCGCTCTACGATCTACGACCTAGTTAGGTCGTGTGAAGATGCTGTGTCCTTAGGTCGCGAGGCCTTAGGTCGTCAAGATTAGGTCGCACGATTGAGCTACGACCTATGATAAGTCGTGAGGAGCATTAGGTCGCTGAAGATTGAAGCCGTGGATTCCTATGCCGCTTTACTCTATGCCGTTGATTATTTTAAGTCGTAAGACTTAAGTCGCGGAGAATTTTATGTCGCTGCTGTTTTTGAGTCGTTGGGCCTGTTAAGTCATAGGTCATTCGTTATAAGTCGTGAGTCGTCATGTGTGTACATATGTGTTGAGTCATGTATGTATAGGTCGTGACTCGTATGTTTTTAGGTCGCGTGGAGGTGTTGTAATGTACTGGGTTATGGCTGATGTTAAGTCGTCAACGACCTTGTTTAGGTCGTAGGTCGCAGGTTATAGGTCGGAAACGACCTAAGTGTTGTGTCATTTTGAGTTGTGTGTTGTAACGCCTATAAATAGGCCGGTTGGGTCATTTTGTAAAGTTTAGTTGATTTGAAAAAAAACTCTTGTTTTGTTAGCTTTGTGCTTTCGCCAAATTGGTAGTTGAGTGTAATCTCCTATCTCCACTTTCGGTTAATCGAGTGCGCTCGATTCAACGATTGCTAAAGCCGATTCGCGGTATCAAGTGCGCTTGATCAACGCTTGAAGAATTGAAGATCTCTCTTTACGGTATCGTGCGCGATCAACGTGTCAGAGATAGCTAGAATTCGGTATCTTCGGATCAACGAATTTGGGCCATTCAGTATTCTTCATTCCATCGATTGCTACTTTCACAGAATCATCATTTTGTTATTTCCGCTACTGCATCACTGTCTCTTTCCGATGTGATCTATTATTAATGGTGCTAGTTCAATCTTGATGCAAGCATGAAGCAATATGAATAACTCAAACACTGTCATTGATTAACATAGGTTTAGTGAGAGAATTTCTTACCTGAAACCAGCATTCTTCTCCTCCTCTCTCCTTCTGCACGCACATGCCTCACAACTCCAAAACCACAACATACCAAATTCACAGTATAAATGCACAAAGAAACGGAGATGCATAAATTCAACTTTCATGAAGTTAGGTAATTTATTTGATTTTTATTTTTAGCAAAACCAGCCGGTTTACAGTTCACCGTCCACTGTCTATTACCAAAGTAATAAATACAGTATAGTACAAGAGAAAGGCGAAAGAGTCTTAACTACAATAAAAAAAAGAAAATACAACACATGAGTGTGGTAGAAATGCCACAACTAATATAAATGAAAAACTAGACCTCTACAAAAGAAGAGGAACCGCTACCAATGTCCGAAGACATCCTGGTGGCAGCCCCAACTTTCCGAATAAAGCACTAAAATGCATCGCAAGTCCAGGGTCAAAATCCGCTGATTGAGGGGAGAAAATGAAACACCTATCCCTTATGGCATCAAATAGAATAACTTCATTCCTTTTCGCAAGTTGACCATTCGAAGCAAGAGCCAACGTATCACCCAAAATATAATAATAAAGACATATGGAGACAATTTATTTGATTTTTTATTTTTTATTTTTGAAGTGAAGAATGTTAATTATTGTGGCTTTGAGAAGAAGATGAATTAGCTTTGGAAAATTGCATGAGGAGATTTGTTAAGTCATGAAAATAAAATGATGAACGAAGAAGAATTTGGAAACAGTAAACTCTGGAAATAATATAGGTATAGATATTTAGGCTTGGACTAAATTAGACTATTGGTATAAATAAATATTTCATTTTCTCTTTTGTACTAACTAAGTTTTATTTAATTTAACTAAATACAAATTTACGTTTCAAAATCACTACAATGTTATACTTTAAATATACAATTTATACTAAATGTCATTTTCCCATTTTTAGCTTGTTTAAATTCAAATACACTATTTTCTCACTTTTATGCCCAAAACTAAATAATCTCTAAACCAATTTATTAATTAAATCTCCAAATTCCAATTTAATTAATTAAATCACTATTATTTATTTAAATTAATTATCACTTAAAAACCGGGTTGTTACAAGTATTGGCCCCTAGTGCAAGTGAGAAATTAATACGGTTAAGGGTGTACCTTAGCGGCAATTATGCAATTTATTATGTAACTTAACTCTTACATAAAAATCTTGTTTGAAATAAAGAAAGCTTTTAGTTTTATTTTCTTTTACATGTGCTGTTATGTAGTGAAATATACAATAAATTAAATAATCAAACATATATAATTAAAAACTTCTTAGAAGAAGCATTTTATTGACTGCAGTTATGAACAAGTTTGTAACAATAAGTAGTGAATCGATAGCTAAATGATTATTCCATGAATATTCATAGTCAAGATGTATTGATACGACCACCCTATATCTCTAGTGCCTAATATAATATAGAGTATGCTGCAATCATACCTGGATGACGTAGGATGATTTTTGGGGTGGTAAAGTAACAAAAATCAAAATAGAACCTGTCGTATATCTCATAGTGTATACGACACAATATAACGATCAACACATATATAAAACATTTGAGACAGTAATATAATAAAATGAAAATGGATAAGAACATCAGAGTATAAACGGTTCACAAGGTTATAAAAAACTAAAATAATAAAGTTGAAAATCCGAATACTCCAAAATAAACTCTAATAACTATCTCTAATAATACTAAGTACTGACATAGATCCATAGTACTACACAATGGAATATAAGAGAGTTAGCTCCAAAATATGGATATATAAAAACGTAGCCTCGTGCTCATGCTCCGTACAACTCCGTGCGCTATCTCAAACCTATTATACTAATCTGCTTATTTAAGAGTACTCAAGATAATAGGAAGCAAATCATAAAACCTTGAGTCAAACAACAATCAGGTGCGAGTGGTATATCATCTCAAAAACAAATATATCAACGTATATAGTAACAATGACATAGGGTATGTAGAACCATATCTGGCCTATCCCTATATCCAATAAGTTAGCACATAAACACAATATATACTAAACTAGTTTCACATATGGATGCACTACACTAATTATAATGTATGGTGTTGGTGTATATACGGGTCTGTGCAGTTAAAGCGCTCGGTGGATTCAATGCGGTAGAGGTGCAAAAAGTCATAGCGGGGATGTAGCGAAGATATAGCGGGATATATCGGATTACTCTAAAATTGTATATAAATCCCATACTTGTTGTTTTTACAAATATATAGATAGTAATTATGTGAAAAATTAACATTCAATTGAATTATAATTAATACAAAAATAATTTTAAATAAAAATATGTGCAAATGTATTGTAAATGAACGTAAAACTGTTATATAACTTAATTTAATTTAGTAGAATATTAGAGTATTTTCATTTATAAACATATATAAAAAGTTCAATGAAATTAATTAATTTCATAATTTTTATAGCGTATAAATATCATTTTTCAATCCAATTTTTTATAGAAGATATAGCGGAAATAGCAGAATATAGCGGAAATAACGGGATATAGCGGAAATAGCGGGGATTAAAGCGGAAAGGCTATATGTTGGGGATATATGGAAAAATCGTAGCGGTAGGAATCCGCTATAAGATATATCGGAGTTATAGCGGGGATATAGCGGGGCATTAACTGCACAGATACGGGTTTATAACGCAACAATGTGACATCTATATCAAGCACACAACTTAACAACCATCACACAGTATTACATCTCTCACTCAAGTGATTGGATATACGATAACTTTTATTACCCACATAGAACTCACAGATGCTTAACTTATGCCCATACAAATAGCTAGGGGTTGGACACACACACACAGGCGTCCAAAAATATGGGTACACACAGACTACCCTATCCCAAAAACCATGTGCATTACAAACCCGAAGTTTTCCATCGATCCCTTAACACATGTAACAATAATAGAAACACTTATTATTCTATTCCACAAGTTATCACATTGAACTTGCCCCGTTTATCGCCAGATGTCATAGTCACCCTTTACATCGAACCATTGAAGTCACTACACTTTCTTGGTTACCACACAAACCCCTAAGTCATGTAGAGTTATCGCAGGGTCATCCACACTTACCCAATGTCAATCACAAAGTTCCATAAAGAAATCCCTAGGCTAGCTTGAAGAACCTATAGTGTTGCCCTAGGTCAAGCCAAAAGCCTCCTCGAACCCCCACACACCACGCCTTTTCCCAGTTTTTCTCATGATAATCCTAGAGTTATAGGGCTACTAGACCGAAGTAGCACCTGCAATAGAACTTGGGTAAGGTACCTAGCATGGACCAAGCCAATGTATTCCCCTAGATTGAAGTTTTCCCAAGCCTAGCCCAAAGTTTTTTTGTCCCCGACCTAAAGTCACCACTGAACCAATATTGATGTCCGGTCCTCCTACGACTGACCGCATGTAACAACCCGTATTTCTAAGCTGCTATGAATATTTAAATTTGGGATATTTAAGTATTTAATTGATTTATTTTATCAATGAGCTGGAAAACTGGACTTCCATAGATGGACTTTTTAGGACTCGAGATTATTTCCATTGGGTTCGGATGGTCCGAGCGAGTCAGAAGAGTATAGGCATCGATATATTTCGACTGTTTGGTTTCGAGTTAGAAGGTCGAGTTCAGTTCGAAAATCAAGCGACTCGAAAAGTTAACTTTTTTATATGTTAGAATTAGATTTTGAAAATAGTTTCACTTGGTTTAGAATACGGGTATTTGGCAATGAACGCCAATGAGCATTCCTTGACTGGAGTTCGTAAAATTTTGGACGTGAAAAGTGTTGGTTAGGATTCCTATATAAGGATCCCTTCTCTCTTCATTTCCTAAATCAGATCCATACAAAACCATAGCTGCCAAAATCAAATAGCTTCATCTAACAGACATAGTTCACCACGACCACTAGAGGTCATTCAGGCCAAAGTTCAACTAAGAAATTGTTTGGTTAGGGGAGGCGAGGTGATTGGACAGTTGGATCGTCGAATGGAGAAGCGATTCGTCGTGGATCTGGAGTTGAATGGTTCAGCACTTTGGATCTCGTACTTAGTGACGGTGGGGATTTGGAGGTCGAGGGTGGCTCCTTTGGGTCGGTAATGGTCGAGGCTACCTTATGTAGCAATGCGATGGCGACTAAGGCGACGTTGCGGCGGTATGGTCGAGCTGAACTTGATTATGATTTTCTGGGGTGGTTCTCGATGGTGGCGGAGAATGGTAAGGTCGAACCAATGATGTAGGGTCGGGCTCGGCTAGAAGAGTTGATGGTTGAGTCGCGGTGGCCGATGGTAGCACCCGGCAGCACCAGGACGAGGATGGTCGGAGATAGAGTTAGTTGGCCTGGGTTTGGTAATTAAGGATTAGGTTAATTCACGATGTAGTTAGTAAATTTAATTATATTAATTAACTTAAAATCTTATTAAACTCATAACTATTTCGTACTAGGTCGGATTGGGATGCGGTCAGTCGTGTTGGACTCGCAGGAATGTCTTCTTCATATTGGAATTGGATTAGTTGAGATTGGAGCATGTAGAATTTCAAGCTAAAAGACGGAACCAGAACGCTTTGGCGATAATTGGAATTTCGGTGTGTTAAACTCGCCACTTTAGATAAATCAGTATACTATATAATAGATAAAAATTTATTGTTTGTGTTTGGTTGAAATTATTGGCTGATTGGTTGAAATATCCATTTTAAAAAGCAATTAATATTTAAAATGAAATACAAGAAAATTTGTAGAGAAATTCGGATTTCTAGAAATTTGATTATTAATTTCCAGTTATATTCTTGTTGTTTTATTTTAGTTATATCCATGTATATGGATTGTTAATTCCGGAATCTTGATTGTTTAGCACCACCAGTTATGACATTGTCATACGTTCAAAACTTATCCCTTGTAGTGATAATAATCAATAACAACATTTGGTTAATTGCTTTGATGGCTATTGGCCTCAATTTAGTATTTGGAAAAACTATTAACAGCTGTTTGGCTTGAAATTAGTTTTTGA
Source organism: Allium fistulosum (assembly GCA_030737815.1). NCBI lineage: Eukaryota > Viridiplantae > Streptophyta > Magnoliopsida > Asparagales > Amaryllidaceae > Allium > Allium fistulosum. The sequence goes on along the minus strand of CM060906.1, from coordinate 945,532,331 downwards.
TTCGAAGAATGATTTTAAATCTAACCTTTGTGTTTTCTGAAATATTTTTATTTGAGCGGATTTTGAACTTCCCTATTTTACACCAACCTTTCTATTTGTCTTTTCTAAACCATTTAGAAATGTTTTAAAGTTGTTTAACTACCGTTTAATAGTGTTTTAAAAAAATTATTTATATTTAATTGTTTGAAGTTATTTATTAATATTTTAATATTGTATTGATTTATTTATTTAAATAATTAATATTATTTGAAGATAATTAATAATTATTATTTATTAAAAATATTTTGGAATTTATAATAGTTATTTATTAATAACGTTTTGGAATTAATAATAAATAATTATTAATAATGTTTTGGGGGTTAATTATTATTTATTATAATAATGTTTTAAAGTAAATAATTATTATTTATTTATAACATTTGAAGTTAATAATTATTAATTATTAGTAATGTTTTGCTGTTAATAATTATTATTATAAAATAATGTTTTGAAGTAAATAATAATTAATTATTTATAATATTTTGAAGTTATTAATTATTATACTAATAATGTTTTAGAGTTAATAAATTATTTTATTAATGATGTTGGAAAGTAATTTATTATTTATTTAGGAAGTCTAAAGTAAATTAATTTATCTGATTAATTGTATTTATAAATAATAAATTTATTTATAAAAGGAATCTCATTATATAAAAGAGATTTATTAAAGAGTTTTATAAATGAAAATGATGTTTGGATCTGTAAGATTTTTTAAAGAATCTTTATAAAGGAGTTTTATAAACGAATAAAGTTTTATAAATGATTTTATAGATTTATAAAAGGAGTTTTATAAATAGTTTTATAGATTTATAAAAGAGTTTTATAAATGGCTTTAGAAATTTATAAAAAGAGTTTTATAAATTGTTTTAAAGATTTATCACAGAGTTTATAAATGGTTTAGAGATTTACAGTAGGAGTTTATAAATGATTTTAGAGTTGTATACAAAGGAAATTATAAAAGAAAATGAGATAGATTTCCAAAAATAACCTTTTAACAATTATGGTGGTATGGAAACATCTTTCCATACTTAACACAAAAACGGGATCTTTCTTATTGTTTGTGAATATACTTGTATCGTTAAGATAAGTATATGGATTTTTTTTCAAGTATTGAAAATGGTATAAAAGGTTTGTGATTATGTCTTTGTAAAAGTATTTTGATACAAGTATTTACAAAGAGATTTTAATTAATGAAAGGATTAACTAAAGAGGTTAGTGGTTTCTTATGTGCTTAACCAATGTTGGTTTCCCTTTTGAAATAAATCCTAATTTGATTGTTGTTCTATTTGATAGTTAAATAACCGACTATAAAACTTGGCCAGTTTTTAAACTATCATTGTCTGTTCGAAGAGACCATGATCAGATATATTATCTGTAAAACATATTGAACCACATAATCATTTCGAATTTGAACATCTTTAAGATGATTATAGACGGTGCTCTTTGAAGTGCAAGGGCTACTTGCTACTAATCCAGAGGGTGATTCCAAAATGGATATAGTAGAAGTGGTGCCTTCGGTTTCGTTCAGACCCAGAATGAACTTGTATGGATGAATATTGGCATTACATTTCTGCCTAGAGGGAAGTGTTAGCATTCTAAGTTTGAATTGCTAAAGGAAGGTAATTCGTTACCTCACGAGCCTCACACTCCGAAAACGACTAAAATGGTAGATGCAGCAGGGCTATGTGGGGTTGCTCCCATAAGGGTGTGTCATCTTCTTTTGGATTATCATATTATGGATTTGGTTGTGCATGAGAGCTCTCTACAAAGGTTAGGAACCACCGGGATGATGGCATATTCGGTACTATCCAGTAAGGGGTAGGCCAATCCTATGTTGATAAAGGGTCAAATGCATTTGTAGCCCTCGGTACATTTTATCTAGACATGTACTATACGGAAGGTAGTCCCTTATCTTGCCATTGTTGGAATCCATTCTCCAATAAGTACCTTAGGACTTAGTTGTATACCTATTATGTTGGAATTTAATTAATGTAACAATTTTGGTTATGATTCGATGTTTATTTTAAACCCTAGACATTATTATAATATCATAAGATTTTCTAATATAAATGGTTTGGTTATCGTAAGGTAAAAAGTCTGTGTTTATGTGAGGCTTAGTCTTATGAGATACCTTTTATTTTGAAATGCCTTTATAAAAATAAAAATCAATATGCATTGATTGAGTTTACTCACGCTGGTTCACCAGACTGTACCGGGCGTTATTTTCATAGAATGCTCGAGTTAGACCGAGCATATCTTAAGATCTAGTTTGGATACTTTTAATCGACAAAGTTTCTATCGGATTAGAAATTAGCCGAAAAATATCAAATTAAAATAACTGCAAGCGCACGGCGTACACTTGTAGTACGTGGCGAATACGGGTTGATCCGTAGGGAATTGATGATTTTAAAAATCTATTCAATCAAATTAAACCAAAGTCTAGTGAAAGTTAAGCTAGAGAATTAGAGAATTAGAGAATTAACTAACTAAAAGAAAAGAGAAGCAAATATAAGAGTTAAGTGACAATTTAGAGAATAAATCCACTCTCTAGATCATGTAGTTCAACACATATGAAATCATAATCTCTCATTTATGGTCATTAGTGCTTTAATTGACGTGCCTATCATAAGTATGGCATATTTGTGCCATTAGTTAGCCAACATAAGCCATCAAACTTTGACACGCTCCATAAACCACTTACTAACTTTCATGAAACTTGACAATGAAAATGAAAATGAAATCTATTTTAAGTATGGCCTATTAACTATTGATTAGAAATATAGACCATCAAATTTTAATTTCAAATCACTTTCTTATGCCATAATCATATTTTGATGAAGAGGCATTTGTGTTAGTGATTGTTTAAGCATAGCCTATTTGGTGTTAACAATATAGGCTATCAAATTCAAAGCAAGAACAACAAATAAAACACTTCATTGATCATCATTAAGCACAAAAAAGGGCATGAATTTACAAATAGTTGAAGCTACATAATTAGAGAGCATCATTACCCCTAAATTGAAGGGGTTTAACCTCTCAATTTGTCATTTGATTAACAAATGCAGCTAGCAACATGAAATCAAAAAGAAAGGAAAATGAAAGCTAATGGAAAAGAGAAGCTAATTAACAATAATTAGAACTATCCTACTTGCATGAAAGTAAATCTACACTACAACATGAAAGGAAATAAACAAGAAAGGGAAAACATCATATGTTAAATTGCATAAAAAAGAAAAATTACATTAAGATAAAAATGGCTAAGTAGCCATGAAAAGAGAAAGAGAAGAGCTTGTTTATTTGTGAGCCTAAACTAAACTAAGAGGAACTAAGAAAGAGGGTTACATGAAACATAAGGGGTCTTTATACATGTATGAAACCCTAATTCATATTTTTTGGGAATCCCCAAAATACCCTTGAGAATGTGTGGAGGCCAAGTAATCATTAGCTTCTACTAATCATCATTTAAGTGTACATGAAGCCATTAATTCCATAAGCATGTGCATTAGCCTCTAATTTGTACATTAAGGTAGGTGGGTAGGTGGGGTCCTCCATTATCATGCCTTTGAATTATTTCCATCTTCATTTCTTTATCTTCACTCTTGTGCATGCATACATCTTCATGAAACCACTTGTATATGAAGCCAAATTCCTATAAAATAATATAGAAATTTCCAATTAAATTTTCTCAAATTAATATATGCACAAAAATGACCATTTTGCCCTTGGATGAAGATGAATATGTGACGATTTGAAAATAATATGAATTTTGGTTTAAACAAGTTAAAATACCCGATATGATCATTTATTTAATTTAAATAGATTAAATATGGTGGTAAAAATATACACATTTACGTGCACATCAAATACCCCCACACTTATCTTTTTATTCGTCCTTGAATAAAAAAACTAAGATAAATCCGTTTTCGTAGGGAGCACGATTGCATTGAGCGTATGCAACAAGCCGTTAAACCTCTGGGTGTCCTCAGTAGGACGAGTGTTGTCTCGTGAGTGTTTTCAGCGAATAATACCCACAAAATCTAAATGCAGGATGAATTTTTTTACAAAAAGCAAGATTTATTTACAAAGATGTGAATGCAAGTTTTTGAAAATATTTAAGAATGAAGGATTTACTTTTAAATTAACACAAGTAAGTTAAATATAGGTTTAGTTATTATCTTGAAAATTTAAGTTATTTACTTGTCAAAATTTCCAACAAAAATGAAGGTATCATAACAAATAGACAATAGTTTAACTCGTTGTTTTGGTTGATAACACAGTGTAATTTGAAATGGATCCTTAGTTGATTATCAATGTTTTTCAAAGTGGTATTTTCATTTCTTTTCAATAACAAATCAAATCAAATAAGTTTAAAACAGTGCTTGGATTTCAATTGCTTACTCTCTCTTATTTTTGAAAATTATATTGATATTAACAATTTTTACATATGCCTAACTCAAATAAACCGAGGCCAAATATATTACCCATGCACTGCCTTGCGGACTAATGTAAGGGGAATACAGAACGTGGCGAGTGAACACACAAGTGTGAACACTTATTGACTATAGGCGTTATTAGTAAAATAATTTTTATATACACACACCTAACTCAGATAAACTGAGGCCAGATATACCGATCGTGCACTGCCTTTCGGGCTTACGTGAGAAATGTATAGAGCATGGCGAGTGAACACACGAGTGTGAACACATGACTCTAGGTGTTAAAAATATATACATATATACAAATGTTTTTTTTCTTTTTTCTTTTGTTAGAAAGTGAGAGTTTTGAAAAATCATCTTAGCACCATTTAACATAGAAGACAAAAAAAATGTTATATCCTTTTATTTGAATTCACCACTTTTTAAAACAAAGATTTTCAATTAGGATGTATTTCATAATTAACACGTATGAATCTTCCTATATACTAGTTAAACCATTGTTATTTGTAATCAAAGTTCAGTTTTATTTTTGTTAAGACAAATAAATTTTCAAAAATTTCATTTTTATAACCCAAAACCATATATTTATCCTATAGTGTTTCTTTAAAAATAAATCAAAAATGCTATAAAAAAATTGAGATTTTTTTTAAATTTTTGGAAAGAAAATATAAATAAATAAACCATGAAAAATCGAAAATGATGATGAGTCTCCCCCCACACTTGATTTTGATTGTGTCCCCACAGTCAACCCAAGTGAAAGGAGAAAAAAATAAAAATAAAAAACATGACCTTTATTTAAATGAAAATTAACGGTATTTACACGAGATCAGAAAGTATATCGTCAAAAAGTAAATGAAACGGTCTTCCAAAAACCGATTCATTTGTCTCGTCAAGTATACGAGATACAACTTAAGCTCAAAAAACCAAACCATAGAAGATTTCAAAGTTGAATATTGATTTGGAAAAATGAATGTCGTTTTAAAAATCGAATGCGTTGTTTTATTTTCTATGATTTTTGGGGTAGATAGAACGATTTGTTGAAGTTCAAGTTTATTTTCACCAAATTCAAGCTTATCATCGATTTCAAAATCAAAATGGTGATTCAAATCGTCCCCTTCAGAGTTTAACAACTTGTTTTCAAAAATTCCATAAAACTCGTGTTCGTTAAATTCGACTTCCTTTGTTGGATTATCAACAACTTTATTGCATAAATCAAGTTCAAAATTCAAAGTTGTTGTATTCAAATTTTCAGAAAAAGGAAGATCGAAATTTAAATCGAGTTTCTCACCCTCAAAAGAATTGAAATCCAAATCAATTACCAAATTTTCAACAACTTCATTAAGATCATCATTTTCCATTTCAAAAGTTGTTATTTGAAAATTGTCGATTTGGGTAAAAGATGGATTATCGCTTGACTCATCACACGATGGGATTTGAGTATGTTTATCATGTTGATTCAAATATGTTTTGAACACCAAATCCATGTGATTATTGTGCATTTCATTCATTTGCTCAACAAAGTCAAATTTGTAATTATTAACTTGAGGATTTTCGATTTGGATTTATTGAGAACAAAAATTTTCACTTGCATCATAGTTGAGATTATTCCCATTGCCAAAATTATTTGAAAAGTGGATCACATTTTCGTTTTGATTTTGAAATTCATTTTGGAGTTCAAAATTGAATTGGCATGGGTTATACTCGAAATTATTTGAATTTTGAATTGAATCCAAATTTTGACTATTTTGAAAACTTCGACTCGAGTTATCGCACAAATACGACTTACACAAATCATTTATCATTTGATTTTCTTATGTAGAGATTTCAAGTAAAGACGAAATGCTATTTTCAAGATCTGAGGGTTGCTCGTTATTTTGAAAACTTTGTGGTGCAAAATCCGAATCATTTGAACAATAGTTGTTGTTAAAATATCCATACGAATTTGGAGTGAAATCATATGGATTATATTGATTTTCACAACTATTGTAAAATTCAAGTGAGTGGGGAAATTCAGACATTTTCAGGAATGTTTTTGTTGTTTTTTTATGAAGAAAAAATATTTACAAATATAATTTATTTTTCAAAATGGAAAATTGATTTTTGTTTTGTTTTTGGATTTTCGAATTTTTTTTTTGGTTTTTGAAAAGATTTTACAATTTTTTTTTGGATTTTTGATTTTCTAAATTTTTTTTTTGGATTTTTGAAATTTCAAAGGAGAAGGAAAAAATTTCAAAGAAAAAGGAAAAGGAATATTTACAAAAAAAAATTTGTTTTGGATTTTAATTTTTTTTTAAATATGTATGAACTAATGCAACTAAATGAATGTAGGGTCTAATTACAAATTATTTATCTTAAGTTAACCCAAAATTGTATAACCACACTTTGTCTCTAATCAACAAGATAGTTCTCAGCCAGGTAACGGACAGGAGTTATCGGTGCACCACGAATCACCGTAGCAATGCAACCGAAGGTTTAAGTACCTTCAGAGAAACAATTCAGTATAATATTTACGAATCACCATAATATTTATAACTGATTATTGCTCTGCCGTAGCCTAGACACCAAGAAATTAAATTGTCGAAAAATGATAAACTGTCAATATACAATTAAGTGTTATCAATCTCTAACCGTTATTATTAATCAAAAACTAGGATGAAATGCACAACAAAAATTAAACGTGTATTAACAATGCAACTACGATGAAATTTTTGTTTTTTGAATTTTTTTTAAGTGCAAGAAAACAACAATGCAAAAAAAATAAAAACAATAGATAGGGGTTAAAAGCAGTAAATTTTTATAAGCAAGCAAGCAATTTTTTTTTTGGCAAGCTCAGCATGCAACTCTACCAATCTGCTTTGGCAACCTGAAAATAAAACTAAGATATATATATATATAGTTGTTATTATATGTTTTTTGTTTTTTTAAACAAATTAACACAAACCAAATTTAAATAAAACAAAACAAATTTAAATAACTTTTTTAGGATAAATCAAAGCAAAAACTAAGAGAAATCAAATTAAACACAACAAATAGAGCAACTTTTTTCTTTAAGAGATAAAAGAAAAAGCTTAAGACTTAAAGGTAAAAAAATAAATAAATAAAAAACTAAAAGCAAAACACACCATAGACCCGGCCCAACAAACTAAAGAGAGACCCCTTTCTTTTTTTAATAACTCATAATATGCTCGGCCAAGCCCAATTAAAAAAACACACATCCCAATCTTCTGCCGTTCGAAAACGAGACAACTCATATTCATCCGAAAGAAGATAAATCACTCCCAACTTCAATTCTCGTAAAAAAAATTTCAATCAAAAATCAAAGTTTGCCTCTTTTTAAAAATCACGTATTCGATTCATGGTTCAAATTGCAGTGTTCAAGAGTGCTGAATGTTTGTGAGTTCGAAACGGTTGTCGGCGACTTTGGGTTGAAGTCGAAGTCTGCTTTTGTAACGACCCACTATTTGGACCATTCAAATCGACAATAAATCCACACATGTCGGACTTGAATAATTCAAAACAATAGATTGTTAATTTAAATTTGGCAAAAATCAGAATATACAGTAAATAAATCAATCACAGAATCACATACAGAGTAATACAATAATACGTAGCGGAATAGATAAAATAGTAGTTCATGAAGCTACTATATAAACATCAGAGTTAAAAATAAAATACAACAGGATATCTCAAATACAGTGAAGTCTTCAGTACGAATAGATGACCTCTCCGAACAAATCAACTGGAAAAGCTGAAAGCTGAATCGATAGTTGGATCTCCAAATGAAGCTCCAAACTCCAAGGGTGAGTCTCAAATGCTGTATCACTCAGTCTGACCCGAGCGTAAAGCAAAACACAAAACACTCGAGTCAGGATTAACATTCTTATACTAATAAATCCAACTTAAGTGAAATATCAAATGAAATACAAGTAACTTAAAGGATGTTGGGATAACCATCCTCTAAGGATCCGTGGAACTATCTACAATGTAGAAATATACACTATAACACCGTGGTCATTTCAAATTAATTTATACTTCAAAACCAAAAATTCACTTTTATTTCAAATATATCTATTTTCCAAAATAATATATGGGTTAAATAATTTATAAAGTAAAGTATTTATAATTTCCTCAAATCTCACAAATTGACTCAAATCAACTCAAATTCCAAATCCAAATTTATTCAAAGCTCAATTCATCAATTCAATTCAGTTCTCAAAAGACCATTTAAATTTTCAATATATTTCAAGGCTTAAATATTCAATATTTTCATAGTTAAAGTTAACAGTTTCATATAGCTCTTGATTTAACTTCATTATTATTTAATCAGGGAATATTCACTAAATAAATTCAGTATCATTTCTAGCCTTAAATTACATTTTACTAAATATTTCCTTAAATTTATTTAAACAAGAAATATTCATTAAATTACTTTTTTTTGCATGGCAAGCGGGGATTCATTCATATTAAATAAACTTACTTAAATAAATAAGTTATAAATCATATCTTAAATCTCAATTTCAATAAGTTTCAAATCGGTTTAATTAAATAAACTTCTTTATTGAATACAATTTCAACTAAATTTAAATTATTACCTAGATCTATTTTGGAATATAAATTTAAATACTTAACCATATTATGTATTAAATCAATCTTAATTAAATTAAATATTATCATTAAATCTATATATATCAATACCATTTATATGTAATAATTTAAGAATGAACATTTATTAAAACCATATATTTCTTTCCAAAACCATAGGATTTATTTTCAAAATATTTATATATGGACCAACGGTGTCTGTATATAATTTCCTATTTATGGTCAAGTGATACGGATATTTATCATTTCAATCCGTAAATTTAAATACATACGGGCAAGGTTTTAAATATCGGATTTCGGTCACGTTTCGTCTCGGAATTTTTACACAAGCTATCTCGTATCGGGGGAGATCTCGGACGAGATAAGTACATATCAGGTGTACATCTCGGATTGACATCTCGGGTCTTATAATGCATCTCGGGAATATCTCGAATGTACTTATATGTCTAAAATTGATGTGTTAAAAATTTATTTAACGGTTATAACTTTCTTAGTAAAAATAAAAATGGTAACATACTTGATTTACATGGAAAAAGGAATATTTTTAGAAGAGTAGTAGCTTGACCAGCTTAATTGATTTGGTAATGATTGAATAACATCCCTTTATTTGAACATAATAAAGAAGTGAAACCTTTCGCTATGACTCGTTAAGATAAAAAGTAAAGAATATGTTCAAGAAGTTGGTAAATTATAATTGGATCGAGTGGTTTCTTTTGAATCAATATGAAAATAAAAAATATTATGCAAAATAAGAAAAATGTATAATTTTGGGTGAGATCTCGGATTGAGATTTTGATCCATATTTCGGGTGAAATTTGAATATCTCGGATGAGATGAGTGTCGAGGGATATATGGAGGAGATTTGATGTCTCGTCTCGTTTAAGTGTGAAAAGGAGATCTCGGAGGAGATCTCGGGTGATATATAGGAGATTTAAAACCATGCATACGGGTAGATATCATTTCGACCCGTAATCCCAAATTCAAATCAATTGAAAATCGCTTGGGTCTATCATTTCAACCCATAACGATTTTCTCCTATTCTAAAGTCCGTTCGGGTATGTATCATTTCAACCTATAGTGAAATCTATACTAACAGGGAACTTGCAGAGTGATACAGATAATATAAAATATAACAACAGACATATATCATCAGTAACAATATAATATAAACAACATGATATGGTGTCATATCCCATAGGTGAACAATTACAGATAATAGCATATATAACAATTTTAAACAACTAACAGTAGCATATTTCAATTGTCGTTTCAATTGAAATCAAATTTAATAAATATAAGAACGTTAATCGTGAGTGATTGCTCACCTTTCGAGGCTAGATAGGTTTGACCGATGAAACGAGTTACGATTCCAAGCACAAAGTGAGGTAGGCACAAATTTGATGAAGAAAACAAGCACGACGGACAAAGCTGATAAATAGAAATTTACGAAGTCAAATCAGAACGGAATCGATGAAGATAATGGTATAAGTGAACTTATATATATAACTATATATAACTATATATATATATATATATAATCAAATACTAAATTCAAACATATATTATATTAAATATATATAGGAATTTCAAAATCCATCGTTTAAATCAAACACATATAATAAAATCTAACATATATACCTAATATATGATTTGAGATAAATACTAATATAGATATATAACATATAACTTTGCATATATCTTACATAAACACAATATCTTTATAATTCACTTTAATATACACATGAAAGCTAACGTGCAAGACTTTTTATAAGAACTTACTTTATAAGTTATTAAAATAATCTATATAAATAACTTAAATCTAAAATATATACCTCAGTCGCACAAAATTTTATAGTATAAACTTTTAAACTAAATTTATATAAACAACAGTTAAAATTTTATATAAAACAATGGGTCTCTTTCATACTTCATATATAAATGACCTCAGCTAGATTGCATAAACAAACATACGTTTTATGATGAAGCTGATATATATATATATATAACTTGTATGCCCGACCACAATGTACTGACTTACATTTTATATATATACTATAGACAAATTCATATGCAGAACGATGCAAATATATATATGTAAAAGTCAGGTTGAACAAATTTTATGCAGACCTATACTTAAAGCAACAAAGTATGCTCTGAGCTATTTATTATATAAACAGTCCTAATTTTTGTAACATTTACATTTAAAATGCCAATGTTTATTTAATTATATTGTAGATCAGTTTATACCAACTTTGTGAACACTGTATACATCCTACTTACAAGCAACAACATATAGTGTAAATCATATAATTTATATTATAACAAAACAACACATATATACAAATATATATACACATGCAACACACATATATACACTACCCACGCACATATATATAACTAAAGCCATAACATACTTCTTCTTTTTTGAAATCAAGTATAGTATAAAATATAACATACCTATATAAAATATTATATAATATACTAATATATTACTATATTATAAATATAACAACCATACTGTAACAAGACTTATAAAAACTATATATATAAAAGTATATAACTTACGCATCTATAACAGATTATTTATATATAAACAAATATAACATGCAAAGTAAAACCAACAGACATACTATATATATAACCTTTATATATTAACTAATGTTTGAAATTCATGTATATACTTTTATTACATTGCCACATATACATAGCCTATAAGTACAGTTATTATAAAAATCATTATATATAATATATATAAAACTTATACATATAGATATATACTCACAAATCTCGAATGGAGGAGGTGGGATGCTAATATCAAACACACGGCTGTGTAGTTGTATGGTTGCCGTGAGGAATGAAGGCACGTGAGGGAAGTGGTGAGTTTGGTGGTTGGCGTGGTGGGTGATTGCGGAGGGAAGGCGCACGGCCGAGGGAGGAGATGTTGGGTTTGATCGGAGTTGAGTAGGTTTTTGGGGTCGCAGATTAGGGAAGGAGGAGGTGTGATGATCGGCGGCAATGTGAGGGAAGGAAGTGACTTCGGCTGGGCTGCTGTGTGATGGGAGTGTTGAGGCCGGAGGAGGCACAGTTAATGTGGAGTGTGGGATCTCGAGATGGTCGGCTAAAGAGTAAAGGCCGAAGGCCTTTGGAGACACGCCATGGTCAGAGAAAAAAGTGAATCAGGGGAAAATGAATAGTTGCTGGAAGATGAATTTATAAAGGGGATGAACAGTTCAAAAAGGGAATGTAACGCACAAATAAATAAAACAAAATGTACCCAAATAAATGAAACGGTATGGGATGGCAACGGTCATCCTTAGATTGAGCTGAATAATAAAAGCAATTTAAAGGTTTGATTGGACATCACGCTTCAAATTTTAAAACCAAAGGAAGAAATAAAGTCACAATTTATGGTACCGTTACAACGAACAGTTTATTGCTTCCGTCGCGTATCGGACCTCAAAATACAAAAATAAATATACCGTGGTGATCAGCGCGACGAGACGATCAAAAAGGTATACAGATATCGGTGGTAAGATCATCCGATCAAAAGTCGATAATCGGTACCGAAAATGCTGCTATTCCGTACGGAAAAATCCAAACGGAGCTAGAAACGTCCGAATTTCGCAAAACGAATTTCACAGTCTGATTCAGAGTGTTCTAAATAAATTTTCTCATGTTGACATATTTTGGTTTTGGAAAACTTTTAAATTCAATTTTTATTAACCGATTCAAATTGAAATAAAATTTCATAATAAAATAAACTTCAATATTATCAGATGGAAATTTACCAGTAGCTATATTGAAATAGACGTATTCCAAATAGTAACTTTTTTATGTTCAAATTTTATTGTTTAAAATTTCACAAAATCTCAATTAATTATCTCATTAAAACCATTAAAATTTTCGGGTCGTTACACTCTCCCCCACTCAAAACTTTTCGTCCCCAAAAAGGAAGGAGGTAGGAGAGCAGAAGCAACCAGAAAGAAAAATAGATTGAAAGACAAGGATAAATAATTAATTTAAAACTATATAAATTTTACTTGAAATATTCATTTGAAAACTTCATTTTCAAATCAATTATTTTTAATACTTTAATACTTTTCAAAAACCCATTTGTAAAATTTCTTACTTCCTTTATAAATACCCTTTATATGTTTAAATAACACCTTTATAAATATATGAAAAATATTTGAAAACAATTTTTTACATCATTACTTATATTTACAAAGAAGCTATTTGAAAACATTAAATCCATAATTCATAAAAAAAAATTTCAAGATACTTTTCAAATATTATTAATAAATCAATAATCATTTACTTTAAATATGTTTTATTTAACTAATAACTTCTAAAATATTTATAACACTAAATTTTTTTTTCTATTAAACCATATAGTATATAAATAAACAATATTTAAAAGGATATAGTCAACAAGGAAAAGAAGGAGGACTTGGAAAAATAGAATATAGGTGAATAAATAAACCTGAGCAGATAAGGTAGATTCAAAAGAATAGTATCGGGTATGAATAATTAATTCAAACCATAAGGATTTCAATTTCAAATATTAATACAAAATTTCTTTTTTGGAAATACTTTTATAATAAAATACCTTTATAATAAAATACTTTTATAACTCGATGTTTCAACAAGTTTATCCTTGTTCCTGTAGACTTTGGTAGTGCGTTGATCAGGCGCAAAACTAGAATTCTCCAGGTACTTAGTAGACCTGTTTCAACACCCAGTGAAAATACTGGAAAACTTTTAAAAATAGATATGGAAAGTACAATCCAAAAAAAACATGTCGATCATGTATCGCGGATACACAATGGTTACGCCTGGATCCCCCAGGAAACATCCGTACCCGTAGGCCGGCCCCCAACCTTGCGATTACGCCATGAAGACTGGTAGTACTGCAGATACACAATGGTTACGCCTGGATCCCCCAGGAAACATCCGTACCCTAGGCTCTCGCGGCCCTTGCTGATTACGCTACCAAGCGACTCAATAGATCGCAGATACACAATGGTTACGCTTGGATCTCCCAGGAAACATCCGTACCCATAGGCCGCCCCCAACCCTGCGATTACGCCATGAAGTCGCGTTCGTAAGACCATGGAGATTGCCATGGAAATCGATGGAAACTCGAGTATCATATCCGGAAAACCAAAAATCAGAGAAATATCAATAGAATGAATCCACAATGTGGCCACAAAGCGGATATCAAGCAGAAGGCACTTCCAAATCTTTACTTCGAAAATATGTATCATATAGTACCTTTTCAAATTACTTTCAAATATCATACTTATATAAAGTCCATTATATATAAGATTTTATTTTCAAATCAAATACCTTTCCAAAATCAAAAGTATATCAAATCACACTTATATAGACTTCAATTATATAAGATTTCACTTTTCAAATTGAGTCCCTTTTCAAATCCATAGTTTTCGAATCAACATCATACTTATACAAACCAATTTTTATATAAGTTCGATAACTCCCAAATCAAGTATTTAGTAACACAAGGTTCTCAAATTTCAATTCGTTTCAATATCCATATAATTTTCAAAGTCATATACACTTTCACCAAATTGTTCTTCCAAATCAAATATCTTCAGTTCCAAAGTTTCCAAAATAATAGGTTTGGAGAATAATCCAAGTTCCTAAATCAATATAATTTAAGTCAAACAATTTATTTCCAACATCAATGGTTTTCAACATCATCTTATATTTACATAAAGTCCATCTTATATAAGGATCAAAATTTTCAAAAAAAAATAAATTTCGCTGCATGAAGAGCCATATGGGATTGAACATCTTTGCTTTATAAAAGATTTTTAAGTTAGAATAGTTTTGTATATAAAATAGTTTGTAAAATAGAATAAAACAGTTTGTTTAAGAAGAATAAAAGAAAAATGGTTTTGAAAAATGGTTTTAAATTGATAGTAGTTTTTTCATAATAGAAAAATTCCAATTAAATTACAAAGATATCCAACCCAACAACTTTCAATTTCAGCGTCAAGTATATCAATGATATTAGAATATAAGATGTACATATGTCATCAATTCGCAAAATCACATTCGATCGCTTGCTCGATCACACAAGTTCACTTTCGAACTAGTATTGTCCATTTGACTTCCCAAATGCGGATTTCGATATGGTTTCTCGACTAAAAACCATCAGTCTCCTTGCATAGCCATATACTATGATAGAGAATTCTAGATTCAAGCCCAAAATCCATATCAAATATTCACCATCAAGAATCAAATGAAAAATCTTAATACGAAACGGTGTAATTCACCTCGAACTTGTGTACTCAAACCTGGATCAAATTAATTATGCGAATAAAACAGTATACGTACAACTTATGTATCTATTCCAACTTATTAAATATATAGTTTTATAAAGATGTTACTAAGTTAAAACATTTAAACAAAAAAAATTTCATAATATTTTGGAGACCAAATTTTTTTTCAAAACATTTCAAATCTAAATTTCATATTAGAAAAATTCAAAATAGCCCTATTCATTTACTTAACAAAACAGTTTCAACTTAGTTAAATCATATTACTACATACTTTACACATACAAAACTAACTTATATTCTTTATACTTTTCAAAATTTCTTAGCTTTGAAAAGTTAACCTTGATTTGGAAGTGCTCGAACCTTCAAAATAGTTGAAGAAATCATTTTCAAATTCAAGAGTTGGAGATCAACAACAAATCAGTAAATCAATTTCAAAATATAGAGTTATATCAAATCAAATCCGAAACTCAAGGAATGAACACTGGCTCATTTCAAATCATTTCAAATACATATACATATATCTTTCGAATATCAAATCATACTTCAAAATTTGAAATCAAAATTGGTTTCGCAAAATCACTCGCATAGCAATGCTACTAAAGTGGCCTCTCTCCCACTATGAAACTCGAAAATCAATGTCGATGATGCATGCACTCATCACCGAAATTATTTTCCAGCGACATAAGTGAGTTCTGGACTTCTATTTTCTCACACTTCTTTTGAAATTTCTTCGAAATCATTCGAAACTCATTAAAAATCATTTGAACATTTCTTATTCGGAAAAATACTTTTAAATCATATTATTATTATATATTTCAAATCTTAAAACCAATTTCAAAACATCGGAGTTCAATTCTCGAATTTCAAATTTAAAATCCTTCAGTTATAAATCATTTTTAGATAAATCAAATTTCTTATATAATTTTTCAAATTTACAAATCCTTTCAAAACCTCAAATTCTTGTTTTTAAAGGTATATAATCCTTATCGAAAACATTTTCACTTTTATATATAGAATAAAATCATAATTATCAAAATAATAATTTTGGTATATAAAACAATTTCAAAAATACAAACAAAACCCGATTTTCAAAGGATTTCAAAACAAAGATAGAGATTCCAATTAGAGGGACTCTAATCGGATAGAATTCTGACTTGAAGGTAGGCTCGAACGAAAATGGGATAACTAAATTACAAAATACAAGATAGATATATTTTTATAAATCGTGGATGACCCTAGGGTCAACCATGACTTCAAAATAAGATTGGTGCAGAATTTTGAGGCGAATCGACATTCGATTGCTAGAGATAGAATTCGGCATAACAAGAGATAGCAACAACTAAACCGAGGGATATATAAATATCCGGTGAATCAATGCCAATTGTAAAGGAGTTTCACCCCTTTACAAATCATTCAGTGGAGTTATGGGATACTCTAGGATCAAAGAATACAGATAGGGGAGACAAGAATAGATTTCAGAACCGAGGGACGTTCCAAAATTCAAAGGAATTTTCAATCAAGAAAAGGAATTTCAAGCTCGAACAAAAGTGATTATGTAATTAAATTTACTATATATGTTGTGTTTGCCTAGAGCCAAAGCTCTGATACCAACTGTAACGACCCACTATTTGGACCATTCGAATCGACAATAAATCCACACATGTCGGACTTGAATAATTCAAAACAATAGATTGTTAATTTAAATTTGGCAAAACTCAGAATATACAGTAAATAAATCAATCATAGAATCACAGACACAGAGTAATACAATAATACGCAGCGGAATAGATAAAATAGTAGTTCATGAAGCTACTATATAAACATCAGAGTTAAAAATAAAATACAACAGGATATCTCAAATACAATGAAGTCTTCAGTACGAATAGATGACCTCTCTGAACAAATCAACTGGAAAAGCTGAAAGCTGAATCGATAGTTGGATCTCCAAATGAAGCTCCAAACTCCAAGGGTGAGTCTTAAATGCTGTATCACTTAGTCTGACTCGAGTGTAAAGCAAAACACAAAACACTCGAGTCAGGAATAACATTCTTATACTAATAAATCCAACTCAAGTGAAATATCAACTGAAATACAAGTAACTTAAAGGATGTTTAGGATAACCATCCTCTAAGGATCCGTGGAACTATCTACAATGTTGAAATATACACTATAACACCGTGGTCATTTCAAATTAATTTATACTTCAAAACCAAAAATTCACTTTTATTTCAAATATATCTATTTTACAAAATAATATATAGGTTAAATAATTTATAAAGTAAAGTATTTATAATTTCCTCAAGTCTCACAAATCGACTCAAATCAACTCAAATTCCAAATCCAAATTTATTCAAAGCTCAATTCATCAATTCAATTCAGTTCTCAAAAGACCATTTAAATTTTCAATATATTTCAAGGCTTAAATATTCAATATTTTCAAAGTTAAATTTAACAGTTTCATATAGCTCTTGATTTAACTTCATTATTATTTAATCAGGGAATATTCACTAAATAAATTCAGTATCATTTAACTAGCCTTAAATTACATTTTACTAAATATTTCCTTAAATTTATTTAAACAAGAAATATTCATTAAATTACTTAAATCAAACCCAAGTTATAAATCATATCTTAAATCTCAATTTCAATAAGTTTCAAATCGGTTTAATTAAATAAACTTCTTTATTGAATACAATTTCAACTAAATTTAAATTATTACCGAGATCTATTTTGGAATATAAATTTAAATACTTAACCATATTATATGTATTAAATCAATCTTAATTAAATTAAATATTATCATTAAATCTATATATATATATATATCAATACCGTTTATATGTAATAATTTAAGAATCAACATTTATTAAAACCATATATTTCTTTCCAAAACTATAGGATTTATTTTCAAAATATTTATATATGGACCAACGGTGTCTATATATAATTTTCTATTTATGGTCAAGTGATACGGATATTTATCATTTCAATCCGTAAATTTAAATACATACGGGTAGATATCATTTTGACCCGTAATCCCAAATTCAAATCAATTGAAAATCGCTTGGGTCTATCATTTCAACCCATAATGATTTTCTCATATTCTAAAGTCCGCTCGGGTATGTATCATTTCAACCCATAGTGAAATCTATACTAACAGGGAACTTGCAGAGTGATAACAGATAATATAAAATATAGCAACAGACATATATCATCAGTAACAATATAATATAAACAACAGGATATGGTGTCATATCCCACAGGTGATTACAGATAATAGCATATATAACAATTTTAAACAACTAACAGCAGCATATTTCAATTGTTGTTTCAATTGAAATAAAATTTAATAAATATAAGAACGTTAATCGTGAGTGATTGCTCACCTTTCGAGGCTAGATAGGTTTGACCGATGAAACGAGTTACAATTCCAAGCACAAAGTGAGGTAGGCATAAATTTGATGAAGAAAACAAGCACGACGGACAAAGCTGATAAATAGAAATTTACGAAGTCAAATCAGAACGGAATCGATGAAGATAATGGTATAAGTGAACTTATATATATAACTATATATATAAAATCAAATTCTAAATTCAAACATATATTATATTAAATATATATAGGAATTGCAAAATCCATCGTTGAAATCAAACACATATAATAAAATCTAACATATATACCTAATATATGATTTGAAATAAATACTAATATAGATATATAACATATAACTTTGCATATATCTTACATAAACACAATATCTTTATAATTCACTTTAATATACACATGAAAGCTAACGTGCAAGACTTTTTATAAGAACTTACTTTATAAGTTATTAAAATAATCTATATAAATAACTTAAATCTAAAATATATACCTCAGTCGCACAAAATTTTATAGTATAAAATTTTAAACTAAATTTATATAAAACAATGGGTCTCTTTCATACTTCATATATAAATGACCTCAGCTAGATTGCATAAACAAACATACGTTTTATGATGAAGCTGATATATATTGTGACGACCCGAAATTTTTGTATATTTGAAATGGGAATATTTAATTTATTTTAAATATTCTAAGGTTAAATTTTAACTTTAATTTCAAATTTACAGTATTTATTGGACGATTAATTATTGAATTTAACAATCGGATTTTAAATTTCGTAGCGTTTGGAGTTGTTGTGTGAGCACACGATATATAAACGCGTTGAAATTTTTTTTATAGAGACAAATCGAATTTAAATAATATCGGTCAACCCAAATTTTCTTTCAGCCGTAATTGTATCCCGTCAATATTTTTCGTTTCATTTCAATTTACTATAGCTAGATATTTTCCAAGCAAAGCTTTCTTTACACGCCTCACTGTCTCCATTTAGTACACTTCCTTTCCGTATATTCACATTTTTGCAGAAGAGAAAACATAAATGGCCGAAGCCTATTCAAATTGAATTCTCCCCTTCAGTTTAATTCACAAATCTAATTTCAAAAATAAAATCAAACCTTCCCTTCCATCCTCACTCCAGATCTCATTCGAAAATGGTCGCATCCTCCCTTAAATTGAAATCGCGAACCCCTGTCCTTCAATTGTTCGAACGAAGTTCAAAGTGGCATAGCAGGTGGGCCGGCGACGAAGTATTCCTTCCTACTATCGATCGAGTCGAGTTCGACGAGCTCGTTGAGGCCAGGACGTCGCGACATATTTGTGAGAGAAGTCGATTTCGACTTTCATCACAGCATGGGCTGGAGGCAGGCTTTCAGGCGACTCGCAAGGATGAAGGTCGCGATGTGGGTCATGGTATCGGAGAATGCCGCGTTCGTACGTGGAGATGAGACGTTGTCGCGATCTCGTTCAGGCTTAGGGTCAGTGGGATTGGGGTGGTTCGAGTGATGGGTGACGTGGGTTCGAGCAAGTGAGGAGGCACTATGGCTGTGGGTTACGGGCTCGTGGACTGGGAGGTCGTGAGTAGGCAGATAGGCAGTGAGGTATTTTCTGTTTATAAATATATATATATATATACACACAAGATTTATACAGAGAAAAGTAATAAGCATAGATATATACATGTTTAAATACTCGTACCTGTTTAATTTAAATGTGTAAACAGATAGGGTTTTGGTTTAACAGTAAGATACAAGATAGTTATGTTTTAATTTAATAAATATATATATATATATACATATTAGGAAAGAATATAAAAATATAGAGAAAAAATAGGTAGGTTCAGATATATATATTTAGATGCTTACTGTTAATTGAAAATAAAATAAAATGTGTAAACTAGGTTAGTCAAATTTTCATTTAAAATTGGTTTAAATTAATTTGTGTTAACGGTAATAAAATGTGTGGTTAATTAAATTAATAAATGTTAATTTATTTTCGATTAGTTCTAATATTAATAAATCATATAAATTATTTATACAAGGTCTGAAATCAAGGAAAATCAAGTCGGGTTGGATGGATTGCAAAACAAAAATAAAAGGTGAGTTAATCTCACTCAGCTGAATTTTATTTTAAATTTAAATGGTTAAATTTAAATAATTGATTGAATGGTTGAATTGATTTGGATGTGCTATATCATATATAGTAGTATATACCAATATATATTGGCATATGTATATATTGGAGTTGTTATTCCCGCATTATATAGCGGATGAGACCCTATGTGCCGCATAATAGCGGATGATATTTTATAAACCCATATACCGCGATATTCCACCTTGAAGTGGAATTGGTATTGTGCTAACATCTGTGGATGCAGGGAAACAGGTTGGAGGGATCCAACTGGATTCCTCAAAATTATTTAGGTTATTTGATATTCTGTGTTATGAATATTGATATCCTGTGATGATTTTATTGATGATTGAAATATTGGAAGATATTGTTGGATTGAATATCTAAGTAAAATGAATTATTAAATTCTATAGAATTGGATTTTGAAAGAAATAAAAGAGTAAATTTTAAGTAAATAATTCAAGTGAATTGGAATAAGGGAATTTTGAATTAACAGGGAAAATATAAACTTTAAACTAAAGTGATATTATTGTGAAGAATAAAGAATATATTCTTGAATGTAAGGATTAAATTTAATAAAGGATAAAGAAAGCATTTTGGAAGTTTGAAATTGGTATTTTCAGTTAAGAGGGTTTTAACTCACAACAAAGAAATAAATCTAAAAGTTAATGTAATTTGAAATAAATGAAGTAGCAAAGGAAATTTATTTCAAAGTAAAGTAAAGTAAATTGGAAAATCAATTGGAAATTGATTTAGTTGTTTAAAATTGAAATTTTAAAGAGAAGTGAGATTTTGGAATTTATAAACTGGGTTTATAAAGTAAAATAAAATATCAGTGGATATTTGAAAATATAAATTCAAGGTGGGAATTTATAAAGGGATATGAATTGGTTTAAAAATAAATGTTGATTTATTTTTAAAGATGTGAAGAGAAGTGTATTTCCTTGGATAGCCAAGTACGTTTTCAAAGCAATTTGAAATATAAGTTAAAGATTTTAAGTATGCTTTTAAAAAGCATGTTTTAGAAAATTTGTTTTTTTCTAAATGTTAATTTCCAAAGTAAGTATTTTCAAAAATCTATTATTGTAGTAATTTTATAAAAGTGACTTCGTATTATGTTAGAAGAGAAATTTAGTTTATATTTATAAAGCGGTTTTATTTTAAACATTCTTAAAGTATATATTTTAATAAAGTAATAAAGTAGTTTTATAATTTCAATGTTATAAAGTATATTTATAGTAAAGTGTTTTTAAATTATTTTAAAATCTAAAAGTATTTTGTACTTGGTGTTTCAGTGGAAATAAATATTTGGCAAATGCATTCCGTGAGAGGAAACTGTTTGAAATTGTTTCATAAGGGGTTTGAAAATAGAAATAATATCTTGCGAAGATATTTTGAGATAAATAAATAATTTGGGAGAATTATTTATGGTTTGATGGATGATTGTGAATGTTAATTGATAGTTAAAGAACCGACCATCAATATTGGCCAATGCGTTGATCGTTTCGAAGAGACCGGGATCGGGTTTCTGTATACCGGGATTCTAGGTCTGGAGACTCGAATACCACTTCGATCCGGTTTGTACGTTTCGCGAAAACGATTTCGGAGTCGAAGATGGAGTAGTGAAGTGCAAGGGCTAGTCGCTACTAATCCTGAGGATATTTCCAAAATGGATGTAGTAGGGGTAGTGCCTTCGGTTCCGTTCGGACCCGGGACGGACTTGTATGGACGAATGCTTTCGTGACATCATCAGGTGGACGATGGGCATTCTAAGGGATATGTTCTCTAAAGGTATCGCTTAGCCTCGAGCCTCATCAACCGAGAATGACTGAAAATCAGGGGTTATGCAGCAAGGCTTCGTGGGTAGCCCCCACTTGAGAGTAAGGTCATCCCTGTCTAGATGTCCCTTTTATTTCGGCTTAGTGTTGCAGTTGCTGATCCCAACCGTGGGGTGATCTTATTTGGAATTATCCAGTAAGGGATGATTCCGGCCTTGTGTTGCAGGGGAGCGGGCGTACTCCTTGGTACTGTGATCTAGGCCACGTACTGTGACAAGTGGTACCCCAGTGCCTAGTCATTCGTTGGAAATCCATTCTCCCTACGTGCTTGTACGGTTTTGATTGTGCCCAACTATTGTTGAAATGTGAGATGCAAGCATTTCAGCTAGATTCTATTTTACTTTCAGTAGACACTATTATAATATCAGACGGATTTTGATATAAAGTGTTTTAGCTATCGTAAGGTAAAAACCCGATATGTTTATTTGTGGCGTGGTCTTACGAGATGCTTTTGTTTTCAAAAGATTTTTGAAACTTTAATAATAAATTTGAGTGTGATTTTCTCACGCTGGTATTCCAGACTGACTTGGGTGTTGTTTTATATGATGCTCGGGTTAGACCGAGTATTATAGGTTACAAGATATGATGCTGTGGAGCTCAGGAGAGGAGCTGGATGGCGAGACGTAGCTCCCGTACTTGTTTATATATATATTCCGCTGTGTTAATTGTTGTACTCTGTTGTATTGGGGACATGATATGGTTATTGTCCAGTTGTAGGTTATGTGTTCTCTGGTGTATACTCTGATGCTATATTATATAAAACTGATATAGTTTTGATTTGTGTAAAGATCTGTTAATATATATTATATTTTATTCCACTGCGATGGTTAGATTCTGATGTTGTTTTCTCTTTTCTTCTTCTACCTCTTCTTCATTTAAATCAAAATGGTTCGGTTTTTCGTGTATGAAAAACTCCGGGCTGTTACATATATATATAACTTGTATGCCCGACCACAATGTACTGACTTACATTTTATATATATACTATAGACAAATTCATATGCAGAACGATGCAAATATATATATGTAAAAGTCAGGTTGAACAAATTTTATGCAGACCTATACTTAAAGCAACGAAGTATGCTCTGAACTATTTATTATATAAACAGTCCTAATTTTTGTAACATTTACATTTAAAATGCCAATGTTTATTTAATTATATTGTAGATCAGTTTATACCAACTTTGTGAACACTGTATACATCCTACTTACAAGCAACAACATATAGTGTAAATCATAAAATTTATATTATATCAAAACAACACATATATACAAATATATATACACACGCAACACACATATATACACTACACACGCACATATATATAACTAAAGCCATAACATACTTCTTTTGTTTTGAAATCAAGTATAGTATAAAATATAACATACCTAAATAAAATATTATATAATATACTAATATATTACTATATTATAAATATAACAACCATACTGTAACAAGACTTATAAAAACTATATATATAAAAGTATATAACTTACGCATCTATAACAGATTATTTATATATAAACGAATATAACATGCAAAGTAAAACCAATAGACATACTATATATATAACCTTTATATATTAACTAATGTTTGAAATTCATGTATATACTTTTATTACACTGCCACATATGCATAGCCTATAAGTGCAGTTATTATAAAAATCATTATATATAATATATATAAAACTTATACATATAGATATATACTCACAAATCTCGAATGGAGGAGGTGGGATGCTAATATGAAACACACGGCTGTGTAGTTGTATGGTTGCCATGAGGAAGGAAGGCACGAGAGGGAAGTGGCGAGTTTGGTGGTTGGCATGGTGGGTGATTGCGGAGGGAAGGCGCACGGCCGAGGGAGGAGATATTGGGTTTGATCGGAGTTGAGTAGGTTTGTGGGTTCGTGGATCAGGGAAGGATGAGGTGGGATGATCGGCGGCAAGGTGAGGGGAGGAAGTGGCTTCGGCTGGGCTGCTGTGTGATGGGAGTGTTGAGGCCGGAGGAGGCACAGTTAATGTGGAGTGTGGGATCTCGAGATGGTCAGCTAAAGAGTGAAGGCCGAAGGCCTTTGGAGACATGTAACGACCCGTAATTTTAACTGTTTTAATAACGTAATTAGTTGAAATTTTGTGAAATTTTAAACGATAAAAAATTGAAATAAAAATTTGATATTTGGAATGCGTCTAGTTAAACATAGCAACTGGTAAATTTTCGTTCGAAAATATGAAAGTTTATTTCGCGCGTAAATTTACTTCAATTTAATCAGTTAAAAAGCGATGAAAATAAAATGTTTTCGTAACCTAAATATTTTTACATAGAAAAATTCTAAACCATCTTCTGAGCAAACATCATTCTTCGTTTTTCCAAATTCGGACTTCTTTGGCTCCGTCGATCTTATTTTTCTACCTTTTTCTTGCATTTTCCATCAGTAGAAAAATTCGAATTTTATAATTCGATCGTACCACTGATATCTTTATACCGTTTTGATCGTCTCGTCGTGCTGATCTCCACATCATATTGGTTTGTGTGTTTCGGTGTCTGGTGCACGGCGAAGTCAGTGAAACGATTTGCCCTACCGTTATCAAATTTTTAGTTTTGGTTTCTTGTGACCATTCTTTTCCCACCGTGTTGTCCAATAGTCATTTGCTATTAAATACTTCTAAAAATTTGTTCCAGACTTTTTCTATTCCCTATGTGTTAGCCGGTTCGTTCGTATTCACACTCTACTTATGACATTGTGCATTCTGTTCTCTGGCTCTACCGTTCATTGATAGAAATGCTATATAAAAAACGTATATATAGTGTTGTTTGTGTATCAGAGAAACTTTAAAGTCATTCTCTTGCCTAGAAATCACCTCCCTGCATTTTTTCTAGTTTCTTCTGTTCGTATTCATATAATATATATAAAGTAAAAATTTGACACCTCATTTCTTTTAAAACTTAAGCTAGCACATTTATGTTGAGAAGCCTCTTTATCTCCTCCCTCTGCACGTCTTCTTCTCTCATTTTTCTTTGTTCTCTTCTCTTGAAAAAATAGAAGAAAGATATGGCTGCATGAATTTATCTTACATGGAACCTCCATCCGATAATCCTACAAACCACTTCGACGACCAAAGCTTTTGCCACCTTCGTCATCCCCTCCGCCGAACCACCTAGCAAACCCTCCGCCTCCATCCAAACACACATAACACCGCCTCTCCCTTCGGCCACCATCGGTCACCGCCACCCTCTCATCAACCACGCAAGCACCTGCAACCCGTGCCTCCGCCCTACCCTGCTCCAAGGCCGAAATCCCTCCCACCGGCCTTGAGATCAGCCACCATGGATCCACGCGCCTCCGTTTCTTTTGCTTGCATAGCCGAAGTTGGGTTCATGCAGATGGCAGCCCATGTTTTCTTCTTCCACTCACCACATCGGCCACCTCATCGATGTCAGCCAACGTCTCAACCGGCACCTCCCCCTCTCCTTTGCCTTCCACTCTTCTCTGTTGAAAAAAAAACTTTGAAACAGGTATATATATTTTTTGTTACTACATATATATTATTTCAACAGTTGCAAGGGTATAAGTTTTTATATATATACTATGTTTAAGTTGAAAGCCAGTAAATTGTATATTGTTATAAAAAAAATGAGGTATGTTGTTTTATATATATAAGGATTTATTCAAGTCTATATCATTTTGATGGTCATGTATGGATTTAAATAGGTTGTACATCATCTTGGGTCAGTATATATATGGGTAGTTTTATGATATTCTATGTGTATAATTATATCTATACACTATTAGCTTATATATTTTAACTAAGTTGGGTATATATGAAAAGTTTAAAGGATACGTATATTTTTGTGTTTGCATGTTTTTTTTTTCTAAACAACAGTTAGACTTCATGTTCACGATATCATATCTCACTCATGTTTTATCGGAATGGGTTGATTCTATTTTTAAAAAAAGAGTCGAAGTTTCCTAGTTATGCCTGTCAAATTTCAGCAAAATCCGACATCGTTTGATTAGTGGTCGAGGATCTGGAAGTTAGACCCAAACAGCTGTTCTTTTGTACTTGAAATTATTTTACACTGCTGCAAACACGACCTGAGTTCATGTTTGACGCATCGTATCTCTTCTGTCTTACGTCGGAATACAGTGATTCCCTTTTTGTTTAAACAATAGAGTTTTCTACTTTCTGTATATGAAATTTTAGCTTCATACGAGGTGGTTTAGTCCTCTGTTTCTTACCTGAAATTCAGACCCAGAGGGGTTTTCAGACCTGAACATTTGACAGTCGCAACATGGCCTGAGTCTATGTTCATGACATCGTAACTTTTTTCGTCTCTTGTCCAAATCAAGTGATTCTTTTGCAGTTTGAAATACAAGTTTTAATCTTTATTCATACCAAATTTCAGACCATTTCGATCTCGGTAGCACATAGAATTATATTGTTAAACTTTGACGTAGGACATGTTTTTATTTGTTGCTATGTTGAATGTTTTGATTTGATTTCGGCAATTCCTATTTAACAGCTTTGCTCGTCGATTCGTTCCTATCTAGTTTATTTCGGAAGTAGTGCTTGCAATTCGTAACTCCTTTCATTGTCAAACCGCTCTAGCCTCGAAAGGTGAGAAATCACTCACGATTAATATTCTTTTATTTATTAAATCTGATTTCAATTGAAACGACAATTGAAATATGCTTCTAGTTATGTACACTGTTAAATATATGATATTACCTGTATCAGTTCACTTATGACATCTGACACCGTTATCTGTTATATATAAAATGATAATACAGTTTGGTTGATAATTGATTGATTGTTGATGTTTATATTGGACGTTAAATTGTTAATGTTAAAGTGATAAATAATATGCAATTGAATTGATATAGGATAGTCCACAATTTAAATTGGATCTATATGTTGAATTTGATTTGTTAAATTTTCATAATATGACCCCTTTAAATGTTTAATCACTCGACACGTAGTAATATGGTTAACTTCACCTTGAACCATTGAATGTCTGTTGTATAAAATTGATGTAGTATAAATTGAATAATTGATATCAAATGAAGAACCGTATTAATATTATTGTAATAATCTTTAATCTACATGAAATGATAGTGTAGATTCTAGAAATAATTATATTAATTTGCACAAACAACAATGTGAATTAATACGATTATTTTGGGATTATTTGAATTGATTATTGGATTGATATTGATTGTTGTTATTGCTTGTTTATTTACTTTGACACCATCCCAGTTATCACACTGCAAGTTCCCTTTGCTCTGCTTTGATTTTGAATTGAAGTGGAATCGGGTTGAAATGATAAATACCCAAATTAAACTTTGACCTAGGATAGAGAATTAAATAAAACCCGATTGGTCAATAATTTGATTTAAAAATAAAATAAAGATTTTATTTGAATAAATACTAAGGTTGTAAAATGAAGTTGGAATTTGAATTTTTATGAAAGAAAAATGTTAATATGTAATAATCCGAAACAAAATATTAACATAGTAGTTGATGAAAGAACGTTGTTTTAAAAATGTGGAATTATTAATAATTAAGTTTGAAATTATTTAATAATTAAGTTTTGAAATTATTAATAATTAAGTTTGAAATTATTTAATAATTAAGTTTTGAAATTATTTTATAATTAAATAAGATTGAATTATTTAATAATTAAATAAATTGAATTCTGTAATAAGTGGAATTGAACTTCTTGAATAAGTAAAATTTAGTTTCTTTATTAATTGAGCTTTGAAATTGTAACTAAGAAAATAAATAAGTGAAATTGAATTTTCTTTAACAAGAAATAAAAATGTGATTTATTGAAATTAATGTAAGACTTGTAATTGAAAGAATTGATTTGACGAATCTAATTTAATTCAATTTGAAGTTTTGATATAATGAAGTTGAACTTAAGTAATTGATTTAATGAATTGGAAATTAAATAGAAATTGTTTTGAATGATAAATTTACTTAATGAATATTGAATAAATTCAATCAATGAATTTAAATTGATTTGAATGTTAAATTAAATTAATTTAAATGATATCAGAATGAAACTTATATACGAAGTTAAATCAAAATTTGAATTGTTTTAAATAAAAATTGAAATTAAATTATAAGATTTTGAAATGGTAATTTGGAAGTTTTGAAACGTAAATTATGGAAATTGTTTTAGAAAGACAAATGAAAGGTTGGTTTACAAATTCTAATTGAAATTGTAATTGATTTGGTTTTGAAATATATAAACGACCAATCGGTGTAATAATTACGAAAGTTATTAAAGAGACCGGAATCGGTTAGGGACATACTCACTGTCTAAACCGAAAACCACTTTAAGAACTATACGTGGAGTGTGATCCAGAATGAAGTGGTTGGAATGATGTACGTGATGACTGAAGAAAGAGAACGTTAATGGATAGCCTTGACACTTGTGTCAAATTGGAAATGACTAAAACAGGAGCCGTGCTGGGCCAAATGGGGGTTAGCTACCTCGAGCGAACACACTTCTTCGAAAACTACTCATTACTTGTTGTCGATTTGTGCACCCTTGATTTAGGAGTGTTGTTTCGCGGTGTTGCGATCGCTGCGGCGATGCGTTCTCACCAGTCCGGATCAGGCAAACGGTAGTTTCACTACCTTGGATATTGCCTCATGTGCCTTGTCATACTTGTATCCCTGTATACGCGACCACTACGATTTGTTTTGTGTTATACCTATGGAGTACTCCCTGATATCCCACTAGTTTACGGTGGAGTTTACGGTGGAGTTTACAGTGCTGTATAGACTATGACGCTTATATAAAATGTGTTAAGGGGGATAATGGTAACGCCTTAACACTATTTTGATACCTTATATTACTGATAGGCATTATCTACTTATCGTACACTACTACATAGTAGATATTTTAATGGATCCTTAAAGGATGGTTATTCCAAACGTCCTTTAAGTTACATGTATTTCAGTTGCTATTTCACTTGAGTTGGATTTATTGATATAAGAATGTTAATCCTGACTCGAGTGTTTTGTGTTTTGCTTTACGCTCGGGTCAGACTGAGTGTACCAGTATTCGAGACTCACCTTTGGGGTTGGAGCTTCGCTTGGAGATCCAGCTATCTATCCAGCTTTCAGATATTTAGTTGATTCCAGTGATGTATTCTGATATTGTATTTGATTATTGTAATCGAGACATCTGTTGTACCTTATTTAACTCTGATATGTATATAGTAGCTTCATGAACTACTATCTTTTATTTCTGCTGCAATTTATTACTCTGTGTCTGTGATCTGTGATTATTTGTTTACTGTATATGTTCAGTTTTGCCAAATTTAATTAACAATTCGGTATTTTGAATTATTCAAGTTCGACATGTGTGGATGCAAATAGTCCAAAATAGCAGGTCGTTACAAGACAAGCCATGGTCAGAGAAAAAAGTGAATCAGGGGAAAATGAATAGTTACTGGAAGATGAATTTATAAAAGGGATGAACAGTTCAAAAAGGGAATGTAACGCACAAATAAATAAAACAAAATGTACCAAAATAAATGAAACAGTATGGGATGGAAATGGTCATCCTTAGATTGAGCTGAATAATAAAAGCAATTTAAAGGTTTGATTGGACGGCACGCTTCAAATTTTAAAACCAAAGGAAGAAATAAAGTCACAATTTATGGTACCGTTACAACGAACAGTTTATTGCTTCCATCGCGTACCGGACCTCAAAATACAAAAATAAATATACCGTGATGATCAGCGCGACGAGACAATCAAAACGGTATACAGATATCAGTGGTACGATCATCCGATCAAAAGTCGATAATCGGTACCGAAAATGCTGCTATTCCGTACGGAAAAATCCAAATGGAGCTAGAAACGTCCGAATTTCGCGAAACGAATTTCGCAGTCTGATTCAGAGTGTTCTAAATAAATTTTCTCATGTTGACATATTTTGGTTTGGGAAAACTTTTAAATTCAACTGTTATTAACCGATTCAAATTGAAAAAAAATTTCACAATAAAATAATCTTCAATATTATCAGATGGAAATTTACCGGTAGCTATATTGAAATAGACGTATTCCAAACAATAAAAATTTTATGTTCAAATTTTATTGTTTAAAATTTCACAAAATCTCAATTAATTATCTCATTAAAACCATTAAAATTTTCGGGTCGTTACAGCTTTCTCTGGTCGTGGAGTATTGGATGGTCGCAGGTGACGTTGGAATGGTTTGAAATTGGTTCACAAGTGGATTTGCGATTGGTTTTTTTTATTTCGAGGAAGTAGCGGGATTGATTACCATGTCGAAGTGTTGTTTTAAGTGAATGGAGGAGTGGGAGAGTTGCATGAGCAGTGGTATGCAATGTTTTGTAGCGATGTTTGTATGAGAGGGAGTAAACAGCAAGATGAAGGCAAATGGTCTCGTGGCAGTGCAGTGCAGAGGATGTAGGTGAATGTTGAAACACTGTGGTGAAGTAGTAGCTGGACGCGTTGTATATAGTTGAGGTTGAAGTTGGTGGATAACAAGGTTAGTATTCAGAAGCAGTTTTGAGTTGATAGAGTGAAGGCAAGTGAACTTGCTATTGTACATAGTGGATGGCTGTTGAAATGGAATGAGTTCGATGTAATATAGCAGGCAGTTATTCAGGTGACGACGAATATTTTTTCCTTCTTTCAATTATGGTCGTGTGATGAACTTGAACTGTGAACTCGAATTGGTTTGGAGGAAGAAACAGTTGTTTTAGAGGAAGTGATGGGTAAGATGGTGGTGTAGAGAAGGCTGTAGTTAAAAACGATGTAGTTTAGGGTGGCACCGATGTAACTGTTGTTAGGTGGGAGTCTCTGCGGTGTATAGTTATGCAGATGTTTGTGAAGAGTTTGCACTTGGTTTATTGTGTGGGCAGAAGCAGAGGGTGATGGAAAATGATGTAGTGTGTTGGTTGAACTATGGTTGGCAGGGATTGAAGCTTGTATGGGTGGTGATGGTTGGTAATGGGTTGTAGTTGTACAGGGAAGGGTGGAGTTGATTGTACAGGCGATAGGTTTTGGTTGTGATAGAATGGAGTGTGATGCAGTGGCTTGAACAGTGGTGGTAGTTGTATGGTGTAGATGATGTAAAAGGTTGCTCTGGTTTGTACTGTGTGAGGTGAAGGAGGAATGCAAGTTGTAGGCTGTAGTGGGCCATGAAGTATGTGGAATGAAGTGGTTTGAAGGATGAGGCTTTTTGGTGTATATGTGTGCAGTAAGGTGGAGGCAGCAAGTGCTATCACGATGTGCACAAAAAGGAAGATACACATCAGTGGCGATTAAGGAGGAGTGTTTTGCTATATTGTAATTGGGCAGTGATAAGTTTGAATGGCACAAGTGAATGAAGTGCATCAGTCTGGAGTGATGGTTGATAGGGTGAGGCTATGTATTTTGGTGATATGGTGGGTTGGAGCTCTTTTTGGTTGGACAATAGAGGAGAAAGTGGTGAAATGAATGGGGGGCATGTTAGTTTGTGAGAGCAGCATTAGTTTATGTTATTGCTTCAGTTTGGTGGAACAGTGGTAGCAGCTTTGTTGTTCGAATGGCAGAAATGTGGAGTTGTAGCAGTTCGAGGCGTAGCGGTTTGGAAGTAAGATGGAAATGTTGCAACAGAGCAATGAAGGAAGCAATGGAATGATGTTATTGTGGTTCATCTGGTGATGCGTCTAGAGAAGTAAGAAGAGGGAGTTGTGACAGTTTCTAGTTGATGGCAATTGAAAAATTGGCTGTAGTGAGGATAAGGGTGGCACTGGTATGAAGCTGATGGATGAGGTAGTAAAGTCAGTGATGTAGGAGTCAATGTTGTAGGTATTGGTGGTCGTAGAAGTTTGACAGTAATGGTTATGGTTAGGGGATTGTAGCAGACAGTAAGGTTGTGAACATGTGGAGAAGGATTGTTGTTCGTAGATAATAGGTGACTGCTCCAAGTAATGTAGGAGGCAGATGACTGCGATCGGAAGTGACTAGAGGTATGTGGCTGTGCTGAGTTGATGGACTGTGGTTTTGGCAACATAGTGGTTAGTAGGGGAGATTGAGTGCAGACTGCAGTTAGATGGAAGGCAGAGGTTGTGTAGAACAGAACTGTTGTCGAGTGTTTTGATAGCAGAAAGTGTTTGTTTTGGTGCACAGAAGTGCATAGTGCAGCAATGTAACAGTGTTTTTGTAATTTTTTTAAACTAAAAATTGTAAAAGCAATGTAAAAAAAAAGAAAAATGTAAAATGTAAAAAGGAATGGAATAAAATATTTTTTTTCTTCTTTTTGAATGAAATTGTGTATTTTTTTTCTATATGCAAACTTAAAAAATAATATGCTAACACAAAGCACACACAAACACACCGTCTTTTTTTTTAAATGCAATACACACAAAATAAAAACACACAAAAATCAAAGAAAAATAATTTGAAGAATAGAAAATTAAAAATCAAAGCAATTCCCCGGCAATGGCGCCAAAAAATTATTAATCGACAAAGTTTCTATCGGATTAGAAATTTGTCGAAAAATATCAAATTAAAATAACCGCAAGCGCACGGCGTACACTTTTAGTACGTGGCGAATACATGTCGATTCGCAGGGAATTGATGATTTTAAAAATCTATTCAATCGAATTAAACTAAAGTCGAGTGAAAGTTAAGCTAGAGAATTAGAGAATTAACTAACTAACCAAAAGAAAAGAGAAGCAAATATAAGAGTTAAGTGACAATTTAGAGAATAAATCCACTCTCTAGATCATGTAGTTCAACACATATGAAATCATAATCTCTCTTTTATGGTCATTAGTGCTTTAATTGATGTGCCTATCATAAGTATGGTATATTTGTGCTATTAGTTAGCCAACATAAGCCATCAAACTTTGACACACCCCTTAAAGCACTTACTAACATTCATGAAACCTGACAGTGAAAATGAAAATGAAATCTATTTTAAGTATGGCCTATTAACTATTGATTAGAAATATAGACCATCAAATTTTAATTTCAAATCACTTTCTTATGCCATAATCATATTTTGATGAAGAGGCATTTGTGCTAGTGATTGTTTAAGCATAACCTATTTGGTGTTAACAATATAGGCTATCAAATTTAAAGCAAGAACAACAAATAAAACACTTCATTGATCATCATTAAGCACAAAAGAAGGGCATGAATTTACAAATAGTTGAAGCTACATAATTAGAGAGCTTTACTACCCCTAAATTGAAGGGGTTTAGCCTCTCATATTTGTCATTTGATTAACAAATGTAGCTAGCAACATGAAAGAAAAAGGAAAGGAAAATGAAAGCTAATGGAAAAGAGAAGCTAATTAACAAGAATTAGAACTATTCTACTTGCATGAAAGTAAATCTACACTACAACATGAAAGGAAATAAACAAGAAAGGGAAAACATCATATATTAAATTGCATAAAAAAGAAAAATTACATGAAGAGAAAAATGGCTAAGTAGCCATGATAAGAGAAAGAGAAGAGCTTGTTTATTTGTGAGCCTAAACTAAACTAAGAGGAACTAAGAAAGAGGGTTACATGAAACATAATGGGTCTTTATACATGTATAAAACCCTAATTCATATTTTTGGGGAATGCCCAAAATACCCTTGAGAAAGTGTGGAGGCCAAGTTATCATTAGCTTCTACTAATCATCTTTTAAGTGTACATGAAGCCATTAATTCCATAAGCATGTGCATTAGCCTCTAATTTGTACATTAAGGTAGGTGGGTAAGTGGGGTCCTCCATTATCATGCCTTTGAATTATTTCCATCTTCACTCTTGTGCATGCATACATATTCATGAAACCACTTGTATATGAAGCCAAATTCCTATAAAATAATATAGAAATTTCCAATTAAATTTTCTCAAATTAATATATGCACAAAAATGACCATTTTGCCCTTGGATGAAGATGAATATGTGACGATTTGAAAATAATATGAATTTTGGTTTAAACAAGTTAAAATACCCAATATGATCATTTATTTAATTTAAATAGATTAAATATGGTGGTAAAAATATACACATTTACGTGCACATCGGATACTTTGGAGCTTCGAGAGACGAGCTGGAGACCTCCAAGTCGTATTCCTATATAGTTTATTTCCGCTACATTAGTTGTTTTATTTAATAGCATTTGTAAGGACAGGTTGTTATAACTATCTTGGCTGATGATTTGTTTAGTGTACTCTGATTGATGTAGTTATATTACAGTTTTTTTGTGTAAGGATCTTTTATATATTATATATTACTCACCATGATGTGAGATTCTGTTCTGTCTTTTTCTTTCTTTTTCCCTAAAAATCCGCCTTTTTGGTACTTGGATGCTCGGCAAGTGAATACCATGGATATATTAGTGTTGAATTTTGAGGGTTGAAAAGGCCGGTCGTTACAACTGGTATCAAAGCTAAGGTTAAGCAAACACCTAGGCTTTGGTGGGATAAACTCATTAGACATAGGGTTAGTAACATTCTTGAATGAGTTGAGTGCATATGTATAGAGTGCATATTTGTTAGTGCTATAAAATATTTCATATTGTGTTGATTTATCGGTTGAGTTGTTTTTAAATTCTGGTCAAGACGTGGGATGCCACGGTATCGATATGGGTTTCTAAACACTTGAACAAGGAAAACCGATACAATATTGTGTAGAATTGGTAAATGGAATAATTTTACCTAACGTTATGTTTTATATATAAATGAATAATTTACATAAAATTGATATGGATGTTTTTGATGCATTTGTTGTTTAGAAATGATAATGTTCAATTATTATCATGTATTGTTTGATTAGTCATGCTCACCCGGTTAGGAGCATTGGCTATTGTTTGTTGATTGAATGGTCATGCCCGTCCAGTTTAGAGCATTTACTATTATTTGTTTATTTATAAGTAATTTACCTTCTTATTGCATGGATTGGGTAGCCAGTAATCTATGGGAACATTGAAACTAACATCTCGTGAATTAAGTGTCACAATTTGACTATAATGCATTAGTGATAATGTTGGGTCAAAATTTAAATTTAATAAAAGTTAATTATTATAATTAAACAAAGTAACATTTGTGAAATGAATTTATATAAGAAAGTGAAATTATCTAAGTATAATTTATAAATGTGCTCATAAATAAAAAGGATTTAAACTGAGAATTTAAGAACTGAAGCCCTGGCGTTTTGTAAATTTGTTTTTCAAAGTTTTGGAAGAAATAATAATAATATTATTTGGAAGTATATTTGGAATAGGAATATTTCTAAAGGGATTTTGAAGGGATAGAAAGCACTGAACTCACTTCAGTCACCGGAAAATATTTTCGCTGATGACTGCAGCATAATCGACGTTCATTTTCTAGCTTCAAAGTGAGGAATTGCTACCACGGTAGTTTTGCTTTATAATTGTTTGTAAAACAGGTATGGTTTAAACTTCAAAAGTATGATTTTATATAGAAAAGGAAGATATATATATATATATATACACAATTTTATTCAAAATAGAGTTGAAATAAAACTGGGTGTTTAAGTCTGAAATTTCAGTCAAGTTATTATATATATGCATGTACCATATGCATTAGAGTAGTTTAGTTTTGCATCCCATTTTGATATGTTGTTTGGTGGTTTTTCATTTATTGAAATGAAATGGAATTTCAACAATTTTGGATAGTCAGGACTTCCGAATTTGATATGGATATAGAAATTAAAGCAAGGTGTTATAGTGGAATAAAAAGCAAATAAATTTTTGTAACTTATAAATTTAAAGAGATAGTAAGTTAAAACAAGTTTTAAATTTGTTGAGCATTCTGGATAAAGTAAAAAAAATCTGTTATTGTATATATACTCTTAGGAAATAGGAGAGTATTTTGCAAATATGAAGCCGAGTTATAGAATGTTAATAGACTTACGTAATATTTCTTAAGCAAAATAATGTTCTGTGAAAGTAATAATAATCTTAGGAAATGTTTTATTAAAGATGATAAGTCCTTATAAAGTGTTTGTAGGCTTAAAGTAATATGTTATGAAACGACTCAGAAAAATGAATAGTATTAACTAAGGATATGACTTAAGTTATAAAGTGTTGATAAACCTAAGATGTGTTTTATAAGGTGTTTATAAACTTGAGTAAAATTTTATGGAACGGTTCATAAATGATTTTAGTATTAAATGAAATGCTATTGGAGTATTCATTGTGATTTAAAAATGACTGTGAATAAAAAGAATTTGGTGTAATTAGGAAACCAATTGGAATAAATAAATAGGATGTACGTAGATCATTTTATTTGCATGAGAATCTTTGATCCAGATTCGAGCACATAATTTCGAGGTGATTTACATCGGTCCAAACAAGGATTTTTCACTCGATTCTTCACTTGATACTAATTTTTGATATGACTCTAAAGTCCTCTATCATAATATATGTCTATGTAAGGAGAACGACAGTTTCTAATCAAGGAACCGGATTGGAGTCCGCTCTAGAGAGGTCGAGTGAGCGATACTAGTTCGGAAGTGAAATTTTGTGATCGAGCGTGTGATCGGATCTGATATTGCATACTGATGACATATGTACATCGTATGGGCTTGAATGTAGTTTTAGGCTTTTGATATTAGAAATGCATGTTACATGATTTGATTTGACATGTTAGTTGAGATGATTGTTATTTATGCTTTGGCATGCTTAGATCCATGTTATATGTTGTTGGGTTGTTATATTGTTTCAGCAGAGCTAACGGGGAGGAACTGGCCACTACTAGATATATTAAGAGAAGAAAAAATATTATGATAACAAGCTATCATGATATATGGTAAAAACAAGACAAACATAACATAACCAGCCCAGAACCTTTTGGAATTTCATTTAAAGAACAAAATCAGCCCAAAATGAAAATCCAAAAGATCACTTCAGTAGGCTATAAAATTACAAAGTGTTTCCTGGGGATTTGACCAGGCAACTAGTACTCGGCAATAAGTGCTCGGCATCAGAGAGCGACTGACATCCATGAGTGCTCGGCGACAAGTGTGCTCGGCATAGTACTCGGCATCCATTAGTGTCCGGCATCGAGACTGTTCGGCGTACCAGAGTACTCGGCGTCAAGGCTGCTCGGCATACATGAGTACTCGGCATCCCATGGTGTTCGGCGAGGCACTTGACAGCCAGGAGTGTTCGGCGAGACACCCAACATCAAACGAGTGCTCGGCGACAAGTGTGCTCTGCATCAAGGCTGCTCGGCATACAAGACTGTTCGGTGTACAGGAGTACTCGGCGTAGTACCTGGTGGGATTAGGAGTACTCGGCGTAAGGGCACTCGGCGTCAAGAAGAGCGTTCGGCTTCAACTGACTAACATCCTACACTTCCCAAACATCAACCACCTCGTTCGGCATAGAAGGGATGGTTCGGCGCAGAGCGTTCGGCCTCAACAGACAACCATCCTACACTTCCCAAACATCAACCACCTCGTTCGGCATAGAAGGGATGGTTCGGCGCAGAGCGTTCGGCCTCAACAGACAACCATCCTACACTTCCCACGACACCAACATACCGTTCGGCATAGAAGGGATGGTTCGGCGCAGAGCGTTCGGCGAACCTTGCTCGGCATGCGACGACCACTGTACTCGTGCTGGAGCGTTCGGCAATCAGCCCACTTGGGAAGTCCAGCCCGTCTTTGCCTATAAATAGAGGGGCAGGGTCACAATGAAATGGATCCTTTTTTGGAGAGAAAACACCGGGGAGACTCTGCCATTTTCAAGACTCATCTTTCCTACTTAACAACTTCATTCAAGCATTTGATTCACGAATTGTATTTGTAATCAACTATAGAGAAGATCAATAAATTTTAACCTCAAAGTGGACGTAGGCAATTACGCTGAACCACTATAAATTTGGTGTTCTTACTTTCTGTATTTAAATTAGCACTGTCTTCTCTGTTTAATTTGATTTCATCACTTATGTCTCTTCACAATCTTCTTCTACGAGGTTAGTGACCAATTTTGGTGCTAACACTTTGGTGCTTTCACTGAGAATCGAATTCTCAGACCTCAAGGATCTGCTTTGAAGCTACTGGATTGAACAAATCCCCCAAAGAAGATCCGACTTACTGATAGGACATCCGTTGATTCTACTCAGAGTTCATACCAATAACTCTACAATGGCGAGACCACGTACCAGGTCAGCTTCTCTTAATGCGGATGCCCGAGAGACTGCTAGCGTGAAACAAGCAGGACCTAGCAATCAACCTGCGATCCCGAGTGCAGGGATTGCCGCTCAAGAACAGACTCCAGTTGTCACCAGAGTAGAGTTCAATGACTTGATGAGAGAACTTAGGGAAAGCAGGAGACAACTGGGAGAACAGATGCAAGCTAATGCCAACCTGATGGCACAACTCACTCAACAGCAGCAACAGAATGCTGGGGGCAATCCAGCTGCTTATTCCTCATCTGACAACTCTACTTCTTCTGATGAACCACCCAGGCGTAGACGCCGTAAGACTGAAGCTGCAAGGGCGGATGCTGCTGTTCGAATAGCTGGAGACCGCGACCAAGCCAGAACTGGAAGCTTCCGAACCGGAATACAGATGGAGGATGGAGCTCCAGATCATCAAAATGCTAACAATGTTGAACCTCACGACGCACGATTGGCAGATCGCCAGGAAAGGAGGCATCAGCATGGACAGGCGCGTAGAACTGACTCCAACCTCCCAGCTTCCATACAGACACCCGATCTGACAGCCATGATCAGGCAACTGATGAAAGTAAATCAGGGCTTATCAAATGACGACTGGGGAGTGTCAAGAAGTCATACTCCGTTCACGGATGTTGTGCTGCAAGCGGCGTACCCCAAGAAGTTTAGCATGCCAACC
Organism: Allium fistulosum; assembly: GCA_030737815.1. NCBI lineage: Eukaryota > Viridiplantae > Streptophyta > Magnoliopsida > Asparagales > Amaryllidaceae > Allium > Allium fistulosum. The sequence continues at coordinate 945,492,737 of CM060906.1, read as the reverse complement.
ATTCCTGCATACGAAGGAAAGACTGACCCCAGACAACATGTAATGAGGTATGAATGGATGATGGATTCAGCCAGAGCAAATGATCCCACCAAGTGTAGGTGCTTTCCGATTACTCTATCTGGGATCGCTACTATGTGGTTCACCCGACTTCCTCCGTGATCCGTATCAAATTTCGAGGAGTTGGCAAAGAAGTTTATTGAGCAATTCAGGATACACACTACACGCCCGAAGGAGGTGATGTCTCTGTCGAGTGTAATCCAGAATCCCGGAGAGTCGCTGAAGGAGTACTTACAAAGATTCCACGTTGCGGCAACTGAAGTCAGTAATCCCAACGACCATGCAATCCTAATGGCTATAATGAGAGGTGTAGATCCGGATTCTGAATTTGGAGACTGGCTGGTAGGAAAACCTCCGGCTACGCTAGAGCGTTTCTACTCCAAGGCACACCAGTTCATAAGAAGAGAGGAAGCTAGGTGGGTACGACGAGATAAGGCACCGGGACCTGCCCAAGAGTCAATCAAGAGCAACATTGCTGTGAAGAAATCTGGAGACAATTCGGGAAAGGTCCAAGTCAATGTCCAGAGTAAGCCTGTGCAGCCCAAAGAGTCCGGAGGAAGAAGTCAAGGAAAGAGGAAAGAAGCGGGAAAGTGGAAGTCGAGAATTCCAAGCTACAGCGAGTACACTCCGCTAAACGCCCCACTTGAGAACATTTACCTATCCACCTGCAATACTTTTCAGTACAGAAAACCACGTCCAAAAGAATCAACTGAAGAACAGAAGCGGACTGGGAAATATTGCCGCTTCCATGAAACTTATGGACACAACACGGAAGAATGCAGACACCTGCATGATGCTATCGAGAAATTGATCAGACAAAAGAAGTTGCAAGAATTCGTAAAGGATCCACAGGAAGGAGGACAGGCAACATCCAACCCAGGTCGTGCACCAGCTCCACGTCATCCTGAGGAGCCTGCTCGGACTGTTGGAAGACTGGTCATAAATACAATTATCGGCGGACCTCATCCCGCAGATAAGAACTGGCAAGAGATGGAACGATATGCAAGCTCCTTGAAGCATGCAGATTTTGAGTGCTGTTCGAACGTAGAGGACGGGGCCCCTGCTAAGCAGCAGCGCGTGATGACAGACGATATTGTGTTCAGGAACAGAGACGCTGATCAGGTAGAGGCTCCGACCGTCGATCCCATGGTCATATCTGCAACGATCGGACCAGCATATGTAAAAAGAATTTTGATTGATTGTGGAAGTTCAGTCAACATCATCTTCAAGAAGGCCTATGATCAGATGAAGCTAGAGACAAAAGACTTGAAACCATCCAAAGCTCGTATCCACGGCTTTAACGGCGCTGCGACTGATGCGGTAGGATATGTCGAGTTACCAGTTGAACTGGGACAAGGCGAGCGTCGGAGGGTACGAATTCTACCCTTTGTAGTTTTGGATGTGGACTCTCCGTATAATGTTTTCTTGGGTCGGCCGGCCCTTGCTGAATTTAGGGCGGCACTAGCCCCGTGGTGTTTGACTTTGAAGTTTCTGACTGACAAAGGAGTAGGCATTGTTCACGGTGACCAAGCAGCTGGTCGTTCTTGTTATATGGCCGAGCTCCGAGAGGCCCACCGGAGGGAGAAAGGAAAGGTTGCAGACAATCCCGTCCGCATCCTCAATACGAATAATTGACAAGTAGTGCCCGAGCCCTGGCTCGGGCATAGTTCTCGGATCTACGGAGATATAGATCCGAGAGACGACGATGAGAAGCCCAGGGAAGAGAAGGCGGCACCGGCTGAATTAACAATTGACATCTCAGTTAGCCGTGACGACCCTTCGCGAATACTGAAGATCGGATCACAGTTAGGCCCCGCAATGACTGAAGACCTTAGCGACTTCCTCCGGGCAAACCTTAATGTTTTTGCCTGGACGCATTCTGATATGTGTGGGATTTCTCCCGCCATCACGAGTCATATGTTGAACATAGACCCGAAATACGTCCCAATCAAGCAAAAAAGGAGAGGAATGGATCCGGAGAGATCCGCCGCTCTTGGAGAGGAGGTGGACAAACTCAAAGCAAATGGGTTCGTCCGCGACGCCCTCTACCCGGAGTAAGTCTCCAACCCCGTGCTAGTAAAGAAGGCGAATGGGAAATGGAGGACTTGCGTAGATTATTCCGACTTGAACAAAGCATGCCCTAAGGACAGTTTCCCGTTGCCTAGGATCGATCAGTTGGTCGATTCCACAGCAGGACACGAATTATTGTCATTCATGGATGCATACTAAGGATACAACCAAATCCCAATGCATATTCCGGACCAAGAACACACCAGCTTCGTTACAAATGTCGGGCTGTATTGCTATGTAGTGATGCCCTTTGGATTGAAGAATGCTGGGGCAACTTACCAACGTCTGGTGAATCGAATGTTCAAGGACCAGCTGGGCAAAACCATGGAAGTCTATGTGGATGACATGCTCGTGAAGTCACGACGGTCAAACGACCACATTCAAGACTTAGCTGAAATGTTTAACATACTCAGGTTCTATGGAATGAAGATCAACCTGCTGAAGTGTTCTTTCGGCGTTGCATCAGGGAAGTTTTTAGGATTCATCGTCAACGCTAGGGGAATCGAAGCCAACCCAGAAAAGATCCAAGCCATTCGAGATGTACAAGCGCCCAGGACTATAAAGCAGGTACAGAGCTTGAACGGAAAAGTAGCTGCGCTGAGTCGATTTATATCCAAGGCAACTGACAAGTGCATCCCGTTCTTTGACATAATAAAGAAAGGAAAGAGGAATTTTGAATGGACGTCTAGCTGCGAGGAAGCATTCCAGAACCTGGTAAGGCATCTGGAGAGCCCACCAATGCTATCTAAACCAGTTGGCCATGAGATGCTGTACGTTTACTTGGCTATATCCCCTCATGCGATAAGCGCAGCTTTGGTTCGTGAGGAGGATCGAGTCCAGAAGCCGGTATATTATGTTAGCAAGCGTTTAACGGGGGCAGAGAAAATTACCCTAAAATCGAGAAATTGGCTTATTGCTTGGTGATTGCATCACGCAAGCTGCGCCCATACTTTCAAGCGCATTCAATCGGTGTTTATACCGATCAACCCCTGAGGCAGGTACTTCAACGACCGGAAACTTCTGGAAGATTGCTAAAATGGAACATCGAGTTGAGCCAATTCGATATCGCGTACTTACCACGGAGGGCCATCCGAGGGCAAGCGTTAGCAGACTTCATCGCTGAATTTACCATACCCATCAAACCGGACGATCACGACATCATTCCCCCCATTCGATGGAAATTATACACTGACGGTGCGTCAAACGACCGTTGCTCCGGCGCGGGCGTAGTTCTTATAACTCCGGAAAACCGATCAATCTGTTATGCCTTGAAGCTCGATTTCCCGGCTACGAACAACGAAGCTGAATATGAAGCACTGATCGCTGGCTTGAAGCTCATCAAAGAACTCGGGACCGAATCAGTCGAAATCTTTTGTGACTCGCAGTTAGTGGTTTACCAAGTACGAGGAGACTACCAAGCAAAAGGACGAAAGCTTGCTCCGTACCTCGTTCAGGTCCAAGAACTACTATCAAATCTTGAGCGTTATGACATTTCACATATCCCACGAGAACAGAACAAAGAAGCCGACTTGTTGGCTAAGTTCGCAAGTATCGACGGTGCTCAACAAATGGGATTGTATCCCGTTGAAGTCTTGCATGCCCCGAGCATAGATGAGATGAAAATCGATCGCGTGTTGGAAACAGAGATCGAGAAGGACTCGTGGATAACCCCATTCAAACTGTACCTGACAACCGGGGCTTTACCAGAAAAAAGAAGCGAAAGACGACAGGTCCTTCGAAAGGCTGCGCGGTACGTAATGCAGGGTGGATCCATGTACCAGAAAGGATTCTTAGTCCCATTGTTACGGTGCATCGCTCATGATGAAACAAAGCGAGTCTTGAGGGAAGTTCACGAAGGGGAATGTGGCGACCATACTGGGGGGGCAAATGCTAGCAAAGAAGATCCTCCGCTATGGATATTACTGGGCCACCGTAAACCGGGATGCCGCGGACTACGCAAGAAAATGCGACAAGTGTCAAAGATATGCAAAAATCCTGAGGGCTCCGTCAATGGAACTCACACAAATGATCAGTCCTTGGCCATTTGCGATCTGGGGAATCGACATAATCGGCTCTTTGCCTCTATCCAAAGGTGGTGCGAAATACGCAATAGTTGCAGTCGACTATTTCACGAAATGGGCTGAGGCAGAACCTTTGGCCACTATCACCTCTAAGAAGGTCATTAACTTCGTTGTACGAAACATTATATGCCGCTTTGGCCTTCCACGCACCATCATTACAGACAACGGAACGCAATTCGAAAGTAGAGAGTTCAAAGAGTTCTGTTTAAAGTACGGCATCGAGAAAAAGTTCGCCGCCGTTGCACACCCAAAAGCTAACGGACAAGTCGAGGCCGTTAACAAAATAATCAAGTCCATACTAAAGAAGCGTCTGGAGAAGGTTGGAGGCAAATGGGTAGATGAACTCCCGACAGCATTATGGGCGTATAGAACTACCCACAAGTCCGCGACCGGCCACACTCCGTTCGCCTTGGCATACGGCTCTGAAGCCGTTATACCCGTGGAACTTGAAGTTCCATCGCACCGAGTGACATACTACGATCCCAAGACGAACCAAAACCTCTTGCTGGAATCACTGGACTGCATCGATGAAAAGCGGGAAGAAGCTGAATTAAGGGCGGCGGCGCACGGACATCGAGTCAAGCGTTACTATGACGGCAGAGTCCGCCCAAGAATCTTTGATGTGGGAGATCTCGTTCTGAAACGAGTCTTCCCGGTACCATCACGCATGAATCCCAGCTAGGAAGGTCCATACGCCATTGAACGGAAGCTTGGAGAAGGAACATTCAAGCTAGCGACCGTTGATGGCGCGACACTCCCCCGAGCATGGAACAGTGAACATTTGCGGCACTATTACATTTAGCATGTTTCCCTTTCTTGTTATAGGCACTATTGTTTCCTGCATGTTTCCATTCAATAATGACTTAGTTTCCTTTTAAAGTTGTAATCGAGCAATTTAGTTGATTTTCATTAATAAAGGCTTGAAGCCCCATTTTCTATGAAGTTTCTATATCTCTTAATTGGATGATAAATTACATTATTCTGCGCGACATACAGGCTCGTACGAACGATTCCAAATCTCCGAATCCCCAGAGCGCGGATCGGAGTACTCTAAGTCCCCAGAGCGCGGACTAGAGTATAAATGATTTCCAATCTCCGAATCCCCAGAGTGCGGAGCGGAGTACTCTAAGTCCTCAGAGCGCGGACTAGAGTATAAACGATTCCAAATCTCCGAATCCCCAGAGCGCGGATCGGAGTACTCTAAGTCCCCGGAGCGCGGACTAGAGTATAAACGATTCCAAATCTCCAAATCCCCAGAGCGCGGATCGGAGTACTCTAAGTCCCCGGAGCGCGGACTAGAGTATAAACGATTCCAAATCTCCAAATCCCCAGAGCGCAGATCGGAGTACTCTAAGTCCCCGAAGCGCGGACTAGAGTATAAACGATTCCAATCTCCGAATCCCTAGAGCGCGGATCGGAGTACTCTAAGTCCCCAGAGCGCGGACTAGAGTATAAACGATTCCAATCTCCGAATCCCTAGAGCGCGGATCAGAGTACTCTAAGTCCCCAGAGCGCGAACTAGAGTATAAACGATTTCCAATCTCCGAATCCCCAGAGTGCAGAGCGGAGTACTCTAAGTCCCCAGAGCGCGGACTAAAGTATAAACGATTCCAAATCTCCGAATCCCCGGAGCGCGGATCGGAGTACTCTAAGTCCCCCGAGCGCGGAGAGTATAAACGATTCCAATCTCCGAATCCCCAGAGCGCGGACTAGAGCATAAACTATTTCAAGCCTCCAAGTCCCCGGGACACAGAGTCTGCAAGAAGTCCAAGTACTCGAAAGATGTGGGATGAGAGGTACGCCACGTCCAAAAAATGTTTGAACAGCGCAAGAATGGACTGGGAGATAATGCAACTCATAAGAACTTGAGTTATGGCTACAATTAGTCAGCAAACCAGATAAAGACAAGAGAAGCATTCAAACACAAAAGAAACTAAAACTTTATTCAATAAGTCCAAAATGGGGATACATGACCACTCCTACAAAATTCAGACCTCTCTATACAAACTACAAATCATGGGAGATAAAAACAATTACAAAGCTTAGTCAGGAAACTTGTTGAACAAGTGCATCGATTATTTCTTCGACTTCTTCTTCTTGTCTGCCTTTGGTGTTTCCGACGACTCCTCTCCCTCACGTTTTTTCTTGGACTTTTTGCTTGCTAGAGAGACGGAGTCAGGAGTAGGAGACGGAACATCTAGTGGTTTGGACCTGCCCGGGAGAATGATTTTTAGAGGTCTGTTCCGCGGGTCAGTGAGTTCCAGGACTTCAGATTCAACTTTGACTTTGACCTTTCTCTTCTCCTCATCGGCGAGACGGTCCTTCATGCTCATCTCTGAAGTATGTTCAGAGGCGCCAGTGATTTTAACTTCGTCGCTTCCTTCGGCAGGAGACGAAGTATCAAGTTTGTCATCATCAAGCGCCCCGATCACTTGAGCGTCTGGGCCGGGAGTTACCCCTGCGTGAGCAACGTCGCTTGTTTTCCCCGCTTCCTCCTTGGCGTCATCGCTCATCGGAGTTAGCTCGGCGTCAGAACGACCTGCACGAAAATATAAGAAGTGGGCATTAGAACGAATAACCACTGCTGAAAAATGACGGGATCTCTTCGACTTCTAGAGAAAGAAGAATTTCCTACCAGGATCCGGTTGGCTATCGGTGGCGCGCGGGGTTTCACCCTCCAGGATAGGTGACAGCACATGAACGCCGAGCCCGGGATCTTCGGGATCATAACTGGCATGCTGCTCGAATGGATCAAGCGTCGACCGACCGGCCGATTGAGCAGCATAAGGAGCGGCGATGTGAGGAGTAGTAGCGTCGGCCTCTGACGGGCCAGCCTCGTCATTCTTCTCTTTAGAAGGGGAAGAGCCTTTGCCATAAAGAGCCAATGCTGCGGATAAATCCGATGGCTCATTCCCCCTCAGGAACTCCTTCACCAATGCATCCTCGTCGATTTCTTCGGAGCCCGACTCGACTTTCTTGATCTTTATCATAGTTTCCCATGCCTCAGCCAGGGATTCGTGGTAGCCGTCGCCCAAGAATGTTAGGTCGCAGTGCATAAGGACGCGGGCTCCGTACTCGGCGATCAACGGGTCAAACATACTTTTGACCTCTTCCCTGCCGGCCTCTGCGGCCGCCTCAAGGCGAGAATCAAGCTCCTCCACAGCCATTCTTTTGCCCTCCTCACGGGCCTCATCCTTCATTTTCTCGACCCCGGCAAGTTCACCGTCGAGCTTTGCCTTCAGGAGTCGGGTAGCAACAATCTCATCACAATACCGCTGTGATTCTTCCTGAGCGGCTATTTTGTCTTCTTTCTTCTTGGAGAGTTGTTCTTTCAGCTCTTTGACTTGAGTAGCGAGCGCGTCCCTTTCTTTTTGGACAGAGTCTTTTTCTAGGGCAAGGGCGCCGCTACGCTGAACTGCTTCGTCAAGCTCCTTTTTGTGAGCCACCTCTAAGCGAGTAACTGCCTCAACAGTATCTTTTGCACCTTGTTCAGCGGCTTCTAGCTTTGACTTATAAGAGGCGAGTTCTTCGTCTTGGAGTTTGATGATTTTCTTATCGCTGTCAGCCTCTAGATTCAGACGGTCAATCTCGTGTTAACGCTCGACAGATACTTCTGAGATCTTCTCCACCAAGTGCACGAATGCGTCATGTTGAACATAGACGTCATTGTTGCAGGCAATGGCACTTTGCTTCACGTGCCCAGGAATGTGATGGATGGCCGGAAGGAATTTCAAACCGTCAAAACAGATTTTCGGAAACTTGGCCTTAAGGTCGACCATCTTTTCCGCAACAGTTGGGTCCACGGGAGGAGTAGGAGGAGGAGGCTTAGAGAATTCCGTTCTTTTACGCAGCTCTCGAACTTGCCTCGTACTCGATGAACTGGAATGTTGTTCTCGAGCAGCATCAGACTGATAACCCTTCTGCAAAGACTTCTCTTTATCCGGCTCAGTTGTAGGAGGAAGATCGCGGGACTGGGAAGATTGATAGTGTGCTTTCTTGCGGTGAGACGACTCGCGCGGACGATTGTCCCTATCTTCATAATCACCTCGGTCCCGGCGTCTGCCTGAACCGGAATCCCGTCCGGAGTGATGGAATATAGAAGACACCTGAAGACGATCAAGTCCGTGTGAGCGGCCCATATCACCTGCAAAGAAGGGAGATAACAACGAGCTAAGGAGAGTTCACGAATTAAAAAGACTTGAAGTATATTATGGAATGCGCATGTGCGTGTGTGTCCTAAGTGTTCCCCCCGACGGACCCGTTCGTTTATCTTTGCTAATCGGAGTATTGTCTCTTTGAGCCGGGAGTTGAACTCCTACATTGCCTCTAGCGGGCGAATAGAATTTGAGAGCTTCAGGATCATCGAACCCGTAATTAAGTATGTCTTCGGGAATAGAAAGGTTCGATAGACCTCTCAAGGAACTTTCCAGATGCTGCGAAGAAGCCTCTTTCTCAGGAGGGGTAGGCGTAACTTTTGAGGTGCCACCAACTTTCTCCTTTTGAATCGTGTATTTCAACTTCTTCTTTCCCTTCGAAGGGGAGGATGATGTCTCAATATCCTGAACTTCGATTGCCGGATTCCAAGCGGGACCCACGTTCTCGCCCTGAGTTTCGGGGGCATCATCCTCTTTGCGCTCGCCTTCTTCATGCGCGTCGGGAGCGCGACGCGGCGACGGTCCGGCGAGTTTTTTCCCTTTACCAGATCAAGGTTTGGGAATTGTAACACCTTCTGGAAGGCTGATCCGACGACCAGGATCTAGCAAGCCGAACCCCGACAGCGATTCATTTGAAATGATAGCTCGGATATCTCGATCCTCGGCCGGAAGAGCTCTAATCGCATCGACAGCATCAGAATATCCTCGGCCTTCCGGGCGTGGGCTGATACCTGAAAAGATGAAACGGAAAGTTAGGAAAGACATGCTCGGGTTAAATACGAATAGTAACTCGGCAGAGAGACTTACTGCCTTCAACCCATCTCCTAGCGAAACCGGAAGGGTAGCGCACATAGAACCATTCCTGTTTGTACAGGGCGAATTTGCTACAGGCCCCTGTCAAGATCTGGCACTTGTGGTATGTCTCGAGGAACATGAAGGAAGGGCTATCTTTCCGTCTCTTGAACATATAAATGTATCGGATATCGCCGGGGGTTGGAGGTCTAGAGAAGACGGCCATGAAAAGTAAATAAGTCCCATATAGAAACGCATGGCCGTTCGGGTGCAGCTGCGACGGAGCTATGTCTATATACTGCAGCACATCCCGGAGAAATAAATTGAACGGAGGCACGCTGCCCATCCAACACATGAACTTGTTGCAGGCTGTGTACCCGACTGGGGGCAGATGAGGGCGGTCGTGTCTCGAAGGAACTAACACGTCAGCAAAGGGAATCCCGTGAATGGAACATATCCGTCGCAGAGCGGCCTCGTTGATCTTCGAGGCTTGGGAATCGATCGGATTGTCCAGTAAGATGGTTGACTCCAGAGCATCGGGCGCCAAGTTATGAGCGGGAGAGATTGACGGGTTGGAAGCATCTGCGGCTCCTTGCCTTGCTGACGGCCCAGGCCTGTCAGATATGGTGGCAGAACTAGATTTTCTCGACATCCCGAATAAATAATGAACCTGGCTAAATGCTTGAGAGAGCTATACTTAAAAAACGTTGAACGTTAGAATTAGCAACACGATTTTTCCCCCCATGTGGTGTGTGAACTAGTGCAAGCAATTGTGTGCAGGCAATAAGAATCTAAAGGTTCTAAAGATGTAATATTTAGCTTCGAATCATCGCCTTCGAAGACCGTCATCGCTGACCGTCTCAGAAAGCTCGCCTTGAGGAGATTACAGTCCCAGATTCAGAAGACATATGATTTCTAAAAGTGACCGGCTTAAAGTGTAGTTAGACACCTATCCTGTTCAGCATTTTTAATGTTGTTCGGCATTTGTATTGACCGGCTAAAGACATTTTCCGATCCAAGAATTGTCCGGCAATTGCTTTGTTTGACTAAGGTAATGGTTCGACCTAAGGGTTGTTCGGCTGAAGTCAGTGTTCGGCATGTCAGTTATGCTGTTCGGCTAAAGTCATCGTTCGGCATGTCAGTTATATTGTTCGGCTGAAGTCAGTGTTCGGCATGTCAGTTATACTGTTCGGCTAAAGTCATCGTTCGGCATGTCAGTTATACTATTCGGTTAAAGTCATCGTTCGGCATGTCAGTTATGATTAAAGTCAGTGTTCGGCGTATCAATCGTATTGGTCGGCTAATGTCATCGTTCGGCTAAAAGTGGTGCTCCGCCACGATTTCAACTCTACCCTACACCTTCTCCATCCACGCCGAACGACAGAGACGGATCGCCCGGCAAAGACTACGCCGTTCAACACCCCATCTACCCTTCTATCATTCGGCACGGAGGAGCTATCCCCAATTAGACAACTCAAAACGAGCAAACCATGATGAACCTAAAATGGAAGTAGTGCAATTGTTAGAGGAAGGATACCTAATTCGACGATCGAAGTTGAGAATGGATTATAAAGGCTTTATATCTGGTAGGATGGGAAGAGTTGAAAGTCTCTAAGGAATGGCTGAAGAGAAGGCGTAAAGGGAAAAGAGACGGTGAGGACCTGGTTATATAGAGGGAGGTAGAAGTTGAAGAGGCTATACCCGGTAGAACCGGTCAACACCGAAGGGTTCGGCATCGTAGCAGTGTGACGTTCGGCACACGAGGTACGTTCGGCTTCGAGCGTATCGTTCGGCATCTAAATCTCGTTCGTCTTGCACCTCCTTCGCTAGCATTCTCGAGAAGGTACCTCCGAGGTAGATTGTATCAGATTCAAAGCGCATCACGTTCGGCCACGCAATACACTTTGGGGGGCAAGTGTTTCCTGAGGATTTGACCAGGCAACTAGTACTCGGCAATAAGTGCTCGGCATCAGAGAGCGACTGACATCCATGAGTGCTCGGCGACAAGTGTGCTCGGCATAGTACTCGGCATCCATTAGTGTCCGGCATCGAGACTGTTCGGTGTACCAGAGTACTCGGCGTCAAGGCTGCTCGGCATACAGGAGTACTCGGCATCCCATGGTGTTCGGCGAGGCACTTGACAGCCAGGAGTGTTCGGCGAGACACCCAACATCCAACGAGTGCTCGACGACAAGTGTGCTCGGCATCAAGGCTGCTCGGCATACGAGACTGTTCGGCGTACAGGAGTACTCGGCGTAGTACCTGGTGGGATTAGGAGTACTCGGCGTAAGGGCACTCGGCGTCAAGAAGAGCGTTCGGCTTCAACTGACTAACATCCTACACTTCCCAAACATCAACCACCTTGTTCGGCATAGAAGGGATGGTTCGGCGTAGAGCGTTCGGCCTCAACAGACAACCATCCTACACTTCCCAAACATCAACCACCTCGTTCGGCATAGAAGGGATGATTCGGCGCAGAGCGTTCGGCCTTAACAGACAACCATCCTACACTTCCCACGACACCAACATACCGTTCGGCATAGAAGGGATGGTTCGGCGCAGAGCGTTCGGCGAACCTTGCTCGGCATGCGACGACCACTGTACTCGGGCTGGAGCGTTCGGCAATCAGCCCACTTGGGAAGTCCAGCCCATCTTTGCCTATAAATAGAGGGGCAGGGTCACAATGAAATGGATCCTTTTTTGGAGAGAAAACACCGGGGAGACTCTGCCATTTTCAAGACTCATCTTTCCTACTTAACAACTTCATTCAAGCATTTGATTCACGAATTGTATTTGTAATCAACTATAGAGAAGATCAATAAAGTTTAACCTCAAAGTGGACGTAGGCAATTACGCTGAACCACTATAAATTTGGTGTTCTTACTTTCTGTATTTAAATTAGCACTGTCTTCTCTGTTTAATTTGATTTCATCACTTATGTCTCTTCACAATCTTCTTCTACGAGGTTAGTGACCAATTTTGGTGCTAACACAAAGTCAGCTTCATAAGAAGACATATAACCACTAAACTGGTTCTTGATTCATGCATGAACACTCTTGTGTTTCTTTCCTCCCAAAAGATTGAGGCAAATTTCTTTAGCAGTTTAAGGAGGAGTTCAGATTTTCGGCATCTCCATCTAATCCCCTTGAAAATATTGTACCATTCAACCTTTGGAATTATTGAAGATTTATGCATCTTAAAGTTGCAAAGCACAACTCGCCACACTTGATAAGTATACTAGCATTCAAAGAATAAATGAGCATTAATCTCCGAAGCAGAATTACATAGAGCACAAATAGAAGTGATCGGGAGGCCTATATGATATAGGTTATCCATGGTGTGATTTGCATTATTGATTACCTTCCAGAGAAGTAAATTTTCCTTTGGCTTTAATTTGTTGAACCATATTCTAGCATGCCATGGGAAGATAGGACTGACTGAATCTAACGATTTGTATACATGTTTGATTGTGTGAGTTTTATCATTCAACAATGGAGTACTATTAATAGAGATGGTAGAAGTAGCAATAATACTCCATGCTTGCCTGATTACATGGGAACTAGAGTAGGGAAGATTTATGTGATCATCAGTAATATAAGTGTAGACAGTAGCATGTTCATGAATGCCAATTAGAGTTCTTAATCCATAATTGATAGAAGTAGAAAGAATCAAACACTTGCTAGACCAAGGAGAGTGCCAAAAATGAGCACTATTTGAGATTCCAGATTTGAACATAGGGAGCAGCCAAGATCGAGATGGTAGAATATTTCTCCAAAACCAACTGTAATCTAGTGGTGGTGACATAGTCCAAAATATTGATTTTTGATAAGGTTATTCTAAATCCAAACAGAAAGCAAGTCCTCCTTTCTTTGGTGAAGTCTATCTATGTGTTTTGAAACTGCAGCTCTATTCCATATTTTTAAATTTATGATACCAAGGCCTCCACACATAATAGGACGAGTAATCTTTTTATATGGTACAAGAATCAATTTCTTAGAGAAGGTGTTGACATGGCAGATAAAATGACTGATAGCACCATTGATCATAGAAATTGGCTTAACAGGAATAATGTACAAGTTGGAGTAGCAAATGCACATAGCAGTGGCAATTGATTTAGCAATGATTATCCTGCCTATAGTTGACAACTTATTTGTAGGCCATGAAGAAAGTTTCTTTACAATTTTATCAAACATTGTGCAGTTGAAATTTTTAAGGATGTCAAAGGGAAACCAAGATACATGGAATTATTATCAATACGGCAAGTTAGCAAGAGAAATTATTTCAGAAACCTTATCAGGAGGAATGCCAGATATCATTATATTTGATTTGGAAGGATTTATCATAAGGCTTGAAACCATGTAAAAAGAGTCCAGCACCTTTTTGATGTTAGATATAGACTTGACATCAGGCTTGGAAAAGATTATTAATTCATCAGCAAATAGAAGAGAGGCAATCATTGGATTTTTGCATCCAGAATGTAAGGCACTGACTCTTAAAGAAGCCCCCAAGTTCAGCATAATGGTTAAACATTCCATGACTGCAATAAATAAATAAGTGGATATAGAATCACCCTGCCTAATACCATGAGTAGCTTTAAAATAGCCAAAGGAGACTCCATTTATTGATAAGCTTTGGAAATGGATAGAAATACATGAATATATCCAAGCCACTAAGGGGAGAGGAAAATTCATTTTTTGGAGGATGATAATAATAGTAGACCACTGCACAGTGTCAAATGTTTTTTGAATATCTAACTTAAGAGAACATCTTGGGAGATGGTTTTCCTTCCATAGCCTTTCATTAGCTAATGTGTGAGAATGATGTTATTAGAGATACACTTACCAGGAAGAAAAGCATTGTCATGTTTAACTCTCTTTTTGGTTATATAAGTGAGTTTCAGGTACATGGAAGCAAAGGCAAGCTTGCTGCTTTTGGTTTCATGAGTACAGTTTGTTGACTGACAAATAGTTCTGTAGTAAATTTAGAGTATGGGGTTTGTTTGGTGATTTTATGCCCCAGATATGGGAGGCCACTTTCGGATTTGTTTTCATTTGTTAGTTTGGGTCATATGCGGTAAGTTGTAGTTTTTTGGATCTCGCCACGCAAAGGAGTACCGCTCGAAAATTTTAGAAAATTTAAGAAAAAGTTGAAAGGAAGTTAGAGTAAGAATTTTTTTTAGAGAATACCGATGGTCATAAGAATCGGTGGAGGATATTATTGGAATAAGCCTTGAGTGACTTTGGAATTTTAGTGACAATATGGAAAGTTGTTAAAGTAACAAACGGTTATTGTTACTTATTCATTTCGAGTGTTTGTATCTCAATTCGGGTAAGAGTGCTATATTGGCTGACATGTGCATGTGTAGGTAGGATAGATTAGTAGGGAGTTTGCTTAATTGGCATAAGTTGAAGATGGTTTTTATATCATCATACATGCTTAGGTGTTTGGGTTTGTTGCTTAGTCCTTTAGGATTTTGGGGACGAAATCTTTTTAAGAGGGGAAGAGTGTAACAATACATATTTTTAGGCTGCTCTGAATATTTAAATTTTGGGATATTTAAGTATTTGATTTATTTTATCAATGAGCTAGAAAACTTGACTTTTGCAGACGGAATTTTTAGGACACGGGATTATTTCCATTGGGTCCGGATGGTCTGAGCAAGCCAGAATGAGTATTAGCATTGATATATTTTAACTATTTGGTTTCGAGTTAGAAGGTCGAGTTCGGTTAGTAAATCGAGCGAATTGAAAAGTTAAGTCCTGCATATGTTGGAATTAGGTCTTGAAAATAGTTCCATTGAGTTCGGAATATGGGTATTTGGCTAGGAACGCCAAGTGAGCATGCCTCGATTGGAGTTCGTAAAATTTTGGGCGTGAATAGTGTTGGTTAGGATTCCTATATAAGGACCCCTTCTCTCTTCATTTTCCAAATCAGATCCACACAAAACCCTAGCCACCGAAATCAAATAGCTTCATCCAATGGATACAGTTCACCACGACCACAAAGGCCATTTCAGGCCAAAATTCCAACTAAGAAATTGTTCGGCTAGGGGAGGCGAGGTGATTGGACGGTTGGATCATCGAATGGGGAGCGGTTCATCATGGATCTAGAATTGAACAACTTTATGCTTTGGATCTCATACTCGGGGACGGTGGCAATTTTGGAGGTCAAGGGTGGCCGCATTGGATCGGTGCTGGTCGTGGCTGCCTTCTATAGCGATGTTGCGGCGGCTAGGTTAAGGTGGCGGCGGCGCGGTCGAGTTGATCATGATCGCGTTTTTACGTGGTTCTCGATGTTGGTGGAGAATGTTAAGGTCGGAACAATGGGGTGGGTTCGGGCTCGGATAGGGGAGTCAGTGGTTAAATCGCAGTGACTGGTGGTAGCTCACGGCAGCGCTAGAACGTGGATGATCGGAGATAGAGTTAGGTGGCCTGGGTTTGGGAATTAAGGATTACGGTAATTAAAGATGTAATTAGTAAATTTAATCATATTAATTAAATCAAAATCTTGTTAAACTCGTAAGTATTTCGTACAAGATTGGATTTGGACGCAGTCGGTCGCGTTGGACTCATAGAAATGTCTTCTTCATCTTGGAATTGGATTGGTTGAGATTGGAGCTTGTAGAATTTCAAGCTAAAATCGAATGCTGTTCAATTTTAGATTGAACCAGAACTCTTCGCGATAACTGGAATTTCGGTGAGTTAAACTCACCTCTTTGGATAAATCAGTATATTTAATAATAGACAAAATTTTATTATTTGTGTTTTGTTGAAATTATTGGCTAATTGGTTAAAATGTCCGCTTTGGAAAGCAATTACTATTTAAAATTGAAATAAAGGAAAATTTGTAGAGAAATCCGGATTTCTCAGAATTGTGATTATTAATTTACAGTTATATTCCTATTGTTTTATTTTAGTTATAACCATGTTATATGGATTGTTAATTGCTGAATCTTCATCCTTTAGCACTATTAGTTATGACATTGTTATATGTTCAAAACTTAACCCTTGAAGTGATAAAAATCAATAACAACGTTTGGTTAAGTGCTTTGGTGGCTATTGGCCTCAATTTAGTATTATGGAAATACTATTAATTGTTGTTTGGCTTGAAATTGGTTTTTGATCCGGAGAATAATTTTAAATCTAATCCTTAGGTTTTCTGGAATATTTTTATTTAAGCTAGATTTTGAACTTCTCTATTTTACAACCTTTCTATTTGTCTTTTCTAACCATTTAGAAATATTTTAAAGTTGTTTAACTATTGTTTAATAGTGTTTTAAAAATTGTTTATTTATATTTAATTGTTTGAAGTTATTTATCAATATTTTAATATTGTAAAAAGTTATTTATTTAAATAACTAATATTGTTTGAAGATAATTTATAATTATTATTTATTAAAAAAAAATTGAATTTATAATAGTTATTTATTAATAATGTTTTGGAATTAATAATTATTGATTATTAATGATGTTTTGGAAGTTAATTATTATTTACTATAATAATGTTTTGAAGTAAATAATTATTATTTATTTATAATGTTTGAAGTTAATAATTATTATTTATTAGTAATGTTTTGCTATTAATACTTATTATCATATAATAATGTTTTGAAGTAAATTATTATTATTTAATTATAATGCTTTAAAGTTATTAATTATTATATTAATAATGTTTTGGAGTTAATAAATTATTTTATTAATGACGTTGGAAAGTAATTTATTATTTATATTGGATGTTTAAAGTAAATTAATTTATCTGATTAATTGTATTTATAAACAATAAATTGATTTGTAAAAGGAATATCATTAAATAAAAGAGATTTATTAAAGAGTTTATAAATGAAAATGAGGTTTAGATTTATAGATTTTTTTAAAGAATCTTTATAAAGGAGTTTTATAAAAGAATAAAGTTTTATAAATGATTTTATAGATTTATAAAAGGTGTTTTATAAATGGTGTTACAGATTTATAAAAGAGTTTTATAAATGGATTTAACAATTTATAAAAAGAGTTTTGTAAATTGTTTTAGAGATTTATAACGGAGTTTATAAATGGTTTAGAGATTTACAATTGGAGTTTATAAATGATTTTAGAGTTGTATAAAAAGGGAATTTTAAAAGAAAATGAGATTTCCATAAATAACCTTTTAACAATCATGGTGGTATGGAAACATCTTTCCATACTTAACACTAAAAAGGGGATCTTTTTCAATGTTTTTGAATATACTTCTACCGTTGAGATAATTTTATGGATATTTTTCCAAGTATTGAAAGGGGTATAAAGGGTTTGTGATTATATCTTTGTAAAAGTATTTTGATACAAGTATATACAAAGTGATTTTAATTTATGAAAGGATTAATTAAAGAGGTTAGTGGTTGCTTACGTGCTTAACCAGTGTTGGTTTCTCTTTTGAAATAAATCCCTAATTGGATTGTTGTTTTATTTGATAGTTAAATAACTGACTATCAAACTTGGCTAGTTTTTAAACTATCATTGTTGGTTTGGAGAGACTAGGATCGGATATATTATCTGAAAACCACTTCAAACCGACATAAGCGTTTCAAATCGATACATCTTGAAGATGATTGAAGACGGTGCTCTTTGAAGTGCAAGGACTACTTGCTACTATTCTTGAGAGTGATTCCAAAATGGATGTAGTAGAACTAGTGCCTTCGGTTTCGTTTAGACCCAAAACGAACTTGTATGGATGAATACCTTCATTGCATTTCTTCCTGAAGGGTAGCATTCCAATTGGGAATTGCTAAAGGAAGGTAAATTATTAACTCACAAGCCTCACACCCCGGAAATGGCTAAAACAGGGTAGATGCAACAGGGCTATGTGGGTTACTCTTATAAGGGTGTGTCATCACCTTTCTAGATTATCATATTATGGATTTGGTTTACATGAGAGCTCTCTATAAAGGTTGGGAATAACCGGGGTGATGACAAATTCAATATTATACAGTAAGGGGTAGGCCGGTCCTTTGTTGGTAGAGAGGCAAATGCGTTTGTAGCCCTCGGTACATTTTGTTTAGAAATGTACTATATGGAAGGTAGTCCCTTACCTTGCCATTGTTGGAATCCATTCTCCAATAAGTGCCTTCGGACTTAGTTGTTTACCTATTATGCTGGAATTTAATTAATGTAACAATTTGGGCTATTATTCGATATTTATTTTAAACCCTAGACATTATTATAATATCAGAATATTTTCTAATATAAATGGTTTGGTTACCGTAAGGTAAAAACCAATCCATGTTTATATGCGGCATAGTCTTACGATATACCTTTTATTTTGAAAGAGTTTTATAAAAATAGAAATCAATATGGTTTGATTGAGTTTTCTCACACTAGTTTACCAGACCGATCGGGGCGTTATTTTCTTATAATGCTTAGGTCAGACCAAGCATATTTCAGATCTAATTTGGATGCTTTGGAGCTTTAGGAGGCGAGCTAGAGACCTCCAAGTCGTATTCCCATATATTTTATTTCCACTACGTTAGTTGTTTTATTTAACATCATTTGTGAGGACAGGTTGTTATAACTGCCAGGGCTGATAATTTATTTAGTGTACTATAATTGATGTAGGTTTATTATAGTTTTTCTTTATGTAAAGGTCTGTTGTATATTATATATTACTCGCCACGATGTGAGATTCTATTATATCTTTTTCTTTCTTTTTCCTCAACAATCCATCTTTTTAGCACTTCAATGCTCGACACGTGAATACTATGGATGTATTAGTGTCGACTTTTTGAGGGTCGAAAAGGTGGGTCGTTACACCACGTCTTTCCCCGAAGTAATCACCGCATTCCCCCTAAGACCAAGCTGAAGTCGATGGCAAACATGTTAATAAAGTTAGGGGTATGCCCTAAGGGCCCTATATAATTTGTTACATATATCTAACTCGATATCCAAACTTGTTTATAATAAAGGTGTTTGATTTCTATAATATATATTGTTATTTCATGATACTATTAATTAAGTAATTAATTTAAAGTATATTAAATAGAGAATCCTTAAATGACTTGTTATGTGTTAGTAATTACAACGTGTTAAAACCATGAGAAATTTATCACATTAAACTAACATATTATTTTAAATATTCCTAGTCAAGATGTTTTGAGAAAAGATATGATTTATCCGTTGAGGCTAGAGTACGCAACGCTCTCGAACTGTTGGATGGCATACTACTTGTGGTACTAGGGGCACCAAGTGGTTACGTACTGATAGTTAGTGGATACCTATGGAATGGCTCACTCGGGAGTTTCTTTTTGTTTAGTCATAGCTAAGGTCAAACATGAGATCTTGAAGTGACAATATTACACAGTTTCTTGACTTGAGAATACCATGAACTTTAATGTGGGCACTCTACTGTGATTGTATTTAAATCAAGGCATAACCATCCAATGAGTGATTATAGTTGGGTCTGAGTTGAAGAATTGGAAGCAAAACACTATTCAATGGAGAATTTTTTTCATCGGTTATAAGAGGTTAGTATCATGGTCAAATGTAGTTAACTCAAAGTCAAGCTCTCTAGCTAGAGTAGTACCATTAATAGCAAATGTTATTATCGAACCAAATTTTTTTTGTTTGGACTAACAAATTTAAATATGAACGATACTGAAGTTTTGACCAAAACCAAACTCCATAAGTTCTAAAGTGATATAGATTTTGATAAAGAGAATTAGTATAAATAATTTTTACTACCAAGTAACGCTTAAAATAGTAAAATTGAATTTTATCAAAAATCGGCCAAACCATTACACCACTAGCTAAGGTGATGTATGAACTTTAATATTTGAATTATTGAAGATTATACGCTGCCTGAATTTACACCTTTGAATTGCATAATCATAATGATGAATCCTCCAAAAAACCATATACTTAAGTTAATTTATAAAATGTTATAAATTAGTTAAATTAATTATTTTTTGAGAAATATAATTATTATATAATTTATTTTATGTTTTGGAGCTATTTGCAATTATTTGAATATATTTATAAAAGTGGAAAATAGGCATAAGGACAAACTTTGAAAAAAATTAAGGCTGAAGGACATCAAGTTTCATCTTTGGGCTGAAGGACAAACTTTGAAAAAATTAGGCTGAAGGACAATGCTAGTTAGAATTAGCATTTTGTATAGTGTAAAAACTGAATATAATGCTAGTCTATCTAGCATTTTGTATAGTGTAAAAACTGAATATAATGCTAGTTAGAACTAGCATTGTCCTTCAACCTAATTTTTTTCAAAGTTTGTCCTTCAGCCAAAAAATAAAACTTGGTGTCCTTTAAACTAATTTTTTGTCAAAGTTTGTCCTTTTCCCTAATTCCCTCTTTATAAAATTTATATTTGCATGCATCGAGATAAAATATTAGTGTAATTTTAAACTGGTTTAAAGGAAAGATAATTGCATGAAGGGGATCTACAGAAATTTTGTGCCATTTGATGGCAAGTAATTTTGGTAAAATATATAAAAAGAAAGGTATGGAGCAGGAGAAGGAAAATTAGGGGAATTGATTAGGGAAGTCTTAATCAAAAAAAAATGAAGTGTTTCATTCTTTCAATAAAAACAAATCCACTAATCCATTTCTTATAGACGTTCATTTATTATTCACTTTTCTCCTCTCTTCTCCTAACCTTCCATGGCAATAAATCAAATGAACATCTCCAAAATTTTATCAACCTTAAATCAAATGCAAACATCAAATACAATAAAATAAGTCGTATCCTTGTCTTGTAAAGCTAGGTGTGGATCTTGGAGACTTAAGGAAACCTTCATTGAAGGTGCAAATCATAGGCTACCTCTTTAACCAATCTTTAATTTTATTATCATTCATATTTACATCATTTGATTGTGAAAGTTAGATTTATATATGTTATAATGAATTTATATATACCTATGCTATCTGATTCAATTTGCATATTAAAATTGTTTAAATTAAAAAAAAAGAAACATGAAAATAATTTTTTATAATATCAATTGAATTTTTTTAAAAGTTTGAAACATATAATCAATTTTCAATGTCAATTGAATTTGTTCTAAAGTATTTGTAACACTCCATATTTTAGAGGGTCCATTATATGGGAAATTAAATTAAACTAATAATAAGAAGATATTACAAAAGAAATGATTAAGATAATTTAATTCCAAGGATTGTTTAAGGGAGATGTAATTAATAAAATATGGGGCATTTAATAGAGTTAATTGAATGGAGCAAGGGTAATTGAAGCAATTAAGGTTACCTTGTTAATGGAAATAATTTAAAATTTTGAATGTGAAGGTTTGTGTTAAGGGAAACGTAATAGTGTGACTGGACTAGAAAGGGGTATTAGCCCAAGCCAAAAGCACCGGCCCACTTTCTTTAGCCCTAACCCCTCATTTCATTCTACATCGCTTTATTTCCATTTTAACTAAACAAATTCCCTAACCCAAGTCATGGTCGGCCGCGTTTTGCTAAGGAGAAGAGGAAAATCAAAAATTTGAAGATCAAGCTTTCAAATTTAACGAAAAGAAAGATTAAAACAAGTTTTCTAAATCTAAGTGAGTAAATCTTTCTATAATACCTATCCTAACCTATTTGGTTTGGATTTGATCTACATCAAAGTTTCGATGATGATAAATCATGTTTGAATGACTAAAACATTGTTGGTTATGTTTGGAAATTTTAAATAAGTAAATTTGTTCATATTTTAGGATAAAATGTGCTAAAAACGTATTAAAATGCCACAAAGATTTAATATGATTTTTATAATGGTGAAATATGGGTAGGTTTTAAATTTAGAATTTTTTGGAATTTAATTCGAATTTTTGTGAATTTTTTAAGTTGTGAAAATAGTTAATTTTCGGTAAAGGATAAAAGATGATAATATTGGTTTTTAGTGAATTTTTGGGATTTTTTTCCATCAATTTTTGATTTTATATGAATTAATTGGCTAAGGAAAAATGGTAATTAATTAATGATTGGAAGATGTTATTAGCCCACTTCTAAAAAGCGAACTGCAAAGATAAATATTAGCCGATGATAATTCGAAACCAAATGGAATTTGATGAAAAGTTAATACTAAACAAAGTAATGAATCAGTTCTCAATAGAATTACAAAACTGCCACTTGACTCACGAAGACCTATATATATGTATATCATATATTACTAAGGCCCTAGTACTTATAACCCACGATAGCATTTTGGAATTAACTCACGATGGCTTTCTGGAGTCATCGTATGAAGCTTTAGTGTAAGCATCAAATCACTAAGGTATTAGAACTCAACATGCGATGACACTTAAAGTATTAGTACACAATGGCTTCGGAGGAGTTGGTATGCAATAGCTACCAAGGAGATTGCACGTGAGGGCTATGGAGAAGATAATATATGAAGGATCTAGAAGGGTTAGCCCATGATCAATATTTGGAGATCATTACGCAATGGCTTCAGGTGAAATAGCATGTGATCGCTTCGAAAGGGATGACACATGATGACTATATATAGGATAGTACACGATGGTTATAGGGAAGTTAACCCACAACTATTACTTAAGAAGGTAATATGTGATAGCTTGGGAAGCTATTGACCCACGATGACTATGAAATGAAGGAAAGATTTTTATAAGTTAAAACGTTGTTAGCTTATTTTGAATTGGATTAGAACTTATAGAAACTACTAAATGATAAGGTATCATTTAAATGAAAGATAAAAAATGCTTTATCTAAAGGAAGTGTAGGGTACACTATAAATGAATGAATGAAATGGATTGAACTATGATCATAAAGATACATTGACCGAGCTATTGGATGACAGGGTGCCTTGATTTTTACTCTAAAGTCCAATCGTATATGGCAGGGTGTCATGATAGGGTTCAATCCTAAAAATTTATAAATGGCAGGGTGCCACGATAGGGTCCAATGGTATAATGGTAGGGTGCTAAAACATTAGGATAGTGTTTTATCTAAAATTAATAAATCGACAGCGTGAATGATAATGGTTCAAGGACTAAGAGAGGTTATTGACGCTTAGTAAGGATGCTTAATAGAATGTATTTAGGGTGCTTACATTCAACCTCTTAGGAGAGTTAGGATGGCTCTAGTTAGGGTGGCTCTCATTAGTGGAATGAGTAGCCATTTCATTTGTAACGATCCAGAATTTCACTACTTTGATTTGCGAGTATTTAATTAATTTTAAATATTCATCAATAGTTTTTATAATTAAAATAAAACCCTTTTAAATAATAATTAATGATGGTAAAATAGTTTTTAAATTTATTTACAAAAATATTTAGTTCAAAGAAAGATTGAAAATGTGACCGGAATTCGTTTTCTGAATTTTTGATTTTTCGTCGGATAAAGGTTATCAAAAAAGTTGTAAACTCTATAGTATTAACATATATATACACGCACATTATTATGGTTAGTATTAGGATAGGATACATCATGTGCACTTAAGTATATAGGATATATGATAAGATTTTATATAAAAAGTTAGCACATATTTTATAAAATAAAGATTCCTTTAAAAACATAAAGGACTAAGGCATTAATGGCATGTGGGCATGGACTTAATGGAAGGGTGGCTAAGGGGGGTGGATTTTGGTGAGGTGGAAGGAGGTGTTGAGGTGGTATAAGGAGAGAGGAGGGAAAAATACGAGGGGTAGTTTGGTAATTTAACATGTTAACATAATATATAAACTATTTTTCCTACTTTTTATTTCACTTTCTCATTCTCTTTTTCATTCATTTGCAAAACCTCCTAAGCTCTTGAACACACTTCTATGGCTTCTAATTTAAAATCTTGAGTTTTAATAAAAATCAAATTCTTACTTTAAAACTTTTAAAAACTAAGTTTTAAATCACTTGTTTTCATCTCCAAGTTCTCCATTTTTACTCCTACTTTATTCGGCCATAACTTCCTGTAGACTACTCCAAATCATGATTTTCCTTTTTTCAAGCCACGTAGAATTCTAGTGGATAAAACTTTTATTTGAACCACTTTTTCAAATTTCGAATATTTTTGGATCAAAAATGCATTTCTTTTAGACCCATTTTCGTACCCATGTTTTCAAGCCCAAAAATAGCACTCCTTCATTTGATTCCATCTTTCTAAAATCGAATCCAAATTGAGTGATTATTTTTTGTAAATGATAGAGAAAAGAATTTTAAAGAACTTTTGTTTTGGCAACGTTTTAAAATTCCAAGGGTAACATGATAAAAAATTTGTGAGAAAGTGACCTATTTTCGAGTGGATTTTTATGGTTTCCAAGCTTTGCAAGTCTAATGCATTTCAAGTTCTAAAATGTTTTGGTGAGTAAACATCCACTTTCTAATCAAATTACCATTTTTATATGTGTAATAAATTTTTATACAGTTGTTTGTTGAACTTTTGGATAAATATGTGGTTGATCTTATAAGTGTGTTGGTGGAATGTGATGGAAACAAGACTTGAAAATGAAGTCTATACGTAGTGTTGATTGACAAATTATGAAACTTGTTTATAATATGATGTGATGTGATCTTGCATGTGTATGGGTTATGTGTTTGTGTTCATGTATAATACAGTTATATGCTAAGATGTAAGTTAGCATTTGAACTTGGTTGTATGGGATATGGAGATACTTGATTCCAAATTTGTTTTGCTTAATTTTTTTTATAGAAAATGTTCACTAAAGTTTTCTAACTATTACTTTGATTTCTAAAACTTTATACTGAGTTATTCAATAAGCTAAAAGTTAAAAAGTAAGAGTTGTTGAAGGTTACTGCATATGTAAAACAAGTTTAGAAGTAAAGGCATCCATAGCGATAGTCGCTATGGATGTAGATTCGATAAAAGTTCGAGTTTTGAAAAACAAAAATAGTTTTTATACTTTAAAAGAGTTTTAAAACATTTTATAAACTTAATAAAATGTTTTATAAAGTTAATTAAAGGTTTATTGATTAATTTCTAAATTAATTAAGTTTTGATAATTAAAAATAAATTAAATATTAAACAAGCTTTATTAACTCTAATTAAGTAAAGGTTAAATACTAATTAATTATCTTTTAAAAAGTAAGATTACTTTTAATTAATTATTAATTAAGTTAATTAAATTTTACTTAATTAGGAGTTAGGTATATGATTTATTTTTAATTAATTTTTAATTAAATAAATTTTTAATTATTAATTATTACTAATCAAGTTAAATTTTAAGTAAAGGATTTAATTAAAACTTAATTAAGATTTAATTATTTACTAAAGGCTTAATTTATTATTTAAGTTTTAATTAAAATATTAATTAATTAATTAATTTAGATTAATTAATAGTTAATTATTAATAAAGGTTTTAAATTATTATTTTATAATTAATAAAGGATCGATTAAGGGTTTAATTTATAAATAAATTATTTATTAAAGATTTAATTATTTATTAATTTATAATTAAATTAAGTTAAAATTTAATAAAGATTAATTATGATTTTATAAAGTCTCTAACTTGTGATTAATCATTTTGAAAGGGAGTTTATGTTTTAAATCCTTTGTTTTCGAGAATCAAATTGTTTTAAAGGTTCTTCCTTTCCAAGGATGATTTTGAACACAAGGGATTCAAATGTCAATATTATTTGATAAACAAATAATTGTGAATGAGTTATGTAAATGGTTTGTTTGTGTGGATATGTGCTAGCAGAATAAATCCCTGCTCTGGTATAAATTGTTGTTTGATTGTTTGGACATCTGATAGCAGAATAAATCCCCATTCTACTGTAATGATATTGTTGTTTATATGGGCATGTGTTTTAGCAGAATACATCTCCATTCTGTTATAAATTGATTGAATTGTTTTGGACATCCATTTAACAGGACAAATCACCATCCTACTAGTATGTTATTTTGACATGTATATGCTAGTTGAGTTGTATTGATATATTATTCCCATTTAATAAAGGATGTGATTTACATGTATGTTGGCTTATGTAAATAATTGATAAGTGACTTGGAATTAAATTGGAACTAAAAGGTAATAT
Source organism: Allium fistulosum (assembly GCA_030737815.1). Taxonomy (NCBI): domain Eukaryota; kingdom Viridiplantae; phylum Streptophyta; class Magnoliopsida; order Asparagales; family Amaryllidaceae; genus Allium; species Allium fistulosum. Next base: position 945,466,592 of record CM060906.1, on the reverse strand, counting down.
AAATAAGTACCAATGAGATTGCTAAGCTCTTTTTGAAATTATAAAGTATGGTTTTGAATTAATTTCAATTCTTTAATCAATTTGGGGTTAAGGTTTATAAATGATTTTTCAAGTTATATTATTATTTTATAAAGGTATTTATAAATAATAACTTGTTTATAAAAATGGATTTTACTAAGTAAAAAGGTTTATTTAAAGTGATTTAAAAGGATGAGTTGCAAAAGATATTTTTTTAATGATTTTTCTTTAAGAAGATTTATCAAAGGAATTTTAAATGGGGAAATAATTTAAAGGTTTGTAAAAAGGTTTTGTAAATTGACTTGTAGACTTATAAAAGTGTTTTATAAATTGATTTTGGAAATTTATAAAGGTATTTAAATGTGAAGGGAGCTTTTAAAAGGGAACTTTTATAAAGGATAAGTAGATTAGCTTATAACAAGTAATGTTTTCAAAAAGAAATTAGAAAGTAGGAATTTTCCAAATGTTTTGATAATATATTTATACCATTGAGATAAGTATATAAACATTTTTTCAAGTATAAAAGGGATGTAAGGGATATGGGAATAGTATTTTGTAAAGATCCTTTGATCAAATGTATATAAAGTGATTTTTAATTGATTAAAGATTAATTAACAAAGGCTTAATGGATCCCATATGGAATGAAATCAATGTTGAATGATTGTTTATTTGATAGTTAAATTATCGACTATCAAATCTGGTCCAAAACCTAACTTTGGAAATATCTAGGAAAAACACGGAAATTATATGGTACAGTTACCGTCAGTGATGTACTGTGCGTATAATCTCGTTTCGTTCTTTTAGGATAAATGATAAGGAAATCTATCCACTAATATCTAGGAGGTGATCTCCACTCTTATCTTTTCTGTTTATTTCCCAAAGAACCGAGGTTGAGTTTACCGAAAATTATCAAAAGTTGTTCCGAAGAGACCGGGATCGGATATGTTATCCGGAAACAACTTCGATCCAACTCAGGCGTTTCAAACTGAAGACGTCTTGAAGATTATGGAATCAAGGACAGAGTTTTGAAGTGCAAGGGCTAATTACTACTAACCCTGAGGGTGGTTCCAAATGGGTGTAGTGGAGGTAGCGCCTTCCGTTTTTTTAGTCCTCGAACGAACTTGTATGGATGAATGCTAGCATTGCATTGTTTCCTGGAGGGCAGTGTAGCATTCCAAGCGGGAAGTGCTATACAAAGGTAAAATGTAGCCTCAAGCCTCATCAATCGAGAAATGCCAAAAATCGGGAATGCAGCAGGGCCAAGTGGGTCGCTCCCATCAAGGTATGGTCGTTCCTAATCTAGATCGATTGCTATCTACTCATGTATGTTTTGGGGCTCAAAGTGTGGTGATAATATTCGATACTACTAGGCAAGTGGTGGGTAGTCCTATGTAGCAGGGGTACAAAATGTTCTTGTCAGACCCCGGTGCATTTTATCTAAAGATGTACCATCAGAAGGAAGTTCCTTACCTTGTTATAGTATGGAATCCATTCATCAATTCATGCCTTTACCGTTTTAGATGTACCTAACTTTGTTGAAATTTGAGGTGCAAGCATTTCAGCTATAGTCATATTTTACTTGAACCGTTAGACATTATTATAATATCACTGGATTTTTCATAAAAAAGTCGTAAGGTAAAAACCCGTTCGTGTTTATGTGCGACGTGGTTTTATGAGATACCTTTAATTTTAAAAGGGTTTTAAATATAATAATTCGGTTTTTTGAGTTTACTCACACTAGACCCATGTCCGACCCGAAGTTTTATTTTCTTTTCTTAAAACTCTTAGGTGCTCAAATTTTTATGGGCAGTTAAGTAGTTCAGGTTTTCCCACAGATGCATTTTGTAGGAGCTTGGAGCAGGAGCTTCATCAATAGCTAGTTATTACCTTGCTTCCGTTGTAGTATATGTATCTTGTATTAGTTAGGTAGGGACAGTCTGTTATAACTGTCCAAGGGTAGAATTGTATTAGTATGACTCCGATGTATCATTTTTGAAATGACTTTGTAAAGTATTATGTTGATTAATATATGTTATTCCGTTGCATTGTGAGATTCTGTGATTGTTTAGTTTCTTCTTATATGTTCTATCTTTCTTTCTTTTCACCCCTAATGACCTGTCTTTCGGATACTTAAATAATCAGCGCATGGATACCGGGGATGTATTAAGTGTCGTCTTTAGGTGTAAGAAAGGTGGATCGTTACATTATCAGGTGTTGTTGTTTGAGAAAAGATGAATTTGTGACGTATAAGCCTAGGGAGGTGTTGAATAAATAAGTTAATGATAACTTAACGATGAAAGCTTAAAACAAGAGATTAATTGATGTTTGTTTGGACGATGAATGATTGATATAACATGGTTCATGATTGGATGGTAAGTGTACTTGATTGTGTATGCACATGGTTGCTTTTCATGCTATATTGTTTACATATATGATGTATCTTGATGATAATAAAGTGAGAAAAAACTCATTCCACATTAGCAGCATGGTCTTACTATAGATGATTGGTGTTTGCACAAAAACTGGACAAACACCTCTAAGTTCGATTTTCGCTAGATCACGTTTAGGTTGATTAATTTGGAGTTTTTAATGTTCCAACACGTTAAAGGATAATTTTTGCAGTCATAGAACAATTCACATGCTCATAAATCGGAAAGCAGTTAAGGAAAGTAAATCACATAGGGTTTTATAGTGGTTCGGCCAGAATGTGCCTACAGCCACAGTCCATCTTATTATTCTTACTTTGATTTGGTTGCAAATACAAGCTTATTCGAAAAGAGTAAAAAACTTGAATTAGCTAGAGTGACTGAGTCTCAGCAGAGTTTTCCCTCTTTTCTCCCAAAATCCATCCCCATTGTTGTTGAGAAGCTCTGGTATTTATAGAGTGGAGTTGTGAAGTGTGGAGGATGAAGTTATAACTTTCTGAATCTGGTTCGCCATTTAGCAAGAGCACTTGGATCGACATATGGGTCATGGAGCTTGCCTGGCTTGGGTGTTTTTCCTTGTCTGGATCGGCGTGCTTGTGTACCGGACCAAATGTTTGGTTGGTGATGGACGTATTGTGCCGGACCAAATATTTGGTCCGGCATATCAGAGGACGCCGGACCAAATGTTTAATGTTTGGTTCGGTATTTCAGTGGATGCCGAACCAAACATCTGGTCCGGCAGTTATGTCTTTCGTGCCCTCGTTTGCTTCCGCTTCCCTTTCTCTTTACTTGCTGGAAAAACAAGCCAACACTTGCCCCCCAAAGTATGTTGTGTAACTACACGACATGCTTTGTTTTGGTCCGGTATCGAGCTCCTACCATCGAATGACAACTCACGACCATTCGTCTTCCTTCCTTCTTCTTCTTTAAATACCTCCTTCCCCCTTTCTATATTTTATTTCTATTTCCTTAATCAAATTCTTCTAATTAAACTTCGATCGATTGAGGTCAGATTCTAGCTTGCTTATATCGCTCGAATTCGAACATCTCTATGTCTTCGCCGCTCGAGGTAAGCCTATTCAAATCGATTGCTCGACCTAGGGTTTTAGGACTTAGATTTTTTGTTTTATACGGCTTAGAAGAATCAAGTCTATTCTCTTTACAAATTCCATTTGACATAGAGGACTTGAGTCCATCTTCCATATGTAGATCTTCCTTGTAAATAGGAGATGGTCGAGTATATGGTGAACCAGAGCTCACGAGCATGGGTTTTGGTGCAAGTTTCAAAGAGGGGATAAGGATTTAGCCTTGTTGCACTAATATTGTTGTTCATGATACTTAAGTTTGCTATTGGTTGAGGCTCTAGTGGCAGTATTCTTATTTTCTGGTATAGTGTTAGAACTGAGGAGTCTTTTTTTTAAGTCATAAGGATAAAATAGCATGGGCCTAGAGAAAAAATTCCGTTTAAGTAAGGCCGTAGGAGGGTGGGCTTTGGGTGTTTGGTTCAGTATTGGGGTGTTGATAATGACAAAATAAATTGTCTGAGCGCGGTGGTCATTGGTATGCCGATCCAAAAGGGGAGGCATGCTGTGTTAGGCTAGGAACATGGTTTCAACTGGGCTAGATGATAGGAGGTTCCCGTGAATGTTTTAATTTCCATTTATGATTGTACCTCTATTGGACTTTCGCTGGACTTTTATTTTCTTGCACAGGAATATGTCTTCTGGTCGCGAGCTCCGTTCCAAGCATGCGTCTTCACAGCCTGCTGGGGCTAATCCCTCTTCTTCTGATGCTCCAGTCAACCCTCGCAGACAACCCTGTTCCGCTTACTCTTTGGTGGAGGGCTACGCTCCTAATTAGGCGCTGTTAGGCCTTCGGAGTGTTACCCCAACGTGCTAACGATTGAGAAACTGAACTCCATAACCACTACCCGGCTAGACAATAGAGCCTGCTTTCCCCCAGGTGGATATATGGCATACAGTAAATACCATTGCATGTGCGGCGCAATCCCTCAACTTACCAATTGGATTGCCAGCTTTGCAATCTACCTGAAGGTCGCTCCCATGAAACTTCAACCGAATTCTTACGCCATCTTAACCTGCTTATACCTGATATTCGTGAAGCGTTATCAGAGACCCCCTACCCATAGAGATGTCAGATATTTATACAATGTTAGGAGTTATCGAAAGGGGAGTCCCTTCATCAGCTTAGAGTCTGCTCATAAGTTTAAGCTGTCGTTGATCTATACTCCAAATTTAGAATGTTCAAAAAGGAGTATTTCTTTGTGCGCGACAACACCGTTCCCCAACACGCTTTCACTTCTAGCTGTAAGTCATTGTATTATCTTTTCTAAACTTTTTGTCGACTTGGTTTCTTATTGCTTCATAATTTTCAGGTTGTGTGAAGGCGGTGGAGGTGATGGCTTGAAAGAGATGGCCAAGAAAATTTTTTCTATCCCGGAGGCCGAGAGGGAAGCCTCGTTCCTACTCCATGATACAACCCTTCGATTTTATAACTTGATTGGCCCAGGACAATCCGTGTACAAGATTAGGCCAACCTCTGCTGAGAAAGAAGCGGGAGCCAGAGGAGATAGGGGGATGGGGTCAAAGGCAAGGGTCCAGAGGAGGAGGGTGGTGTGGCCGGAGCCCCGAAGAGGTTGAGGCATAAGAAGAGCGCAGTTCGCCCTCCCCGCTCGGGGAAATCTCTACGCATTCGGGATGCTCCTTTTCTTGACGACGAGGAGGGTTCACATTTGGAAGGAGAGAGTGAGGAGGTGGAAGGATCGGGGGGAGACTCTGAAGCAATGAAATCGGAGGTTCATGTTTCTCCAGATGTGGAGATCATAAGCAAGAAAGGCTTGGGCATGGCTCCTTTGAAGAATGCCGAGGCTGTGCAGAAATGGCCCAAGCAGTTAGAACAACCTGAGCCAGTCCCTGGGCCGACTCTTGCCGCTGACCCTTCCCAAGAGAGTGTAGTTTCGAGTGACTTGGGTGGAATACCGCCTCTTCCAATGCAAAGTGGAGCGGGAATCGACGAGGCATTCGGGCTTTCTCCAGATACTTTCGATTACTGTATGGATTTTGGGATACTTCTGAAGAATTTTTTTTGACGAGTCCTAGCGTCCACCTGCTCCTGAATCCAATGAAGCCCAGTCACCGTGTGTTCTCCTTCCTCCAAGTGGAGTCCCATCCCAGTGTATTCCCTACTTGAGTGAGACCCCATCTTGGCCACTTGATCCAGTCTAACCTAAGGGTTTGTAGTAGCTCACAGTGTCCCAGTGTCTTGTGTGTTGGTGATTTTATGCTTTGTTTATTCCTTTGTCCTAATGTTGTTACTCATATTGCAAGGAAAAGGAGTAATCCAAAGAGGAATGAAGTGTCTAGGCGGCTCAAGCACTTCAAACAGATGAAAGTGGCTTCTGTTTCCTTCAAGACGGCCTTTCGGAAGGAAAAGACCGTGCAAGGGACTATTAGGGAGACTCCGTTAGGCCTGAATAGAGGAGTGAGTCGTGAGTCGTCTCAGAAACATGTGAGGTCTCCGGATAAGGAAGTAACCTCCTCTGGTTCCCAAACTTCCTCTCGTCATTGCCGTCATAATCCGGTGGGTTATGAAGTGCACGAAGTTCCAAATGAGTTAGGGGAGGGCAATGTTGACACTTTTTTCTCGAATTATCAACAGCCGATATGGAATCCCTTTGAGAGTCATCCCGATATTAATCCTAACTATGCTAGTCGTCGTTCAGCGGATCCTGACACCGAGTTTCTTTTACTTCGAAATTCCTTAGTCAGATCTTGGATGAGGCGAAGACTCTTGATTTTTCTAATTTGACAACGAGGATGGTCCAGATTACGGATGAGAATAGAAAGATTATTGATATCAGTGCCGCTTAGCCAAGGCTAGTGAAGAAGTTGGGAGCGCCAATGTACGGTTGCATATAGAGGTGGAGGATCTACGCAAAGCGTTCGGGGAGAAAGAGGCTAAGTTAGAGGCTGTTGAGGCATCTCGCGCATCCGAGATAATGAAGGCCAAGGAAGAAGAAACGAGAGAGGCCATCGATTTATGCAAGACTCTGATTGACATGGCTATCAGCTCAGTGGATGAGGCTCAGCAGAAGGATCTTGAGCAAACCCGCTGCCTCAAAGGCAAAGTAAAGAAATTGGAGGAGGCCTTAGTTGAGCTGAAGAAGTCTCGAAACGAGTGGCAAAAGGAAAAAACTCGTACAAGGCTGAGATTGATAAGTTGAAGGCGTAACGGGCCCAGCTAAGAAGGGACAAGGAACAATATATGAACAAGGTGGTGTCTCTCTTGACCGAAGTCGACAAATCCAGCGACTTTTGTGATACAATCAACCATATGCTAAAGGATACTTATTCCATGTTCTGGAAACAGAGGAACCTTCAGTGGATGGATAATTATCCTCAGGTGATTGCAGGAATTCATGCCTGGCTTATTGAGGAGACCAAAGCTGCAGTCGCGCAGGAGGAAGGTGCCGTGTATGCCATTAGGATGGTGAACAGCCAGTTCACAGTAGAGGAGACCAAGGCCATCGCCAAGGGGTATGAGCTGCTAGCGGAGGACGAGGATGATAAGGATGGATCGGATCTCGAGGGGCTTGGTGATCAACGTCACATCATCGCAGGTATCTTGTTTTTTAACTTTAACTCCGCTATTACCTATTCTGGATTGCAAAACCTATGATTCTTTATACTTGCATCATGCAGGGACATCTTCGGGGCAAGCCGGGCCTCCGCGAAAGGAAGGCGAGTCTCTTGAGCAATCCGAGCTCTTGAAGGTTATGGCGGAAGGGAACGGCCGAGCGGCAAGCATGTTCTTCCTCCCTAGTTGAGGAAATTTTCTCTTCACTTTTTGTATGTGATTTAGAAGGATGTATGGACGTTCTGTATATGTATATAAGTATAAGCGATAAGCTTTGTATGAGAAAAAAATTAACGTTGTACTGTTCAACTTCTATTTTTTTGTATGTTTATCTAGGATGACTTTTGTGATGCATGCTTTTTATAGTTTGCTTTGTGTATTTGTGAACTATTTACAACTTAGTTAATCGTTATAGTGTTTAGAGACGCAGAGAACCATAAAAGCACTGTTATATTCAAGGCCGATCGTGAACGATAACTACTCGAGCTAATGCCAGTGTCATGAGTATTATTCGATTTATCATTGTCGGCATGCATAATGCCGATCGTCAAGTGCGAACTACCCCTGGCTACGGCCACGCCTTAATCGTGAGGTTTATAATCGGTTTGCAATTGCCGGCAAGCCGAACGCTAATGATGAACTGCCTAGGCTATAATTTGTGCCTAATTCGTGGCTTATGATCGGTTCATCATTGCCGACTTGGGGGTGCCGATTGTCAGTAATGAATTGCCAAGGCTAGTTCTGTTCCCTTTATCGTGGCTATCTTACTTTCACTGCTACCGGTGAGTGTCTGCGATTTCTCACTGCAGGAATGGTCATCAGATAAAATAATTAAATGAAAGAACATTTAAATAAGATAAGTAATGCGAGACACCATATTTTTATAGTGGTTCGACTGAAATATGCCTACATCCATTGTCTTTCTTTTATTGCTTTAGTACATGTTTCTTTACAACTCAAGAGAAGTAGCGGCGGAGAAGTTGGAGATTCCATGCTTTCCCAAACACCTCTCCATCTACCGTTGACAAGATGTAAGCTCCATTGTGAAGATCCTTATGAATAACAAACGACCCCTCCTAAATTGGATCTAGTGCTCTGGGTCGTGGGAGGACTCGTTTGAGTACCAAGTCTCCTTCTTGCAGTGTTCGAGGCTTCACCTTAGAGTTGTACTGCCTTGCCACTTTCTGCCTATGGGCGGCGGCTTTGAGGGCGGCGTCGTTTATTTTTTCCTCGATCAGGTCAAGTGACATGTTCAAAAGCTCATCGTTTTCTTCCGGATTGTAATGTATCTTGCGGTGCGAGGGGACAACTATTTCGATGGGGAGCTTGGCCTCAGTTCTGTATGCCAATGTTACGTATTAGGAAGTTTATCACTTTGGTAGATGAAATTTTGTTTAAAGGCTCCGCTTCCACTCATCTGGTGAAATAATCCACTGCCACTATAGCGTATTTTGCTCCTCCTCGACCCATGGGGAGTTCCCCGATCGGATCAATTCCACAGATGGCAAAGGGCTAGGGGCAGACCATCTGTATTAAACCGGTAGGTGCCAATCTCGGGATTTTGGCAAATCTTTTGCATTTGTCACATTTCCTAACAAACTCGGTCGCGTCCTTGTTCAGTGTGGGCCAAAAGTATCCATAACGTAGGATCTTTCTGGCTAGAGTTTGCCTTCCGGTGTGGTCATCGCAACTTCCTTGATGTATGTTGTTAAGGATATATTTTGCTTCATTCCCGGTGACACACCTTAGTAGCGGATTGGAAAAGCAACGACGGTACATCATGCAATTCTGGATGGTGTAGCGGGATGCCCTCCTCAAGATTCTCCTAACTTCGTTTCGATCTGCTGGTAAGGCTCCTTATTGTAAGTACCTGATGATGGGGGTCATCCATGTCTCCTCCTTGTCTATGATCGATGTGATTTGCAGACACTCAAAACTCAGTGCGGATTGTCTCATGACGGGGGTTGCCCCCGGCATTGGTTCAGTTCTTATGCTAGCCCCTTTGGCGAGGGCATCCGCCTCTTGATTTTCCCCTCACAGGATGTGTTTTATTAAATAGTAGTCTAGCTCATCAAGGAGGGCTTTGGCCCTTTTGAGGTAGGACGCAAGCTTTTGTCCATGAGCCTGGAATTCTCCAAGGATCTGGTTAATTATTAGTTGTGAATTGCAGTCCACATATATTGATTTAACTCCTATTTCTTTAATGATTTCTAAGCCGACTATTATTGCTTCGTATTCAGCTTCGTTATTAGTTGCAGCGAACTCTAGTCTCAGTGCATAGCTTAATTTCCATCCTTGGGGTGTGACTATTATGACACCTGCCCCTGAGCCGAGCTCGTTCGTTGCTCCATAAACGAACATATTCCATTTGACAGTTTCCTTTATCCTTTCCAAAGCCTCCTCGTCTCGCATTGTGAACTCGGCTATGAAATCAACCAAGGCTTGTCCCTTAATTGCGGTGCACGGGTGGTAGGTAATGTCGTACAGGCTTAACTCAATGCACCATTTTAACAGTCGCCCTGACGTGTACGGTTTATGTAGGACTTGCCTCAAAGGTTGATCCGTTAGAACTCTAATGGACTGCGATTGAAAGTAGTGTTGTAATTTCCTAGATGCTATCAGCAGACAATAAGCCAATTTTTCGATCTTTGGGTATCTAGCTTCTGCCCCCGTGAATCTTTTGATAATGAAGTATAACGGTCTTTGGATACGATCATCTTCTCACATTAATGTGGCACTTAGTGCGTGGGAGGATACAACTAGGTATAGGTAGTGGCTTTCTCCATTTATCGGAGTTGAGAGTATTGGAGGCTTCTGTAGGTGTTCTAGCAGACTTCGAAAGGCTGAGTAGCATTCATCGGTCCATTCGAATTTTCCTTTGTCCTTTTTGAGAGTTTCAAAGAACGGGACGCACTTGTCCGTGGCCTTGGATATAAACCTACATAGAGCAGCTACCATCCCGTTTAGGCTCTGCATTTCCCTTAGCGTTGCTGGGATTTTGACGTCTTTCAAAGCTTGTACCTTTTCAGGATTCGCCTCATTCCTCTGGCGTGCACGATGAAACCTAAGAATTTACCCAAAGACAACCCGAAGGAGCATTTAAAAGGATTTAGCTTTATTTGATATTCACATAATATTTGGAACATCTCGCCTAAGTGGCTCAAATGATCTGTTGCTCTTCTTGATTTGACAAGCATGTCGCCGACATAGACTTCCATGGAGTGACCAATTTGCTGCTCAAACATCTTATTAACTAGATGTTGATAGGTAGCGCTGGCGTTCTTAAGCCCGAAGGGCATGACCTTGTAGTAATATAGGCCTAGATCCGTAATTAAGCTAGTGTGTTCTTGATCCGGCACATGCATGGGAATCTGGTTGTATCCTGAATATGCATCCATGAATGACAATAACTCATGTTCTGCGGTTCCGTCTACCAGTCGGTCGATTCGGTGCAAAGGAAAATAGTCTTTGGGGCAAGAATCATTGAGGTTGGAGAAGTCAATTTAGGTCCGCCATTTCCCATTAGGCTTTTTCACTAAAACCAGGTTGGAGATCCATTTTGGGTAAATAGCTTCGCGGATAAAGCAGTTGGCGAGCAGGTTCTTCACCTCTTCGTTAAGAACGGTCGACCATTCTATCCCCATGCTTCTTTTCTTTTGTTTTATTGGGATCTTAGCTGGGTCAATATTGAGGGAATGACAAGCTACCTCTGGGGATATTCCCACCATGTCTTCGTGGGTCCATGCGAATACACCAAGTTCTTGCATAGAAATCCTATCAGCTGGATTTTTAGGTTCTGGTTCAACTGAGAACCTAGCTTTAAAAGCCTTGTTTTGTCGTGTTCGTCTACCATCACATGTTCCATAGCCTCCATGGGCTCTGCGTTGACCTCCTCCTCTCTATCTCTGGGGTCCAACTCATTAAAAGAGTCACTAGTATATTTGAAAGGAGGAGCCTTCTTTGATTGCTATGCTTCTGCAGTTTTGGCACAGTGGGCGACCCTTACGCTCTTACCTTTTTCTACTTTTTGTTTTGGCGGAGTTCTGTCACATAGCAATCGCAGGCTGCGTCTTGGTCGCCTTCTACCTCTCCTATTCCGTCATCATTTGGTAATTTCATCTTCAGGCACCATGGGGCCAAGACTATCTGGAAATCTGACAATGCAGACCTTCCTAAAAATGCATTGTAAGCAGAGTGTCCATCTACCAACACGAATGTTTGCTTTTGGACGATGGATCGGGGGTGACTTCCCAGCTCAACAAACAAGTCTAACTGTCTAAGTGGCATCGTGGCCTCTCCCGTGAACCCATGTAAGGGCTTATTGCATGGGGATACATCTTTCATTGATAACTTCATTTTGTTGAAGGCATGTTTGAACAAAATATTCACTGAGCTTCATGTACCAACTAAGATGCAGAACACCTCGGTCGGGCCGATCCAGGCGGAAGATCGGTATGCAGATACTGCTTTCCAACCAAATCTTCATCGTTGAAGGTTATGTCAGGTTTTTCTCTCCGTTTTGTGATGCGTACCTCGGTAATGGAATGAACATATCCTTCCCTGTCTTTCAAAAACTTTTCGTACCTCTCCATCTCAGCCCAACTTCCATCGACCACATGTAGGCCTCCAGATATGGTATGGATAACTATCTTCTCCTGGTTGGAGTGGCTTGTTCCTGCTCCTTATTTGTTGTTTCCTTGCGGGTGCGACCCAGGCCCCTCGTGGACTAGAGCAGGAGAGTTGTGTCTTTGCTGCACGTATCGTTCCAGTTTCTTTTTTCGGATGTAGTCCTCAATGAGATCCCGCAAATGTTGACATTCTTTGGTGTTATGCCCGTGAGACTCGTGGAAGCGACAATATTTTCCTGTTCTAATTGCGGCTTCTGACACTTTTTATATGGAGGGTGTTTTTATTGTAATTCGAGTTGAGTAGCCAGGTAAATGTTCTCCATAGTGCCATTCAAAGGAGTGTATGAATCGAATCTCGGTCCAGGTTTATATCGTCGCTTATTGCTCTTTTCGGTTCTCGAGTTGCCTTGATGGTTACTTTTTCCTTCGTTGTTTGGCTTTCCCCCTTCTCCTCGGGGTGGGGTGCTCATGTTTCCTTGGATGCTAGAACCCCCTGTGGGTTGCTCGCCATGTCGGTGAGCCACCACGTCTTCCAATCCCATGTATTTTCTGGCTTTATGAAAGAATTCTTGAAGAGTTAAAGGCTTTTCCTTCGTCAACCTTCTTGCAAGCTTTGAATCGATGTGGAAACCTCCACATTGCGCCATCAGTGTAAGCCTTTCATTCGCGTTTTGTACTGCTGCTGCGGCAGCATTCAAATGGGTAAGATATTGCTGTAGCGGTTCTCCAGCTTTCTATTTTATGTCTGATAAGGAATAAGCATCTCTATACTTTTCCAAATGGATCCGGAATTGACTTATGAATTTTTCGTTCAACATTTCCCAAGCACTAATGGAGCCATGAGGCAGGCGACAAAACCATATGGTTGCTAAGTCTGCAGGAACATCGAAAATCATTTACACAGCACACTCTCTGTTGCTCCATTCATGAGCATGTGCTGGGTGTAGTGCTGCAAGTGGATGATTGGGTCGAATGTGCCTTTGTAGGGATCCATAGTGGGCATCTTTCATTCTTGAGGAGTGGCTGTCACTTCTATGTCCCTGGTGAAGGGGCTGGACACCCTTGCCCCTATCCCTCTTTTGAGTTGTTTGCGTTTGAGATATTCCCCAAAGAGGCGTGTCATCCTCTCCTCGAATTCTGGGGCATCCCTAGGAGAAGTGGGGGGATCCCTTTGACGGCGTTTGGAACCTTGGTTGAGGCTGGATTGGCGATGATTGGCTCGAAGTATGACAGGGTCAACCACAGTCGGTACTTGCCTGGTGCCCCCTTGATTGGGCCCAGCACTTGATGCTCTTTTAGGACCGGCTTTGGGCTGAGTCCTGGCTCGGATTCGAGTTCTTGTATCTTCTTGATTGAATTCTTCATTTGCAAGGGATCTGTTCAGTCTAAGCGATTCTCCAGATTGAGACTCACCTCGAGATTCAGTGTTGTGAGTGGATTCCTCCGTGCCTCTCAAGCGTGTCATGAGTTGGTCCACTAAATCTTTTTGCTGGGCAGCGAAGCTGTCAGTCATCTCATTTACATCCCTATCTAAGTCTTCTCGGGTGACAGCTGAGTTTGGAGGTTGAGAGTGGGTAGCCGAGTTTTCTTGATCTTCTTGGATGGGGTTGAGTGTATTGGCAATGGTCGCGCTCTTACCCTTATCGATGTTGCGCCTAGAGGGAGCCATGTTCTAATGTTGAGTTAAGGTTTGGAAGGAGGGTGGACAGAAGAGTTCGGTTCTCCATGCGCCTTATCAGTGAAAGCACCAAAAATGTTTGCACAAAAATTGGACAGACACCTTTAAGTTCGATTTTGGCTAGATCACATTTAGGTTGATTGATTTGGAGTTTTTAATGTTCCAACACGTTAAAGGATAATTTTTGCAGTCACAAAACAATTCACAGGCTCATAAATCGGAAAGCAGTTAAGGAAAGTAAATCACATAGGGTTTTATAGTGGTTCGGCCAGAATGTGCCTACATCGATTGTCCATCTTATTATTCTTACTTTGATTTGGTTACAAATACAAGCTTGTTCGGAAAGAGTAAAAAACTTGAAGTAGCTAGAGTGACTGAGTCTCGGCAGAGTTTTCCCTCTTTTCTCCCAAAATATGTCCCCATTGTTGTTGAGAAGCTCTGGTATTTATAGAGTGGAGTTGTAAAGTGTGGAGGAGGAAGTTATAACTTTCTGAATCTGCTTAGACATTTGAGCAAGAGCATTTGGATCGGCATATGGGTCATGAAGCTTGCCTAGCATGGGTGTTTTTCTTTGTCTGGCTCGGCACACTTTTTTACCGGACCAAATGTTTGGTCGGTGTTGGACGTATTGTGCCGGACCAAATGTTTGGTCCGGCATATCAGAGGACGCCGGACCAAATGTTTGGTCCGACACATCAGAGGATGTCGGACCAAATGTTTGGTATGGTATTTCAGTGAATGCTGAACCAAACATCTGGTCCGACGGTTCTATTTTTCATGCCCTCGTTTGCTTCCACTTCCCTTTCTCTTTGCTTGTTGGAAAACCAAGCCAATAACTGGGGTAAAGATTTTACTCACACCAGGCTTTATGCCTAATCCATTTTTATATAATTTCCCATAAACTCATGGGTACTCATTTGAGTAGGCCAATTTTATGGATTAGACAGATATCTTTTGAAGGACAAATAAATATTTCGAAGACGAAGCTGGAGGCTTGCTATTTAACAAAAAGTATTTGTAAATTCCGCTATGTAAAACCAGGATTTATAACTGGTTATGAATTGTGTTGGCATCTTCATATGTCGAACACAATATACTCTATCTATGTCCTATTTATATTTACCCCTATGTGGGAAATAATTTGGATAAAATTATGTAATGAATTATGTTATTCAAATTGATATAATGAAAAAGTTGTTTTGCTACTCTGTTTACTTATGTTGTGCAAAATAATATTGAACTTATTTTGTCGTTGGAAATGATTTCGGTGATGGCCACAGCATCATTGACATATATTTTTGAGTCTCGGAGTGGGAGACGTTACAGTATTCATTTAAAACAATGGTTGTAAAAGTTGATGTTAGAAGTTTGAAAGGTATTAACTTCAATTCAAATTTCAAAATAGATTTTGTTTAAAAATATAAAATCAATTTTGAATTCTTCTAGATTCCAAAATGTCAATTTTAAATATCAACACACATAAAATTAGTCATAATTAATTTTACTATGTATAAGAGTTTAAGTTTTAGATTTTGATTTGAAATGGAAATGAATGAATGAGTAAAGGAAGGAGAAATGTCCTTCACCATTTCCTCTTCTTAAATGCCTACTCAAACTAATTAATTGTCATATTTTATATATAAATAAACTATTGTCAATTAGTCAAAAATATTTTATAACATATTATATATAAGTATATGTATACTATGTGTGTGTATGTGAGTATATATATGTTGGAATTGGGCTAGCCTATAGTGGAAGAAATTGGCGAATTTCAAAAAAATTCCATATTGGATCTTTATTGGGCCTTTGAAGTCTAATTTATTTAGAACATTTCTAAATTTCTTTTAAATAAATCCATTATTTGATTTATTTCTATAGTATAATTTGTATTATGTAATTGATATTATATATATATATATATATATATATTTATATGTATGTATATACGTGTATCATTTACACACATATGTGTGTGCATGTGTAACATGACAATCCATGCAAGGTTTAACATGCCCATGCATAAGTGTTGGGATTTACACAGCAACGAACATGTTAGCTCATCTAATATGCAAATATATAGCCAAATTGTATGCTTATGCTTTAATTTATGTATACGAAATATTATATATATATATATATATAAATTAATATTTTATTTTGAATAATTATAAATAATCATATATATATGGAATTTATAATATATACAGACATATAATTTTACATACATATATATGAAGAATATTTAAAATATATAATAAAATTTAGTTATTTATTTTGTTGTAAATCCAAAGAGAATATTAAATTTTTTCATATAAAATACACACACACTCTTATAAATAGTTTAATAACATATATATAAGAGTGAAATATAATATTTATTTGTATGTTTGTATATATATATATATATATACATACACACACACACTTACCTAGTAATGCACGTGGAAAAATTGATTTTGTTTTTGAATTTATTTAATTAAAATTTCCAAATGGAAATAAATAATAATTTTATATAAAAAATGTAATTAGAAATTATAATTTTTTATTTTAATATTTTATAAAAATATCTAGATGATATTTTAGAATTTGAATTTTTCAAAATATATTTTGGAACTTAAATTCAATTTTAAATTTAAATTTAAATTTTAGCATTTATATTAATATTTAATTAATATATATATATATAAATTATTATTGTTATTGTTTTTTGCAGCCGAAAGTTTATCATGTGTGAACTTAATTTTATAAAATTTAAATTATAAATTATATGATATATTTATTTATTTTATTGATTTATTTAAGTGATTTGAATTAGATAATATTTAAATAATGTTTATATATATACACTAAAAATTTAATTTTATGCCTTAAAGTAATTTAGTTATAAAACTATTTATATGTAATTTTTAAAACATATTTTGTGTAATATGATATATAATATTTAAATTAAAAATTAATTTTTTTATCTTAAGTTGTGGGTATCAAGGCATATATATGTAATAATTTTTTTAATTATACTAGTGTAAATCGCACGTACGTGCGCCTAATAGGTAAAAATATGTGCTTTTTATTTAATAAAAAATTTGTAGACGGATGTGTGCTATTAAGTGCAAAATCTTTGTTGGTTGCAACACTTTTATTTCTAGTAGTTTTGTTGGTAGTGTTGGTTGCAACTTGCAAGTTGGTAGTGAAATTCTCTTGATGGTTGATCGGAAAGGGGATGGTGGTGGAGGCCGCAAATTGGTTCCATTGATGGACGTAGGGTATTTTCGGAATTTCAAAAAGACACCGTAGAAATCATATTCAATGAAATCTCTTTATTAATAGACTAATAGTAGAGATAAGCAAATAAACATACAACCATTCTGAATGTGACGATATATCGATATACCAAAATCGTCACCTAACTAACAAACCAATATATAATATATAAATAATAGATTATTAGTATATAACCAAAGATCAGATAATTACCTTTCACCAGTGCCAAAGGACAACACCTTGAAGCATTGAAATAAACTCCTGAATCAAATTCCAATTCTTTAGGTGCTATCTCCCGAATCGTAGACCATCGACTATCGACTAGTGTTTATTTTAATTTGATTTGAGCATGGAAATGGAGGAGAGGGGAGGATGAATTTTGTCCAGAGGTAGAGATAGTGGAGGCTTCAAAAAATTGGTAAAAGGATTAGGGTTATGATGTGTTTATAAAGGAGAGGCTATAGAGGTAACCTAGGATCAAGATCCACATTTGTCTCTTACCCATTCTTTTCCTCTAATCCAATCAAAACCCTAGCCTATTACCCATCACATGGCCGCCCCTATCTGGTCCATTCATGGTCGAAATACATCTTGCTCATATGGGGTTCAAATCCAATTAAAGCCCGAACAAAATATATTGCATTTAAATCCAATTTAAACGTGTAGCGATATCGTATATCAATTAATATATTTATAACCATTATAAATATATTTATTAATATTGTTCATCAAATCAAAATATAATTTTGTAACTAGTATTTCATAAATATTAAGTAATTTAATTAATTTATAACAACTACAAATTTATGGTCAAAGGAGTATTCAACATTTCGGTTGAATGACTTTTTAGGTGTAAATTTGGTCATCGATTAATATCAACTATTCGAATATTAATGTCCACACATCACTTAGTAGGCGGTGTGACATTTTGGCCAAATTTATCGCTTACTTGATTTCAGTAAAGTCCAATTTTACTTTATTAAGCATCGTCCGATTGTGACTATTATTTACGCCAATTCTTTTCATCAAAACTATAACACGTCGGACTTATGGAATTTGGTAATGGTCAAAATTCAAATGTCGTCCATATGCAACTCTATAGTCCAAACACAAAGTCCTTTGTTCAATAGTAACACTTATTATTAACCTAACTACTCTGGCTAGAGATTTTGACTTTTAGTTGACTGTGATACTAACCTCACATAACTAAAGAGACGAATCATCTCTTAAATAATGTTTCACCTCTAATACTTCCACTCGACCCAACTATAGTCACTCGATGGACGTCATGCTATGATTTGAATATAATCAAAGCAGTGCTTTCATATTGAAGATCAACAATATTCTAAAGTCAAGAGAACCGTGTGAATTAGTTACATCCATATTTTCTGTTTAACCTTAGTTATATTAACCAACAGAAAACTATTGAGTGAGACATTCCATATTTATCCAAAAACTATCAGTACGTAACCTCTTGGTGCCTCCAACAGTCATGAGTAGTACACTTCTAAACATTTGGAAAGTGTTATATACACTAGTCTCAACGGATGCATCGATATCCAGTCCCAATGCACCTTGACTAGGAATATTAAAAATGATGTGTTTGTTATATTGTGATACAATACTCATGATTACAATTACTTTTAATTACCATCATAAGCACAATATTTATTGATTTTCTATTAAATATATATTAATTAAATATTTAATTATTTATAACACGTTATAACAAGTATATGATAGAAAGAAAGAGAACACATTTATTACGAATAAGGATTGATTACAGAGTTACTTAATTTAAATTATAGAATTTCCCCTAGGGCATACCTCTAACTCTATCAATATATATATATATATATATTACAATGTTATCCGGCATTTTGACCCGGTTATATCTGAACTGACTGGACAAGTTAGACTCGACTGTCATCAAGGCTAGTAGCCCAAAGCAATGATTGTGAGGTCTAGAAATCAAGGGAGGCAGTGATATGAATGGATGATCAACCGAGACCAAGAGATATACCCTCCGAATATTCAAATTACAGATTAGTACCTCCCCCGGGCAGAGGATCCATGCATGTCCCTTCCCCTAGGGGATCGATACATATCCTCAATTTTTGTCCTAAACTAGGTGAGACCGATATAGAGTGACAAGGAAGGCCCCACGAGGCTACATTTCAAATCTTAAGTTGTTTGTAATTTGTATGCTCAAGTTATGGGAAAATTACTTCACCTAAGAAAGGGATCGTACAAAAGGGATAGGTCTACTTCAGCCAAACAAGTGCAACTCAATGGAAAATAATTGATATCTCCAGATCTAGAAGCCAAATGCATGTGAAACTTTAAGAACAAGATGAGGGGACCCTATGGAGTCCACCGTAGGGATTGCACCCCAAGATAAAGAAGTAAGAGGGATCGACCATCTTCCCTCTATAGGGATCGGCCTAAATCAGCCAACATCACATGTTGCAACAAAGATTGATCAAAAACTCAAGTTCTACTAATCCAACTGATATGAAACTTGGAGGCTAAGCAGAATACAACATGGATAAGCTCCCATAAGGATCGCACCCCCAAACTCCTCCAAAATAGGGATCGGCCCCGGTCCCTATTTCTTTGGATTTGGGCCATGCGATCCCTCATGTTGGCCCATATGGTTTTGGGGATCCTTCTACCGAATTTTCAAGGAGATATTTTACCATCTTCCTCTATAAATATAGGTTTGATTTTTCATTTTCGAGACCTTTACGCTACTTGTTGCTTTACACTCTTTTGCTACTAAGGATTCTAACCCGACCCCTATTGTACTCAGTTTAAAAGTGATTAATAAAGCTATCTCTTCAAAATGGATGTAGGTGAACAACGCCGAACCACTATATATTGTCATGTCTCTGTTAATTGCTTATTTCTTATTGCTTTATTGCTATATTCTCTCTGTTTAAGTTTAATATTCTTCATTTATTACTCCATACAATCTCTATTGGGTGTTTGTGCCAATTTTTGGGGCAAACTTTTTGGTGCTTTCACTGAGAATCAAATTCTCAGCTTGATTGGATCTCATCATCTACTTGTAGATTCTCATATTCGCGAGATAGATCTATTTTTCTACCGACAAACTTTCTATTCTACTAAGATTTGAAGGAAATCTAAAGGAAGCCCATAGCCATGGTTAGAAGAATTAAATCAACTTCCCATGGAGTTGAAGGAAATGATGATGCTATTGTTCTTGTTTGGATTTGTTCAGGTATTCATGTCCATTTGGAAGGGATCGGATTCACTCATGTATGCAAGTTCTTGGGATCGGATGCTGAAGTTTGCATTTATGTTAGCAAAGCCAAAATGGCTGATCCCTCAGTCAAAGCCAGAATGGTCGATCCCTTTTGATGCAAGTCAGGCTCAAATGTTCCAAGGCATAGGTCGTGACCGACTTAACTGTCTAAGTCGTGACCGACTTAACTGGGGAGAAGATGATGCAGGCCAAGTACTAAGTCATGACCGACTTAAAGAAATTGAAGGTCTAAGTCGTGACCGACTTAACTGGGGAGAAGGCATAAGCCGTGACCGACTTAACGAAGGCGAGGAGATAAGTCATCCACGACTTATTGAATCGGAAGGCACGAGTCGTCCACGACTCAAGGGAGAGGCTGGCATAAGTCATCCAAGACTTAAGAAGAAGGATACAGGAGGAGCAGCACAAGCTGGAAATTCACAAGAGTTAAGTCGTCTACGACTTAAGATAAGTGATGAGTCGCTGCCGAGTTAAGACTTAAGATGAGTCGTCTGGATTCTTAAGTCGTGAGCTGGGATAAGTCGTTTGTTCTTGAGTCGTGTACTTGTAAGATTGAGTCGTGAGAGGTTGTTAAGTCAGCAACGACTTAAGAGATGTATTTTATGTTATATTTCTTTAATTCGTAAGTCGTTCTGTACGTAAGTCTTGAGTCGTATGATTTTTGGGTCGTGCATTTATAAGTCGTAAGTCGTTGTATGGTATTATGTTGTATTTCTTTAAGTCATATGTCGTCTGTACTTAAGTCGTAGGTCGTAGACTTGTCTTTCTGTGTTGTAACTCGTAAGTCGTATGCGTGGCTAAGTCGGAAGGTGAGATGAGTCGTAAGTCGGAAAGGTGATGAGTCGGAGCCGACTTAGGAGTTGTACAGAATTTTGTTTTGTTTTGTAAATTCTATAAATAGGCCGGTGGTGCCACTTGTAATAGTTTAGTTGATTTGAAATAAAAACTTTGTTTTGTTAGCTTTGTGCTTTCACCAAATTGGTAGTTGAGTGTAATCTCCTATCTCCTCTTTCGGTTAATCGAGTGCGCTCGATTCAACGATTGTAGAAGCCGATTCGCGGAATCAAGTGCGCTTGATCAACGCTCGAAGAATTGAAGATCTTTGAACCCGGTATCGTGCGCGATCAACGAGTTCGGGATAGCTAGAATTTGGTATCTTCAGATCAATGAATTTGGGCATTTCAGTATTCATCAACTCACCTATTGCTACATTTATCGATCTACATTGTTTTGATTAATCCGCTGCGTCAGTTTTTGGTATCAGAGCTTGTTCTAGCCAATCATAGCTAGATCGAGACTTGGTGCCTAATCATTTTGGAGTTTTGAAGAAATCAAGTTGAGCCGTGAGTAAGTTGAAGTTGTTCGACATTGTATTGAAGTTTGGAGATCGGATCTTATCATTTGGAGAAGTTGTGTTCATCGTGTTCATCGCGAAGTTGCAACAAAGTGGAAGTTTTCGATCCATTTCATTTTGGATCAAAGGTCGAATTGTGTTTGAATTTGATGTGTGAGGAGTAAATCCATCATTTGGTATCATTTTGAATCATGCCGCCAAGGAGAGCTAACCGTCATCAAAATGTTGAAGATTTGTATAAACGGGAAGATGCCGAGCAAATGGAGCAACCTATAAGTGACAAATTCAATGAGAAGTTGGATGAAGGCATTGGGAGGTTAGAGAAGCTTATGACCGAGATGAATCAAAACCGAAGAAGGGTTTCACCCGAATCTAATCATGAGAGAACTAGAGTTTCACCACATTCCTATCAAGGGAGAAGTAATGAGAATGATAATAGAAGTGTGAGCCGAGACAGTTATAGAAATGTTGATGACCGAGATCGTGTTCGGAGGAATGTAGATCGAAGGGATGGTGGTAGACGTGAAGGGAGTAGAGATGTTGGTGGTCAGAATCGACATCGATATGCATCTGATTTTGAAGAGGAGTATGATGGTGGTAGTATTCAAGGAAGAGGTCAGGGAAGAAATTATTCAGAGTATGATCACAAGTGGGAGTCAGGAATGAAGACGGAAATTCCAGAATTCAAGGGTGGTATGCAAGCTGAAGAGTTTTTAGATTGGGTGGCTAATGTTGAGGAGATTTTTGATTTCAAAGAAGTTCCAGAACATCGTAGAGTGAAGTTGGTTGCTACAAGGTTGAGGGGTAGAGCTTTGGCATGGTGGCAGTAAACTAAACTTACTCGTGAACGAATGGGGAAGTCAAAAGTTGAATCTTGGGAGAAGATGAAGAAATTGATGAAAGCAACGTTCTTACCTTACAATTATCAATGTTTGATGTATCAACGTTTGTAGAATTTAAGGCAGGGCACGAAGACTGTTAATGATTATGCGGATGAGTTTTACCAACTTATTGCGAGAAATGATATTATGGAAACGGAAGAACAGCTGACATCTAGATTCATTGGGGGATTGAGAATGCAGATCCAGGATATGGTTAATATGTTCGATCCAAGATCTGTGGCAGAAGCACATCAAAAGGCGTTGGCTTGGGAGAAACAGGGACGACGAGGAGGTGGTGTGTATACTAATTCCAACAATCAAGTGAAGGCTGTAAGTGGGAGTTCTAATGTTTCTAAACCTATCGGTAGACCAGTGGTGAAGGAGGCTGAGAAGGTGAAGGTTAACAATGGTTTCAAATGTTACAATTGTCAGGAATTAGGTCATAAAAGCAATGAGTGTCCAAAGCCAAAGAAGAGAACCATGATTGCGGAAGTTGAAGATGAGGATGTTGATGGAGATTATTCTAGTCCAGTTGAGGAGGATGAACAGGATATTGCGTCAGGAGATGAAGGTTGTAATCTAATGCTGAGGAGATCATGTTTGACACCGAAGTAGGAGGAAGCTAGTTGGTTGAGGAGTAACATCTTTCAGTCGACATGCACTATACTGGGGAAGGTGTGTAAATTTGTGATTGACGCGGGAAGCTATGATAATATCGTTTCAACCGAGGCTGTGACAAAGTTAAAGTTGAAGACAGAGAAACATCTGAATCCATACAAGCTAGCATGGTTGAGAAAAGGAGGAGAAGTGAAAGTAGATAGACGAGCACGTGTTCCATTCTCTATTGGGAAGAAATACAAAGACGAGATCTGGTGTGATGTAGTAGAGATGGATGTTTGTCATTTACTATTAGGAAGACCATGGCAGTATGATCGAGCAATACAACATGACGGTCGGACCAATAGCTACAGCTTTATGTTTGAAGGTACGAAGATTATCCTAGTTCCAAAGAAGAGACCACAAGGAGAGAGTAAGTCAGAAGAGATTGAAGAGCTGAAAACTTTATTATCTTTGAAGGAGTTTGTTAAGGAGGTTGAGGAAGAACCGGAAGTATTCTTGTTGATTGGGCGAGAGAGTAGTGAAGAGGTTGAAATTCCAGAAGAAGCAAAGCCAGTTTTGAAAGAATTTGAAGATATATTCCCAGATGAGTTACCGAAGGAGTTACCGCCACTAAGAGACATTCAACATCAAATCGATCTTGTTCCGGGAGCAGTGTTGCCACATAGACCACATTATCGAATGAGTCTGAAGGAACATGAAGAGTTGCGGAGGCAGGTAGAGGAATTGCTTGAACAGGGGCGTGTGCAGGAGAGTTTAAGTCCTTGTGCTGTACCAGCTTTATTGGTACCCAAAAAGAATGGAACGTGGAGGATGTGCACAGATAGTAGAGCATTAAATAAGATCACAGTCAGATACAGATTTCCGATGCTGAGGCTTGATGATTTACTGGATCAAATCAGTGGGTCCATAATCTTTTCTAAGATTGACTTGAAGAGCGGTTATCATCAAATTCGAATTAGACCGGGAGATGAATGGAAGACAGCATTCAAGACGAGGGAAGGATTGTATGAATGGCTGGTGATGCCGTTTGGTCTATCGAATGCACCGAGTACATTCATGAGGGTGATGAACCAGATTTTCAGGCCATACATTGGGAAATTTGTTGTAGTTTACTTTGATGATATTCTAATCTACAGTGCTAGTACAGAAGAGCATGTTCAGCATTTGAAAAGGGTGTTAATTATTCTTCGTGAAGAACAATTCTATGCTGCTACAAAGAAGTGTGTTTTTATGGCGAGAAGTGTTTTATTTCTAGGGTATGTTGTGTCGGAAGAAGGAATACAGGTTGACCAAAGTAAAGTCGAAGCTATCAGAGATTGGCCGCAGCCCAAGACGATAACGGAAGTTCGTAGTTTCCACGGGTTGGCTTCATTCTATTGAAGATTTATTCCACACTTTAGTAGTGTGATGGCACCTGTTACAGATTGTATGAAGGGTAAACAGTTTTCATGGTCGGAGGAAGCAGGGGATGCTTTTGGGAAGATCAAGGAGTTGCTAACATCTGCACCAATTCTAGTTTTACCAGATTTTCAGTTGTTGTTTGAGCTACATACTGATGCGTCGAAGGTTGGGATTGGTGGAGTGTTGAGTCAGAAGGGGCGTCCTATTGCATACTTTAGTGAGAAGCTGTCAGGAGTGAAGATGAGATACAGTACATATGATGTGGAATTCTATGCTGTTGTGCAAGCTATTAAACACTGGAGACATTATCTATTTCAGAAAGAGTTTGTTCTTTACACTGATCATGAGGCATTGAAACATTTACAAGGACAAGACAAGATTTCAGCGAGACATGCATCGTGGATTGCATATCTGCAACAGTTTACTTTTGTTGTTAAACATAAGTCTGGAGTTACGAACCATGTAGCGGATGCGTTGAGCAGAAGGAATCATTTGTTTACTACAATGAAAGTTGAGGTGACAGGGTTTGATGTACTACCAGAATTATTTGGCGATGATCCTTACTTTGCAAAGTTTGTTGATAAAGTCAAGGAGGGAGAGACGGATGAGTTCGTGATGGTAGATGGTTTTCTGTTCAAAGGAAATCGATTGTGCATACCGGATTGTAGTTTGAGAATGAAGATAGTAAAAGAGCTACATGAAGAAGGACATGTTGGGAGAGACTATACCTTACAGTTGATTTCACAGTCGTACTTTTGGCCATCGATGAGGAAAGAGGTGGAGAGCTTTGTGGAGCGTTGTCATATTTGTCAGGTTTCGAAAGGAACTGCGACTAATGCGGGATTATATATGCCGTTACCTGTACCAACTAAACCATGGGTTGATGTAAGTATGGACTTTGTGTTGGGATTGCTGAGAACACAGCGTGGAAACGATTCCATTTATGTGGTAGTTGATCGATTTTCAAAAATGGCACATTTTATTGCTTGTAAGAAGACGGCGGATGTTGTTCATGTTGCTCAGTTGTTTTTCAAAGAGATATATCGACTTCATGGATTTCTAGAATCTATTGTGTCGGATAGGGATACTCGTTTTCTAAGTCATTTGTGGCTAAGTTTGTGGAAGATGGTGGGAACGAAGTTGAATTTTAGCAGCGCTTATCATCCGCAAACGGATGGACAGACAGAGGTGGTGAACAGATCATTGGGAAACCTGTTTAGGTGCCCCGTGAAAGATAATCTGAAAAGTTAGGACATGAAGTTATGCCAGGCAGAGTTTGCTCATAATCATGCGGTGAACCGTAGTACCGGTTTCAGTCCATTTCAGATTGTATATTCAAGTTTACCGAAGGGACTGTTGGATTTAACGGTAGTGCCATAATCAAAGAAGACAGTTAAGAAAGTTGCTGATTTTGTTGAGGGATTAGCGGAATGTCATAAAATCGTTTAGGAATGATTGGGAAAAGCAAATGAGAAGTATAAACGATCTGCAGATTTGAAACGAAGGAGGGTTGAATTTCATGAAGGTGATTTGGTTTATGTAGTGTTAACAAAAGATCGTTTTCCGGTAGGAACGTACAATAAATTGAAAGCACGAAAGATTGGTCCAGTGGAAATTTTAAAGAGAATCAATAAAAATGCTTATAAATTGAAGCTGCCAGATGATGTGTATACGTCTGACGTATTCAATGTTAAGCATCTCGTACCATATCATGGGGATGAGTTCGTTGTGGAAGATGAAAGTGCAAATTCGAGGACGAATTTCTTTCAACTAGGGGAGGATGATGCAAGTCAGGCTCAAATGTTCCAAGGCATAGGTCGTGACCGACTTAACTGTCTAAGTCGTGACCGACTTAACTGGGGAGAAGATGATGCAGGTCAAGTACTAAGTCGTGACCGACTTAAAGAAATTGAAGGTCTAAGTCGTGACCGACTTAACTGGGGAGAAGGCATAAGCCGTGACCGACTTAACGAAGGCGAGGAGATAAGTCATCCACGACTTATTGAATCGGAAGGCACGAGTCGTCCACGACTCAAGGGAGAGGCTGGCATAAGTCGTCCAAGACTTAAGAAGAAGGATACAGGAGGAGCAGCACAAGCTGGAAATTCACAAGAGTTAAGTCGTCTATGACTTAAGATAAGTGATGAGTCGCTGCCGAGTTAAGACTTAAGATGAGTCGTCTGGATTCTTAAGTCGTGAGCTGGGATAAGTCGTTTGTTCTTGAGTCGTGTACTTGTAAGATTGAGTCGTGATAGGTTGTTAAGTCGGCAACGACTTAAGAGATGTATTTTATGTTGTATTTCTTTAAGTCGTAAGTCGTTCTGTACGTAAGTCTTGAGTCGTATGATTTTTGGGTCGTGCATTTATAAGTCGTAAGTCGTTGTATGGTATTATGTTGTATTTCTTTAAGTCGTATGTCGTCTGTACTTAAGTACGTAGGTCGTAGACTTGTCTTTCTGTGTTGTAACTCGTAAGTCGTATGCGTGGCTAAGTCGGAAGGTGAGATGAGTCGTAAGTCGGAAAGGTGATGAGTCGGAGCCGACTTAGGAGTTGTACAGAATTTTGTTTTGTTTTGTAAATTCTATAAATAGGCCGGTGGTGCCACTTGTAATAGTTTAGTTGATTTGAAATAAAACTTTGTTTTGTTAGCTTTGTGCTTTCACCAAATTGGTAGTTGAGTGTAATCTCCTATCTCCTCTTTCGGTTAATCGAGTGCGCTCGATTCAACGATTGTAGAAGCCGATTCGCGGAATCAAGTGCGCTTGATCAACGCTCGAAGAATTGAAGATCTTTGAACCCGGTATCGTGCGCGATCAACGAGTTCGGGATAGCTAGAATTCGGTATCTTCGGATCAACGAATTTGGGCATTTCAGTATTCATCAACTCACCTATTGCTACATTTATCGATCTACATTGTTTTGATTAATCCGTTGCGTCACCTTTCAAGCCAAAATGGTCGTCCCCTCTGTCATAGCCAAAATAGTTGATCCCTCTCTCAAAGCCAAAATGGTTGATCCCTCTCTCAATGCCAAAATGGACGATCCCTCTCTCAATTCCAAAATGGCTGATCCCTCTCTCAAAGACAAAATGGTTGTCCCCCCTCTCAAAGCCAAAATGGCTGATCCCCCTCTCAAAGCCAAAAGGGTCGATCCCTCTGTCAAAGCTAAAATGGCCGATCCCTCTGTCAAAGCCAAAATGGGGATCCCTTTCTCAAAGCCAAAATGGTTGATCCCTCTCTCAAAGCCAAAATGGCCGACCCTTTCTCAAAGCCAAAATGGTCGATCGCTCTCTCAAACCAAAATGGCAGATCCTTTCATCGTCGGTCCCTTCTTGGTCGATCCCTTCATGGTCGATCCCTCCACACCTATCAACACCGATCCCATGAATTACCGATCCATCCGTTCCATGTTCACTCCAAACCTTCACTCACTACAACCGATCCCTATACCCATTCAACAACCGACCCCTAAGCCAATACTTGTCGGTTACAGGGGATCGATGACTAAATAAAATGTTAAGAAGGAAGGGATTAGTTCATTTAAAAAAACCAAAAAATGAAAAAATAGGGTCTAAAAAGCGGTGTCGTGGCACAGTGCCCCCGTATTCAAGATTCGGAACTCAACTTAAAGATGGTACATTCTATCCACTTCCCTCCTATGACTGACCGAGGCATAGGGGATCCAGCGGCAACTGCTAAATTGCAGCAAGGAATGGACATGGAACTGCTACTCAAACGGTACTCCCAAAGGCTGGAGAAACAAGGTGATATGACATGAACTGGGATCAGTTACCGAATAAGACTTCCAAGGTAGATTACGATTACTCTAAGTTGACCAACTTCTGAACGCTTGATCTGGCGGCTATGGTACGACGGCTTGTGTGATGACTAAACTACGCCTCTTATTATGCCATCTCAAAGTATTGCTATCCATCAATAAAGTCATCACTTACCATTATGGAACCTCCATCATCGAGTCACAAGTGGTAGTCATCAAAAACCATCAAATATCGTCGAAACATTTGTCGAAAAACTCCCTTTTAGGCTTACCCAAGTCGAACTTGGGTAATCACCCATTCCACCCGAAGCAAACCTAGGAAATTCTGGCCTAAGGTCAAACTCAGGTAAAATGAAGATTTTCTCCAAGCAAACACCAATTTGACTCCAAGCACCATTCGTCGACAATCTAGCACTTTAAATTCAACGACTCCAAGCGAACCAGGGGTTGACTCTGACCAAATAGCAAATTTTCTCGGGTCGAACTCCAAGTAAACTATCACCAATCTGTCAATACAGGTCCATCTTGTTTTGGTCATAACTTAGGCCTACGGACTCCAAATGACTTAAAACTTGGTATGCAACCTCAAGAGACCTTCCTTACTGCCTTATATAGATCGCACCCTATTCGGGTGAAAGTTTGGGGATTACCATCGATCCACGACTCCATCGTAATCGATTCGCCTTTCGATCGGCTTTCTCAATCACCAAACGTTGGACAATCACGCATACAACATTCACAAGCATTACAAGAAGCCGTAACTTGAAAATGGACCAGACTGATGATGATTGGAGCATCTTTGCTAGTCAAAACATATTTATTGAAGCCATTTAGCGTGAAGAATATCCGAGAAGATTCAATGTACCGATCATGCCATCTTATTTTATGAATATAGATCCCCGACAACATCTCATGAAGTACGAGTAGCACATGGAACCCACCAGAGCGACAGATGCCATCAAGTGCAGTTGTTTTCCAATATTCCTCGAAGGAATAATGATCATGCGGTTCACGCAGTTACCACCCAGGTCCATCTCCTCATCCAATCAATCAGATCAGAAGTTTGTTAACCAATGCATCCGATGCATGCAACTCACCCTAAGGATGTTATGTCATTATCCAATTTATTCCAAGCACCAGGCGAGTCACTCAAAGACTTCATATAGAGATTCAACATCATCATCACTAAAGTGAGCAATCCCATCGAGAATACTAAGGGCTTTGATAAAGGGAATCGACCTCAAGACAAACTTTGATGACTGGTAAGCTGGAGAGCCTCCTACAACCTTGGATCGTTTCTGTTACAAAGTGAACCATAACCTAAACAAGGAGGAGGTAGAGCAGACTAGGAGAAATAACGATGCATGACTTTTGGCTAAAGGAATTCAAAGCGAGGGCAGCATTGAGGCCTTAGATGATTACTCAGATTCTAGGAGACGGCCGAGAATCCCAAAATTTGACTTATATAATACTTTGAATAATTCGATTGATAACATCTACTTGGAGACTCACGACTCAGAGTAGTACTGGAAACCAACCTCGAGAAATTCCACCGAAACCTAAAAGAAATATGGGAAATGTTGTATATTTTAAGATACACACTTTCATAACACCGGCGATTGTAGACACCTCCGAGATGTGATCGGAAAGCTGATCCAGAAAGGAAAGTTTCAATAATATGTGCAAGCCCCACAGAATGATGGGCAAGGAACATCTGATCGATAAAGAGCTCTGGTCATCAATTGGACCACCTACGGTAAACTTCCAAGTGAGAAGGGCTGGGGCGAAGTGGAATAACGAGCATTTGATGTTGCTTCACTTATCAATAAGTTTTATTTCAATTTCAATTATGATGTGAACTATGAACAACTTGAACTAAACTACTTCCAAACAATGCAGGTGACCAAGCACTTAGAGTTGGGTGCCAACTAACCTCCACGGACCATGATTAGACCTTTGGAGGATCATCAAAACGAGCGTGATTAAACTGCTCATTAGCTACCATATGCCCCTGACTTGGGGGCAAGGACTCAAAATGGAAAGTGGGTGTCACTCGACCATCCACTTCCTACTATGTGCTTCAATTCTGATAGAAAATTTATGCCTTACTCGGAGCATGTCAGAGTCCAATACTAAGTGGACACGATTGACCATCCACTCATCAATCTCT
This sequence comes from Allium fistulosum, assembly GCA_030737815.1. Lineage (NCBI taxonomy): Eukaryota > Viridiplantae > Streptophyta > Magnoliopsida > Asparagales > Amaryllidaceae > Allium > Allium fistulosum. The sequence continues at coordinate 945,436,429 of CM060906.1, read as the reverse complement.
GTGCTTGACTTGAAGACCGTAGAAACACTTGGAGTGGATGCAACCCGACCATAAATTCCTCGGCTCATATTTGAAGTTTGCCAAAATACTTATGCCTCTCTCGAAGCTCAGCACGACCAAGGTCAAAATAAAGTGAACATGATTCGACCATCCACGCATTAACTCCTGCCCTGGACACAGGAGGTAGTTTGGGAACTCGACTTAAAGTAGGCGTGATTAACCATCTACTCATCAACCACCGCCCTTGACATAAGGACATGACTGCAATGTAAGGTGGATGTGACTTGACCATCTACCCAACAACTCTCTTCCTTGACTTGCCGGGAGGAGTACGAAGCAAGTTGGACGAGACCTGACCATCCAACCTAAGCATGGACCCTGGATGTTGTCCGACCATCCATCATAAAAATCTAGTCCTCGGAGCATGGACCAGACTATAAGCACAAAAAGATGGACGCGGTTTGACCAACTCTGGTCCCCAAAGCGGTAACGGGAGTACAGACATCAAGCGGGTGTAACTGACCACCCGTTGAATAACAATGGTCCCCCAGTGTGGATTGGAGTTTAAACACCAAGTGGTTGCGACTGAGCGCCCATTAAAAAACTCTGGTCCCCAAAGGATGGATAAGAGTATAGGTGGAAAATGGGCGTGGTTTGATTATTCATCCATTAACTCTCCCTTATAAACCGATAGGCTGAGTATAAAACATAGAACAGATGTGACTTGACCATCCACTAATCAGGTCCTTCCCACGATTCGACATGAAGAACTCCAAGTAAGAATGAATGTGATACGACCGACCGCTCTTCGACTTCCACCCCTAACCTGGGTGTAGAAGAAATGACTAAGAAAAATGTGGTTCGACCATTTTCCGGAATAACTCTAAGTCCTCAGAGTGTGGACTAGAGCATAAACACAAATTGGGTGTGATCCGACCACCCATCGACAAACTCTTATCCCCAGAGTGTGGATATGAGTATAAACAAATAGATGAGCTCACTATTTCATAAACTCCAACCTAAACTCGATATGAGGAGTATAAACTCACTATAGATGGGATTTGTCCATCCATGAACTAACTCCGCTAACCCAAGACTGGAAGCAGGAATACAAACCACTGTAAGCTGAATCCTACAGCTCACTATAGCTCCAGCTTGGTGATTCTTTACGACTCAAGGAGACGACTATAGGGAGGACTTAATACAAAACCAATCAGAATGACATCCGAGGTTACGGGTGACCGACTATATCATACCATCGGATCGAGGGTCAATATCGATCTTCACCAACCACAAATAGGTGTGACCCAAATGTCCTCTGAAAAACTCTGATCACCAAAGTATGGGTAGGAGAATAAACCATAAATGAGTGTGAATGAATCATTAATTGTCCAGTATCCTCCTTTGATCCGTTAAGAGGAGTATGAAACTGGATGAGCATGACCCGACTGCACCTGGGCCAACTTTATCCCTAGAACTGAGGGGAGAATGTGAATCAAAATGGACGTGACTGGCCGTCTAGCTCCAAATGAATGCAATGCGACTATTCATTCGCTAACTCTAACCATGATTCAACTAGAAACCTAGTTCGAAACGTACATGATTCAACCATCCGCACACTAATCCTTGCCTTTGGTCCGACAGGGAGAGCATCAGTCAATGACTAGATATGACTTGACCGTCTATTCTTTAGGTCCTCACCTAGAATATGGCGACATTTGCGCCAAATATGGACATGATTGACCATCCAATACCCAACTTATGCTTGAAGTCCGATGGAGAATCGAAGTATTCCCCCTGGAAGGAAAAACCCGAATACCATATAGGATAGGCGAGACTTAGCCTTCCATTAACTAACCCGATCCCGCGATTCAACGGGAAAGAGTATAAAGCTAAAGTGGACATGACTTGCCTTCCTACTTATCGATATGCCCTAGATTGGGGGCACAAGAGAGAAACTAGATAAATGTGAACTAACTATTCATCGATCAACTCTAAGTCTTTGGAGCTTAGGTGGGAATATAAACATGACTAGGACGAAACGCGACCGTCCATGCAGTACATTTATCAACCCGAGACCGAGGGTAGAAGTGTGATCATCCAAAGATTGACTGCAATAGCTCAATACTGTGACTCATACCTAGTGTTTACAATGATTCGAGGCTACGACCGAAAGGATGCCTAGAGATAGAACCATCAAATCGATGCCCAAGCTCATGGGCAACTAACCATCACTCCAACCTCAACGACGAGTAACAGATCGTGAATACAATAAATGAAAAGCATGTTGCTCGAGTACACAAGCAAATTCAAACTCAAACCAAGAGTCTGCAACTGTATGCAATATGAGGCTGAACCTTACTCAACATTTGATTTGATGTGCTCCTTTAAGCATGATCTTCAAACATCGCAGATAATTGCTAAAAGCGTCTAGAACCCATCACTATCAGACCCAACAGCTCATTGTAGGATTCTAGGATTTGACCGGAGTGATCGTCGTTATTGGCCAATCCAATCAGATTTCACACTGATTATTACACGAAACAGTTACGTTTGAACTCAATAATCGACATAGAGGAATCCGACATTCATATTCAAGTTCATTCAAGGCAATGTTACCATCAGTACAAGCACAAATATGCTAGTCTATTCAAGTCTGAAGTGGTAAATATTCGTTTCAAGGCCGTATGCTAGTTCTAGTATGAAAGTCATATATGGCATGTCTCATTTTTTGATTTTGAGTTCATATGGTCTAATATGTTCATGTCAAATCAAAAACTGCTTAATTTCCACTAAAACAAGGGATCAGAACCGATCCCATTGCTTGGGCAAATCCATTTAAGCATTTTTCAGCTCACAACATAGGACCAATATCAAGCAATAATAGCACAGTCAGTTCTATAAAGATATAGATCACAAAGATGACGAAGAGGAGTCCAAAGAATCAAAGGTTACACCCGCTGAGCTAAAGATCGACATTACGGTCAGCCACAGCTTTTTATGAGCGAATCATGATGTGTTCACTTGAACCCATTCTGACATGTGTGTGATCTCACTGACTATTGCGAGCCATGCATTAAATATCGACCCGTGGCATGTCCTGGTGAAACAAAAGCGATGGGGCATGGATCTGGAGAAATCTGCTGCACTTAAAGAGGGGGTGGATAAACTCAAAAACAATAGGTTTATCCACGATGCCCTCTACCCGAAATGGGTATCCAATCTAGTTCTTGTGAGTAAAGCTAATGGAAAGTAGCAGACATACGTCGACTACTCTGATCTGAGCAAGGCATGCCTGAAAAACAGCTTTCCACTTTTGAGGATTGACCAGTTGGTAGACTCAGCCATAGGATATGAGCTGCTTTCATTTATGGATGTGTACTTCGGATACAACCAAATCCTGACGCACGTCCCCGACCAAGAGCACACCAGCTTCATTACCGATCTAAGGCTACATTGTTATGTTGTGATGCCGTTTGAATTAAATAATGCTGAAGCTACTTACCAAAGACTAGTCAACCGGATGTTCAAAGATCAGATCGGGCGATCGATGAGAGTATATGTGGATGGTATGCTCGTAAAGTCATGGCGATCAAATGACCACATCGATGACCTGGCTGAGATGTTCAATGTTCTCCAAAATTATGGAATAAAACTCAATACCTTGAAATGCTCTTTCGGGGTTGCGTCAGGGAAATTTCTAAGTTTCATTGTTAACTCTCGCAGAATTGAGGCAAATCCCAATAAAATTTAAGTAATTCAAAACATCCAAGGACCGAAGACGATTAAGCAAGTAAAGAGGCTTAATGGGAAGATCATCGCCCTAAGTCGATTCATCTCTAGGGCCAACGACAAGTGAATTCCCTTCTTCAACGTAATCAGGAGAGGTAAGAGAAATTTTGAATGGATGCAGGATTGCATTGATGCATTTCAAGCTCTGGTGGATCACTTAGAGAGACCTCCCATCCTATCCAAGCTACTGGATCATGAAGACATATACATTTATTTAGCGATGTCAGTACACGCCATAAGTGTCACACTATTACGTGACAAGAATCGGCTCCAGAGCCCAGTATATTATGTTAGCAAGCGACTGACAGGTGTTGAGAGAAACTACCTAAAGCTGGAAAGCTTGCTAACTGCTTGTTGATTGCATCACGAAGGCTTCTCCCCTATTTTTAGGCTCATCCCATCAACATCTACACTGACCAGTCGTTACGACATGTCCTACAATGACTTGAGACCTTTGGAAAGTTACTCAAGTGGAACAATGAGCTGAACCAATTTGATATTACCTATCTCCCTCGGACAGCCATCCAAGGATAGGACTGGTTGACTTTATAGCTGAGTTCACTTCACAAGATGATCTCCTAGAGAGCAGTGAAGCCCCTACCATTTGATGGAAAATGTACATGGATGGAGCATCCAACAATCGGTGTTCTGGCACTAGAGTCGTGTTAGTGACTCCTGAGGATCGATCAATCTGCTACGCCTTGAAACACAACTTCCCTGCAACAAATAACGAAGTTGAGTATGAAGCCTTGATTGTTGGCTCAAACTTATTAGAGAACTGGGAGCGAAAACTTAACAAATCTTTTATGATTCCAGGTTAGTAGTATGCTAAGTCAGGGGAGATTATCAGGCTAAGGTGTAGCAACTTGTTCCTTATCTCGGTCGGGCCCAAGAGCTACTGGTAGACTTTGAGTATTACACCATCACACACCCCGAGAACAAAATGAGAAAGCTGATTCACTTCCTAAGCTGGCCAGTTCTGGGGATGCGCAGCAGATGGGCTTGGCCTCGTTTGAAATACTAAATGCTCCTAGCATCGACCAGATGGGGATTGATTGGGTTCTGGAGATGGAGCCAAAAACAGAGTCCTAGATGACTCTTGTCAAATATTATCAGCAAAGAGGGATCCTTCCTAGATGGAGGAATGAAAACAACAGATCCCTCTCAAAGTTTCATGCTGCATCATCCAAGAAGGAGTCATGTATAAAAAGGATTTCTTCGTTCCCCTGATTCAGTGTATCGTCCATGATGAAATTAAATGAGTCTTGAGATAAGTCCATGAAGGAGAACGTGGCGATCACACCATGGGGAAACCCTAATAAAGAAAATACTCCGTTATAGGTGTTACTGGCCAATTGTCAATCGAGATGCACTTGATTATGTTAGATAATGTGACAAGTGCCAGATGTTTGCGAAAATTACGAATGCCCCACCGATGGAAATTACTCAAATGGTCAGTCCATAGCCGTTTTCCACCTGGGGTGTTGACATCATCAGCTCCTTGCCAATTTCTAAAGGTGGTGCGAAATACGCCATTGTAATAGTTGATTACTTTACCAAATGGACCGAACTTGAACCTTTAGCAGTGATCACAACAAAAAAGTAATAAACTTTGTTGTCCGAAACATCATCTGTCGTTTTGGACTTCCTTGAACAATCGTAACTGATGGCGAGACCCAATTCGACAATGTTGAATTCAAAGACTTCTGCCACCAACATCATATTGAGAAAAGATTCGCGGCATTTGCTCACCCTCAGGCTAATGGACAAGTCGAAGCTATTAACAAAATCATAAAGTTCATTCTGAAGAAGCGTTTAGAAAAGGCTAGAGGCAAGTTCGTCGAAGAACTCCCATCAACATTATAGGCATACAGAACCACCCACAAGTCCACGACTGGCCATACTACATTCGCTCTTGCTTACGGCTCCGAGGCCGTCATCCCTGTAGAACTTGAAGTACCTTCACATCGAGTGACTTATTACGACTCCTATTACATAACATAAAAAAATATAAACAACGAATTGCAATCCAATTGCAATTAAACTATAAGGAATTGGCGATGACCCACGAGCATACAAACGCATCCGAGAGCCAACGGCAAGGACATGTACCTGAACATGCACGTCTATATTCTAAAAATTCAATTTTTGAAATTGACAGAAATTAAATTCCGACTTGAAGCTTCAAAAACGATACTGAATCGAATAGCCAATGCTTACTAGCCACGTAGAACCGAACACAAATAGCAACTGATGGAATACAACCCAGAATTTATACTATTGAAAATCAACCAAGTGTCATGACGATCAAAGATAGATACGACACTTTGGGAAAATAATTCAACGGAAGGATAACGACTATTCAGAAAACTGGATGGATTTCTTTCTGATGACTCTAACTTGCTTCAAATTAAAAGCAAGTCATTTTCGACACAAGATGTACTTTGGGGGACAAGTGTTATCTAGCATTTTGACCCAGCTATATTCGTACTGACTTGAAAAGTTAGACTCGGCCGTTATCAAGGCTAGTAGCCCAGAGTGATGACTGCAATGTCCAGAAATCAAGTGTAGGCAATAATATGAAGCGATGATCAACCGAGACCAAGAGATAGACTCTCCAGAATATTCTATGTACAGATTAATACCACTTCCCTAGGCATGGGATCGGTGCCTATCCCTTCCCCTAAGGTATCGATACATATCCTCAATTTTTGTCCCAAATTAGTTGAGGTCGATATAGAGTGACAAGGAAGGCCCCACGAGGGTACATTTCAATCTCAAGTTGTTTGGAATTTGTATGCTCAAGTTATGGACAAATTACTTCACCTAAGACGGGATCGTACAAAAGGGCTCATACAAAAGGATCGTACAAAACTTACAAAAGGAATCGTATAAAAAAGATCGGTCTACTTCAGCCAAGTGCAACTCCATGGAAAACAATATATCTCAAGATCCATAAGTCCAATGCATATGAAACATTGAGAACAAGGTGAGGGGACTCTAGGGAGTCCACCCTAGGGATCACATCCTAAGATGAAGAAGTAAGAGGGATCAGCCCTCTTCCCTCTAGAGGATCGGCCTGAATTAGCGAAACTCACATGTTGCAACAAAGATTGATCAAAAACTCATGTTTTACTAATCCAAATTGACATGAAACTTGGAGGCTAAGCATAATACAACACGGAGAAGCTCTCATAGGGATCGCACCACCAAACCCCTCCAAAATAGGGATCAACTGTGATCCTTATTTCTTGGGATTTGGGTCATGCAATCCCTTCTATGGGCCCATATAGTTTTAGGGATCTTTCTGCCAAATTTTCAAGGAGATATTTCGCCGTCTACCTTTATAAATGCAGACTTGGTTGTACATTTCGGGACCTTTACACTTCTTCTTGCTTTGTACTCTTTTGTAACTAAGGATTATAATCTGACCCCTATTGTACTCAGTTTACAAAGTGATTAATAAAGCTATCTATTTAAAGTGGACGTAGGCAAACAATGTTGAACCACTATAAATTGCCACGTCTCTGTTATTTGCTTATTTCTTATTGCTATATCCTCTCTGTTTACATTTAATATTCTTTCTGACGACCCATAATTTTTTGATAATTAATTTATTGAATTTAATAAGATTTATAATGTAATTTGGAAGAAATAAAAATTTATGACTTAATTAATGTGAGAAATTTAAAAATTTAAGATTTATTAATGGGAATAATAACTGGAATGAAATGTAATAGTATTAAATTAAGGTAATTGATAACTGCTTTAAATGTAATTCTAATTGATGGAAATGATTAAAAAGTTATGATTGGTTATAGATTGTAAATAAATTGTAACAATGTGTGTATTAATTTATAATTGGATTAAAAGAGTAATTGATAATTTAAATGTTGTATTAATTAATGAAATAGACGTAATAAATTGTAATTGAATAAAAATAAGTGTTGTGCAAATAATAATAACATTTGTGTAGACAATCAACTTATAAATGTGATTAAATTAAGCTAAAGGTGACAATTATTATTTGTTACCTATTTGTTTAACTTGTTGAAGTCAAATTAGAATTAAATTTGCATTAAATGTAATTAAATGTTACGTAATGTAAATTAAGGCAATAACTGTAGAATATTGAGGTAATAAAATGTAAGTTAGTGTTAGTTTTACCCATTTGACAATAAATAATTGAATAAAAGATTGAAATCAAATTTAACCAATTTATTGAAATTAAAATATAATTAATTGGATTTAATTACAGTTGAAATTAAACACCGTAATTAGTGTAATATTCAACGCTGAATTGATTTATAAATGTGTTTGTTTAAATGTGTCTAAATTACTTAAATGTAAATATTGTTTTACTTATCATCTTATTATTTAATCCATTGAAATCAATTTGGAAATCAATGAAATTAAATGTAATTAAATATTGCAGTTAATATAAGAAAAGATGTTAACTATAGAGTTGAGTGAAATAAAATGAAAACTTATGTTGAATAAATTCATAAGGTAATAGTTGATTTAATATGAGAACATTTAAATTAAAAATAAAAGAATAAAAATGAATAAGTTTAGTAAAGGAGTAAACATATGTTTTTTTGTTTGAAATGTATTTTAACTTACAGATTAATTACAGGAATAAGAAATCAGTTATTTAACAAGAAATTAATAGCTTTTGGTTTGTATACAATAATTCCATAAATACGTTAAATTACTATAAATGGAATTGAATTATCACGTTTCTCTTTTAAAATTTAACTTAGAAATCAATGGCAATTAATGTGATTGGAACCCTTTTAATTAAAAAGAGAAAAGATGTTAATTATAGACGTATATTGAAATAAATTTAAATTGGGTGATTTATTTCCAATTAATTCAGTTCATGTTTCTAATTTTAGTGTTGGTTTACTGCTTATATGTTTGTACCTAAATATAAACTTACGTTTCAGATCCAATTATATATATATATATAAAAGGATTATTTAGGTTTGAAATCTCATATGGTTTAAATTAAATGTTAATATGAGATTGTAAAGGGGTAAAATAGATTTACACTTGACTATTTCCTTTTTACTTAGACTTGATTAGATTTTAATTGCAACATAATTTAACTTTCCATCTTCGCTCTTCTAATTTGCTCTTACATTCATTGCCTCCTTATGTAGATTAGTAGCATACCTTTTATTTATAAATGTAAACCATAAGTGGAGATAAAGATGTACATATATATATATATATATATATATATATATATATATATATATATTATACACCTATTTATATTACCTTATTTATGCTGTCATATTTGTTTAATGTATGTTAATGCGTTCCTAGTAAAATGTTTAATCGAAATGTTAACATGTTTGTTTAAATTCCTAATCTAATCACAGAGAGAGAGATGAAAGGTTCTTAAGCTGTATATTTCCTTAATTAATTACACAAATTTGTGTAAAGAATTTATTTTTATTTATTGTGTGTTAATATAAAATTAAATAGGTGTAACTATGGGTTTATGGGAGTTAACGAAAGTAATAAAGAGGAGACATAAGTTAGAAATTTGAATTCCAAAGGTTAGTTGGTAGTGTACATCTGGTCCGTGCATTCCTTCATCATTATTTAATACATACCACATTTTTTCCTCATTTTTGTTGTTTCTTCATTTTCGTTTATTTCATTCCTCTTTTTCCTGAAGCTACATCTTCTCAAACGTGAGTTTTATTTTATATGTATGCATTTTTTATTATTTAACATTTCTTCACCTCTTTACACCATGTCCTACCTCCAATTCCTAATGTAAAAAAAAGTGAGTTTGTTGTTTTCTCCATCTCATTTCATATTTCTACAGCCACTTCATTTCTTTTCATTTTGTTTTCATGTAGCCTTCTTCCACCTCATATTTTATTTATTTATTTTGGTAGCCTATATTTCCTAAAGCCTTCATTTTAGAAACGTGACATTCATTTTGTCCCTCCACCTTCATTTCTTTATTATTAAATAACCTGCCACTTTATTTCTTCTTTTACGTTTTGTTTCTCCTGACACCTCATATTCATTTAGTTCAAATTATTCTTTGCTGAAGCTATAATCTCATCAGCAAATTGTTCATGTTTTTAAAATTGTTCCTTCATTTTTTTCTTGTCGCCGCTTCATTTCCTATGTTTAGATCTCCATTTCAAATCTTCCTTTTCCTGAATCATTTTAATGTGAACTTGCAAATGCAAAAGCTCTCATTTTGCAAATTCAAAAGCTTTCTTTTATGAAACATGAGTTTCATCCTTTTTTTTCCTACATGTCCTGCCCTCATCTTAGTTTGTTTTTCCATCTTTACCTGAAGCCTATCTTGAGAAACACGTAAGTATTAAACTTTGTTTATTTTTATTTAAACGTGTACCAATTATTATTTTAATAATATTTCTTATAACATGAATATATTTTGCATATAAACTTCGATTCACGTGCAATTTCTTCTATTGGAATTTTGGGCTTTTATTGGATTTAAATCGACTATAAATCAAAGGTGAGTGTTTTAACCCACTCACAACTACTACATTATCCTATGTTAGTTAAATTGAATTAATGATGTGATTTGGAATTGATTGGTTGATGCTTGGTATATTTAAATTGTCATTCTAGTTAAATTTAACTTTAATTTCATATAATCATCGTTTAATTTAATATTGAATTTAATTGTCAATTTAATACCTGTTATTGATAATAAGTTATCTATTGATGTTTATTGGTTGATTTGGGTGATGATTGTGATGTATGTTTAATTATTGATATTGGATGATTTGATGTTATATTTATATTGTTATAACACTGCAAGTTCCCTTAGTTATTGTTAGAAAATCCCTATGGGTTGAAATGATACATACCCGAACAATCATATAGAATAGGAGAACATTGTTATGGGTTGAAATGATAAACCTAAGCGATTTTCATTGATTTGGAAGTTGGGATTTGCGGGTTGAAATAATATATACCCGTAAATTTAAATTTTGGCGGATTGAAATGATAAATATCTGTATCACTTGACCATAGGGAAGAAAATTATATACGGACACCGGATTGGTTAAATTAAACGATTTTAAAACCCTTAAAGCTTGAATTGGATTAAATGATATTTTGAAGGAAATTGATTTATATAAATTGAATTACTTTGAAAATCCAAGTTTGAAGGTTGGAATTGGAAATTGGTTTAAATCGAAATTCTAAAGTAATTTAATCTATTTTAAATCTATTTAAAGTATTTTAACCCATTTTAATCTATTTTAAATCTATTTAATCTATTTTAATCTATTTAAACCATATTAAACTATTTTAATCTATTTTAAATTATATTAATCTATTTTAAACTATATTAATCTATTTTAATCTATGTAAACTATATTAATCTATTTTAATCTATGTAAACTATATTAATCCATTTTAATCTATTTTAAACTATATTAATCTGTTTAATATATTTTAAACTATCTTAAACTATATTTTTAAACTATTTTAAACTATCTAAACTATTTTCTGAATTTTGGGTTTTGTAAAGTGGAAGTGTTATATTTAAATCCTTGATTTTTAAGTAGAATACGATTAAATGATTTTATAACATAAATAGGGATTTAAATGACATATTCGAGAAATATGATGATTTTAAATGAGGATTTAATCTATTTTGTAAATATGAATTCGAAAGTGATATGATTTCAAATGTGATATAATTTCGAAAGTAAATAAGATTTCGAAAATGTTATGGTTTTGAGAGTATGATATTTTGATATAAATTATAAATCAGTTTTGGAAATATAAAAGAACCATCCGGTGTGAAATAAGTGTTTGGTTGTTAAAGAGACCGGGATCGGATATTGTCATACTCTCTGCCAATACCAAAAACCATTTTAACAACTGTGTACATGGTGGAGATTCCAGAAATGAAGTAGGATGGTTTGGCGAACGAATCTGTATAAGGTATTTACGTGACCCTGACTCCCGTGAGTGAGCTTAGAAGTGACTAAAACAGGAGCTATGCCGGGCCAAGTGATGTCATTCCTCCGATCGGACAAATTTCTTCGATACCATATTATGACTTTGTGATGATTTGGTGGCCACCCCTTGATTTTGATTATGGGAGTGTGTTCCGAGGTGGGCAGTAGTAGCTGCTATGCGTTACCACCAGTTCGGATCCGTAATTTGTATATCTACGCTGGCATTGCCTCGAGTGCCGCATTCACATGCCCTATCGTGCCTTCTACGAGTTTGTTTTGTACCATACCTATGGAGTGACCTCTAGGTAAACCTCACGGTGGAGCGTACAGTACTGTATAGACTATGGGAATATATAAAATTTGTTAAGGGGGATTTGGTAATGCCTTAACGCTATTTTAATATTTACTTTACTGTAGACACTATTATAATAGCGTATTGTACTACATAGTAGATAGTTTAACGGATCCTTAGGAGAAGGAAATCCCGAACATCTCTTAAGTTATTGCACTCATGTCACTGGATAGGAGATGTCAAAACCCTTAAACATCTCTGACGCCGTTACACACATATTTATTTACTGTTGATTTAAATTATATAAGATCTTTTAGTTCTGACTCGAGTGTTTTGTCTTTTCAATTCGCTCGGGTCAGTTTGAGCTTTTCAGTTTATCGAAGACTGCTTTCTAGAGGATGAAGACGAAGATTTTGTACTATTATTATGTATTATATTTATTCCACTGCATCATGTTGTTCCGCTGCATTTATTTATCATTTATTCTTGTTGTATGTAACTCTGATCTGTATTATAAAAGTTTAATCAATGTTATTTGTAAACAGCTTCATGAACTGTTTAGTTGATTATTATATTTTGTCATTCCGCTACGAGATTCTGTATTTTTTTTCTTTCTTTCTCTGCTTTTCTTATTTACCCCATAACAATCTTCCCTTTTGAATGGTTTGAGTCTGACGTGTGTGTCTTATCGTCGATTTAAACCGTCCAAAAAGACAGGTCATTACATTCTTCATTTATTACTCTACACAATCTCTAATGGGTGTTTGTGCTAATTTTTGGTGCAAACATACATGATTATAAAATATAACTATGGACAATAAAGCAAATATAAATGGCGAATGTGTCTATTGTGGTCTAAATCTCCACATCCACATACCTACACATTGACCATATATATTGTTTATACATTGCACTTGCACTATTCACATATGAGTGTATTTAATATGTGTATTGTAATATATTTAAAATTAAATTAAAAATCCTTTTTAAACAAATAAAATAAAATAAGATTTTATTTAAAGCTATATTAGATTGAATCAAGTAAACCCTTCAGACTTCATAGGCCCAATCGATTCAAATTGTAATGATCCACCTTTTCAACACTTGAACATCGATACTAATACATCCACGGTATTCATATGTCGAGCACCTAAGTGGCTGAAAGATAGAAATTTAGGGTAAAAGAAAAGGAAAAAGAAACAGAACAAGAAAGAAGAACTGAATATAAGAATCTCACATGTAGAACGATAATATATGAAATCTCAAAGGTCTTTACTAAAAAGAAAACTTTGATATACATACATCAATCAGAGTAAACTAATCTATCATCATCCTAGACAGTTATAACGCATGTTCTCACAAAAGCCGATAGATACAAATTAATTAATGCTGCAGAAAATAAGTACGATAGGAAATCATCCAGCTCCTCTTCAAGAGCTCCAATGAACCACAGCTAAATCTGAAAATATACTCGAGCTGGCCAGAGCATTATAAGATAATAACACCCAGATCTGTCTGGTAAAACAGCATGAGAAACTCCAATCATATGGATTGCTATATCTATAAAACCCTTCAATGTAAAGGTATCTCGTAAGACCACTGTAACAACCCAAAATTTTATAACAATTAATTATCATTGTATGATGATTAAAATTAGTTGTTAGTTGCTATTGGAATTTTATTCAGTTGAAATTCTTTTACAAATTGTTAAGTGATGGGTGAGATTTAATAGTTGGATCTTAGCCCATATCTTTGTTTGTAGCCGTGATAATATTCACTATCCATTTTCTTTTCCCCCCTTCATTCATTTTCGTCGCAACCCTAAGTAAACAAAAGAAAAAAATGGCGGCTTCATTTTATCCCTTGCTTCCAAAAATTAGGGCTTCTGGTATGATTGAAGTCGCCGACTCCAGTAGCTTCGATCGAGATAAATCCTTGCGTTCGTCGATCGATTTTCTCCTTGAATTTCTTTTGGCTTCGGAAAAAGGTGAGTGATAATTTCGCTCACATCTAATTCAGCTTTCTGTTATATATGATTCGAGATCTTGTTTTCGTTCATATGAGTTTATTCCTTTATTTTCGTCGTATATATATTTTGTTGAATTCGTCTGTTGATTTTGCTCTGGCCGTTGATATTCGTTAGATATTTGAGATGATTTACGACTTATTCTTAATCGTATATATTTTCGCTACTTGATGGTCACTGCTTTGATTCATTTTGTGATGACCGTGGCTTGATCGATTATAACTCTGAACAGTTCGTTTCTTGTTTGTTGTTGAATTCTATTCTGATGATGTTGATTTCCCCGTGACTTTGGTCAACTTGTTTTGTGAATTCGACTCCATGAATTCTAGTCCCATTGCTTTGATATTGAACTATGCACGGTGGAATTTGGCCAGTTGTGTCAACTGGGACTTGTTTGATTTTGATAAAACCCGACTTGAACTATTTTTATTTGGTATCTGTGACTTTGGCATAGTTTGATTTGAACTGCAATTTGAACTTAACATTTTTGCTTCGACCATTTGTGACTTTGACACTTCGGCATTAACTTTTTATGTGATTCCATGACTTAATAATGTCATCGGCCATCACCATTGTACTACTGTGAGAAAACAGTGACTTTGATTTTGTAACGACCCGTAAATTTTAGTCGTTTTATTCATTTAATAATTGAAATTTTGCGAAATTTCAAACAATAAAAATTTTGAAATATAAATTTGATATTTGGAATGCGTCTAGTTAAACATAGCAACTGGTAAATTTTCGTCTTAAAATATGAAAGTTTATTTCATGCGTAAATTTACTTCAATTTAATCAGTTAAAAGCGATGAAAATAAAATATTTTCGGAACCTAAATATTTTTACATAGAAAAATTCTAAACCATCTTCTGACTAAGACGTCATTTTTCATTTTTCCAAATTCGGACTTCTTTAGCTCCGTCGATCTTATTTTTCTGCGTTTTTGCTGCATTTTCCATAAGTAGAAAATTTGAATTTTTATAATTTAATCATAACACTGACATCTTTATACCGTTTTGATCGTCTCGTCGTACTAATCTCTGTAGTATATCCATTTGCGTATTTCAAAGTTAGGGAGAGGGCAAAAACCTACGGAATGATTTCCGTATCGATTCCGTAATTTGGCTTTTGGCTTTTCAGTGACCATTCGTTTCTTTCCGTGTGTGAACCAACAGTCTTTGGTTATTAATATTTTTGTGAATTCAAGTTGGCTTTCTATTTCCAAGGGTTGATTTTATTATCTGGTTCATTTACTCAACTTGGTCCCTGACTCTTACATTCCACTGATTTGTTATTTCATATTCAAATTGCTGTTCGTTTGACTTCTACTTTCTCTTCCCTTCTTAATCTTATTTTTTGCTTTGAGAAAAAAAAATACATATTTAGGCCAATCGTTCTTTCCTCCTACTGCTCATTCATCTCCAACCTTTAGCCTTTCTTCACCATCCCATCGCATCTTGCCTTTTTATCTCGTCATGGCCACCACCTCCAGCGATCATCACGTGAGCAACCGTGAGCATCTTCCCCTCCTTTTTTTCCCCTCACTAACCGATCCCATACTCACCCAAACCTTTACCTGAGCCGCGTCAACCACTGCCCTGACAACCAGCGTCCGTCACCTTGCCAAAGCTTTCGCACTTCACCGATCCATCACCAAATTTCCTCCGTGCTCCTTACCTCTCCTCTGTTCAAAAAGAAAAAAAAAGCAAAACACATCTACAAATAGAACAAACAGCCGATCTTCCCAAACGTCCTCTCCAAAGCAGCAAATCACCTTGTTCCCTCTCTCCGGTCTCATGCCCAAGCATCCAGCAACCATCAATCACGCAACTCCTTTCAAACCTACCTTCGGCCTCCACCTCAACAACGGTGCCGTTAACCGCCTATGTCATCGAAGACTTCTTATGTTAGTTGGCATGAGTTCGTTCCGGGCTGCATGTTTTCTTTCGGTGCCAGTATATATATATTCATATTCTTCATCTGAAAGCCTTTAACTTGTTCCTATCTATATTTAATGAATATATTTTCTATGTTTTAAAACATGTTCTCTGTTGTGTTTTCGTATAGTACATAAGTTTAGATTGGTATTATTTTGGTTTTATAAAGGGTATATATAACTATCTGTTAGTTATACAAATCAAGCTGCTTGTTTTACAAAGTATAACAAGTTATCCATTTTATTATATTGTTATACAAGTTGTATTATATTATCAATTGGAGTCTGTTATATAATGTATATAATGTTTGTTATATAGTTTGTCTAAGTAAAATTTTATAAAACTAATGTTTAGTCGAGTGATATCTGCATAGCCCTATCTATATATTTCTAAAAGTTGTTTTGCGTATATTATATATATATATATATATTTATATAGAGTTATTTGTAGATATTTTCCCATTGTTCTATATATATTTCAACAGCCGTATGTTATATATTTATCAACAGCCATACGTTAATATACATATATATCCCATTTTACTTTATATGTTGTTATGAATATGTGTTTATGAAATTTTATGTATATATAAGTTTTGTTTTTCTGGTGGTATATTATATTATTATGTGTTCTATGTATATATATACGTTGATTTAGAAATATTGTGTTTGTATGTTTATTTCTGTGTGTGAGTTTGTATAGGCTAATATATCAATTTGTATATATCAATGTAACGACCCACTATTTTGGACCATTCAAATCGACAATAATCCACACATGTCAGACTTGAATAATGCAAAATAACAGATTGTAATAAAATTTGGAGCAAATAAAATCATTCACAGAATCACAGACACAGAAATATCAGAATAACTCGCAGCGGAATTTAAAAATAACCATAGTGGTTCATGAAGCCACTAAAATACATAGTCTCAAAACAAGTACAAATTACATAGTCTAAAACCAATACAGTTTGAATAACCACAGAAAAATCCCAAATTCATTTGTCTCAATTACATAAGCTAAAATAAAAGACTGAATAGCAAACAGATAGCAGCTTGATAAAGATGATCTCCAGTAGTCCTAGCTCCGTGAAGATGAAGTCCAACTGATACTCAGGCTGACCCGAGCGTAAAATAAAACATAAACACTCGAGTCAGGATATTTATACTTATACAATGTAAACCAACTCAAGTGAACTGTAGTAAAGATACAAGTAACTTAGAAGATGTTTGGGACCGCCCATCCTCTAAGGATCCGCTAAACTATCTACTATGTAGTAATATTCGCTATTATAATAGTGTCTAAATACGTAAAGTATAATTATATCGGAAAATAGCGTTAAGGGGATGGAGAACCTTAACGCGGTCGGATCTTAAAATCATAATCGTAGTAAAGCTCGATATGGTAGGTGACACGGCACAACTAGGCAATGCCAGCGTAGATATACCAATTACGCACACGGACTGATGGAGCGCATAGCAGCCACTATCGTCCACCTCGAACAACATTCCCAAATCGGAGGATGGCCATCTAGTCAAATCACAAGTAAGGGTATAATATCAAAGAAATGTGTCCGAGAAGAGGTGCTACCTCACTGGTCCGAGATCGCTCCTGTTTTAGCCACCTTATGCCAACTCACGGGAATTGGGTCCACGTAACATACCTTAAGAACGTCGCCACCATCCTACTTCATTCTGGAATCTCCACCGCGTACACGGTTGTCAAAGTGGTTTTCGGTATCGGCAGAGAGTATGTCCATATCCGATCCCGGTCTCCTTACCAAACAATCGTTATTATAACCCGTGGTTATAGATTTAAAACAATTTATCAAATATACTTCGAATTAAACCATTTAAAACAAAGTCATTATTCTTTTAAAATCAAATATTAAGTTCCCAAAGTTTACCCTTTTCGGAGTTTATTTATTCACTTAAAACAATAGCGTTAAAAATTTCAGCTTTCACAACATTTAAAAGTGCGGCGATAAGTTATATTTGAAAACAATTTTATTCAGCAAAACAACATTTATAAACTACTATAACAGTTCAGTTTTAAACAAAATCATATTTCAGCCTACTGCAGTCCTTAACAAGTGCTACAGTAGCCCTTTTATTAGTTCAGGTTCAATTTTAGTTTCTGCTACAACAACACTTACCAAGTACTATCATAGCCTTAGTTCATTTTAGTTTTTTTGTTCACTTATATAACCACAACACTTAACAAGTGCTACAGATTCTACCTAGTTCAGAACTTATAAAATCATACATTAAAATATTCATTTAAATCCTTTAACTAATATATTTTAAAGAGAAATTTTACACATCAAAACCAAAAATTTACAAGTTCGCTTATTAAATTCAAATGTGTAAATCCCACTTTCATTTAAACAATTCATTTCAACATTTAAACTTAAACTCCATTTTCCACCATTTTTAAAACTAAATCTTCATTTCAATTTAATTAACTTAAGTTTCCATCTTTCTTTTAATCAAAAATTTCGAATTTAAGTTCCATTTAAAAATCAATATTTCCCATTTATCTATTTTTTTTCTCACATAGAAAAATCATTTCTATTCTAAATAAATCATTTAAAAATTCGATTTAAATCAATTTAACATTTTTTCAATATTTAAAGGTATCCAGAAAATACAGAAAAATAACCACGGGTCTGTATAATATTTTCTAGCCTAAGTCAAGTGATACAGATACTATATCATTTCAATCCGTAATTTACAAAGAAAAATCCGGGTTTTATCATTTCAAACCCGCAATCCCAAGTAAATAAAATTTAATTGAAAATCGTTCAGGCCTATCATTTCAGCCCATAACGATCTTCCCTTATTCTAAAGTCCGTTCGGGTATGTATCATTTCAACCCATAGTGATTCTATTCTACAGGGAACTTGCAATGTGATTTAACAGAATAGAATAACAGTAAAATAAGAACAAAATATAACAGATGATACGATATGCAATTTTAACAATTCTAATCATCGAATATAAATAAATCACAGGTAATTATAACATCATTTATTTATTTAATTATTTTCTACACATTCAGTTGCGGTCGTTTCACAATCATATAAGTATGAATATTCGTGCGAGATTTACTCACCTCTACGGAGCTGGAGATTCGGAAAAAGAAATACGATGTCTATCGAACGCACGCGGAAAGCACGATCAGTTGTTAGCGGATGCGCCAACTAGATTCAAAAAAGAATAAAGAAAATATTTGAATATGTTAACGCACTTCAATTACATTAACACTTTTGAATAAATCAACTGTCAACAAATTGAAACAAAAGTATGGCTAGAAAGACAATTTGGCCGTGACTTCAAAACAGAGGCTCGGAAATATACAACTACAAAATTTACAAAGGGACAAAACAACAAACATTTTTCAACAAGGCAGAGGCAATATAACAAAAACGTTGTTCACCTCTCAAAACAAAGCTCGGTCTGACAACTTCAAAATAAAAGTGACAAAAGCATAGGTTTGTTCAGTGGAAACAAACTAACTAGGACACCCGACACGTGCCAAAACAACTTATCATTTCTCTTTTCTTTCAAACAGAGACTAGGTGGACATTATAAACTATGACTTTGTGAAAGAAAATAAACGGAGACTTGGTGAAAGCAGGGGTTGAAGGCGACTGGTCTCGCATGGGTTCAGGGGGTTCTCGGTAGGGTTGTGGCTGGGTAGGGGTTCGGTGGTGGTGGTCTCGGCCTGGAGTTGTGGAGGTGGTTTTGGCGAAGGTTTTGGGTGATGGGCTGTCACTGCTGGTGTGGGGTTGGAGGCGGTGGTGGGTCGTGGTGGTGGCCGGCGTAGGGTCGTGGTTGGGTGGCTGGCACGTTGGTGGCCTGGGGACGTGATGGTGGCTGTAGTGGGTTC
Organism: Allium fistulosum; assembly: GCA_030737815.1. Classification (NCBI taxonomy): domain Eukaryota; kingdom Viridiplantae; phylum Streptophyta; class Magnoliopsida; order Asparagales; family Amaryllidaceae; genus Allium; species Allium fistulosum. The sequence continues at coordinate 945,416,512 of CM060906.1, read as the reverse complement.
TCGTGGTGGTGGGCAGGTCACGGCCTGGGTGGAGGCGTGGGTTCGGTCAGCGAAGGGGTTTGGGTGGTGGGCTGGCATGGGGCGGTGGTGGGTTGGATAGGCTGACGTGGTGGTAGGCTTGGGCTGAGGTGTAGATCTCGGTGGAGGCAGTACAGAGGAACAGCAATGAAACAAAAATGAAATGGGAAGAAGGCAGGGAGTTGGCACAGCAAACAGGGGAAACAGCAAACGAAAAAAATCAAAATGAAAAAAAAGAAGTATACAGTCTTTACCTTGAGATGCTCACGAAAGTTTGAAAAGGAAGCAACAGAGAAATGTGAGATCTAGAAATATTTGTTTGTGAACGTGGAAAATGAAACAGCTGCTCACAAATTTGTAGAGAGAAGGCAAAAAGAAGAAGTTTTGAATGGTAGGCAATTAAGGCATAATTTAATTGGAGAACGTATGGAATGCAAAAGGGAAAGGAATAATTCTCACGTGCACGGTTTTAGGCTAGACTTTGGCAAGATTTTTGAAATTTTCAAACTAAAAATATACAGCTGAAATTTTGTAAAGTCAACGCATATAAAAAAAATCAAATAGACAAAGGAACAGCGAACGTAAAATGTAACGCCCAAAGTAACGTAAAACCATTACTTGTTTCTTTTATTTAATAAATTTAAAATGATAATGTTTCTTTAAATAAAATAACGTATCATTTCACACTAAAAATAAAATAGCTATTATCATCAAATAATAAAATTTGATTCTAATATAAAGTTAAGAACGGATGAAATTTTACGTAAAATGCAAAGTTTAAATTTCCCGTTTTACACTATTTATTATACGTTTAATTCAAATCAATATTTCGAGATGTTTATTAAAAAAGAAAATCGAAAAAAAAATTTGGGCTGTTACACTCTCCCCCACTTAAAACTTTTCGTCCTCGAAAAGGAACGAAAAAGGAAACAAAGAATGATAAGACATAATAGCCAAAGTACCTGAAATAAACAATTCCGGATTCGAAGCACGAATGCTCTCCTCCGTCTCCCAGGTGCAATCCCGTTCATCAGTGCTCCACTGCACTTTGACCAGGTTGACAGATTTTCTTCTTAGCTGCTTCGTACCTCGATCGACGATACGAAGTGGCTTCCTCTCAACGGTCAGATTTGGCTCAATATCCAAACTATCAAGAGCAGAAGGCTGAATAATAAGAGATGGATCATGCAGATAGCGACGAAGATGAGATACATGAAAGACATTGTGTATTCCAGAAAATTTCTCGGGTAAATCCAGACGATAAGCAAGAGAGCCAATTCTTTCCAAAATGCGGAAAGGACCTACAAATCTAGGAGAAAGCTTTCCTCTACGACCAAAACGAATAACATTCCTTAAGGGAGAGACCTTAAGGAAAACCAAATCACCAACAGCAAACTCTAAACTCCGTCTTCGACGATCAACGTACTTCTTCTGTCTATCTTGAGCAATCCTCATCTTCCTCTTAATCTCTCCAACTCTCTCTGAAGCTTCCATAACCATCTCAGGACCAAGAACCAAACGATTACCGGATTCAATCCAACAAGAAGGAGATCTACAAGGTCGTCCGTAAAGAGCAGAAAACAGAGATGTCTCAATACTGGCTTGATAACTATTGTTATAAGTGAATTCGATAAGATGGAGATGATCTTCCCAAGATCCTCCATAATCAAGCACACAAGCACGAAGAAGATCTTCTAAAATCTGATTCACCCTTTCCGTTTGACCGTCGGTCTATGGATGGTAAGCAGTGCTCAGATTTAGATGAGTACCCAAAGAATCCTGAAAGGCTTTCCAAAACCTACTAGTAAAGATAGGATCACGATCACAAACGATACTGAGAGGAACACCATGGAGATGAACAATCTCCCTCATGTAAATCTCAGACAAACTAGAAGCTGAACGGGTAGACTTGACCGGAATGAAATGAGCTGATTTGGTCAATCTATCCACAATAACCAAGATACTCTCGTTACCCTTCCTAGTCCTCGGTAAACCATCAATGAAATCCATAGAAACTTGTTCCCACTTCCAATTGGGAATTTCAAGAGGCTGCAATAAACCAAGGGTCTTCTGATGATCTGCCTTGACTTGCTGACAAGTCGCACACCTATTAACAAAAATGGAAATATCTCGCTTCATACCTTTCCACCAATATAACTTCTTCATGTCCTGATACATCTTGGTCACGCCTGGATGAATAGAAAGCCTGGACTGATGATTCTCCCGAAGTAACTCCTGTCTCAATCCATCGACATTCGGAACACAAATCCTATTATTTATCCTCAATACACCCTTATCGTCAATCTGAGCTCCACTGCCATCAAGACTACTACCTCCAACTCTACTTCGAACATTCTCCTTAATCAATCTAAGCATCTGATCCTCATCCTGTCTAGCCATAATACGATCCACAAGAGGTGAAGAAACAACAATCTGACACAACAAAGCTTTCTTCCTACTCAAAGCATCCGCCACAACATTAGCTTTTCCCGGTGTATAGTTGATGTCGAGGTCATAAGAAGCAAGTAACTCTAACCACCTAACTTGTCTCTGATTCAAATCCTTCTGAGAGAAAATATACCTCAAAGACCGATGATCTATGAAAAGCTCGAACTTGGTACCCAACAGATGATGTCTCCAAAGCTTCAAAGCAAAAACAACAGCAAGCAACTCTAGATCATGGGCAGCATAATTTACTTCATGGGTCTTCAACTGTCGACTAGCATAAGCAATCACTCTACCATCCTGCATCAGAACAACTCCCAAACCTTCACGACAAGCATCAGTGTATACCGTTAATCCCTCATTTCCATTTGGAACGGTAAGAACAGGTGCGGAAGTAAGCTTGTCTTTTAACTCATTGAACGCGGCCTCACACTTATTACTCCAAATAAACTTAGCATTCTTCCGGGTTAAAGCAGTGAGCAGTGCAGCAATCCGAGCAAAATTCTCAATGAATCTCCGGTAATAACCGGCGAGGCCCAGAAAACTACGGATATCAGTTGGAGTCTTAGGAGTTTCCCAATCCTGCACAGAATAGGGAAAAAGAAGGATAATTGGAAAGATAGAGTAAATTGAATGAAACAAGGAAAGAGAAGGAAAGAAGGACTTACATTGATCACAGAGATCTTGACTGGATCAACTGAAACTCCATTACTAGAAACAATATGCCCGAGAAATCGGACTTCATCCTTCCAGAAATGGCATTTGGAAAATTTAGCTTTTAACTGATGATTTCGAAGAGTCTCAAGAACAGATTTCAAATGTGACTCATGTTCTTCTTCAGACTTAGAAAAAATGAGGATATCATCCACAAAGACTAGAACAAATTTATTAAGCACATCACGGAAAACACGATTCATCAAGTCGACAAAGAAAGCAGGAGCATTAGTCAAACCAAAAGGCATGACTAACCATTCAAAGAATCCATTCTCAGTACGTTAAGCAGTCTTGGGAATACTTTCCTCGGCAACTCTGAGTTGGTGAAAACCCGTGGCAAGATCAAGCTGAGAGAAAACAGTAGCACCATAAAGCTGATCAAACATGTCATTGATGCGAGGCATTGGATATCTATTTTTCATAGTGAGCTTGTTCAATTCCCGATAATCAACACACATCCGGAGAGAACCATCGGACTTGGTGATGAAGACCACTGCAGCTCCCCGTTCAGAATAGCTAGGTCTGATCAGACCTTTGGAAGACAGATCCTCTATTTGTTCCCTTAACTCAACCTTCTCGCGGGGTGCCATTCTTCTAGGAGGAAGGACTACAGGTCGAGCTCCAGGAATGAGATCAATGTGGAAATCAATTTCCCGCTTGGGAGGTAAAGTAGTAACTTCACCAAAAACATCGGGATAGAGATTGACTACACGAGTCGACTGAAGGTCGACAGGAGAAGAATCTAATGAGTAGATAAAGCTACCAGCACAATCATGAGGCAAACAACACTGAATAACCAAAGAATTACCCCGATCATCCTCAAGAGAAACAATTAGGGACTTACAAGAGATATGGGCATCGTGATTCTTTAACCAATCATCTCCAAGCAACATATCAAAGGTATCAAAACCAAGGATATAGAAATCCCCACTAAAACGATGATCGGAATGGTGGAGTTTCACATGTTTACAAATCTTATTAAGATTTGCGGTACCACCAATAGGATTTGAAACACATAGAGGAACAGAAGCATACTCAGGAGAAAGGAGATGTTCAAACTTATTACACAAATCATCAGAAATAAAACTGTGCGAAGCCCTGGTATCAAATAAAACATGAACAGGATGATGAAATAAAGTAAAGGTGCCTTGAAGAGTACCTTGATCATCGCTAGGAGCAGGAGTAGGTGCAACAGGTGATGAAGCAGATGTGACAGCAAATACACCAGATGGCTTTCCTTTCTGATATAAAGGACAGTCTTTCCTAAAATGACCCGGCTGAAGACAAACATGACAAAGATCGTTCCTAGTAACCTGGGGTGGAGGAACAGCAACACTAACCGATGTAGGGCAACTATTGGCATAGTGTCCCTTCTGGTCACATTTGAAGCAAGTAATGGTGGAAAGATCAATAGGGTGTCTCTGGGAAGAAGCAGATGCTGAAGATCCCAAGCCCGCATGCTTGATCCAATTCTTCTTCTGCTGGTGGAAGTTGGGCTTTCTCTTCTTCGAATTTGCAGAGGAAGATTGTGAGATATGAGCACCAGAAGCAGCAGGACCCTTGGAAGTAGGGTTCTCATAGCGAATAGCCATATCCATGAGCTCAGTAAATGTGCCATGAACATGTGAAATAAGACGGTCGTAGAACTCTGGGCGAGCTCCAGAAATGAACTTCTCATTCTTCTTTAGGTGAGTGTCGATAAGACCAGGACCAAATTTGGAAAGTTCATTGAACTTCCGCTCATACTCTGAAAAAGACATGGTACCCTGCTTGAGGTCCATGAATTCACGGTAAAGCTGAGATTTCCCGGCTTCGGGCATCCATTTTGCCACAAAAGCCTCCCTAGAAAGAACAATACAGAAACCAAACTTAAGATAGATTCAAAAGGAATGGAAATGGGGAAAATTCAAGTTAACACAAAGGATACCTGAACTGCTCCCACGAAAGATCACCTTCGTTAGTGTGAGTCGTAACAGACTCCCACCAATCTAAGGCTGACTCTTGCAGCTGCCATGCTGCTAACTGACGCTTCTGGGCATCAGTGATCTCTAGACCAGTAAAAATTCTCTCCAAACTTCGTAGCCATTGCTGGGCTTCGATAATACTCTCTGAACCGTTGAACCTAGTGCCACCGAGCTGAGAGAATTCCTTGCAAAGAATAGTAAACCTAACGGGTGCAACAGGTGGAGGAACTGGGGCAATACCACGACCCCTGCCTCTAGCATTTCCACGATTCATCCTGGAAATATCAAGAATAAATTTAGGACAAGGTACAGAGAAGACAAAGATAAGTTAAGATAAGACACGATAAGATCACTTGGATGAATATCCTAATAACAAAATTCCTAACAAGGTAGATACGGAAAGAAGGAAGTTTATAAAAATTTCTTCTTAAAACAAGAAAACTTTATATCAAAATAATCTTTGAAAAATTATTTGAGAAATCATTTTAAAATCATTTTATACTTTGAAAATACGTTCACTCACAAGGAAAAGATTCTGAGTTTGATTTCACTCATTCTAGGGTATTTCTACCCTATCTTTAATGAGTTTTTTGCTCCATAGGCTAAGGTTTGCCTAAAACCAAAGCTCTGATACCAAATGTAATGGCCCACTATTTTGGACAATTCAAATCGACAATAATCCACACATGTCAGACTTGAATAATGCTAAATAACAGATTGTAATAAAATTTGGAGCAAATAAAATCATTCACAGAATCACAGACACAGAAATATCAAAATAACTCGCAGCGGAATTTAAAAATAACCATAGTGGTTCATGAAGCCACTAAAATACATAGTCTCAAAACAAGTACAAATTACATAGTCTAAAACCAATACAGTTTGAATAACCACAGAAAAATCCCAAATTCATTTGTCTCAATTACATAAGCTAAAATAAAAGACTGAATAGCAAAACAGATAGCAGCTTGATAAAGATGATCTCCAGTAGTCCTAGCTCCGTGAAGATGAAGTCCAACTGATACTCAGGCTGACCCGAGCGTAAAATAAAACATAAACACTCGAGTCAGGATATTTATACTTATACAATGTAAACCAACTCAAGTGAACTGTAGTAAAGATACAAGTAACTTAGAAGATGTTTGGGACCGCCCATCCTCTAAGGATCCGTTAAACTATCTACTATGTAGTAATATTTGCTATTATAATAGTGTCTAAATAAGTAAAGTATAATCATATCAGAAAATAGCATTAATGGGATGGAGAACCTTAACGCGGTCGGATCTTAAAATCATAATCGTAGTAAAGCTCGATATGGTAGGTGACACGGCACAACTAAGCAATGCCAGGGTAGATATACCAATTACGCACACGGACTGATGGAGCACATAGCAGCCACTATCGTCCACCTCGAACAACATTCCCAAATCGGAGGATGGCCATCTAGTCAAATCACAAGTAAGGGTATAATATCGAAGAAATGTGTCCGAGAAGAGGTGCTACCTCACTGGTCCGAGATCGCTCCTGTTTTAGCCACCTTATGCCAACTCACGGGAATTGGGTCCACGTAACATACCTTAATAACGTCGCCACCATCCTACTTCATTCTGGAATCTCCACCGCATACACGGTTGTCAAAGTGGTTTTCGGTATCGACAGAGAGTATGTCCATATCCAATCCCGGTCTCCTTGCCAACCAATCGTTATTATAACCCGTGGTTATAGATTTAAAACAATTTATCAAATATACTTCGAATTAAACCATTTAAAACAAAGTCATTATTCTTTTAAAATCAAATATTAAGTTCCCAAAGTTTACCCTTTTCGGTGTTTATTTATTCACTTAAAACAATAGCGCTAAAAATTTCAGCTTTCACAACATTTAAAAGTGCGGCGATAAGTTATATTTGAAAACAATTTTATTCAGCAAAACAACATTTATAAACTACTATAACAGTTCAGTTTTAAACAAAATCATATTTCAGCCTACTGCGGTCCTTAACAAGTGCTACAGTAGCCCTTTTATTAGTTCAGGTTCAATTTTAGTTTCTGCTACAACAGCACTTACCAAGTACTATCATAGCCTTAGTTCATTTTAGTTTTTTTGTTCACTTATATAACCACAGCACTTAACAAGTGCTACAGATTCTACCTAGTTCAGAACTTATAAAATCATACATTAAAATATTCATTTAAATCCTTTAACTAATATATTTTAAAGAGAAATTTTACACATCAAAACCAAAAATTTACAAGTTCGCTTATTAAATTCAAATGTGTAAATCCCACTTTCATTTAAACAATTCATTTCAACATTTAAACTTAAACTCCATTTTCCACCATTTTTAAAACTAAATCTTCATTTCAATTTAATTAACTTAAGTTTCCCTCTTTCTTTTAATCAAAAATTTCGAATTTAAGTTCCATTTAAACATCAATATTTCCCATTTAACTATTTTTTTTCTCACATAGAAAAATAATTTCTATTCTAAATAAATCATTTAAAAATTCGATTTAAATCAATTTAACATTTTTTCAATATTTATAGGTATCCAGAAAATACAGAAAAATAACCACGGGTCTGTATAATATTTTCTAGCCTAGGTCAAGTGATACAGATACTATATCATTTCAATCTGTAATTTACAAAGAAAAATCCGGGTTTTATCATTTCAAACCCGCAATCCCAAGTAAATAAAATTTAATTGAAAATCGTTCAGGCCTTTCATTTCAGCCCATAACGATCTTCCCTTATTCTAAAGTCCGTTCGGGTATGTATCATTTCAACCCATAGTGATTCTATTCTACAGGGAACTTGCAATGTGATTTAATAGAATAGAATAACAGTAAAATAAGAACAAAATATAACAGATGATACGATATGCAATTTTAACAATTCTAATCATCGAATATAAATAAATCACAGGTAATTATAACATCATTTATTTATTTATTTATTTTCTACACATTCAGTTGCGGTCGTTTCACAATCATATAAGTATGAATATTCGTGCGAGATTTACTCACCTCTACGGAGCTGGAGATTCGGAAAAAGAAATACGATGTCTATCGAACGCACGGGGAAAGCACGATCAGTTGTTAGCGGATGCGCCAACTAGATTCAAAAAAGAATAAAGAAAATATTTGAATATGTTAACACACTTCAATTACATTAACACTTTTGAATAAATCAACTGTCAACAAATTGAAACAAAAGTATGGCTAGAAAGACAATTTGGCCGTGACTTCAAAACAGAGGCTCGGAAATATACAACTACAAAATTTACAAAGGGACAAAACAACAAACATTTTTCAACAAGGCAGAGGCAATATAACAAAAACGTTGTTCACCTCTCAAAACAAAGCTCGGTTTGACAACTTCAAAATAAAAGTGACAAAAGCATAGGTTTGTTCAGTGGAAACAAACTAACTAGGACACCCGACACGTGCCAAAACAACTTATCATTTCTCTTTTCTTTCAAACAGAGACTAGGTGGACATTATAAACTATGACTTGGTGAAAGAAAAAAACAGAGACTTGGTGAAAGCAGGGGTTGGAGGCGACTGGTCTCGCATGGGTTCAGGGGGTTCTCGGTCGGGTTGTGGCTGGGTAGGGGTTCGGTGGTGGTGGTCTCGGCCTGGAGTTATGGAGGTGGTTCTGGCGAAGGTTTTGGGTGATGGGCAGTCACTGCTGGTGTGGGGTTGGAGGAGGTGGTGGGTCGTGGTGGTGGCCGGCGTAGGGTCGTGGTTGGGTGGCTGGCACGTTGGTGGCCTGGGGACGTGATGGTGGCTGTGGTGGGTTGTCGTGGTGGTGGGCAAGTCACGGCCTGGGTGGAGGCGTGGGTTCGGTCAGCGAAGGGGTTTGGGTGGTGGGCTGGCATGGGGCGGTGGTGGGTTGGATAGGCTGACGTGGTGGTAGGCTTGGGCTGAGGTGTAGATCTCGGTGGAGGCAGTACAGAGGAACAACAATGAAACAAAAATGAAATGGGAAGAAGGCAGGGAGTTGGCACAGCAAACAGGGGAAACAGCAAACGAAAAAAATCAAAATGAAAAAAAAGAAGTATACAGTCTTTACCTTGAGATGCTCACGAAAGTTTGAAAAGGAAGCAATAGAGAAATGTGAGATCTAGAAATATTTGTTTGTGAACGTGGAAAATGAAACAGCTGCTCACAAATTTGTAGAGAGAAGGCAAATAGAAGAAGTTTTGAACGGTAGGCAATTAAGGCATAATTTAATTGGAGAACGTATGGAATGCAAAAGGGAAAGGAATAATTCTCACGTGCACGGTTTTAGGCTAGACTTTGGCAAGATTTTTGAAATTTTCAAACTGAAAATATACAGCTGAAATTTTGTAAAGTCAACGCATATAAAAAAAATCAAATAGACAAAGGAACAGCGAACGTAAAATGTAACGCCCAAAGTAACGTAAAACCATTACTTGTTTCTTTTATTTAATAAATTTAAAATGATAATGTTTCTTTAAATAAAATAACGAATCATTTCACGCTAAAAATAAAATAGCTATTATCATCAAATAATAAAATTTGATTCTAATATAAAGTTAAGAACGGATGAAATTTTACGTAAAATGCAAAGTTTAAATTTCCCGTTTTACACTAGTTATTATACGTTTAATTCAAATCAATATTTCGAGATGTTTATTAAAAAAGAAAATCGAAAAAAAAATTTGGGTTGTTACAATCAATATACGTAGGGTGGGTTTTCCAAAAATTTTGATTCCAGAGGAAAATATGTACACGTATTTCGATTTTAGTAAGGGATTAAGAAATAATGATTTTTTTTGTATATATTTTGATTTCAATTTATATGTTAAAGTTTAAAGAAATTTTTTTTTGTATTTTAATTGATTATTTTGTTTAAGGAAAATTTTAATGTAATATACATCTCATTAAAATTTTATCAAAACAAATTTTAATTTGTTCTTATCGTTTTCCGTCATCAGCCTTGATCGTCGAATTCATGCCAATCTAGCTCTGCTAAGGAATTCCTGCCAATCTAGCTCTGCTAAGGAATTCGTGCTTGGATTTGTAATTCGATTTCAGTGTCCGTATCAGTGTGTTATGCCGTGTGCTTGCCCTGTTCCCTCTCTAGCCTTGAAATGTGAGCAATCACTCACGATTAATGTTCTTTTAGTTATTAAACTTGATTTCAATTGAAACGACAATTGAAATATGCTGTTGTTGGTTATTTACACTGTTATATATGCTATTACCTGTATCTGTTCACCCATGACATCTGACACCATTATCTGTAATTATTTATGCGATGATAATACAGTTTGATTGATAATTAATTGATTGATTGTTGAGTATATTGGATGTTAAATTGTAATGTATAAAGTGATAAATATTATGCAATTGAATTTGACGTAGGATAATTAAAAATTTGAATCGACGTATGTGTTGGATTTGATTAGTTAAATTTGTATAATATGACCTCTTAAATGTTAAGTTATTTGACACATTGAAAAAATTAGTTAATTACCCTTGAACCATTTGAATTTATGTTGTATTATTTTATGAAATATGAAATTGAATAATTGATGTCAAGTGTAGAATTGCATAGAATAAGAAGTGTAATAATCTTTAATCTACATGAAATGATAGTGTAGATTATAGAAATGAATATCTTAGTTTACACAAACAACAATGTGAATTAATACGATTATTTCGGGATTATTTGAATTAATTAGTGGATTGATATTGGTTGTTGTTATTGCTTGTTTATTTACTTTGAGACCATCCCAGTTATCACACTGCAAGTTCCCTTTGCTATGCTTTGATTTTGAATTGAATTGGAATCGAGTTGAAATGATAAATACCCAAAATAAAACTTTGACCTAGGATAGAGAGTTAAATAAAACCCGATTGGTCAATAATTTGATTTAAAAATAAAATAAAGATTTATTTGAATAAATAATAAGGTTTTGAAATGAAGTTGGAATTTGAATTTTAAAGAAAGGAAATGTTGATATTTAATAATCCGAAAAAAAATATTAACATAGTAGTTGTTGAAAGAATGTTGTTTTAAAATTAATTATTTAATAATTAAATTTGGAATTATTAATAATTAAGTTTTGAAATTATTTGATAACTGAATAAGATTTAATTATTTAATAATTAAATTAAATTGAATTCTTTATTAAGTGAAATTGAACTTCTTGAAAGTGAGACTAAGTTTCTTTGTTAACTAAGTTTTGAAATTTGTAACTAAATAAATAAATAAATGAAATTGAATTTCTTTAACAGGAAATAAAATGTGTTTTATTGAAATAAATGTAAGACTTTTAATTTAAAGAATTTGACTTGACGAATTAAACTTAGTTATATTTGTAAGCTTTGATATAATGAAGTTGAACGTAAGTAATTGATTTAATGAATTGGAAATTAAATGGAAATTGTTTTAAATGATAAATTTATTTAATAAATATCGAATGAATTCGATCCATGAATTTAAATTGATTTGAATGTTAAATTAAATTAATTTTAATGATTTCGGAATGAACTTATATACGAACTTGAATCCATTTTTGAATTGTTTAAATATAAATTGAAATTGAATTATAAGATTTTGAAATGGTAATTTGGAAGTTTTGAAACGTAAATTTTGGAAATTGATTTAGAAGGAGAAATGAAATGTTGATTTACAAATTTAATTGAAAATTGAATCTGATTGGCTTTTGAAATTTATTTAACGACCAATCGGTGAAATAATTACGAAAGTTATTAAAGAGACCGGAATCGGTTAGGGACATACTCACTTTCTCAACCGAAAACCACTTTAATAACTATACGCGGAGTGTGATCCAGAATGAAGTGGTTGGAATGATGTACGTGATGACTAAAGAAAGAGAACGATAATGGATAGCCTTGACACTTGTGTCAAATTGGAAATGACTAAAACAGGAGCCGTGCCGGGCCAAATGGGGTCAGCTACCTCGAGCGAACAGACTTCTTCGAAAACTACTCATTACTTGTTGTCGATTGGTGCACACTTGATTTGGGAGTGTTGTTTCGCGGTGTTGCGATCGCTGCGGCGATGCGTTTTCACCAGTCCGGATCAGGCAAATGGTAGTTTCACTACCTTGGGTATTGCCTCATGTGCCTTGTCATACTTGTATTCCTATATACGCGACCACTACGATTTGTTTTGTGTTATACCTATGGAGTACTCCCTGATAGCCCACTAGTTTACGGTGGAGTTTACAGTGCTGTATAGACTATAACGCTTATATAAAATGTGTTAAGGGGGATAATGGTAACGCCTTAACACTATTTTGATATTTTATATTACTGATAGGCATTATCTACTTATCGTACACTACTACATAGTAGATAGTTTAACGGATCCTTAAAGGATGGTTATTCCAACATCCTTTGAGTTACTTGTATTTCAGTTGCTATTTCACTTGAGTTGGATTTATTGATATAAGAATGTTAATCCTGACTCGAGTGTTTTGTGTTTTGCTTTACGCTCGGGTCAGACTGAGTGTACCAGTATTCGAGACTCACCTTTGGAGTTGGAGCTTGCCTGAGATCCAGCTATCTATCCGGCTTTCAGATATTCAGTTGATTCCAGTGATGTATTCTGATATTGTATTTGATTATTGTATTCGAGACATCTGTTGTACCTTACTTAACTCTGATATGTATATAGTAGCTTCATGAACTACTATCTTTTGTTTCCGCTGCAATTATTACTCTGTGTCTGTGATCTGTGATTATTTATTTACTGTATATGCTCAGTTTTGCCAAATTTAATTTAACAATTCGGTATTTTGAATTATTCAAGTCCGACATGTGCGGATGCGAATAGTCCAAAATAGTGGGTCGTTACAGTTGGTATCAGAGCTTTGGTAGCTCTAGGCAAAACTTAGCATATAGGGTAAATGTATTTACAGAATCACTTTCATTCGAGTTGAATCTCTCCCTTTTGACTCGATTCCTTTGAATTTTGGAACATTCCCTGCGGTTCCGAAATTCATTCTTGTCCCTCACTATTTGTATTCTTCTGAATTCTGGAGTATCACATAACTCCACTTCGAATGATCTTTATAATGAGTTGGCGGTCCCACCAATCTCAAATTGATTTGTAAAGGGGTAAAACTCTTTTACGATAGCATCGATAAACTGGAGATTTATATATCCTCGGTTTAGATGCCGACATCTTTGGTTAGGCCGAAATTCTATCTCTTGAGATCAATGTCGATTTGCCTCGGAATTCTACATTGATCTTATTCTTAAAGTCACGGTTGACCCGGTTAAGGTTGCCCGCGATTTATATAAATTTATCAATCTTCCTACTTTGTTATTAATCATCATATCTTTGTTTCGAACTTATCTTCGAATCAAATTTCTCTTTGATTTGAGTCCATCAAATTTGAAACCCTATCCTTATTTTGAAAATTCATTCCTGTATCATCGAGCAAAGAAATGTATTTGTAAACTAATATGTATAAATGTTTTAATATATGCTGTGTTGTTTGAGTTGTTGATGTTGATTTGGGTTTCCGATCGATTCGTCTGATCAACGCTATCGATAGGATTTCCAAAACACTTGAGCAGAACAAACTGACACAATATTGTTTTCAAATTTGGTAAATGAAATAATTTTGTATGATTATATTATAAATATATAAGTAAAATTTTCTGAAAAAAAAGAGGTTAATTAATTCGTTGTTTGAAATTATAATATTTGATTATCATCTATTGTTCGATAAATGAATTTATAAACTTGGTTTATAAACTGATTTAGAATTTGAAATTAAATTAAATTAAGAATTTGAGAATTTAATTTCCAATGATTTCGAACTATGGTTTTAAAGGTTTATAATGCACATTATTTAAAGGTATTTTGACTATAATTTGTTTCCAAAGAATTTTAATGTATATTATTTAAAGTATTTTCAAATAGGAACCGTTTTCAAAGAATTTAAAAATGTTGAAATCAGTGCTCTTCTCTTTGTCGCTGGAAAATAATTTCGGTGATGGCGGCCGCATCATCGACATTCATTTTCGAGTTTCGAAGTAGAGAAACCATTTGTAGCTTTGCTACGGTTTTGTTTGGAAAAATATTTTAATTTAAATTTCTTAAGTATGACTCGATTTATATATATATGGGTATATTATTTAAATTTAATTTGATTTAATATATATAGTATATACATAATTATCTCTAAAGGGTTTGAAATTAAATGGAAATTTAATTCTTAAAATTATGTTAAAGGATGTTTTCAATTAGAAATAAAGGTAAATTTTGGATAAATATTTAAACTTGAAATAATTGAATTCGAAAATTTTATTTGTATAGTACTAAATTGCATTTCAATATAACTTACCTAAATTATTCAGAAGTTAAAATGTAATTGGATAATATACAATATAAAATAATTTTATAAATAAAATTTGACTGTTTATAATAAATGTTATGCACTTAGATTTTAATTATAAAAAGATGCTAATAAAGATGATAGAATAATAAGTTAATTGAATGAGATAAATAAAGTAAATTTTGTTCTGAAAGAATTAACAAATTGAATTGAATCAGCTTAATGAAATACCTTGAATTAAGATCAATTATTGAATATTAATTGATTTAATATGAAATTTATATGATTAGAATTAACAGTTGAACTAACAAATTTAAATCGAATGACTATTTATTGATTTAATATAAATGGATTTAACCAAATTGAAAAATATAAATTAATTTAAATTGAAATTTATATGGTTTAAATTAATTTATATGGTTTAAATATATGTAATAAGATATATTAAGTGAAATAAACTTAATAATAATTTGGAATAATGAAGAATTAAATTTGTTGAATAAATATGATTTTATTAAATGACTATTCTAATTTAGGATTTTAGAAATTTGTTAAATAAACATAATTAGATAATAAGATAATAAATTTAGAAATAATTAAGAATGGATTAAATCAAATTATTGAATATTAATTAATTTAAGTTGAAATTTATATGGCTTTAAATTAGTTGTTTATTTTGTTTTCAAAGCCATTTTTCTTTCTGGTTGGTTCTATTCTCCTACCTTCTTCCTTTTCGGGGACGAAAAGTTTTGGGTGCGGGAGAGTGTAACGACCCGTAAATTTTAGTCGTTTTATTCATTTAATAACTGAAATTTTGCGAAATTTCAAACGATAAAAATTTTGAAATATAAATTTGATATTTGGAATGCGTCTAGTTAAACATAGCAACTGGTAAATTTTCGTCCGAAAATATGAAAGTTTATTTCGCGCGTAAATTTACTTCAATTTAATCAGTTAAAAAGCATTGAAAATAAAATGTTTTCGGAACCTAAATATTTTTACATAGAAAAATTCTAAACCATCTTCTGACTAAGACGTCATTTTTTGTTTTTCCAAATTCGGACTTCTTTAGCTCCGTCGATCTTATTTTTCTACGTTTTTGCTGCATTTTCCGCTAGTAGAAAATTCGAATTTTTATAATTCAATCATACCACTGACATCTTTATACCGTTTTGATCGTCTTGTCGTACTAATCTCTGCAGTATATTCATTTGCGTATTTCAGAGTTAGGAAGACGGCGAAAACCTATGGAACGATTTCCGTATCGATTCCGTAATTTGGCTTTTGGCTTTTCAGTGACCATTCGTTTCTTTCCGTGTGTTAACCAACAGTCTTTGGTTATTAATATTTTTGTGAATTCAAGTTGGGTTTCTATTTCCAAGGGTTGATTTTATTATCTGGTTCATTTACTCAACTTAGTCCCTGACCCTTACATTCCACTGATTTGTTATTTCATTTTCAAATTGTTGTTCGTTTGAGTTCTACTTTCTCTTCCCTTCTTAATCTTATTTTTTGCTTTGAGAAAAAAAACAAAATACATATTTAGGCCAATCGTTCTTTCCTCCTACTACTCATTCATCTCCAACCTTTAGCCTTTCTTCACCATCCCATCGCATCTTGCCTTTTTATCTCGTCATGGCCCCCACCTCCAGCGATCATCACGTGAGCAACCGTGAGCATCTTCCCCTCCTTTTTTCCCCTCACTAGCCGATCCCATACTCACCCAAACCTTCACCTGAGCCGCGTCAACCACTTCCCTGACAACCAGCGTCCGTCACCTTGCCAAAGCTTCCGCACTTCACCGATCCATCACCAAATTTCCTCCGTGCTCCTTACCTCTCCTCTGTTCAAAAAGAAAAAAAAGAAAAACACATCTACAAATAGAACAAACAGCCGACCTTCCCAAACGTCCTCTCCAAAGCAGCAAATCACCTTGTTCCCTCTCTCCGGTCTCATGCCCGAGCATTCAGCAACCATCAATCACGCAAGTCCTTTCAAACCTACCTTCGGCCTCCACCTCAACAACGGTGCCGTCAACCGCCTATGTTGCCGAAGACTTCTTATGTTTAGTAGGAATGAGTTCGTTCCTGGCTGCATGTTTTCTTTCGGTGCCAGTATATATATATATTCATATTCTTCATTTGAAAGCCTTTAACTTGTTCCTATCTATATTTAATGAATATATTTTCTATGTTTTAAAACATGTTCTATGTTGTGTTTTCGTATAGTACATAAGTTTAGATTGGTATTATTTTGGTTTTATAAAGGGTATATATAACTATCTGTTAGTTATACAAATCAAGCTGCTTGTTTTACAAAGTATAACAAGTTATCCATTTTATTATATTGTTATACAAGTTGTATTATATTATCAATTGGAGTCTGTTATTTTAGAGTCTGTTATATTATGTATATAATGTTTGTTATATAGTTTGTTTAAGTAAAATTTTATAAAACTAATGTTTAGTCGAGTGATATCTTCATAGCCCTATCTATATATTTCTAAAAGTTGTTTTGCGTATATTTTATATATATAGATTTATATAGAGTTATTTATAGATATTTTCCCATTGTTCTATATATATTTCAACAGCCGTATGTTATATATTTATCAACAGTCGTACGTTAATATACATATATATACCATTTTACTTTATCTGTTGTTATGAATATGTGTTTATGAAATTTTATGTATATATAAGTTTTTTTTTGTGGTATATTATATTATTATGTGTTGTATGTATATATATACGTTGATTTAGAAATATTGTGTTTGTATGTTTGTTTCTGTGTGTGAGTTTGTATAGGCTAATATATCAATTTGTATATATCAATATACGTAGGGTGTGTTTTCCAAAAAAAAATATTCCAGAGGAAAATATGTACAGGTATTTCGATTTTAGTAAGGGATTAAGAAATAATGATTTTTTTTGTATATATTTTGATTTCAATTTATATGTTAAAGTTTAAAGAATTTTTTTTTATTTTTTTGTATTTTAATTGATTATTTTGTTTAAGGAAAATTTTAATATAATATACACCTCGTTAAAATTTTATCAAAACAAATTTTGATTTGTTCTTATCGTTTTCCGTCATCAGCCTTGATCGTCGAATTCGTGCCAATCTAGCTCTGCTAAGGAATTTGTGCTTGGATTCGTAATTCGATTTCAGTGTCCGTATCAGTGTGTTATTCCATGTGCTTGCCATGTTCCCTCTCTAGCCTCAAAAGATGAGCAATCATTCACGATTAATGTTCTTTTATTTATTAAACTTGATTTCAATTGAAACGATAATTGAAATATGCTGTTGTTGGTTATTTTCACTGTTATATAAGCTATTACCTGTATCTGTTCACCCATGACATTTGACAACATTATCTGTAATTATTTATGCGATGAAAATATAGTTTGATTGATAATTGATTGATAGATTGTTGTGTATATTGGATGTTAAATTGTAATGTATAAAGTGATAAATATTATGCAATTGAATTTGACGTAGGATAGTTAAAAATTTGAATCGACATATGTGTTGGATTTGATTAGTTAAATTTGTATAATATGACCCCTTAAATGTTAAGTTATTTGACACATAGAAAAAATTAGTTAATTACCCTTGAACCATTTGAATTTATGTTGTATTATTTTATGAAATATGAAATTGAATAATTGATGTCAAGTGTAGAATTGCATAGAATAATAAGTGTAATAATCTTTAATCTACATGAAATGATAGTGTAGATTCTAGAAATGAATATCTTAGTTTACACAAACAACAATGTGAATTAATACGATTATTTCAGGATTATTTGAATTGATTAGTGGATTGATATTGGTTGTTGTTATTGCTTGTTTATTTACTTTGACACCATCCCAGTTATCACACTGCAAGTTCCCTTTGCTATGCTTTGATTTTGAATTGAATTGGAATCGGGTTGAAATGATAAATACCCAAAATAAGACTTTGACCTAGGATAGAGAATTAAATAAAACCCGATTGGTCAATAATTTGATTTAAAAATAAAATAAAGATTTATTTGAATAAATAATAAGGTTTTGAAATGAAGTTGGAATTTGAATTTTAAAGAAAGGAAATGTTGATATTTAATAATCCGAAAAAAAAATATTAACATAGTAGTTGTTGAAAGAATGTTGTTTTAAAATTAATTATTTAATAATTAAATTTGGAATTATTAATAATTAAGTTTTGAAATTAGTTAATAATTAAGTTTTGAAATTATTTGATAACTGAATAAGATTTAATTATTTAATAATTAAATTAAATTGAATTCTTTATTAAGTGAAATTGAACTTCTTGAAAGTGAGACTAAGTTTCTTTGTTAACTAAGTTTTGAAATTTGTAACTAAATAAATAAATAAATGAAATTGAATTTCTTTAATAGGAAATAAAATGTGTTTTATTGAAATAAATGTAAGACTTTTAATTTAAAGAATTTGACTTGACGAATTAAACTTAGTTATATTTGTAAGCTTTGATATAATGAAGTTGAACGTAAGTAATTGATTTAATGAATTGGAAATTAAATGGAAATTGTTTTAAATGATAAATTTATTTAATAAATATTGAATGAATTCGATCCATGAATTTAAATTGATTTGAATGTTAAATTAAATTAATTTAAATGATTTCGGAATGAACTTATATACGAACTTGAATCCATTTTTGAATTGTTTAAATATAAATTGAAATTGAATTATAAGATTTTGAAATGGTAATTTGGAAGTTTTGAAACGTAAATTTTGGAAATTGATTTAGAAGGAGAAATGAAATGTGATATCCCGGAAATTTAGCAATATCAATTTAATAATCATTATTAATAATTAAATTGATTTGTTGCTTTATTTTATAAATTGACAAGTTTAATTCTTTTAAAGGTTAATAATATTTTAAATTGGCAAGTTTATTTCTTTAAAAACTAATAACATTTTAATTTAGGAATATCTTTTCTAACAATTTTAAATTGAGAAGATTTATCTTTCTAAAACTTGTATAAATGTTTTATATTTATAATGTATATATATATTGGTATATATATATATATTATGAATAGGGAATCTTTTAATATAATAAAACTGTGTTTTCAAATTATAATATATATGAATATATATATATATATATATATATATATTGTTATTTGAAGTTATGTATTAAATTCAATATGATAATTATAAAGCTAATGTTAATATTTTCCATTTAAAATATATATATTTGTATATATTGGAATGGAAAGAATATTGAATTTGAATTTAATAAGATGTTTCAAACTTTAATATATATATAATTTGTAATTTGGTTTAATACTTTTGAAAATGATATTTTATGATTTAAATAACAAGAATAATTTCTTATTTATTATAAACATATATTTTAAGTTTTATTTTGGTTAAGGTTTAAATTAAGAAGTTCAATTGTTTTTAAGATTCTTTCATTTTTAAAAATTCAAATATAAGTCAAAATAGGTTTGTGAAAATATACATAGAGTTAAACTCAATTTCTCAAGCATTTATAAATTTGTTATAAATATTTGATTAAAGCATAAGTTGTTTTAAATAATTGTTTCTCACATGTGTACATTTATTAAAATCTAAAAGCTTATTTATAAAAGATAAATACATTTTATATACATGTAAATATTTTATAAATACATAGGTATAGCTTAAGTAAATTAATTAAAATAAGAATGTACATTTGTTAGCATATTAGAGTGGTGTGAAGACATTTGTAATTTGCAAACCTATGTGTAAGCTAATTAATAGGACAAGTGGCTTTATCTATTTTATTTTATTTTCTCCTTGATAATTAAAGTTGTAAAAATTTATGAAAGAAGAAAAATCTGTTTTCATTTTTCAGTTAAGATTATCTTCATTTCTTTCTCCACTAAAATAATTCGAATCTAAAAATTCAAAGAAGATGTAAATCTGGAAATAAAACTGGAAATTCAAATGCAAGCTGGAAATCAAAGAAACAGGAGATCAAAATTCAATATCAGTTTAAAATCTTCATACAAACTGAAGTTCAGAATAAGGAAATCAACCGCAAGTCTATATTCAACTAAGCAAAAGAAATTAAGTTCAAAACCAAACATGCAAGCCTGGAAACGGTTTCTATTCTCTGTTCTCTGATAAAGGTGAGTAAACTTAAGTTTTAAAAACAGTTTTAAAATCTTGTTTCCACTTTGTTATGTGAATAAAATCATGTGTTAGCCTTCATGTTTGAATTGAAATGGATGTATGCATGTATACAATTGTTTATCTCCTGTGAATAGCTAGTTTATATGTATATTAGGCTCTGTGTATTTACAGAGTTTGAATCTTTCTTTTTAAAATCTATATCTCATCATATAATCACAGTTAGCTTTTGTTTTGTAAATGAAAAATGATGAAAAATATGTAACATCACTAATAAAAATGAGTTCTGGAATTTATATAAAGCATTTGTCTCGAAATCTTATAAACAGCAGTAAATTATAAATTTGGTTAAAATTTGATTGATTAAATTTTAAGTTTTGATTGCATGATTGGATTCAATATAGAAAATCATGAATTTTAATAGGTATAACTTGATTTTTAGTTTGAAATTTATGGAGCTTTCTCGAGTTATTCATTTTGGGCAAGTTGATCGATTTTCGTCGATCGGAGGCGAGTGAAGACTTGATTTTTGGGATGGAGGTAGTGGAGATGTCGAGGCACTTGGGAAAAATAGTATGGTAATTTATCATTTATCGTGGTTGTTGGAATTTGAGGAGATAGGGTTTATTGTCTGGGTTTGTCGTGAATACTTCAAATGGGTCTCGTGACATCGAGAGATGATCGGAGACGACCGCGTTTTGTTTTGGAGATGTGGGTAGGCGAGGCGAAGCTATGGGGAAGATGGCGAGGTTCCTCGAGACTGGGATGATCGGAGACGAACGATTTCTGGTGATGCTTCGTTCCAGGTGATGGGTTCGAAATAGTCGAATTCGAATCTCGTTCGAATCGCGAAGTTTGGAATTGTTGTACGTGATAGCGTGATGGAGTCTGACTTGCCGGAGGTCGAAATAGTGATCGCCGTTGATCATCGTGGGTGTGCATGTGCACGGATACGTTAGCGTGCATCTGAGAATTTGGTTTGGGGAAGAAGTGGATACCAGGTTTTCTTCGGGGATTTTAGTGTTTTACTCGAAGCAGGGGAAGTGAGTTTTAGACGCGAGTGTTTCTTCGAGTCTCCAGGGGTGTTTGCTCGAGTGTTAGGTGAGGCAGATTTAAGTTTTCAGGTTTTAAAATAGAACAGGAAATGTTTTAAAGTTTAAACAAAAGAAATTTTGTTTTGTAATATTTTCTGAGTTTAAACAAGTTTATATATTTTATAATATTGAGTTTTAAAATAAAATAAGTAGATTTTGAAATAAATTTGTATTTAATTATATTTAATAACTTGGGAAAAGTTTTAAAGATTTAAAGGTTCAAGTTAAAATGTGTTTAGTAATCAATTAAAATAGGAATTTTCTTAAGTATTTAGAATGTTGATTTAATTAAAGATAGTTAAATTGAAAAGGAAATTTAGAAAATTAAATTATTTTAATTATAAAGTGTTATTGGTAAATAATTGATTTAAATTAAGATAGTAGTTTCTTAATTAAGAACCTTTAATATAATAAGTTAAGAATCATTTAATTAAATTTAAATGATTAAGTTAAATTAATTAATTTGTGATTACTTAAGATAATCACTTATAAATTAAGTTAAGTATAATTACTTGATGAAGTGATTAAGGAATAATTACTGAATGTAATTAAGTAAAAGGAAAGTTATTTAATAAAATAATTAGAGGATAATTATTTTATGAAAGTAATTAAATAAGAAGTGATTAAGGTTAATTACTTAGTGTTATTAATTAAATAAATTATTTAATTAAGTTAATTAAAGGATTAAGATTAATTATAAGGTAATTAATTATTTGTTAAGGTAATTAATTAAAAATAATTAATTAAGGAAGATAATTAATTAGAGTTATTTACTGGTTAAGTTTAATCAAAGGTGATTAATAAATTATGGTTTAATTAAAGGTTAATTACTTAATGTAATTAATAATTAATTAAAGGTGTAATTAGGGATCATTAGTTTATAATTAATGATGTGATTAAGAGTTGATTAATTAAGATTAATTAATCAAATGATAAGTGATTAATTGTAATTAATTAAGAGATGAAGTAATTAATTAATTAATTTATGAAGTAATTAAAAGTTAATTACTGTATTGGATC
Organism: Allium fistulosum; assembly: GCA_030737815.1. Lineage (NCBI taxonomy): Eukaryota > Viridiplantae > Streptophyta > Magnoliopsida > Asparagales > Amaryllidaceae > Allium > Allium fistulosum. Next base: position 945,393,758 of record CM060906.1, on the reverse strand, counting down.
AAGGATAATTAATTTGGAAAATTAATTAAGGATAATTACTTAAATGTAATTAAAGTATAATTAATCAGGGTGATTAATTAAAGTGGAAATTTAGAGGAAGATTAATTAATTTATTTATAATTAATTAATGATTATATAAGTAAGGTTTATAATGAAGTAATTAATTTAATTTATTTTAAATTAATTAAGAGATGAAGTAATTAATTTAATTCACTTTAAATTAATTAAAGATAGAGATAGTTAATTTAATTCATTTTAAATTAATTATGTTGTGATTAAGTAAATCATTGCTTATATAAGAATGGATGACATTGATTGTCCTGAATGGATGTAATCTCAGAAATGAGATAAGTAATGTTGTATGGTATGAATGCTTGGTTGTATTATGATGGTATTATAGATTAACTATTGTGATGTTGATATGGATTACATATTGGTTATGAATCATCTGTATATTTGGTAATGTGATTATCAATTGTGATATGTGAATTATCTATCTGTATGAATATAGATAAGTTAAATTGTTTAAACCTTTAAACAACTTGGCCTTAAAAGATACGTTTTGGATTTCGATGAGACCGGGATCGGGTTTCCGTATACCGGAATTCCAGGTCTGGAGACCCGAATACCACATCGATCCAAATTAACGATAGGTCGTGAATCTCAAGTGAAGATGAAGATTTAGAGTGCAAGGGTTATTGTCGTTAACTCTGAGGGTGATTCCAAAACGAGTGTAACGAGATAATGCCTTCGGTTTCGTTCGAACCCGGAACGAACTTGTATGGATTGAATGCTTTCAGCACATCGTCAAGCGGACGATGAGCATTCTAAGTGATATGTTCTGATTAAAGGTAATCGTAACCTCAAGCCTCATCAACCGGGAATGGCTAAAACAGGGGAGGTGCAGCAAGGCTTCGTGGGTAGCACCCACTGAGAGCAAGATAGATCCCTGTCTAGAGGTCCCTTTTCTTTTATTCGGCTTAGTGTGTGGTTGGTCGCGCCAACTACGGGATTGTCTTGTTCGGGATTATCCAGTAAGGGATGGTTCCGGCTTTGTGTTGCAGGGGAGCGGGCGTACTCCTCGGTACGGTGATCTAGGCCACGTACTGTGACGGGCGGTACCCCAGTAGCCCTGCCATTGTATGGAATCCAAACTCCAATAAGTGCCGTACGTATTAGTTGTGCCCAACTATGTTGGAATGTGAGATGTAAGCATTTCAGCTATTTCTGTATTTTACTTGGAAACCCTAGACCCTATTATAATATAACTGGATTTCCTATCAAATGTTTTAGTTAGCGTAAGGTAAAAACTTACCCATGTTTATGTGTGGGGAGTCTTACGTGATACTTTTGTTTTCAAAGGTTTTCAAAGTTAAGCAATTTAAACCGTTTACTCACACCAGACCCATGTCTGACCCAAGTGTTTATTTTCTGTTTTATTAAACTCTTGGGTACTCAATATTGTATTGAGTAGTCGAGGGATTCAGGTTAGTCTTGACGAATACTGGAGGAGCTGAGGAGCAGGAGGCTTCAGCGTGTAGATATATAGAGTTTCCGTTGTGTATGTTGTATTGTACTGATGTACTTGTGATGTATAATAGACAGAAGTTTATAACTGTCTATTCTGTGTTGTATAAATTGTATACTCTGATGTATATGATACTATGTAATATCTTATGTGATATAATATATATTCGTTCCGTTGTGAGATCGTTGTTGTTGTTTCTTTCTTTCTTCTCTTCTTTTCTATTTTCTACCCCTTTCTTTCTTCATAATGATGCGACTTTCTGGGCATAGGAAGTCGGGTCGTTACAATGGTATCAGAGCATAGGTTGAGCGAATGCCTAAGCTTTTGGTTAAGTGAATATCAGAACACTAGGTTGAGTGAATACCTAGGTTCGGAAGGATTGTTCATTAGAAATAGGATCTGTAGCAACCTGTTTGAGTCCGAGTGTATATATATATATATGAGAGCGCGTATTTGTTAGTTATATAAAATGGTTTTATATTGTGTTAATTGATCGGTTGAGTGGTATATGGATTCTGGTCAATACGAGTAGCTAACGTTATTGATAGGGATCTCTAAACACTTAGACCAGGCCAACGGACATAATATTGTTTTAAAAAAAAGTAGATGAAATAATTTTACCCAGATATAATTTCTATATAAAAAAAAAGTATCATTTTAAATGTATATGGTATTTGTGATGATTGGTTGAGATGATAATAATTTATCATCTAGGATTAGGAGTCTGAGTGTTGAGGTTGGAACTGTATTTGTCGAGACTGTAAACCTAATACCGTCTCGAGTGAACTTTACAATTGTGTAAGGATTTCATAATCTCTGAAGGAAACCTGTTAAGGTTCGGAGTTTGTCTTTGAAGTTGGATGAATAGAGTTAGATCTATTGGATGAGCTGAAGCAAGTGATGGTATCTTGGCAACTTCAGGAAGTAGTAGCTGTGTGGTGAGACGCGGTGACTATGGACGTTTCTGAAGATGTTTCTTCTGAAGCAAGTTTAAGGAAGTAGATCTGTTTCGGTGTTGTGGTTGGGTCCAGCGGGGTGTTTCTTTTTGCTTTGAAGTCCGAGTTTCTCAAAGAGTTTCGGATAAGAAGTCTTTGGTATCTGTGACAGCAGTGCAGCTCGGAGTGTTCTGTGTGTTAGCAGGAAGTTTCTGGCTGAGTAGTTTTTCTGAAGTTGGAGTCCAGAAGCAGCTGAGTGAATCCATTTCTTCGATGAATTGGATAGTTAAGTATGAGCTGTTCTAATTTGTGAAGAGAGAACAGTATCTGTGGAAGTTAGGTCGAGTTGATCGCAAAAGAGACTTGCGATTGTTTGAGTGTTCTCTTGGGTTATTGGAGATTGAGATTCCGTATCGACTTGATTCGTGGAGTTACTGGTGGTCCAGCTTAATAGAAGGATGTCTCCGAGAGAAGAATTTGGTGAAGCAGCTAAGGATTCTTTGGAGAGGGATTGATCATACCTAATTTTCTGGAAGGAATTCTATTGGGATGTTTTTGACCAAGTGGAAGGGTTCACTAAGATTTTATAGATATGGTGAATTGTGGATGATCAAGTTTGCTCGAGTTTCTCCGATGGCATTCTCATATATTCCAGATCAGAGTTGTGCAGCGGAAGCAAGATAACAGCTATTCTAGAGTGGGAGCAACCGGGAGTTGTGATTTTCTTGGAGTAGAGGATTTCTATAGGAAATTCAAGTGTATCTCTAAGTGTGAAGGAATTTTCAGGATCTGGAAGTAAGATTGTCAAGTGTAACTATTTGGCTATTTTAGATAGGAGAAGTAGTTCGAAGTTCTCTAATATTTATGGAGTAGAATTGTGTTCTGGATTTCGGCATATTTTTGGAACCATTTTGTTGAGAAGGATCCGGAAATTGGTTTGATGTTGGTCTAGATTATTTCAGGAAACATCAGCAAGGGCTAAGCTGATCAGGAAAGATGAAGTGACGTAGGATCGTCAAGAGAGGTATGCAGTTAAGAATTGATGGAATTTGGAATTTGAAGTTGAAATTTGGATATTATTTAAGTTTTCTCCAATCAAAGGAGATATAAGATTTGGAAAAATTGGAGAGTGAGCTCCAGAAGTATTATGAGATTTTTCCTATGTTCCCAAGAGGATTAGTTCTTTGATCTATAGGATTAAATGGCCAGTTCGGATAACTGGAATTCATTTTATTTCACGTATCTCTGAGGGAATACGTGTTTGATCTGTCATTGGTTGTTGGATCAGCAGTTCAGAAGGATTTGGTAGTTGAGATGGTTTTGAGTTTAGTCTGATATTTTGTTCAGATTTGTAATCTAGATGGGAAGGAGTTCTAGATTATTGTAGATAGTTAGTTAAGATCCTGTAGAACGAGTATCCCGGTATATATATATATACTTGGGGAAACTCGAGGAAATTCTATCCAGAATTTTTACTGGATAGTTAAATTTGTTTGTTGTATTGATTTATATGGTTGCTATGATTGATAGTGTATGATTGATATGTATGGTTGCTGTTTAAAATTAAAAATTTGTTGGGTTATTAAATTATCTTTGCTTTTAAATTTCGGGGACGAAATTATTTTAAGGGGGGAGGAATGTGATATCCCGGAAATTTAGCAATATCAATTTAATAATCATTATTAATAATTAAATTGATTTGTTGCTTTATTTTATAAATTGACAAGTTTAATTCTTTTAAAGGTTAATAATATTTTAAATTGGCAAGTTTATTTCTTTAAAAACTAATAACATTTTAATTTAGGAATATCTTTTCTAACAATTTTAAATTGAGAAGATTTATCTTTCTAAAACTTGTATAAATGTTTTATATTTATAATGTATATATATATTGGTATATATATATATATTATGAATAGGGAATCTTTTAATATAATAAAACTGTGTTTTCAAATTATAATATATATGAATATATATATATATATATTGTTATTTGAAGTTATGTATTAAATTCAATATGATAATTATAAAGCTAATGTTAATATTTTCCATTTAAAATATATATATTTGTATATATTGGAATGGAAAGAATATTGAATTTGAATTTAATAAGATGTTTCAAACTTTAATATATATATAATTTGTAATTTGGTTTAATACTTTTGAAAATGATATTTTATGATTTAAATAACAAGAATAATTTCTTATTTATTATAAACATATATTTTAAGTTTTATTTTGGTTAAGGTTTAAATTAAGAAGTTCAATTGTTTTTAAGATTCTTTCATTTTTAAAAATTCAAATATAAGTCAAAATAGGTTTGTGAAAATATACATAGAGTTAAACTCAATTTCTCAAGCATTTATAAATTTGTTATAAATATTTGATTAAAGCATAAGTTGTTTTAAATAATTGTTTCTCACATGTGTACATTTATTAAAATCTAAAAGCTTATTTATAAAAGATAAATACATTTTATATACATGTAAATATTTTATAAATACATAGGTATAGCTTAAGTAAATTAATTAAAATAAGAATGTACATTTGTTAGCATATTAGAGTGGTGTGAAGACATTTGTAATTTGCAAACCTATGTGTAAGCTAATTAATAGGACAAGTGGCTTTATCTATTTTATTTTCTTTTCTCCTTAATAATTAAAGTTGTAAAAATTTATGAAAGAAGAAAAATCTGTTTTCATTTTTCAGTTAAGATTATCTTCATTTCTTTCTCCACTAAAATAATTCGAATCTAAAAATTCAAAGAAGATGTAAATCTGGAAATAAAACTGGAAATTCAAATGCAAGTTGGAAATCAAAGAAACAGGAGATCAAAATTCAACATCAGTTTAAAATCTTCATACAAACTGAAGTTCAGAATAAGGAAATCAACCGCAAGTCTTTATTCAACTAAGCAAAAGAAATTAAGTTCAAAACCAAACATGCAAGCCTGGAAACAGTTTCTATTCTCTGTTCTCTGATAAAGGTGAGTAAACTTAAGTTTTAAAAACAGTTTTAAAATCTTGTTTCCACTTTGTTATGTGAATAAAATCATGTGTTAGCCTTCATGTTTGAATTGAAATGGATGTATGCATGTATACAATTGTTTATCTCCTGTGAATAGCTAGTTTATATGTATATTAGGCTCTGTGTATTTACAGAGTTTGAATCTTTCTTTTTAAAATCTATATCTCATCATATAATCACAGTTAGCTTTTGTTTTGTAAATGAAAAATGATGAAAATTATGTAACATCACTAATAAAAATGAGTTCTGGAATTTATATAAAGCATTTGTCTCGAAATCTTATAAACAGCAGTAAATTATAAATTTGGTTAAAATTTGATTGATTAAATTTTAAGTTTTGATTGCATGATTGGATTCAATATAGAAAATCATGAATTTTAATAGGTATAACTTGATTTTTAGTTTGAAATTTATGGAGCTTTCTCGAGTTGTTCATTTTGGGCAAGTTGATCGATTTTCGTCGATCGGAGGCGAGTGACGACTTGATTTTTGGGATGGAGGTAGTGGAGATGTCGAGGCACTTGGGAAAAATAGTATGGTAATTTATCATTTATCGTGGTTGTTGGAATTTGAGGAGATAGGGTTTATTGTCTGGGTTTGTCGTGAATACTTCAAATGGGTCTCGTGACATCGAGAGATGATCGGAGACGACCGCGTTTTGTTTTGGAGATGTGGGTAGGCGAGGCGAAGCTATGGGGAAGATGGCGAGGTTCCTCGAGACTGGGATGATCGGAGACGAACGATTTCTGGTGATGCTTCGTTCCAGGTGATGGGTTCGAAATAGTCGAATTCGAATCTCGTTCGAATCGCGAAGTTTGGAATGGTTGTACGTGATAGCGTGATGGAGTCTGACTTGCCGGAGGTCGAAATAGTGATCGCCGTTGATCATCGTGGGTGTGCATGTGCACGGCTACGTTAGCGTGCATCTGAGAATTTGGTTTGGGGAAGAAGTGGATACCAGGTTTTCTTCGGGGATTTTAGTGTTTTACTCGAAGCAGGGGAAGTGAGTTTTAGACGCGAGTGTTTCTTCGAGTCTCCAGGGGTGTTTGCTCGAGTGTTAGGTGAGGCAGATTTAAGTTTTCAGGTTTTAAAATAGAACAGGAAATGTTTTAAAGTTTAAACAAAAGAAATTTTGTTTTGTAATATTTTCTGAGTTTAAACAAGTTTATATATTTTATAATATTGAGTTTTAAAATAAAATAAGTAGATTTTGAAATAAATTTGTATTTAATTATATTTAATAACTTGGGAAAAGTTTTAAAGATTTAAAGGTTTAAGTTAAAATGTGTTTAGTAATCAATTAAAATAGGAATTTTCTTAAGTATTTAGAATGTTGATTTAATTAAAGATAGTTAAATTGAAAAGGAAATTTAGAAAATTAAATTATTTTAATTATAAAGTGTTATTGGTAAATAATTGATTTAAATTAAGATAGTAGTTTCTTAATTAAGAACCTTTAATATAATAAGTTAAGAATCATTTAATTAAATTTAAATGATTAAGTTAAATTAATTAATTTGTGATTACTTAAGATAATCACTTATAAATTAAGTTAAGTATAATTACTTGATGAAGTGATTAAGGAATAATTACTGAATGTAATTAAGTAAAAGGAAAGTTATTTAATAAAATAATTAGAGGATAATTATTTTATGAAAGTAATTAAATAAGAAGTGATTAAGGTTAATTACTTAGTGTTATTAATTAAATAAATTATTTAATTAAGTTAATTAAAGGATTAAGATTAATTATAAGGTAATTAATTATTTGTTAAGGTAATTAATTAAAAATAATTAATTAAGGAAGATAATTAATTAGAGTTAATTACTGGTTAAGTTTAATCAAAGGTGATTAATAAATTATGGTTTAATTAAAGGTTAATTACTTAATGTAATTAATAATTAATTAAAGGTGTAATTAGGGATCATTAGTTTATAATTAATGATGTGATTAAGAGTTGATTAATTAAGATTAATTAATCAAATGATAAGTGATTAATTGTAATTAATTAAGAGATGAAGTAATTAATTAATTAATTTATGAAGTAATTAAAAGTTAATTACTGTATTGGATTAAGGATAATTAATTTGGAAAATTAATTAAGGATAATTACTTAAATGTAATTAAAGTATAACTAATCAGGGTGATTAATTAAAGTGGAAATTTAGAGGAAGATTAATTAATTAATTTATAATTAATTAATGATTATATAAGTAAGGTTTATAATGAAGTAATTAATTTAATTTATTTTAAATTAATTAAGTGATGAAGTAATTAATTTAATTCACTTTAAATTAATTAAAGATAGAGATAGTTAATTTAATTCATTTTAAATTAATTATGTTGTGATTAAGTAAATCATTGCTTATATAAGAATGGATGACATTGATTGTCCTGAATGGATGTAATCTCAGAAATGAGATAAGTAATGTTGTATGGTATGAATGCTTGGTTGTATTATGATGGTATTATAGATTAACTATTGTGATGTTGATATGGATTACATATTGGTTATGAATCATCTGTATATTTGGTAATGTGATTATCAATTGTGATGTGTGAATTATCTATCTGTATGAATATAGATAAGTTAAATTGTTTAAACCTTTAAACAACTTGGCCTTAAAAGATACGTTTTGGATTTCGATGAGACCGGGATCGGGTTTCCGTATACCGGAATTCCAGGTCTGGAGACCCGAATACCACATCGATCCAAATTAACGATAGGTCGTGAATCTCAAGTGAAGATGAAGATTTAGAGTGCAAGGGTTATTGTCGTTAACTCTGAGGGTGATTCCAAAACGAGTGTAACGAGATAATGCCTTCGGTTTCGTTCGAACCCGGAACGAACTTGTATGGATTGAATGCTTTCAGCACATCGTCAGGCGGACGATGAGCATTCTAAGTGATATGTTCCGATTAAAGGTAATCGTAACCTCAAGCCTCATCAACCGGGAATGGCTAAAACAGGGGAGGTGCAGCAAGGCTTCGTGGGTATCACCCACTGAGAGCAAGATAGATCCCTGTCTAGAGGTCCCTTTTCTTTTATTCGGCTTAGTGTGTGGTTGGTCACGCCAACTACGGGATTGTCTTGTTCGGGATTATCCAGTAAGGGATGGTTCCGGCTTTGTGTTGCAGGGGAGCGGGCGTACTCCTCGGTACGGTGATCTAGGCCACGTACTGTGACGGGCGGTACCCCAGTAGCCCTGCCATTGTATGGAATCCAAACTCCAATAAGTGCCGTACGTATTAGTTGTGCCCAACTATGTTGGAATGTGAGATGTAAGCATTTCAGCTATTTCTGTATTTTACTTGGAAACCCTAGACCCTATTATAATATAACTGGATTTCCTATCAAATGTTTTAGTTAGCGTAAGGTAAAAACTTACCCATGTTTATGTGTGGGGAGTCTTACGTGATACTTTTGTTTTCAAAGGTTTTCAAAGTTAAGCAATTTAAACCGTTTACTCACACCAGACCCATGTCTGACCCAAGTGTTTATTTTCTGTTTTATTAAACTCTTGGGTACTCAATATTGTATTGAGTAGTCGAGGGATTCAGGTTAGTCTTGACGAATACTGGAGGAGCTGAGGAGCAGGAGGCTTCAGCGTGTAGATATATAGAGTTTCCGCTGTGTATGTTGTATTGTATTGATGTACTTGTGATGTATAATAGACAGAAGTTTATAACTGTCTATTCTGTGTTGTATAAATTGTATACTCTGATGTATATGATACTATGTAATATCTTATGTGATATAATATATATTCGTTCCACTGTGAGATCGTTGTTGTTGTTTCTTTCTTTCTTCTCTTCTTTTCTATTTTCTACCCCTTTCTTTCTTCATAATGATGCGACTTTCTGGGCATAGGAAGTCGGGTCGTTACATGAAATGTTGATTTACAAATTTAATTGAAAATTGAATCTGATTGGCTTTTGAAATTTATTTAACGACCAATCGGTGAAATAATTACGAAAGTTATTAAAGAGACCGGAATCGGTTAGGGACATACTCACTGTCTCAACCGAAAACCACTTTAATAACTATACGCGGAGTGTGATCCAGAATGAAGTGGTTGGAATGATGTACGTGATGACTAAAGAAAGAGAACGATAATGGATAGCCTTGACACTTGTGTCAAATTGGAAATGACTAAAACAGGAGCCGTGCCGGGCCAAATGGGGTCAGCTACCTCGAGCGAACACACTTCTTCGAAAACTACTCATTACTTGTTGTCGATTGGTGCACCCTTGATTTGGGAGTGTTGTTTCGCGGTGTTGCGATCGCTGCGTCGATGCGTTTTCACCAGTCCGGATCAGGCAAACGGTAGTTTCACTACCTTGGGTATTGCCTCATGTGCCTTGTCATACTTGTATTCCTATATACGTGACCATTACGATTTGTTTTGTGTTATACCTATGGATTACTCCCTGATAGCCCACTAGTTTACGGTGGAGTTTACAGTGCTGTATAGACTATAACGCTTATATAAAATGTGTTAAGGGGGATAATGGTAACGCCTTAACACTATTTTGATATTTTATATTACTGATAGGCATTATCTACTTATCGTACACTACTACATAGTAGATAGTTTAACGGATCCTTAAAGGATGGTTATTCCAACATCCTTTGAGTTACTTGTATTTCAGTTGCTATTTCACTTGAGTTGGATTTATTGATATAAGAATGTTAATCCTGACTCGACTGTTTTTTGTTTTGCTTTATGCTCGGGTCAGACTGAGTGTACCAGTATTCGAGACTCACCTTTGGAGTTGGAGCTTGCCTGAGATCCAGCTATCTATCCGGCTTTCAGATATTCAGTTGATTCCAGTGATGTATTCTGATATTGTATTTGATTATTGTATTCGAGACATCTGTTGTACCTTACTTAACTCTGATATGTATATAGTAGCTTCATGAACTACTATCTTTTGTTTCCGCTGCAATTATTACTCTGTGTCTGTGATCTATGATTATTTATTTACTGTATATGCTTAGTTTTGCCAAATTTAATTTAACAATTCGGTATTTTGAATTATTCAAGTCCGACATGTGCGGATGCGAATAGTCCAAAATAGCGGGTTGTTATAGATTTTGTGAAAACTATTTTGAGATGAGAATTTTACTTCATTTTTCTGATGACTTCAGCACTGTGCCTTGTTTTCAATGGTGATGCTTGTACTGTTCAATTTTACAGTTATATACATGTGCGTTTTTGAGTGCATTTGGTTTGTGATTCACTAGTATGCTCTAACCTGATGGTTAGATGCATATTACCTGATCATTCATGTTGGGTCTTGTTTCCTTGTTGTACGAGACTTGTACATTGGGTACTTTTGAGTTCTATAGCATTCATGTGGTATTTGCCTTTGTTCCTGATCCTTGTTTGCTACCTCTGTTTCACTTTTGTTGTCCATTGGTGCATTATGTTGTAGCTTTTGGAGCTCGAGTTGTATACTGTGTTTGCCTGTAGTGTTGTTTTATTGAGACTGAGCATTGAGATCTTGTTCACTTGTTTGAGCCTGGTATCTTGATTCACTTGTTTCACCTGTGTCTATTTGCATTGTATTTGTGTCTTTGAGTTTTGTACATGCTGTACATATGCTGTTGAGTTTGTAGTCATCCTACTTTGCCTAAATTGTGTACGTTTGTGCACTTGTTTTGGTTGCTGCATTGAGTACATGTCTGATTCATGTAGTCTTGGTCAAGTCTGAGTTCATATGCACTTGAATATGTTGTAGTCGAGTTGCTTGTGCATTTTGATGTTTCTGAATTGAGTCTGCACTGTGCATGTTGTTTGTATATATGTATACAAGTGTGCATGCATTTACTTCACTGTTCACTACGAGTCTGGGTTGCTTTTGACCGTTATTGCATTTGTACATTTGAATTTTGGTTGAGGCTGTGATTTATGTGTCTTGACCATTTCATTTGATTTTTCACCTGTGTTGAATCCAGCTTGTAGCTCGGGTTTGACCTTGTACTCGGATGTAAACTTTCATTGTGCATTTGTGTATAATTCGTTCCTTTTGATTTGAGTTAGTGCCAGTTGTTTTTGGTTCATTTATATTGACCTCTGTGGTTTTGATTGCTGTTAGTATTCGCTGTTGTGATGATTTCACGTACTGTAGTGGCGAGGCAGTGCACGCGTGCGTGTACTGCAGCCACACAGAACTTTGATTTGATTGATCATTTTGAGATTTGTTTAATTATCTATTTGATAATTAGATTCTGATTTTTTAATTATTTATTTAATAATTGGATTTTGTTGTTAATTGTTGTTTAGGCAATTCTGGAGTTTTTATATTATCTTCATCGATAATCTTTTTATTTATCCTTGTTGATGATTTGGATTTGCTGATTTGTTGTTTAACACTGGTTAGTGTTATATCTGCCGTTATCTGATTCTCTTATCGAGAAGTTGGATATACGAGATTTCTGTGACTGTCGTCTATTTGATATTTGATTATTATTACTTCTGTGCATTAATAACTGAGTTTGAATTAGACTGACCCGTGTATTATTTTCTTTTGAATTTAATACTCGGGTCAGAGCCGAGTTATTTCAGATTGTAGATATCTTGCTTTGGGTTGCTGTTTGAGCTATGAAGACTTTTCATATCTTTTGGAGTAGTCGTGTCATAGTATAGGATGATATGTATTCATGTATATTATTGTCAATAATGTACTTGTATATATAACTTCCAGAGTCGACAGTTGTAGTTGTATCATATGTATTGTGTCAAATGTATTGTAACTGACATCAGTTATATATATATATATATGAGACTTCTGTTATCTGTGTTCCGCATTTTTATTATCTGTATTATTATTATATATATTGTCCTAAACTATTATGAACCATCGTAGTTCGTTTTATACTGGAATTGGGTATGTCGATGGGAGTAAATAAATAAGAGATAAAAATTGAAAAATATATACCACTCCTATCGAGGTAACCAATACTAGCGTAAGGCCAACTACGGATGGCCGCTCCTATCCAGCCTTATTCTTCGTAATAACAGACAGTATTTCTTTTAATACTCTTTGTTATTGTGAGCATAGAGATGGGACGTCACAACCACACCGCCAATAATCCGGATGTGCTATTACCTTACCATACCAAACCATTTCAATTATAAAATCTAGTGATAATAATGCCTAAGGTGATAAATAATCACGTAGTTGTGATGAATGTGAGTGTACATCGCAACAATAATAGATATACATTCAGAACCTCTAAGGCGCGTTCACTAATTGGGTAGGATTCCACGGAGATGCCCTTAGTAACTCAAGAGTGGTCCACTAGTACAAGGATAAGAGATATCCTTCCAAGCATCGTATATCTCTAGATAAAATATACTATAGGAAAAACATAGCTGGTCCACGCCCGAACACGTGGCACCGGGTCACATCTCTCTTGCATGCATATCCGTAAGTAACACTAGAATGGAGTGCTTGCACCATTTAAGTTAGCTAAACCCCATAGGCTATGTCTCCTATCTATGGTTTCTACCATTACCGATGGTGAAGTCGCGTTCAGCAACCCAGCACACGAGTCATAACTCGAACAGATCTCGACACACGAGTTTCCAACTCGAAAAGATCTCGAACTACACATGGATTCCCATATCTCAACAAATCTTGGAATCACACATGGATTCCTCAACATATCTCAAAATTGCACGTGGATTCCCATATCTCAACAGATGTCGAAATCATACATGGATTCCCATATTCTGAATAGATCATGAACAACTGCATGTGTTTGAGCATCTCAAACAAATCTCAAATCTCCACATATATTTCAGCATCTCTAACCAATCACGAACCTCTCCCATAGCATAGAACACGTATATGGTTTTGGAGTGGTTGTGATTTCAAGTCATCTCATATAAGTACACTTCCCCACTTATCGGGCGTTCCAAAACCAACCGATCGATTTTCCGGTAATCTCAACTCCAGTTCCTAGTAAAATGTTTAATCGAAATGTTAACATGTTTGTTTAAATTCCTAATCTAATCACAGAGAGAGATGAATGGTTCTTAATGTTGTATATTGCCTTAATTAATTACACAAATTTGTGTAAAAAAATGTTTTTATTTATTGTCTGTTAATATAAATTTAAATAGGTGTAACTATGGGTTTATGGGAGTTAAGGAAAGTAATAAAGAGGAGACATAAGTTTGAAATTTGAATTCCAAAGGTTTGTTGGTAGTGTACATCTGGTCCGTGCATTCCTTCATCATTATTTAATACATACCACATTTTTTCCACATTATTGTTGTTTCTTCATTTTCGTTTATTTCCTTCCTCTTTTTCCTGAAGCTACATCTTCTCAAACATGAGTTTCAGTTTATATGTATACATTTTTTTTATTTAACCTTTCTTCAACTCTTAACACTATGTCCTACCTCCAATTCCTAAAGTTAAAAAAACGTGAGTTTGTTGTTTCTCCATCTCATTTCATATTTCTACAGCCACTTCATTTCTTTTCATTTTGTTTTCCTATAGCCTTCTGCCACCTCATATTTTATTTATTTATTTTGGTAGCCTATATTTCCTAAAGCCTTTATTTTAGAAACGTGACATTCATTTTATCCCTCAACCTTCGTTTCTTTATTATTAAATAACCAACCACTTTATTTCTTCTTTTACATTTTGTTTCTCTTGACACCTCATATTCATTTAGTTCAAATTATTCTTTGCTGAAGCTATAATCTCATCAGCAAATTGTTCACGATTTTAAAATTGTTCCTTCATTTTTTCTTGTCGCCGCTTCATTTCCTATGTTTAGATATCCATTTCAAATCTTCGTTTTCCTGAATCATTTTAATATGAACATGCAAATGCAAAAGCTCTCATTTTGCAAATTCAAAAGCTTTCTTTTATGAAACATGAGTTTCATCCTCTTTTTTTCCTACATGTCCTGCCCTCATCTTAGTTTGTTTTTCCATCTTTGCCTGAAGCCTATCTTGAGAAAAACGTAAGTATTAAACTTTGTTTATTTTTATTTAAACGTGTACCAATTATTATTTTAATAATATTTCTTATAACATGATATCTTTTGCATATAACTTCGATTCACGCGCAATTTCTTCTATTAGAACTTTGGGCTTTTATTGGATTTAAATCGACTATAAATCAAAGGTGAGTGTTTTAATCAACTCACAACTACTAAATTATCTTATGTTAGTTAAATTGAATTAATAATGTGATTTGGAATTGATTGGTTAATGTTTGGTATATTTAAATTGTCATTCTAGTTAAATTTAACTTTTATTGCATTTAATCATCGTTTAATTTAATATTGAATTTAATTGTCAATTTAATACCTGTTAATGATAATCAGTTATCTATTGATGTTTATTGGTTGATTTGGGTGATGATTGTGATGTATGTTTAATTGTTGATATTGTATGATTTGATGTTATATTTATATTGTTATAACACTGCAAGTTCCCTTAGTTATTGTTAGAAAATCCCTATGGTTGAAATGATACATACCCGAACAATCATATGGAATAGGAGAAAATCGTTATGGGTTGAAATGATAAACCCAAGCGATTTTCATTGATTTGGAACTTGGGATTTGCGGGTTGAAATAATATATACCCGTAAATTTAATTTTTTTCGGATTGAAATGATAAATATCCGTATCACTTGACCATAGGGTAGAAAATTATATACGGACACCAGATTGGTTAAATTAAACGATTTTAAAACCCTTAAATCTAGAATTGGATTAAATGATTTTTTGAAGGAAATTGATTTATATAAATTGAATTACTTTGAAAATCCAAGTTTGAAGGTTGGAATTGGAAATGGAAATTGGTTTAAATCGAAATTCTAAAGTATTTTAATCTATTTTAAATCTATTTAAAGTATTTTAACCCATTTTAATCTATTTTAAATCTATTTAATCTATTTTAATCTATTTAAACCAAATTAAACTATTTTAATCTATTTTAAATTATATTAATCTATTTTAAATTATATTAAACTATTTTAATCTATTTTAAACTATATTAATCTATTTTAAACTATTTAAACTATATTAATACATTTTAATCTATTTTAAACTATATTAATCTATTTTTAACTATCTTAAACTACATTTTAAAACTATTTTAAACTATCTAAACCATTTTCTGAATTTTAGGTTTTGTAAAGTGGAAGTTTTATATTTAAATCCTTGATTTTTAAGTAGAATAGGATTAAATGATGTTATAACATAAGTAGGGATTTAAATGACATATTCAAGGAATATGATGATTTTAAATGAGGATTTAATCTATTTTGGAAATATGAATTCGAAAGTGATATGATTTCAAATGTTGATATAATTTCAAAAGTAAATATGATTTCGATAATGATATGGTTTTGAGAATATGATATTTTGATATAAATTATAAATCAGTTTTGGAAATGTAAAAGAACCATCCGGTGTGAAATAAGCGTTGGTTGTTAAAGAGACCGAGATCGGATATTGTCATACTCTCTGCCAATACCGAAAACCACTTTAACAACTATGTTCGTGGTGGAGATTCCAGAAATAAAGTAGGATGGTTTGGCGAACGATTCTATATAAGGTATTTACGTGACCCTGACTCCCGTGAGTCAACTTGGATGTGACTAAAACAGGAGCCAAGCCGGGCCAAGTGAGGTCATTCCTCCGATCAGACACATTTTTTCGATACCATATTATGACTTTGTGATGATTTGGTGGCCACCCCTTGATTTGGATTATGGGAGTGTGTTCCGAGGTGGGCGGTAGTAGCTGCTATGTGTTACCACCAGTCCGGATCCGCAATTGGTATATCTACCCTAGCATTGCCTCGATTGTCGTATTCACATGCCCTATCGCGCCTTCTATGAGTTTTTTTGTACCATACCTATGGGGTGCCTTCTGGGTAAACCTCACGGAGGAGTGTATGTTACTGTATAGACTATGGGAATATATAAAATATGTTAAGGGGGATATAAGTCATGCCTTAACGCTATTTTAATATTTTACTTTACTATAGACACTATTATAATAGCGTATTGTACTACATAGTAGATAGTTTAACGGATCCTTAGGAGATGGAAGTCTCGAACATCTCTTAAGTTATTGCACTCATGTTAGACACTGGATAGGAGATGTCAAAACCCGTAAACATCTCTGACGCCATTACACTCATATTTATTTACTGTTGGTTTAACTTATATAAGATTTTTTAGTTCTGACTCGAGTGTTTTGTCTTTTCAATTCGCTCGGGTCAGTCTGAGCTTTTCAGTTTATCGAAGACTGCTTTCTGGAGGATGAAGGCCAAGATTTTGTACTATTATTATGTATTATATTTATTCCACTGCATCATGTTGTTCCGCTGCATTTATTTATCATTTATTCTTGTTGTATGTAACTCTGATCTATATTATAAAAGTTTAATCAATGTTATCTGTAAACAGCTTCATGAGCTGTTTATTTGGTTATTATATTTTGTCATTCCGCTACGAGATTCTGTATTTGTTTTTTTTCTTTCTTTCTCTACTTTTTCTTATTTACCCCATAACAATCTGCCCTTTTGAATGGTTTGAGTCTGATGTGTGTGTCTTATCGTCGATTTAAACCGTCCAAAAAGACATGTCGTTACATTTGGTATCAGGACTTTGCTTTAGCGATAACCTTAGCTTTGTGGTGTTTAACTCACATAAAATAGGGTAGTTATACCCTAGAATGAGTCGCTGAGTATATATATATGAGAGAGAATATTTGTTAGTGTTATAAAAGGTTTTTTATTGTGTTAATTTGTTCTTTTTTGTATTTATTAATTCCGGTCAGTACATAGGACGCTATGGCATCGATAGGGGTTTCTAAACACTTAATAGGGCAGACCGACGCGATATTGTTTTGAAATATAGGTGAATGAAATAATTTTACCTAGTATTATATTTTGTATATAAAAGAATAATTTTATAAATGATATAGTTGGTTGTGATATATTTGTTTGTTAAAAAGTGAAATTTATAAGTATTGGTTGCAAATTGAGATTTTACTTAAAATGAATATAAATTGAAATTTGAGAACTTAAGTTCCGGGATTTTGGAAATCTCTTTCGAAAGATTTTGGAATATAATATTAGTATTATTTGGAAGTATTTTCTGATATTGATATTTCAATATGATTTGAAAGAAACATTTTAAAGGAAATTTTAAAGGAAATAAGTTCTGTACTTCCCCTCTATCGTTGGAAAATAATTTCGGTGACGAGTGCACGCATCATCGAGTTTCAAAGTGGGAAGCCTACTGTAGTAGTTTACTACACATTTGTTTTGATAACGAATCTTAAATTTTAATTTTTAAATATTATTTGATATATATAAGTTATGAGTATATATATGTTATTTTGAATAATTTGAAATGTAACCCGGAATTTGGTTCATAAACTTTCTGATAATTAGTAGCTTTCGGTTACTATAATTGAATGGAATCTTAACTATTTTAATAATTGGAAATTTTAAAAGGGAAATAAGAATCAATGGTTAAGTGATTAATGCTATATAAGAAATTGAAATTTGTAACTTGTAAATTTAAGAATAATGAAAATTTGAAGATGAAACTATTGAGCAATTATTGATTAAGATAAATAAGATAAATTTATGTAACATTTTAGTGCATTCTAAAAGACATCTATATATAACTTACCAAAATGTTAAAAGTTGAAATGTTAATAAGAATATGTAACATAATATTATACAAGTAAAACTTAATTAATGAAAGTGTTCTGATGGAATTACTTCTATAAAAAGAATTAAGATGTATAAGAATGTAATAAACTTAAGTTTATAATTGGAGATATGGTTAAAACTTAAGTTAATTATTGAAGTCGCTTATAAAGTAAAAGTTGAAATAGTAAAAGTAAATGTTATATGTGAGAGGAATAAAAGTGGGAAAAAAGAAAAGAAGAATCTAAGTATGAGTTACTTCACAAATGAATATTGATGTTTAAAAAGTAAATCAAGTAAACATAGATGTGAAGGAAACTGAAAAATGTATGTAATTTTAAATAATGGATTTATTGATTATTTTAAATAATTGAAATGAAAATAACTTAAGTAAGAAATGAATGTAAAGTAATGAAAAGAGAAAATGGCAGCATATAAATAAATGGGAAATGAATTCTGTAAGTAATGAATGTAAACTAATAAAAAAATAAGAATTGTATGAATGAAAAAGGATGAATAGTAAATTGTGAAACAAGATTAATAAGAATGAACTTAAATAATAATTGGAAATTTTGTTTGTTTTGGCTTATGGGATGTTAGGGATGCGATCTTTTAAATTGTTTAAGAAGTATAAATAATCTATTAAGTTATCTAAGACTGTTGGGTATATGGTATACTTAGTAGTTTATTTGTCATTTTATACGATTAAAAGTTTCTAAACCCGAACAAAACCTTTGTTTTGATTGCTATGGATGAATAATTGATTTTTTTGACTACATGTGATGATTGTATGATTTGTTTGTAATTAATTGTTGTTATGTTGTGATGTTTTGTTTGTTATTAATTGAAATAACTTAAATATTTCTCTTTTATATAATTATTAACTTCTTTGGATTATATAAGTGAAATACAAGTTATAGAAGCAATTGCTACTGCTTTTGGTTTCATAATTCAAGTGTTGTTTGCCCGACAAATCGGTACGTTTTCGGATTACGCTTTTATTGCGATATTATATTGTTTATCCCATTGTTTGGGATATATTATTTTGAAATATGTGATATATATTGTTATTATTGATATTATTATTTCTCCTAGACCTCTCCGTACAAAGGAGACTTTGTCAAAATTTCCTATGAATTTTGGACTTAGAAAATTTTTGTGAAATGTTTTCAAACTTTTATTAACATAATGTAAAAGGATTTAGTTGTTTATAAATTGATACCTTTTATTTAAATTACAGAATTATGTAAATTTAGTGTTTATAAATTGAATATTTTGAATAAATATATTATTCCTTCTTTTCCCTTTTTTCTTTTCGAGGACGAAAAGTTTTGAGTGGGGGAGAATGTAACGACCCGTAATTTTTTGATAATTAATTTATTGAATTTAATAAGATTTATAATGTAATTTCGAAGAAATACAAATTTGTGACTTAATTAATGTGAGAAATTTAAAAATTTAAGATTTATTAATGGGAATAATAACTGGAATGAAATGTAATATTATTAAATTAAGGTAATTGATAACTACTTTAAATGGATTAAAAGAGTTATAGATTGTAATTCCGATTAATGGAAATGATTAAAACATTATTATTGGTTATAGATTGTAAATAAATTGTAACAATGTGTGTATTAATTTATAATTGGATTAAAAGAGTAATTGATAATTTAATTTTTGTATTAATTAATGAAATAGTACGTAATAAATTGTAATTTTATAAAAGTTAGTGTTGTGCAAATAATTATAACATTTGTGTAGACAATCAACTTATAAATGTGATTAAATTAAGCTAAAGGTGACAATTGTTATTTGTTACCTATTTGTTTAACTTGTTGAAATCAAATTAGAAATAAATTGCATTAAATGTAATTAAATGTTACGTTAATGTGAATTAGGGCAATAACTGTAGAATATTGAGGTAATAAAATGTAAATTAGTGTTAGTTTTACCCATTTGACAATAAATGATTGAATAAAAGATTAAAATCAAATTTAATCAATTTATTGAAATTAAAATATAATTAATTGGATTTAATTACAGTTGAAATTGAACACCGTAATTAGTGTAATATTCAACACTGAATTGATTTACAAATGTGTTTTTTTAAATGTGTTTAAATTACTTAAATGTAAATATTGTTTTACTTATCATCTTATTATTTAATCCGTTGAAATCAATTTGGAAATCAATGAAATTAAATATAACAACCCATAAATTTTAACGATTTTTATAACGTAATTAATTGAATTTTTATGAAATTTTAAATGATTAAATTTAGCAATGAAAATTTGGTATGTGGTATGCGTCTATTCAAACGTAGCAAATGGCAGATTTTCATTGGTAAATATGAATATTAATTCTGTTGTGTAAATTTCAATTTTCAATTTAATATCAGTTAATTTGATTGAAATAAAATATTTTTGAAACCTGAATATTTTTATATAATAAAAATGTCAATTATTTTCTAAGTGAGACGTTATAATTCGTTTCGTCAAATTTGGACTACTATAGCTCCGTTTATCATATTTCCTGTGAATTTGTAGCAGTTTAGCAGCAAAATATTGACTTTTGATAGGATGATCGTATCGTTGATATCTGTGTACCATTATATTCGTCTCTTTGTGCTGATCTCCGCAATGTATTCATTCGTGCATTTCGGAGTTCGGTAAGCGGTAAATTCCACGGAATGGTTAACCGTATCGGTACCCGTTTTGTGACTTTTTGGTTTTCCGTCCTTTCATTTCTATCGTGTAATCCAATATCCACTCACTTTTCATATTCCCTGAAGTAAGTATCTGACTTTCACTATTCCCCATACTCAAATTATATTGATGGTCATTTTAGTTTATTTCAACTGGTTCGTTTGTCCTTCTGTTCTTTCGTTGAGAATATAAATCTTATAAAGCTTATGCATTTTTTAACTGTAGCTTGCTAGTAGCTTGCTTATACATATTCTACCATTATTTTGATATTTGAACTACATGTCTTGTCCCTTCGTTGTCCATTCATGTTTTAAAATAATATGATATCAAGTTATATATAGTTTAGAATTGCATTCCCTTATTTTTCGAGCCTGCTACTCTTGCATCCTGCCTTGCTCACCAATGCCTCAACCCCTTCAGTCCACAGCACAGCCATCCCCACCAGACTCCGCACTTCCACGTGACCACACATGTAACGACCTAGAATTTTGGTTGTTAGATTTTGAACATTTAATTCATTTTAAATGTTGAATGTGAATTATAATTTGATTTGAAATATGAAATTTTGGTTAAATCATTAAGATTGGTTAAAATTTCAATACGACAATTCAATTGGATTTGAATAATGATAATTAAATAATTGGAATTGGGAAAATTTGTGAATCTGGGTGTATATGGATATGAAAATGGTTTCTAAGATTTATTTTGAGTCTAGTTTGATTTGAATTTTTATATTGGACTTTTGGATAAAATCAAAAGTCGATAAGTTAAATTTGGAATTTTATATTAATTTAATAATGGAGATTAAATATATAATAATAATGCAAATAATCAGATTTCGATTTAAAATGTATCAGAATGATTTCTAATGTGAATATAAATTTTGTATGATTTATAATTAGGTTAGTAAAATTTCAAAAGTGAAATTTTAAATGATTTCGAAAGATTTTGGAAATCGGTCAATTTAATCGACAAGTTAAAATAGCTTTCCGGGGCATAGTCTCGAAATTCGACGAAACCAGTTCCATTGGATCCGTAATAGTTAATTATTATCGGATTTCAAATTTCGTAGCATTTGGAGTTACCGTTTGTTCGTACGGGTGAGAAACGCGTTGAAATTTAAATCGATAATTTAATGTTTAAAATCAATTCAAAAAGCTATCTTCCTCATATGATTGAATTGGGCTCCGAAACACGTTCCATTATGTTCGAAATGTGGGTAGAATCTTATAAACGCCTGGTGGCATATGTGATTTGGAGTTCGTTTGTATAAGCTGTTAAAATTTGTGAATATTAATAAAATAATTGGATTTCACGTGTATATATATACGTATAAGCTGAAAACCTTACCTATTTTTCTTCGGCCGCCATTCAACTTTATTAATGGCCGAAAGGCAACCTCAATCTCCCTCGTTTTTCACTTGATCCATCAATTTTCGTTGAATATCTCCAACTGGAAAGATGGAGAGCTCACCTAGACGAGTAAATCCAACGGTCAAGATCGTGTTTGGCGCGATGGATCGACGAATTTTCAACCTCGAAGGCCGACCGTTCAAACGTGATTTTCTCGACGACGACATCATCAAGTGTCGTGGGGCTTCTGGCGTTGGTGGAGTGGGAGTAGGCGCTTCCCGCAATGGTCTCTGATCGATTTACGGTTGAGTGTGGTTGACGCGACGTGAAGATGTCGAGGGCGACAACGATGGGTTCAGTTTTTCCTAGAACGAGCGAATAAGGGAGAAGACAAAGTGTGTGGCCTTGATTTGTTGTCCAGATCTAACGGCCAATGGTAATAGTAAAATTAATTTAAAGGAAACTTGTTTAAAAAATTTAAAACTGAGTATCTTTTGCATGCATTATCAGAATTCAACGAAACTGGAGACACCGGAATCGCAGTGACGCGATCTACGCACTGCAGCAGACCCGGAGATGTTTGGAGCAAGCGAAAATTTTAGAGTAAATCGAACGGTTCGATTTAATTTAGAATTTAAACGCTCGACGAACTCAAGGTGAGTTAATCTCACTCACATCTGGAATGCTAGTTTATTTAAATAGTGGATATTTAAATGGTTGATTGATTGGTTGAATGTGATAATTATTATCAGATTGGATCAATATTTTATTTTTTGTGCTAACATCTGTGGATGCAGGGAAACAGGTTGGAGGGATCCAACTGGATTCCTCACAATATAGAAATTATCCTCATAATCTATGTTGTACTTTATTTATATCCTATGATAGATTAATTTGGAAATTTAGTTGTGATGTGTTATGGTTGGATAAATATAATCTGGTATTTTAGGTATAAATAAAATGAATTGGGATTTAAAAAGGGAAATAAAAGGAATTTTTAAGTAATGAATTTAAGGAAATTAAATTCAGGAAATTGGTTTGGAATTTGAAGTGTGTTTTGAAATGGTGTTTTAAAAAGGAAATGAGGAATGTGAATTTATAAACAGGGTTTATAAATGTAATGGAGTATTTATCGGGGAATAAATATTGAAAGTATAGACTTTCGGTGGGAATTTCTATAAGGAATGCAAATTGTTTTAAAAGTAATAGTGGGATTATTTTTAAATATGATGGGAAGTGTATTTTTCCTGGGAAATGAAGTATGTTTTCTAAAGGAAATTTTATTATAAGTATTTGAAATAATAACTTTATGTTAAAAGAAATTTTTGATTTAAGTTATGCAGGAAACTTTTATAGATTTTCAAAATTTTATTTTGAATGGAGAATTTGGTAACTGATTTTAAATAATTCAAGTATATATTTTGAAAGAAATTTCCAGGGAATGGAAAATGTGTTTAAAAATAAAAAGGTGTTTATTTTTAAAAGTGTTGGAAGAAATTTACGGGTTGAGATGTAAATTTAAATTGAGATAAATCCAGCGGGATTTATAAAAAGAATTTTTTGGTTTATTCTGAAATAGGAGTGTATTTCCCTGAAAAGCCAAATACGTTTTTGTAACAACCCGTGATTGCGGTTACCAAATAATAAATTAAAATTGGGATTTTAATTTAATTGGAGCTATTAATGAATTTTTAATGTGGCTAATTTGTTCAAAATTTAGTCATTTTGAATAAATTAATATTTTGGGCTTAAGTGTAAAATGGAGCATTTCAAGGAAATTAATTAGGGAAATTTGTAATTTATATTATTGCAAATTTTATATGTGTAAAATAGTGCAATATTTGATTTGGGAAATTAATTTGCAATTTATTTGCAAAATGGTGATTTTGGCTAATATTAACTATAAACGGTGTTTTGGAAAAATTAGGGGTTAAAATGTAAAATATTGTTGATATAGGATTTTATGAAATGGCTAAAAGTAATTGTTAACTTATTTTCATAATTTTCTATGGTTTGAAATGTATTTAGTAATTTGTATGTAGAGTGTACTTAGAGAAAATTGCCTATATATGTATGCACATGAATAATACAAAGTCCTAATGGGTATTAGATCCAATAACCCTAACCATTAGCCTATAAAGTATCTTTTACTCTCCCATTTCAGCCAACACTTCATTTTATAACCACTAAAACCTAATTAGAAAGCTCCAAAACCTAGTCATGGCCTCCTAAGCAAGACTCCAATCTACACCAAATCAAAGAGAGTTAATCCAAACTACTAAAAGAGGTAATAGCAATCACAAAACCCACCTCTAATTCATTCTTTAATTTCTGAAATTATTTTGTAATCCTCTTTTTTTTTTGTGCATTTAGATTGTGAAACTCTTTGATCTTCTTTTCATTGCTTGGAAAGAGGTAATATATGCTAGCTGAAATTATAATTAGTTTATTGCTGTTAGTAAATTAGGCATATCTCATTCATCTTAAATCGGAATTAAGATTTTCTTGAAGTTCTGGAAAGCTTATTCTGTAGCCTATAACTTTCATGTTTTGAGAATTGCCTAATTTTGTGGTTTCAATGGTCGAAATCACGTTTGTTTGTCGCTGACCTGACAACAAACTACAAGGTTGATAAAATAAAACCCTGAAATTGATTTGGCCATAAGTTACTCGTTTTTGATCCGAATTAGATAATTTTGGATGTTCCGGAAAGCTTAAAACATATGCTACAATTTTTGTTCAGTGAGTTTTCTGTAATATTGCCATTTAGATGACCTGAAATGCGTTCAAAGACAGAAGACCAATTCTGTCTTTAACAAGTTATCTTGAGTTTCAATCTGATATTGTTTTGCATGTATCTCTTTCGTTTCTTATCCAAATCTAATAATTTTGGATGTTCTGGAAAGCTTAGATTTAGAGCTAAAACTTTCATGTTTTAAGTTTCATGAAATTTCGAAGTTATTTTGGTCAAAATTGTACATTCTTACCACTGTCCCGAGAAAAAAAAGAAACAAAAATAATAAATAATTTTTTTTTAAACCCTGTTCCAGATTTTTTTTCTCCACTTCGCGATGCCGCCTCGATCGCATCCGAAGTCGGAATTCGACGTTTTTAGTCTCGTTGGAAAGGTGGAGTTTCGAACTCCATCTCTGTAAAATTTAGGCATCATCGGCATTCTTTTGGTACTTCGAATTTCGTGTCGAAGTTGAACTCTTGTCGCTGTTTGTAAACAGTGTGAATCTTGTTCTGGGTCCAACTTTGAGACGTCGCTGCTACTTCGTCTCAAATCGGATTCCAGAAATTCTTTTTGCATCTTATAGTAGGGATGTTGGACTATATTCCTACCAGTTTTCATGTCATTTGGATTCAGTTTGCTGGTCCAAATAAATTGCCGAACTTGGGTTCGCAGCAGTTTTTGAATGGTCAAACACTTAGAATGAAAATCAAATATCCCTTCTGTTTCCAGCTTTTGAGCGCCACTCCGCGATGCCTCCACGTTCGCATCGGAAGTCGGAATTCGACGTTTTTGGTCTCGTTAGAAAGGTGGAGTTCCGAACTCCTTCTTAGGAAAATTTGGATAACATTGGAGTTCATTTGGTACTTCGAATTTCGTGTCGAAGTTGAACTCTAGTCGCTGTTTGTAAACAGTGTAAATCTTGTTCTGGGTCCAACTTTGAGACGTCGCTGCCACTTCGTCTCAACTCGGAATCCAGAAATTCTTTTTGCATATTAAAGTAGGGATGTTGGACTACATGTCTGAAAATTTTCATGACATTTGGACACAGTTTGCTGATCTAAATAAATTATCGAACTTGAGTTCACAGCTGTTTTTGAATGTTTACAAACACTTAGAATATTTTTGATGATTTTCTGGTTTTCATTGATTTCTTTGAGATTTGTCTCTAGATTTCGTACACGGGTTTTATGAATCATTTTCAAAAGATTTTTCACTCCTAAATGGCTTTTGAAAATTATTATATAATATTATTTTAATTATTAAATTAATTACTCCATAATAGGAGACCTTTCAAAAGACCGTTTTAAAAGTGATTCCGAAAATCAATTATAAATCCGTTTTACACCATTATTTTCTATAATAAAAATCTCACACTCACTTTTAGCGCGTCGAGCGAAGTGGAAAGGTGCTTAAACGGTTAGGAAATCTCCGGCTATGGAAACCGTGTGTATTTTCTTTCCGGTTAATCCCCGACCTATTCGATTGATCGTTTTGACCTTTGGGTCTAGTTTACCGATGATATGAGGTAGACTTTTTATTGTTTGGAGTGTGAGCTTGCTATTGGTTAGGAAACCGTTTAGTGCGAACGTGGGGTATGAGACTCATTGTTAACACTTTGCGGGTTCCTCTCCAAGAAGTTAGTGACACATTAGCCTCTGGGCGGCCAGTACTGGACCTCTGGGTCACCACGCCTCTGGGCAACCGTCTCTGGACACCTGCTCTATGGAGCAGTTTATTTTTCGGCGTGTGCCTCTGGGCCTTTATCCTTCTTGGAAGGATCTCGTCGTCTCGCGCGTTTCGCATCGGTGCGAGTGATCGATCACAACTCTACAGTACTTGGCAACAACGACTCTGGTCGGTGCACGTGCAAAACTTGTATTATCTGATTATTTTTATATCCATTCGAGTACCGCCATTCGGTGTTGGTTCTATGGAACCATACGATGTAAGTGCGATTACCTTATGGATCCACAGTGTCTCTGGACACTGCTTTTCAGTGTTTGATTTCATTGACTTTTCAGTATATCCCCATGGCTCTTTGGAGCATCGATCTTTGCTTGGGCATTGATCACAGACTTTGGTCACTATTGGGATTATTGCCTATGGGCATCTTTTTATGGCTTTGGCTACGCCGATGATATGAGGCGACTTTATTTATTCTACACTTTGGTGTTGATTTCTCTTTGGAGATTTTTATTGTTTATTGATGATTAGGGATCGTCATTATATTCATGTGGTTCATAATATACTTCTCTTTGGATAAGTACTATTTTATTTATGTACCGCATTATTATATATCTCAGTTATTACTGATTGTTTAGCTAGCCTGACCCGAGTGTTTTCGCTCGGGTCAGACCGAGTTGTTTCAGGTTAGGTCTCTGGACTTAGCTTCTGTGCTTCCGCTTGGACATTATCTGCTATGCTGATAGATAGCGCTTTATTTGTCCACTATTCTGCTACTATATTATCATTCAGACTTTGATATGTACATATTTTTGACTCACATGTGTGAGCGGTGGCTTTGTACCCACTTATAGTATTTGGATCTGTATTGATGATGTATTGTTCTGGGATTTTATATCTGTTATGTGATTCTGTTCTGTGATGCTATTTCATTATGTTATTATGCTTTGTCCTGATAGATCTTTAGCCATTTGTAATTTCGTTATAAGTACTTACCGAATATGTCGAACCACCTGATTGAGAAAAATTTAAATAGATTCCACCTTTCGACGTATTCGGTAGATAGTTATAGCTTGATTATAGATGGTCGCTTCCACTATACTCTATTCTCCGCTTTAACAGACAGTATTACTCCCGTAATACTCTTTGTTACAGTGGGTCTCAGAGTGGGGCGTTACAGCTTGGTATCAGAGCCTGGTTTCAGGAATAAGCATAATAAACACAGAACAGATACACTTAGTACAATACATTTTAAATTAGATCCGAATTAAATCAAATCCCTTCCTTATGGTTATTGATAGATAAGTTAGGAATATGTATAGGAATCCGTTATATTCCGTAGTATTCCTTAATTAATTATCTATCATTGAATCATGTCTAACTCTAATTCCCGTTACGACATGTTTGACCAATTGAGCGGTGCGAAGGTCTTCTCTCAGTTTGACCTTGCCACCGGATTCCATCAGCTACGAGTCATGGAAGACAGCATTCCTCTTACAGCATTTCGCACTCGTCATGGTTCTTTTGAGTGGTTGGTCATGCCGTTCGGCTTGACGAACGCTCCGGCTTTCTTCGTCGATCTCATGAATCGAGTATTCCGGGAATACATCAATAGATTCGTTCTGGTTTTCATCGACGATATTCTTGAGACTCTTTCTATGTGTGATATTCGAAATCGAGCTCCGTCTTCTGTATTCCTTTTGTGGATTAGATGTTATAGACGACTTCTATATTTAAGGAATTGCGGGGACGCAATTTTCTTAAGGGGGGGAGTCTGTAACAACCCGTGATTGCGGTTACCAAATAATAAATTAAAATTGGGATTTTAATTTAATTGGAGCTATTAATGAATTTTTAATGTGGCTAATTTGTTCAAAATTTAGTCATTTTGAATAAATTAATATTTTGGGCTTAAGTGTAAAATGGAGCATTTCAAGGAAATTAATTAGGGAAATTTGTAATTTATATTATTGCAAATTTTATATGTGTAAAATAGTGCAATATTTGATTTGGGAAATTAATTTGCAATTTATTTGCAAAATGGTGATTTTGGCTAATATTAACTATAAACGGTGTTTTGGAAAAATTAGGGGTTAAAATGTAAAATATTGTTGATATAGGATTTTATGAAATGGCTAAAAGTAATTGTTAACATATTTTCATAATTTTCTATGGTTTGAAATGTATTTAGTAATTTGTATGTAGAGTGTACTTAGAGAAAATTGCCTATATATGTATGCACATGAATAATACAAAGTTCTAATGGGTATTAGATCTAATAACCCTAACCATTAGCCTATAAAGTATCTTTTACTCTCCCATTTCAGCCAACACTTCATTTCATAACCACTAAAACCTAATTAGAAAGCTCCAAAACCTAGTCATGGCCTCCTAAGCAAGACTCCAATCTACACCAAATCAAAGAGAGTTAATCCAAACTACTAAAAAAGGTAATAGCAATCACAAAACCCACCTCTAATTCATTCTTTAATTTCTGAAATTATTTTGTAATCCTCTTTTTTTTGTGCATTTAGATTGTGAAACTCTTTGATCTTCTTTTCATTGCTTGGAAAGAGGTAATATATGCTAGCTGAAATTATAATTAGTTTATTGCTGTTAGTAAATTAGGCATATCTCATTCATCTTAAATCGGAATTAAGATTTTCTTGAAGTTCTGGAAAGCTTATTCTGTAGCCTATAACTTTCATGTTTTGAGCTTTGCCTAATTTTGTGGTTTCAATGGTCGAAATCACGTTTGTTTGTCGCTGACCTGACAACAAACTACAAGGTTGATAAAATAAAACCCTGAAATTGATTTGGCCATAAGTTACTCGTTTTTGATCCGAATTAGATAATTTTGGATGTTCCGGAAAGCTTAAAACATATGCTACAATTTTTGTTCAGTGAGTTTTCTGTAATATTGCCATTTAGATGACCTGAAATGCGTTCAAAGACAGAAGACCAATTCTGTCTTTAACAAGTTATCTTGAGTTTCAATCTGATATTGTTTTGCATGTATCTCTCTCGTTTCTTATCCAAATCTAATAATTTTGGATGTTCTGGAAAGCTTAGATTTAGAGCTAAAACTTTCATGTTTTGAGTTTCATGAAATTTCGAAGTTATTTTGGTCAAAATTGTACATTCTTACCACTGTCCCGAGAAAAAAAAGAAAAAAAAATAATAAATAATTTTTTTTTAAACCCTGTTCCAGATTTTTTTTCTCCACTTCGCGATGCCGCCTCGATCGCATCCGAAGTCGGAATTCGACGTTTTTGGTCTCGTTGGAAAGGTGGAGTTTCGAACTCCATCTCTGTAAAATTTAGGCATCATCGGCATTCTTCTGTTACTTCGAATTTCGTGTCGAACTTGAACTCTTGTCGCTGTTTGTAAACAGTGTGAATCTTGTTCTGGGTCCAACTTTGAGACGTCGCTGCTACTTCGTCTCAACTCGGATTCCAGAAATTCTTTTTGCATCTTATATTAGGGATGTTGGACTATATTCCTACCTGTTTTCATGTTATTTGGATTCAGTTTGCTGGTCCAAATAAATTGCCGAACTTGGGTTCGCAGCAGTTTTTGAATGGTCAAACACTTAGAATGAAAATCAAATATCCCTTCTGTTTCCAGCTTTTGAGCGCCACTCCGCGATGCCTCCACGTTCGCATCGGAAGTCGGAATTCGACGTTTTTGGTCTCGTTAGAAAGGTGGAGTTCCGAACTGCATCTCAGGAAAATTTGGACAACATTGGAGTTCGTTTGGTACTTCGAATTTCATGTCGAAGTTGAACTCTAGTCGCTGTTTGTAAACAGTGTAAATCTTGTTCTGGGTCCAACTTTGAGACGTCGCTGCCACTTCGTCTCAACTCGGAATCCAGAAATTCTTTTTGCATATTAAAGTAGGGATGTTGGACTACATGCCTGCAAATTTTCATGACCTTTGAACACAGATTGCTGGTCCAAATAAATTATCGAACTTGAGTTCACAGCTGTTTTTGAATGTTTACAAACACTTAGAATATTTTTGATGATTTTCTGGTTTTCATTGATTTCTTTGAGATTTGTCTCTAGATTTCGTACACGGGTTTTATGAATCATTTTCAAAAGATTTTTCACTCCTAAATGGCTTTTGAAAATTATTATATAATATTATTTTAATTATTAAATTAATTACTCCATAATAGGAGACCTTTCAAAAGACCGTTTTAAAAGTGATTCCGAAAATCAATTATAAATCCGTTTTACACCATTATTTTCTATAATAAAAATCTCACACTCACTTTTAGCACGTCGAGCGAAGTGGAAAGGTGCTTAAACGGTTAGGAAATCTCCGGCCTATGGAAACCGTGTGTATTTTCTTTCCGGTTAATCCCCGACCTATTCGATTGATCGTTTTGACCTTTGGGTCTAGTTTACCGATGATATGAGGTAGACTTTTTATTGTTTGGAGTGTGAGCTTGCTATTGGTTAGGAAACCATTTAGTGCGAACGTGGGGTATGGGACTCATTGTTAACACTTTGCGGGTTCCTCTCCAAGAAGTTAGTGACACATTAGCCTCTGGGCGGCCAGTACTGGACCTCTGGGTCACCACGCCTCTGGGCAACCGTCTCTGGACACCTGCTCTATGGAGCAGTTTATTTTTCGGCGTGTGCCTCTGGGCCTTTATCCTTCTGGGAAGGATCTCGCCGTCTCGCGCGTTTCGCATCGGTGCGAGTGATCGATCACAACTCTACAATACTTCGCAACAACGACTCTGGTCGGTGCACGTGCAAAACTTGTGTTATCTGATTATTTTTATATCCATTCGAGTACCGCCATTCGGTGTTGGTTCTATGGAACCATACGATGTAAGTGCGATTACCTTATGGATCCACAGTGTCTTTGGACACTGCTTTTCAGTGTTTGATTTCATTGACTTTTCAGTATATCCCCATGGCTCTTTGGAGCATCGATCTTTGCTTGGGCATTGATCACAGACTTTGGTCACTATTGGGATTATTGCCTATGGGCATCTTTTTATGGCTTTGGCTACGCCGATGATATGAGGCGACTTTATTTATTCTACACTTTGGTGTTGATTTCTCTTTGGAGATTTTTATTGTTTATTGATGATTAGGGATCGTCATTATATTCATGTGGTTCATAATATACTTCTCTTTGGATAAGTACTATTTTATTTATGTACCGCATTATTATATATCTCAGTTATTACTGATTGTTTAGCTAGCCTGACCCGAGTGTTTTCGCTCGGGTCAGACCGAGTTGTTTCAGGTTAGGTCTCTGGACTTAGCTTCTGTGCTTCCGCTTGGACATTATCTGCTATGCTGATAGATAGCGCTTTATTTGTCCACTATTCTGCTACTATATTATCATTCAGACTTTGATATGTACATATTTTTGACTCACATGTGTGAGCGGTGGCTTTGTACCCACTTATAGTATTTGGATCTGTATTGATGATGTATTGTTCTGGGATTTTATATCTATTATGTGATTCTGTTCTGTGATGCTATTTCATTATGTTATTATGCTTTGTCCTGATAGATCTTTAGCCATTTGTAATTTCGTTATAAGTATTTACCGAATATGTCGAACCACCTGATTGAGAAAAATTTAAATAGATTCCACCTTTCGACGTATTCGGTAGATAGTTATAGCTTGATTATAGATGGTCGCTTCCACTATACTCTATTCTCCGCTTTAACAGACAGTATTACTCCCATAATACTCTTTGTTACAGTGGGTCTCAGAGTGGGGCGTTACAGCTTTTAAAAGCAGATTTTTGAGTAAAAGTTAGAAGTTTTGAAGTTGTTTAAAAGAATGGTTTCAAGAAATTATTATTTATATTGTAAAAAAAATTAAAAGTGAATATTTATCAAATTAGTTATAGTAGTAATTATTTTAGAGGGGTTAATTAGTATTATGTTTTGAAAGAATATTTTTAATATTTATATTTTATAAAATGGATTTATTTTAAAGATAGTTTGATTAAAGTTAATTGAAACTAGTATAGAATTTTGTAACGCCTCTTTTAAAATTTAGTGTAACTTAACTTTATTTATAAAATTAGTTTATATCTTATAAAATAGTTTTGCTTTAAATATTTTTAAAATATATTTTTGAATAAAATGTTTAAGTAGTCTAATTTAAATATTTAAGGTAAATTTTAGAATAAAGTGATTTAATCGTTTTAAAATCTAAGGTATTTGTACTTGGTGTTTTCAGTGGAGATAAATTTATGGGAATTTATTCCATGAGAAGAGTGTGGTTTTGAAAACAGTTTTCAAAAAGGGCTGAAAAGAAAAATATATCTTGCGAAGATATTTTGAGATTAATAAATAATTTGGGTAATTATTTATTATTCGATGGTTGTTTATGAATGTTAATTGATAGTTAAATAACCGACTATCAATATTGGCCAATGCGTTGATCGTTTCGAAAAGACCGGGATCGGGATTAATTTTTCGAAAACCACTTCGATCCGGTTTGAACGTTTTCGTAAGGAAGACAAGAGCTTGGAGTCGAAGATGGAGCAGTGAAGTACAAGGGCTAGTCGCTACTAATCCTGAGGGTGATTCCAAAATGGATGTAGTAGGAGTAGTGCCTTCGGTTCCGTTCGAACCCGGAACGGACTTGCATGGATGAATGCTTTCGGAACATCGTTAGGTGGACGATGAGCATTCTAATTGATATGTTCTAAAAAGGTAATGCTTAGCCTCAAGCCTCATCAACCGGGAATGACTGAAAATCAAGGGTTATGCAGCAAGGCTATGTGGGTCGCACTCATTAGGGTGAGGTCATCCCTGTCTAGATGTTCCTTTTTATTCAGCTTAGTGGTGCGGTTGCTGATCCCAACCGTGGGGTGATCTTACTCGGGATTATCCAGTAAGGGGTAGTCCCGGTCTTGTGTTGCAGGGGATTGGGAGTGATCCTTGGTACGCTGATCTAGACCAGGTACTGTGACAGGTGGTACCCAGTGCCTAGTCATTAGTTGGAAATCCATTCTCTCTATGTGCTTGTACGGTTTTGATTGTGCCCAACTATTGCTGAAACGTGAGATGCAAGCATTTCAGCTAGATTCTATTTTACTTTATATAGACACTATTATAATATCAAACGGATTTGATAAAAAGTGTTTTGGCTATCGTAAGGTAAAAACCCGACATGTTTATTTATGGCGTGGTCTTACGAGATGCTTTTGATTTCAAAGGGGTTGGAAAACTTTAATAATCCAATTGAGTGTGTTTTCTCACGCTGGTTTTCCAGACTGACTCGGGTGTTATTTTATTATAATGCTCGGGTCAGACCGAGTATTACAGATACATAATAGGATGCTGTGGAGCTCAGGCGATGAGCTGGAGTTCGAGACGTATTATTCGTACTTGTTTATTCCACTGCTATGGTTGTCTGAAATTGCCAGCAAGTTGTGAGGCAGGCTGATATAACTGCCAGGCTGGTAATCATTCTTTACTGGTAATATACCCTGATGATGTATTGTATATAACAGATATGGTTTCATTTTGTGTAAAGATCTGTAATTATTTATTATATTTTGTTCCGCTGCGATTGTGAGATTTTGATGTTGTTTAGTTCCTTCTTTCTCCTATCTTCTCTCTTTTTCCTCAACAATCTGTCTTTCACGGCACTCAATCATCGGCAAATTATACTGTGGTGTATTTTGTGTTGATTTTTCGCGAGTCGAGAAGGGCGGATCGTCACAACACAACCCCTTTGTCGGCCACCTCAACCTCAGCGACTCCACCAATTCACCTCCCTAACTTAAAACCGATTCACGACAGACCATCCCGTTAACCCACCACCATTGCCACGCCGAGCGTCCCCACAACAGTGCCTATTCCCTCCTCAGCCTTGTTTGATAGCATGCAACCCCAAGCTCACTGCCGTATCCCACCTGCATCCACCTTTACCCCAGCACACAGAGCCCTTCCACCTACCACTGACCGCTTCCACACCCTAACCCGATCCATTACCACCCGTAATTGCTCTGATTCCCAAACTGTCGAGTTCACCAATTTTTCCAGCCACCTTCATCGCCGAGCTGGCCACTGCCTCCGAAAAACCCACGGCAAGGCACACCACAAACCCACGCCACCGTCTCCGACATTCGCCTCCAACTCATCCAGTTTCCCTCTCTGTCGAGCGTTTCCATACCACCTACCACCCTTCAGCCGAGTGCAACCTCCTCTTGTTATATATATATATATATTTATTTATTTATGTAATATTAAAATTTTTAAACCGTATATATATATATATATGTTCGCATACATTTGGTTGTGGCCTACCATTGTCTTTCACCTTAGCCGAACTCTTTGTTTTATATTTCTTTTTGTTTTTCTTATATTTATTTTCCAAAATCCCATAACCATGCACCTGTTATGATTCTTTGTTATATATGTATATACATTTTTAATGGTTTAGGTGTATTTTGAAAAAATTTATAATATCTCTAAGTGGAAGCTAAATTTCAAAGTGAGGTACTAGTGTGATAGATGTTGAGGTATGCATCTGACTTGCATGCTAATGGGTACATATCTGCAAAGTGTATTTATATTTTGTTAAAGTATTTCAATTTGATTGTTTAAAGTATCTATGTATTCTTTCAATTTCAAGTTATGACTAAAGCATTTATATAATATGTTGGAAGAGATTTTGAATTTTAAATATGTGTTTTAAAATATATTATATATATATATATTTGATTTTCAAATTTATATAGATTTTAAAATATAATATAGGTAGATATCTTGATTTTAAAATATAGATAGATATTTTGATTTATAGATGTGTTTGAGAAATAACGATTTTGAAATATATATATATATATATAAAGATTTTGATTTTAATATATATGTGTTTAAGTTTAATATTGATTTTCAAATAGATATATTGTAAAGATTTTTATTTTTAAATAGGTGTTTAAATTTGAAAATATATATATATATAGCTATATATGTTTGTTTCATCGAATCCATCGAGTTCAAAATTGTGCATGCCCCGCTTTGCTTTGCTTTGGATTTGTCGTAGAGTTCGTGATTCAAAATTCATAGATTGTCGTGTTGTCTATTTTCTCTAGCCTCGAAAAGGTGAGAAATCACTCACGATTAACATTCTTATATTTAGTAAATTTGATTTCACTTGAAACGACAATTAAGATATGCTTTTAAATTCGAATTGTTAGTTATTTAATTGTTAAATATGTGCCATTATCTGCAATTGTTCACCTGTGATATATGACACCATATCATGTTGTATATATTTTATTTAATTAGTTACTGATGATATATGCATGTTGTTGATATGTCGTATTTTTATCATATTTGTTCTCACTCTGCAAGTTCCCTGTTAGATTAGAATACCCTATGGGTTGAAATGATAAACCCATGCAATTTTCATTTAATTTAAATTTTGGGATTGCGGGTTGAGATGATATATACCCGTAACTATTTAATTTGCGGATTGAAATGACAAATATCCATATCACTTGACCATAGGATAGAAAATTATATAAGGACACCGTTGGTCTATATTTTGAAAATGATTCCCAAAGTTTGAAAAGAAATATATGGGATTTAATAAATATTGATTTTTAAAATATAGTATATAAATGCTATTTTTATATATGTATAAAATTTAGATTTTTAAGTAATATGTTTTGGGAAATTTTAATTTATAAGTTAGTTTTGAAAATATAACTTTTCAGATGTTTCTCATAAATTTTATTATTTTAAAAGATATATAAAATAAGATTTAATAAAAAATACATTTAATAATAAGATTTAATTTAATAAAATTTAATTTAATTTGTTTATAATATGTTTAAATTATTTAATTAAATTTATATTAATATTTTAAAATAGATTTTGTAATAACTTTAATAAATTAAGGTTGGAAAAATAAATTGAAATTGATTTGTAACTTAATTTGTTTAAGAATTGTATTTAAATATAAATTAATTTGAAACCTATTAATTTGAGATTTTTAAAGATAGGATTTTATAACTTGATTTTTGATAAAAGGTGACGAAATGAATATTTTCAAATTTAAATAATTTAAAAATTGAATATTTAGTTTGATTTAAAGGTGTAATTGGAGATTTTATTTAATTGTTATTAAAATGATTAAGTGGATATTTTCCAATGTGAATAATATTAAAGTTAAATGTTGAAATATAAATGAAACTTATATTGAAAATGCTTGAATATTTAAACTTTGAATCTTATTGGAATTGAAGTGATAGTTCAAACCTGGATTTGAAATCGATAAAAATTGAAATGGTTTATTGAGAATTTGAATTGAATCTTTAACCTTTTAAATTTAAAGTGTTGAATAGGGATTCATTTAAATTGAATTTTGGAATTTAAGTTGATTTGAATCGATTTGTGGAATTGGATGAAACAATTCTAATTGGGAAACTATTTCAGTATAATCTCTTTAAATAAATATAAACTATTTTTAATTTACAACTATTTTAATATATAAATTATTTTAATATATAAACTATTTTAGTTTATAACATTTTAATATATATATATATATTATTTTCAATATCTAAACTGTTTAAGTTGGAAGTGTTATGATTTCAAAAGTGTTATGATTTCAAAAGTGTTATGATTTTGAAAGTGTTATAATTTTGATTACGATTCTGGAAATGAATATTATTTAAAGTGAATAACGATATCGAATTGATATGGTTTTGAAATGAATATGATATTTTGATATGAAGTATGAACTATTCGAAATAAAACGACCACGGTGTGAAATAAGCATTTGGTTGTTAAAGAGATCAGGATCAAATATTGTCGTACTCTCTACCAATACCGAAAACCACTTTAACATCTGTGTACGTGGTGTGATGTGCAAGTAAATATGCATATTTTTTACCAACATATTTAATCTATTTAAATTAAATAAATGATCATATCGGGTATTTTAACTTGTTTAAATCAAAATTCAAATTATTTCAAATTGTCACATATTGATCTTCATCCAAGGGCAAAATGGTCAATATTGTGCATATATTAACTTTCTAAAATTTAATTGAAAATTTTTATATTGTTTTATAGGAATTTGAATTCATATACAAGTGGTTTCATGATGATATATGCATGCACAGGAGTTAAGAGAACAAATGAAGATGGAAATAATTCAAAGTGAAGATAATGGAGGACCCCACCTACCCACCTACCTTAATGTACAAATTAGAGGCAAATGCACATGCTTATGGAATCAATGGCTTCATGTACACTTAAATGATGATTAGTAGAAGCTAATGATTGCTTGGCCTTCACAATTTCTCAAGGGTATTTGGGCATTCTCCAAAAATATGAATTTGGGTTTAACACATGTATAATTACACCTTCTGTTTCATGTAACCCTCCTCTTCTTAGTCTCTCTTTTAGGCTCTCTTCTCTTAGGAAAATAAAAGGAAAACTCTCTTTCTCTTTTCATGGCTACTTAGCCATTTTTATTTTATGTAATCTTCTTTTCTTTTCATGCAATGTTAATTATTGTTTCCTTTTACTTACATATTCATTTTCTTTCATGCTAGTCGTGTAGATTTTCTTTTATGAAAGTAGATTAGTTTTTTCTTTCATTTAGCTCTCTTTTCCTCTTTGTTTTGTTCTATGTTGCATGCTATATTTGTTGATATGATAACAAATATGAGAAGCTAAACCCCTTCAATTTAGGGGTAATGAAGCTCTCTAATTATATAGCTTCAACATTTTGATAAATGTTATGCTCTCTTTTTGTGCTTCATGGAATATGATGTCTGAGTAATTTTGTGCTTATTATTGAGTTTGATAGCTTATGTTGTTCAAAACAAATAGGCTATGCTTAGTCATATGAATCACAAATTGCCTCTTCATTTATATATGATTATGGCAAAGAAGTGAATGTTTAAATCAAAATTTGATGGCTTATATTTCTAAACAATAGTTAATAGGCCATGCTTAAAATAGATTTTCATTTTCAACTTTGTTGTCATTTTCATGAGAATTAAAAGTGGTTTAAAGGTTGTGCTATAGTTTGATGGCTTATGTTGAGCCAATTAATAGCACAAATGAGCCATACTTATGATAAG
Organism: Allium fistulosum; assembly: GCA_030737815.1. Taxonomy (NCBI): domain Eukaryota; kingdom Viridiplantae; phylum Streptophyta; class Magnoliopsida; order Asparagales; family Amaryllidaceae; genus Allium; species Allium fistulosum. The sequence goes on along the minus strand of CM060906.1, from coordinate 945,354,977 downwards.
CACATCAATTAAGCTAACTAATGACAAAGAAAAGAGAGATCATAACTTCATTTTGTTGATTTATATGATCTAGAGAGTGGAAGTTGCCCCTAAATTGTCGTAACACTCTCATATATTTATCTATTTTTTTAGCTTGTTTTTACTTTCTTTTAGTTAGTTAACAATCCCTCGACGTTGGTTTAATTTGATTGAATAGATTTTTAAAATCATCAATTCCCTACGGATCGACCCATATTCACCACGTACTATAAGTGTACGACGTGCGCTTGCGGTTTATTTTAATTTTGAAATTTTTCGACGGTTTTCTATTCTGATAGAAATTCCGTCGATTAACAAGTTTTTGGCGCCGTTGCCGGGGAATTGATTTGATTTTGATTTTCTATTCTTCGAATTACTTTGTTTGATTTTTGTGTGATTTTATTTTGTGTGTTTGTTTGCATTTTTTTTAAAATAAAAATAATAAATATTTGTGTGTGTTTGTGTTTTCAATTTTGTGTGTGTGCTTGTTGTTGTTTATTTTCATTTTGCATTGCATTTCAAAAAATAAAAAATATAGAGATACACAATTTCATTTCCAAAAAAAAATTTCTATTTCATTTTACAACTTTCATTTTACAATTTACTGTCATAATACAATTACATTTGCATTCTACTGTTACAATTTGTGCACTGCTCATTTTTCTACTGTCCCTTACTGTTCATCTGTGCATACACAAACCCCCCTTCTCTTCTCTGCACAGTGATACAACTTACTGCCTTCATTTGCCCTCTACGGTGTACCGCTCTGCTGCACTTCCCATACAGTCCAATATTCCTCACAACCATTGCACATATACCACCATCAACCTGTCAATAGAACCACACATCCATTTCTTTCAAATCCCTCATCATACACCGAACTTCTGCCCACACTTGCAACTCCTTGCTTCAACCATTACAACAGCCATTTCCTTCCACTACTTAAAACATCCTCACTTCATTATAGTCCACTACTTCACATTTTCACAAACTACTGCACTTCTCTAGCAACCTGAACTACCATCATCACCATTTTGCTACTGTAGTGATCAACTCCCCACCACCAGCAAACTCCACCTCTCGCAAACAATCATTGCACTGACATACACCCACTTACCTTCGGCTTCTGCACATCACAGTCCCACTATTACATTCTACTCTTCACCACATTTCTTCCATGTACATCACTCCACCCTCAACTTCTCGAACCACCTCCATTACTACACGCAGCTGCCTTCGCTGGCAATCAACCAACAGTCAGCGAAACCCAACCATTCCGCTCACAAAACATATTAGACTACCACCTGAACCAAACTGCAGTTCTTCTCTGCTCTGACAAAATAGTTTCATAACATCACCATACCACCACTCCATCACCACCTCTACCCATCTCTGACATCCCTTCACAACCATTTCGATCACTTCCCTCATTCAATAACCACTGCCATAACACATTTCCATTCAACACTACTGCAAACAAACAACACTGCAGATCACTTCATCCCCTGTCAATACATCCTCCATTGCCACAGCACCAACAATACAAAACTGTCACTACCCATGTCAACTATCCACTGCCATCTCCTACACAGTGCAGTACAACCACCATCCTCAGTTCAATCCATACAAAATCAAACAATCACCAGACCCAGAACCACCTCAGTTTATACCACAACTGCCTTGTTGTTCAATTAAACCACAACCATCAAACACCTACAGATCATCTTACTTCTCCTATCAAATTACCACTGACCACACAGCAGCTCGACAATCTAAACAAATCCAAACTTGCAATCGTACACACTCAAGCGACCATACTACATCACAGTCATGGGACCACCTTCTAACTGCATCAACTTCACCACACACCAATCTCCTCTACCAACCATCACTTCCTTTGTCTGCTACTACACCCTGCTACACCACATATATCTACACTCCACTTTATCAAGGCAGCAAAATAGCCCACCACTTCAACTGTTCCATTTCCTAATACACTAATCATCTCTACTGTTCACATCTCCACTTTCTCCCTGCTTCACAAACCACCCCCTACCATACATCCCATACAACATTTCAACTATAACAACTACTACCTCCCATCCATCAAACTATCATAACCCATTCAAAATAATTCTCCATTCACATAACTATACATACATCCCGCTGTTCCTTTAAACTGTACATTTACATCAATACTCCATTGCATCCCACCACTATTCTACTACATCTCCATTATTCAACTCCCTGACCACATCATTCGTCAAAAGAATATTGGCCACTGTCATCTACTCTAAGTACTGGCCACTATTATCATCTTAGGGAACCAAGTACTAGTGCTACATCCCCTCAAGTCGACAACTTCAACTACCTCGATCGATACGCGCATTCAATCCACCTACAATCGCCGAAGTCGAACACCTCGACCACCTAATTTGCCGAATCCCCAAACCCAAATAGCACCGCGACCTCACGCCAAAACTCAATTAACCAAGTCGCACTCCTCCTCAAACACGCAACCTCCTCCAGCACCTTCAATCAATCACGACTCAAATCACCTTCAACCAAGAAATTTCAACTAATCGCCTCATGATTTCCCATTGATTTCGAGATTTCTAGTTGCTTCAATCGATTCAGGCCCCCATTTATTTTCTTTTGGATTGAGCATCTGATTATTTGTTTGCGATTTTTATTAGTTGCATGTTGTTTCTATTTTACAGAGAAGAGGAGAAATGGAAGTAAGTGGGTACTGGGCTTGTTGGTTTATGGGCTGAGGTTGCAATATTTTTTTTTAAAGTAAAACTTCACTTTTAAATTTTGTTTCCTTTTCAAAAAAACAGAGTCTCTCCCTAAAAAAAAGTTTTTTTTTAATTTCGTTTGTTTTATTTCTTAATAAAAAACCCAAGTTGTTTCATTTTAATATGTTTTACTTCTTCCTTAAACAAACAAACAAACAAGTTAGATTTAATGTTGTTTTCATTTGTATAGTTTCATTCGTTTTGTTTTAGGTTCATTGCTGTTCTGTTTTCATTTTTCTTAGTTTCTTCTTTGATATATATATAATCTGTGTATATATATTTGTTTTATCTTTCAGGTTGCAAAACAGAAGGAGAAGGATTGCGCTGCTAAGCTTGCAAAAAAAAATAACTTCTCTGCTTGCTTATAAAAAAAATTTGCTTTTAACCCTTACTTATTGTTTTTATTTGTCTTGCATTTAAAAAAAATTATTCAAAAAAATAATAATTCAAAAACAAAAAGAAAATCCACTCTAGTTGCATTGTTAATACACGTTTAATTTCTGCTTTGCATTTCATCTTAGGATTTGGTTAATGATAACAGTAAACACCAATAACTTTTAATTGTATATTGACAAGTTGTCTTCTTTGAACAATTTAATTTCTTGGTGTCTAGGCTACGACAGAGTAATAACCATTTATAAATAGTATGGTGATTCGTAAATATTATAGTGGTTATTCCTCTGAAGGTACTTAAACCTTCGGCTGCATTGCTACGGTGATTCGTGGTGCACCGATAAATCCTGCCCGTTACCTGGCTGAGAACTATCTTGTTGATTTAAGACAAAGTGTGATTATACAATTTTGGGTTAACTTAGGATAAATCATTTGTAATTAACCCCTGCATTCATTTAGTTGCATTAGTTCATGCATATTTAAAAAACAAAAAATTTAAGAATCCAAAACTAAAAAAAATTGTATATGTTCCTTTTCCTTTTCCTTTGAAATTTTTAAATCCTTTTTCTTAAAAATTAAAAAAAATCCAAAAAAATTTAGAAAAACCAAAATCCAAAAAAAATATCAAACCTTTTCAAAAAACAAAGAAAAAATTTGAAAAACCAAAAAACAAAACAAAAATCAATTTCCCTTTTGAAAAATAAATTTTATTTGTAAATATTTTTCCTTTATAAAAAAAAATTCTTGAAAATGTCTGAGTTTCCTTTTCCTTACTCACTTGAATATAGTTGTGAAAATCAATATAATCCATATAATTTCACTCCAAATTCTTATGGATATTTTAACAATAACTATTGTTCAAACGATTCGGGTTTTGAACCACAAAATTTTTAGAATGACGAACAACCCTCGAATCTTGAAAGTTGCATTTCATTTCTACTTGAAATCTCTACACAACAAAATCAAATGATAAATGATTTGTGTAATTCTTATTTGTGTGATAACTCAAGTCAAGATTTTTAAAATAATCAAAATTTGAATTCAATTCAAAATTCAAACGATTTCGAGTATAACCCGTGCCAATTCAATTTTGAACTCCAAAATGAATTTCAAAATCAAAACGAAAATGTGATCCACTTTCAAATAATTTTGGCAATGGAAATAATCTCGACTATGATGCAAGCGAAAATTTTTATTCTCAACAAATCCAAATCGAAAATCCTCAAGCTAATAATTATAAATTGGATTTTGTTGAACAAATGAACGAAATTTACGACGATCACACGGATTCATTATTTGAAACATATATGAAACAACGTGATAAACAAAATCAAATCCCAACATGTGACGAGTCAAATGATAATCCATCTTTTACCCAAATCAACGATTTTCAAATAACAACTTTTGAAACTGAAAATGATGACCTTTATGAATTTGTTGAAAATTCGGTAATTGAGTTGGATTTCAATTCTTTTGAGGGTGAGAAACTCGATTTAAATTTCGATCATCCTTTTTTCGATTTTGAAAATTTGAATACAACAACTTTGGATTTTGAAAATAGACGCAATAAAGTTGTTGATAATCCAAATAAGGAAGACAAATTTAATGAACACATATTTTTTGGATTTTTCGACAACGAGTTGTCGAATTCTGAAGGGGAAGATTTAAATCACCATTTTGATTTTGAAATCAACAATTTTGAAGAAGTTTTCAATGATAAATTTGAATTTCAATGTGGTGAAAATGAACTTGGATTTCAATCAATTGTTTTATCGACCCCAAAATTCATCGAAAAGGAAACAGCTCGTAAGATTTTTAATAAAACGACATTCATTTTTCCAAATCCAAATTCAACTTCAAAATCTTGTATGGATTGGTTTTCTGAGCTTAAGCTGTGTCTCGCATATTTGACGAGACAAATGAATCGGTCTTTGCAAGACTGTTTCATTTACTTTTTGACGATATACTTTTTGATCTCATGTAAATACCGTTAATTTTCGTTTAAATAAAGGTCATGTTTTTATTTTTATTTTTCTCCTTCCACTTGGGTTGACTATGGGGACACAGTCAAAATCAAGTGTGGGGGGAGACTCATCATCATTTTCGATTTTTCATGGTTTATTTATTTTTATTTTCTTTCCAAAATTTAAAACAACATCTCAAAAATAAAAAAATTAGCATTTTTGATTTATTTTTAAAGAAACACTATAAGATAAATATATGGTTTTGGTTTATTAAATTAAAATTTTTGAAAATTTACTTGTCTTAACAAAAATAAAAATGAAGTTTGATTACAAATAACAATGGTTTAACTAGTATATAGGAAGATTCATACGTGTTAATTATGAAATACATCCTAATTGAAAATCTTTGTTTTAAAAAGTGGTGAATTCAAATAAAAGGATATAACATTTTTTTTGTCTTCTAAGTTAAATGGTGCTAAGATGATTTTGCAAAACTCTCTCTTTCTAAAAAAAGTATAAAAAAACTTTTATATATATGTACATATTTTTAACACCTAGAGTCATGTGTTCACACTCGTGTGTTCACTTGCCATGATATGTACCCTTCTCACGTAAGCCCGAAAGGCAGTGCACGATCGGTATATCTGGCCCTAGTTTATCTGAGTTAGGTGTGTGTATATAAAAGTTATTTTACTAATAACGCCTACAGTCAATAAGTGTTCACACTTGTGTGTTCACTCGCCATGCTCTATATTCCCCTCACATCAGTCCGCAAGGCAGTGCATGGGTAATATATCTGGCCTCAGTTTACATGAGTTAGGCATATGTAAATATTATTAATATCAATAAAATTTTCAAACAAGAGAGAGTAAGCAAATGAAATCCAAGCACCATTTAAACTTATTTGATTTGATTTGTTATTGAAAAGAAATGAAAATACCACTTCGAAAAACTTTGATAATCAACTAAGGATCCATTTCAAATCCCACTGTGTTATCAACCAAAACAATGAGTTAAACTATTGTCTAATTGTTATGATAACTTGATTTTTGTTGGAAATTTTGACAAGTAAAATGACTTAAATTTCAAGATAATGACCAAAACTTATGTTTAACTTATTTGTGTCTATTTAAGAGTAAATCTTTCATTTGTAAATATTTTCAAGAACTCGCATTCATCTCTTTGTAAATAAATCTTGCATTTTGTAAATATTTTCATCCTGCATTTGGATTTTGTAGGTAGTATCCGCTAAAAACCCTAACGAGACAACACTCGTCCTACTGGGGATACCCAGAGGTTTAACGGCTTGTTGCATATGCTCAATGCAATCGTGCTCCCTACGAAAACGGATTTATCTTAGTCTTTCTTTATTCGAGGACGAATAAAAAGATAAGTGTGGGGGTATTTGATGTGCACGTAAATGTGCATATTTTTACCATCATATTTAATCTATTTAAATTAAATAAATGATCATATCGGGTATTTTAACTTGTTTAAACCAAAATTCAAATTATTTCAAATTGTCACATATTCATCTTCATCCAAGGCAAAATGGTCAATTTTGTGCATATATTAATTTTCTAAAATTTAATTAAAAATTTATATATTGTTTTGTAGGAATTTGAATTCATATACAAGTGGTTTCATGATGATATATGCATGCACAAGAGTGAGGAGAATAAATGAAGATGGAAATAATTCAAAGTGAAGATAATGGAGGACCCCACCTACCCACCTACCTTAATGTACAAATTAGAGGCTAATGCACATGCTTATGGAATCAATGGCTTCATGTATACTTAAATGATGATTAGTAGAAGCTAATGATTACTTGGCCATCACACTTTCTTAATGGTATTTTGGGCATTCCCCAAAAATATGAATTAGGGTTTAACACATGTATAAGTACCCCTTATGTTTCATGTAACCCTCCTCTTCTTAGTCTCTCTTTTAGGCTCTCTTCTCTTAGTCTCTTCTCTTAGGAAAATAAAAAGAAAGCTCTCTTTCTCTTTTCATGGCTACTTAGCCATTTTTATTTTATGTAATCTTCTATTCTTTTCATGCAATGTTAATTATTGTTTCCTTTTACTTACATGTTCATTTCCTTTCATGCTAGTAGTGTATATATTTTTTATGCAAGTAGATTAGTTTTTTATTTCATTTAGCTCTCTTTTCCTCATTGTTTTGTTCTATGTTGCAAGCTATATTTATTGATATGATAACAAATATGAGAAGCTAAACCACTTCAATTTAGGGGTAATGAAGCTCTCTAATTATATAGCTTCAACATTTTGATAAATGTTATGCTCTCTTTTTGTGCTTCATGGAAAATGATGTCTATGTAATTTTGTGCTTATTATTGAGTTCGATAGCTTATGTTGTTCAAAACAAATAGGCTATGCTTAGTCATATGAATCACAAATTGCCTCTTCATCTATATATTATTATGGCAAAGAAGTGAATGTTTAAATCAAAATTTGATGGCCTATATTTCTAAACAATAGTTAATAGGCCATGCTTAAAATAGATTTTCATTTTCAACTTTGTTATCATTTTCATGAGAATTAAAAGTGGTTTAAAGGTTGTACTATAGTTTGATGGCTTATGTTGAGCTAATTAATAGCACAAATGAGCCATACTTATGATAAGCACCTCAATTAAGCTAATTAATGACAAAGAAAAGAGAGATCATAACTTCATTTTGTTGATTTATGTGATCTAGAGAGTGGAAGTTTCCCCTAAATTATCTTAACACTCTCATATTTTTATCTATTTTCTTTTAGCTTGTTTTTACTTTCTTTTAGTTAGTTAACAATCCCTCGACGTTGGTTTAATTTGATTGAATAGATTTTTAAAATCAACAATTCTCTACGGATTGACCCGTATTCGCCACGTACTATAAGTGTACGCTGTGCGCTTGCGGTTTATTTTAATTTTGAAATTTTTCGACGGTTTTCTAATCTGATAGAAATTCCATCGATTAACATGGTGGAGGTTCCAGAACAAAGTAGGATGGTTTGGCGACGATTCTGTATGAGGTATTAACGTAGCCCTAACTCCCGCGACAGCTTGATGTGGCTAAAACAGGAGCTACGCCGGGCTAAGTGAGGTCATTCCTCCTATCGGACACATTTCTTCGATACCATTTTATTACTTTGTGATTTGATTGGGTGCACCTTTGATTTAGGAGTGTGTCTCGAGGTGGGCGGTAGTAGCTGCTATGCGTTACCACCAGTCCGGATACGCAAACGGTATATCTACCATGGGCATTGCCTCGTGTGCCTTATCGCATGCCTTATCGCGCCTTCTATGAGTTTGGTTTTGTACTGTACCTATGGAGTGCCCTCTGAGTAAACCACTTGTTTGGTGGAGCTTACGGTACTGTATAGACTACGGGAATATATAAAATGTGTTAAGGGGGATATGTGTAACTCCTTAACGCTATTTTAATACTTTACATTACTGATAGACATATTATAATACCGTATATTACTACATAGTAGATAGTTCAATGGATCCTTAGAGGATGGAAATCCCAACTATCCTTTAAGTTATTTGTATTTCAGTTGACATTTCACTTAAGTTGAATTTACTGATATAAGAATGTTAATCCTGACTCGAGTGTTTGTGTTTTGCTTTATGCTCTGTTCAGACTGAGTGTCACAGCATTTGAGGCTCACCTTTGGAGCTTGGAGCTCTACTTGAAGACCTGTCTCTTATCTATTCGGCTTTGTAGTTATCTCAGTTGTTTCCAATTGTTTATGTTCAGTCTTATCAGTTACTTTTGTATTTGATGCTACTTTGTATTTGAGATTTCTATTGTATTTCGTTTTAAACTCTGTTGTTTATATAGTAGCTTCATGAACTACTATTTATCTATTTCCATTGCTTATTGTCGTAATACTCTGTGTCTGTGATTCTGTGATTGATTTATTTACTGTATATGCTGAGTTTTGCCAAATATTAATTAACAATCTGTTGTTTTGAGCAATTAAAGTCTGACATGAGTGGATGATTGTTGATTTGAACGGCTCGAAATACCAGGTCGTTAGAAGTGGTATCAGAGCGAGGTTTAGGCAAAACTAAGCGTATGGAGTAAAAATTAATTACAAAATCACCTTCGTTCGAGCTTGAATTTCTCCTCTTTGATTCGGATTTCCTTTGAATTTTGGAACTTTCCCCTTCATTCTGAAAATTCATTCTTGTCTTCTCCTATTTGCGTTCTTTTGATATTAGAGCATCCCATAGCTCCAACCTCAACTGTCAACTTCATCCTTTGTGTGACTAACCTCATCGGCGGTTCCGCCAAACTAAATATGATTTGTAAAGGGGTGAAACTCCTTTACAACAAGTGTCGATCCACTGGAGATTTCTACGTCCTTGCTTTGGATGCTGTTATATCTTGCAAAGCCCGAACTGTCTCTAGTAGACGATCAGGGTAATTCCCTTGTAATCTGGACTCCACTCCGATAATCAGAGATTATCCTGATATTGGGTGAAGTCACTTCTCTTCCCTTCAAGCGGGAAATTGAATTTCCACATCGTTTTTATTCCTGGAATCTCGGTTGACCGGTTAAGGTCGCCGCGATTTATATAAGTCTATCCATCTTTTCTCTTTTGTAATTTAATTATCTTATCTCCTTTCGACTCTATCTTCGTTGTTAAAATTCTCTTCTATCAGGGTCTCTCTAAATTTGAACCTCTATCCTTGTTCTATGATCCACTCTTGAATCATCGTGTGAAGGAGTGTATTTGTAATTAATCTAAAAATATTTTATATTGTGTTGTTTGAGTTGTTAAGTTTGAATTTTTGGATTTCGATCGATTCGTTTGGCCAACGCTATCGATAGGAATCCCAAAACACTTGAACAGAGCAAACACACACCATATTGTTTTTAAATTGGTAAATGAAATAAATTTGTAAATTTTATATGATTATATTTTATATATAAAGGTATAATTTTCTGAAATTAAATAGTTAAATGAATTAGCTGTTAGAAATATAATATTTGATTATAATTTATTGTTTTGTAAACCATTGGCTATTGCAACATGATATAAATAAATGAAATTATAAAACATGGTTTATAAATTGATTCGGAATTGAAATGAATTTAAATTAAGAATTTGAGAATTCAATTTCCGATATTTTCAAAAATTTGGTTTTTAAAGTTTTGGAATATATTATTTGAAAGTATTTTCGAATGGAAATTGTTTCAAAAGAATAATTTTAAAAGAAGAAAATCAGTACTCTTCTCTTTTGTCGCTGGAAAATAATTTCGGTGATGACGGCAGCATCATCGACATTCAGTTTCGAGTCTCAAAGTAGAGAGACTGCTTAGTAGCTTTGCCACTCTTTTGTTTTGGAATATAGAGTTGATTTGAAATTTCTTGTGTATAATTTGATTTATAAAATATATATATATATATATATATATTAATTTATTTCAAAATAGTTTGAAGTGAAACCGGAAATTTAACTCTTAAATTTTATGGTAAGTAATGATTTCAATTATTGAAATAAAGTGAAATTTTTAAATAATTGGAGTATCTAAAATGGAAATGAGATTGGAACAACTTGAAACAATTGAACTAGGAAAAAACTTTATTTCTATATTACTCAATTGCATTTAAAAACATATATAACTTACCTGAGCGTTAAAAAGGATAAAATGTTATGTAGATATGTAATTAAGGGTTAAACAAGAGAATTTTTTGTAATAAAGTGTTCAAATTAAATTTTTCTTTATAAGAATATTAAATAATTGGAAAATTGATATAGTGCTCAATTACATATGAAACATTAATGAAACTTACCTGAGAAAAGTTTGGATGTAATAGGAATATGTAATTGAATAATATACAATATGATGTAAGTAATAATATGTCCAAAAATGATATTTTGTTAAGGGAATTTATAAATAATAAATTGGATAATAAATTGAATAATAAAAAGAGAATAAATTTGTTGAATAATATAGGGTTATAATAAATGTTTATACACCTAATATATGTTGCAAAATGTATGTTAAGTAAAATAAATTAAATAAATAACGGAGAATGCTAGTTAAGCAAATAAATATGAACTGAAGAATAGTTATAATTGAATTTTAAATGGAGTCAACTTAACTGAAGGTAAATGGAGTAAATAAATAAGTTAAATATAATAAATTTTGTTTTGGAAGAAAATTTTGTAACAAATGTTAATAAATTGAAATTTAATCAATTGAATGAAAATTTATTGATTAAATAAAATGGATGGAAACCAAATATATTGAATATTAATCAATTGAAAAACTAATGAAATTTATATGGTTTCTAGTTAATTGTTGTATTTTGTATTTCAATATATCTTTCTTTCTGGTTGCTTCTATTCTCATATCTCGTTCCTTTTTGGGGATAAAAAGTTTTGAGTGGGGGAGAGTGTAACAACCCGTAAATTTTAACGATTTTTATAACGTAATTAACTGAATTTTTGTGAAATTTTAAATGATTAAATTTAGCAATGAAAATTTAGGAATGACGGTTGCTTGGTTATCAATTGACCGGGGTAATATGAAATAAGTAACAAACCATTGGCAAGCAACCAAGTCATTTACACATGTATGGGGCCGAAGATAGCCCCTAGGCATGCTCTGAATGATGATAAACCGCGAATCCATGGTTTGCGAAATCTGTCTTTTGTTTTTGGATTGGACACTTGTTTTTCTACTTTGGTCTTGGAGTTTGGATTGAACTCCTGATTTTGCTCGTTTTCTGGTTTTGGCTTTCATTCGGATGATTGTTCTCCATATTGGATGATGATTTTGATTTTTGATATGAATTTCTGTTTTTCCGATTTGATTTGGATTATTTTGATTGGATTTTTTCTGGTTTTTGATAAACGGTCGTCGAGTATGGACTATGCTCGATAAGGGTTCGGAGAGACCAGGATTCGGCCTAGGACTTAGGCCTTGCATTATCAATTGTTATTTTCAGGTCGCTGAGTATGGACTGTGCTCAGCAAGGGTCCGAAGTGACCAGGATTCGGCTTAGGACTTAAGCCATGGCATTACTCGCGTCCAGGGACACTGGACCACGGTCGTCGAGTGTGGGTTGCACTTGGCAAGAACCCGGAGAGGTTACGGATTTGAACAGCGACCCGGAGAGGTCCAGGATTCGGCTTAAGACTTAAGCCATGGCACTACTCAACATCCAGGGACACTGGACAACGGTCGTCAGGTGTGGATTGCGCTTGGGAAGAGCCCAAAGAGGTTATGGATTTGGATATCGACCCGAAGAGGTCTTGGATTCGGTTGTTGGACAAGGATGGATTGAAAACTCGGTCATCGAGTTTGGATGGACATGGAATTGGCTATGGACTTCAGATTCGGAACTATTCAAAACACGCCTTATTGTCACAAGGCATGTTTTGGGGGGCAAATGTTATCCCACCTTTTGGTCAAGGCTGGAATATCAACAAGTTGGTAAGGAACGATAGATACCAGGATTGGGGATCGATTAGGAACAAGGCTGCAATGGATGTCGTCAGAATTTGGTCGAGCTCCGATCAGGACGGAATCGATTAGAGATGATGATGAGGACTAGGAAAGGCTATGTTTCAAGCTTCAACTCGATCGGATGTCGTATGCTCGAGATATGGATGGACTAAGGTACGTAGGGAATGGTTCGTATCGATGCATTTCGCATCGATCGGTAGGTGATGTTTCGAATCGATTGGATTCGTATCGATCGGCAAAGGTTCGGCTTGGTGGAGTTCGTATCGATCAGGTTTCAGTTCGACTCGATGATTTCGTATCGGCCAGATAGGAAGGCTGGAAGGATTTGGCACTTTCGTATCCATGGGAGGCCATCAGAGTTCGTGTCCATCAGGTAAGGCTTCGTTCGTGCCCATCTGTGACTAGCTTCGTATCCATATGATTGGCCCTTCGTGCGTTTTTCGTATCGATCGATAGCATAACATTATTTCGTATCGATCAAATAGATCGATACGAAACACACTCCTGAAATCGATACGAATCAACGGTACAATGCAAGCAGTTGGATACATGTGCAAAGCAAAATTATCGGCACGAACGAACGCAAAGTATGGATGTGAGCGCGATTCAAGGGAAGAAGCATTCAAAGCGGCGAAGGACATGCATGGTTCGAAGGAAGAAACCTTCAACTTGGCACGAATTTAGGATCTGGCCTGGGAAGTAGCGCCACAACAGCAGATAGGCGCATGCCTTGATCGAGTCGAAGGGGATGGATACGAAGCTGTGGATTCGAACTCAGCAGCCTTCGAAAAACATGAGATTGAATCGATCATATCTCCCAAACCGCTGATCCAAATGCAATGAAATTTTCACAGTAGCTTCCATACGAGGTAAGGAATGTTCCCACCAAGTTTCAGCCCGATTGGATCATTTTTTGATGGATACGAAATTGCTTCGTATCCATCACAGATCGAGTCGAAACTTAGTGGGGTCGGTCGCGTGGGCCCCCTCACGTGCCAGAAGAAGTCTCCCGAAGTTTGGGCATGATCTCAGCCTCCTACGCCTATAAATAGCCCCCTAGAGCCTGCAGAAAAGGGATCTTTTGGCGATCCAACGTCCAGACTCTTCCGGATTCAATTCTACTTCTTTCTATTGCTGTTATACTCGAAATTCTTCATTGTAACTGCGGTAATCATCTGTAACCAGCAAGGATAATCAATAAAAACCTTAAAGTGGACGTAGGCCGGAGATAGCCGAACCACTATAAATTGTGTGTCATTGTTCATTATTTCTGAATTGCTATTTGTTGCTTGCTTAGATCTATGATTTGTGTTTGAATATTGCTGATTTGTATTCATACACTGGTGCTTTCACAATACTTGGGGTTTGTGACCATTTTTGGCGCAAACAATTATCATGAATATTGATAATTTGGTTTGAATGGTGTGTTAGAGTTTGATGATTTAAGTGTGCTAATAGCACAAATAAATCATACTTATAGTAAGCACATCTATCATTTCAACTTAATATTTTAATGGGAGATTTTAAATGAATTTTATGTTGATTTATTTGAATGATTGGAAGTGGATTTGCCTCTAAATAGTTCCTTAATCACATAGTTTTATCACCTTTGCTCTAGTTTATTTTCTACAATTTTTTATAGTTTAAAACCACTTCAAAACTTGGGCTAATTTGATTGAGTATTATTAGAATTTAATTTTCCCTGCAGATCGACCCATACTTGCACATGTACTACGATTGTATGCCGTGTGCTTGCAGTTTTTATAACGATTATATTTTAACGAGGTTTTCTAACCGATAGAAAGTCCAATCGTTTCAGCAAGTTTTTAGCACCGCTATCGGGGAATTGCAATTTAGTTTTAATTTTACTCTTCAAATTATTTTTGTTTTATTTTATTTTCATTTTTTTTGTTCTTCTTAAAAACCAAAAAAAAATGTTGTGCATTTGTTTTATTTAATTTTTTTGTTTTGTTTTCAATTGTTTTGACTTAATTGTGTTTGGTTTTATTTTGTTTTATTTTGCATTGCTTAAAAAAAGAGATTACACACTTGCATATTCATTGCATTTCATTCTACACTTCATTGCATTTAAAATTTCAACAAGTTCTACTACATATATAAAAAAATACAAATATTGTTCTCTGTCATTTCTATTGCCAGTTTGAGCATTTTGTTATAAATTCGACAACGTTTCCTCATCTAACCAAATGAACCAAGCTTCCCAACCAATATGTTATAAATGCAACAATCTGAATCACATCGCCGATCAGTCTCCTAATTCGACTGAACAACTCAATGCTTTTAATAAGCTTAAAAATGACACGTTCTCTACAACGTACAATCCTGATTGGAGAAATCATCCTAATTTTTCATGGAACTAAAATAATTCCAACACGAATTTGGTTCATCCCAACTTTCAAGTATTTCTGAACAATGCTTCGAATCCTCTCTTTTAACCCAATCATTTTCAACAAAATTTTGTGGGTCTGTCTCAAAATCAACCGCAACAATCTTTTGCTCCCTAAGATGATAAACGATTGACTTCACTTGAAAAAAGTCTTGAAACTTTGGCTAAAGAATCCATTCAAAGCCTCCAATCAAACAGCAATTTGCAAAATTTGTTAACCTCGTACATGCAGAATACGAGTCAATCAATAGCCAAACTTGAAATGCAAATGAGTCAATTAGCCACCTCTACGAGTGAAGATGAACGAGGCACATTCCCAAGTCAACCAGTTCCAAATCCCAAAAATAAAAACACGAACTCGAATCAAGCCCAGTCATTCAAGATAGCAATGTCAACCAAATGAATGCTATCATGACTTTGCGTTCCGGTAAACAAATCGATAATCAAGTTGTTAATCCAAACGATTTACCGAAAGCTCCTCTTAATACTTCAAAAATGACAAACAATTCAGAACAAAACATTGAGCCAAACATTGCATCAAATGTCAATCCAAATTCTTCTTCTACTCAAGTAGACCGACCTGCTTAGTATCGTGTTCCATTTCCACATCGCCTTTGACCCAAGAACCATTCTGATTAAATGGAAAAAATGTTGGAAATTTTCAAACAAGTCAAGGTTAACATTCCTCTTCTTGATATCGTTCAACAAGTCCCAACTTACGCTAAGTTTCTCAAGGACTTGTGTACTCAAAAACGACACACTCATGTACCCAAGAAAGTTTTCTTAGCTGTCGGACTTAGAGAAGTCTTATCCTAACAAATTCCCATCAAATACAAATATCCTGGATGTCGACGATCTCATGCATGATAGGAGACAAAACGATTAATAAATGCTTACTAGATTTGGATGCGAGTGTCAATTTGATTCCTTATTCAGTTTACCAACAACTTGGCTTGGGTGAACTAAAACTAACAAAAGTAACTCTTTAGTTTACTGATCGTTCAATAAAGAAAACCATGGGAGAAATCGAGGACGTACTCATCAAAATTGGTCAATTTATATTCCCTGTTGATTTCATCATCCTTGAAACACAACCTGTGAACAATCCGATGAGTCAAATTCCATTGATTTTAAGCTGACCTTTCTTGGCTACTTCAAATGCTCTAATTAATTGTCAAAATGGTTCAATGAAAATTTCTTTTGGAAACATGACTTTGGATCTTAACATCTTCAATCTTGAAAATCAATCGAACGAACCACGTGACCAAATGCTGGAAGTTAGCTCCATTCAAGAAAATTTTGATAATGAAACAGTTGACCTAAACCACGAATGTGAGACCACATATGAACAACTGTTTCAAGATGAGCCTAATGAAATAGAAAATGTGCTTCTGTTTGAACCCCTCGCTGTTGAGTCAGAACTTCAACCGAGTTCTTTGATTAAGCAATCCTCCAGATTGGAACTCAAACCACTTCCTGATCACCTTAAGTACGCATACTTAGGTCACAACAAAACATTTCCCGTCTTAATCTCTTCAACTCTTTCTCTTAATCAAGAAGCTTCCCTTCTTTCATTTTGTCAAAAAACAAAGAAGCAATTGGATGGTTGATTACTAATATAAAGGGAATTATTCCCGCTCTTGTTCAACATCGCATCCATTTAGTTGATGATGCCAAGCCTGTTCGTGACGCATAACGAAGGCTTAACCCAAAAATGAAGGATGTAGTTCGAGATGAAATTCTTAAACTCCTCGATAACGGGATCATATACCCTATTTCTGATAGTTCGTGGGTTAGCCCAATTCATGTTGTGCCTAAAAAGTCTGGACTTAACGTTATCAAGAACAACGCTAACGAACTCATTCGAACTCGTATTCAAATGGGTTGGCATGTTTGCATTGATTATCAGAAATTAAGTGTTGCAACACGTAAGGATCACTTTCCTCTTCCTTTCAACGACCAAATGCTTAAACTTTGCCAGCCATGAATTCTATTGCTTTCTTGATGGTTATTTCGGTTATAACCCAATTCCAATCGCTCCCGAAGATTAAGAGAAAATGATTGTCACATGTCCCTTTTGCACCTTTGCATATCAACATATGCCTTTTGGCCTTTGTAACGCACCTGCTACTTTCCAAAGATGCATGGTCAGCATCTTTTTCGATATGATCGAACGCTTTCTGGAAGTGTTTATGGATGATTTTTCCATCTTTGGAAACTCTTTTTTCAACGGCTTACACCATCTTGAGTTGGTTTTAAATCGATGCAAGGACAGACACTTAACGTTAAATTGGTAAAACTATCATTTCATGGTCAAACATGGCATTGTCCTTAGGAATGTCATTTCAAACAAAGGCATTGAGGTGGATAAAGCTAAAGTTGACGTAATTTTGAATCTACCCATTCCAAAATCTGTCAAGGACATTCATTCATTTCTTGGACACACTGGTATTTATCGACGCTTTGTGAAGGACTTTAGTAAAATCGCTCGACCTCTGACGACTCTTCTAGGAAAAGACATTCCATTTGACTTTAATTCTGATTGTGTTTCTACTTTCAAATGTTTCAAAAATGAACTCATTTCTGCTCCCGTTATTTTTTCACCCAACTGGGATCTTCCTTTCGAAATAATGTGTGACGTTTCTAACTTTGCAGTTGGTGCTATCCTAGGACAACGAATCAACAAAATTCTTCATGTCATCTACTACGCTAGTATGAATTTAAACGATGCTCAACTCCATTACACGACCATTGAAAAAGAGCTTCTAGCGGTAATCTTTGCGCTCAAAAAATTTCAACCTTATTTGGTTGGATCAACATTATTGTTTACACTGACCATTCCGCTCTTAGATACCTTTTTGCCAAAAGGATGCTAAGTCTCGTTTGATCCATTGGATCCTGTTACTCCAAGAATTTGACCTTACGATCAAAGACAAAAAATAATCCAACAATGTCATTGCTGATCATCTGTCGCGTCTTCCAAACGCACCATCTTCTTTACCGATCAACGAGAACTTTCCTGATGAATAACTCCTTTCCGTTTCCATCGATCCACGGTATGCCGATATAGTGAACTATTTAATCACTAAGGAAACTCCTTCATTCTGGTCTAAAGAAGATAAATATAAATTTCTTTTCCAAGTCAAGTACTTCTATTGGGATGATCCATACTTGTTTAAGTACTGTTCCGACCAAATCATTCGACGTTGCATCCCAGATTGCAAAATCAAGAGTGTCCTTTCATTTTGCCATGACCAAGCTTGTGGAAAAACAGTGGAAAATGTGCTTCAATATGGTTTTTACTGGCCTACGCTTTTCAAAGATGCATTTGATTTTTGTAAAACTTGTGATCACTACCAAATGTTAGGGAAAATTTCTCAATGAAATATGATGCCTTTGAACCTCATTCTTACAATCGAAATCTTTGACGTTTGGGGTATTGATTTTATGGGACCATTTCCCAACTCTTTTTGAAATATGTACATACTTCTTGATGTTGATTACATCAGTAAATAGGTTGAAGCCATTCCTTGTAAAACAAATAACCACAAAGTTGTTGTGAAATTCATAAAAGAAAACATCTTTTCGAAGTTTGGAACACCTCGCACAATAATGAGCAGTAATGGAACCCATTTCTGTAATCGTTCATTTGAAATTCTAATAAAGAAACACTCGATAACCCACAAGTTATCCACACCTTATCATCCTCGAACTTGTGGTCAAGTTGAAGTTTCAAACTCCAAATCAAATAAATTTTGGAAAAAACTATGAATAAAAATTGAAAAGGTTGGTCACAAAAATTGATAGATGCACTTTGGGCTTATAGAACTGTGTATAAAACCAATCTAGGGATTCTCCTTTTAGGCTTGCATATGGTAAAGTGTGCCATTTACATGTCGAACTTGAACATAAAGCATTGTGGGTAGTTAAGAACATAAACTTTGACGTTGAAAAAGCTAGCGAAAATAGAAAATTGCAACTCAACGAATTAGAGGAGATTAGGAACGACGCGTATGAAAACGAGAAAATTTACAAAGAAAGAACAATTTTTTTTATGACAAGTCAATCCTAAGGAAAACATTTTCGCCAAATCAAAATGTTCTTTTGTATGACTCTCGACTTCATTTGTTCCCTAGTAAGTTAAAATCAAGGTGGACAGGACCATATGTCGTACGTACTGTTTTTCCACATGGTGCTATAGAAATAGAAAACCCTAGGGATGGATCGATTTTTAAAGTCAATGGTCATCATTTGAAACCTTACTTGGAGTTGGCAAGTGATCGAGAGGAGGAGCTCATGATTCTTCATGAGCCATACTATGTCTAGTAAGAAATGTTGTGACGACCTGCATTTCGAGAGCTTTAAATCAAAAATAATCCGCACATCTCCAACTCAATCAATCCAAAACACAGATAATCGATGGGGTTAATTAAGAAAAATAAGAAAAGAAGGAAACAAATACAGAATCTCGCGGCGAAATGACAAAATATAATAATCCAATAAACAATTCATGAAGCTGTTTATACTATACATTTGATTAAAATTTTACAACATCTATCAGAGTTATATATACAACGGAACAATAGAATAAGATAGTGCAGCAGAACAACATGATGAAACAGAATAATACTAGTAATTATATATACCAAATCTTCGTCTTCGTCCTCCAGAAAATATGATCTTCAATACACTGAAAACTCAAGGCTGGCCCGAGCACAAATTAAAACAATACACTCGAATCAGGACTAAAATATCCTTATGTGAGTCAAATCAATATCACATGTAACAGGAGTGTAATGGCGTCAGAGATGTTTACGAGGTTTTACATCTCCTATCCAGTGTATAACGTGCGTGCAATAACTCAAGAGATGTTACGGGATTTTCCATCCCTTAAGAATCCGTTAAAATATTTATATATTGTAAAATACACTATATATGTAATGTCTAATCAGTAAAATAAATAATTTTCTTAGTGTTAAGGCTTTACGTTAATCCCCTTAACGCATTTTTAAGCATTGTCGTACAGTTTGCATATAACGCCCTAGTAGCAAGTCGGGGATAGGGGTGTGTCGTGATACGACAACACTAACCAAACTCATAATAGTCTCGTATAAGGATAAAAGTATGACAAGGCACGTGAGGCAATGCCCAAGGTAGGATACTACCAGTTCGGGTCACAGTGTTGGTAGTAACGCATCGTAGCCACGACCGCCCACCGCATCCATCCATCCATATCGAGTCAAAGGGAGGTAATCCCAAATCAAGGTGCACCAATCGAAACCAACATCTATAGTAATAGTATGGACCAAGTCCAAGAAGAAAATCGAAGAACGGATGTCCGTTAGGGGTAGCTAGCCAACATGGCCATGTCAAGCCGTCCTATTTTAGTCATTTCAAATTGGCATAAGTGTTAGGATCTATCCATCATCGTTCTCTTTCTTCAAATCCAGCAAACGTACACCAAATCCAACCACTTCGTTCGGGAGTCTCCTCCGCGTACACAGTTGTTAAAGTTGTTCCAATATTGACAGAGAGTATGCCAATAAGAGGCCCCGGTATCTTTAACAACCAAACGTCGTTTTACACACCGGGTGGTTCTTTTACATTTCGAAAATGATTCATACTTGGTAACAAAATATCATATTCGCTTCAAAATATCATTTATTTCAAAATCATCATATTTACATCAAATATGCTATTTCACTTCAAAAATCATTTTCGCCTCAATATCTAAATTTCACTTTCAAAATCGTTTCGAATTTCCGTTTAGGTTATAACTTCATTTTAACCCAATTCGCTTTTAAATCCACGATTTAAATATAAATATTCCAACCTTGATCGGTTTGAATTTATAGAAAATAGTTTAAATAGTTTTAAATAGTTTAGAAGTTAAAATAGTTTAATATAAAATAGTTTGAGTGTTGAAAATTGTTTTGTATAGTAAAATAGCTTGGAAAATCAAAATAATTTGAATATTTAAAAATATATATTTTAAACAATTTATATTAAAATAATTTATTTGAAAATAGTTTCAAAGTCAAACTGGTTCAATTCCAAATCTTTCAATTCAAATCATCTTCAATTTATATTCAATTCAAATTGATTCAATTTCGATTTCAATTAAAATTAATTTCAATTTCGATTTTCATTGATTTGATTCAAATAGTTTAAGTTTCTATTCAATCCTCCATTTCAAACCATTTCAGTTTATATAAATTCCAAGTCCAATTTCAATTTATCGATCCAAATCACTTAAATCAAATTTTTAAACTTCAATTCTTTAAAATAATTCAATTCCGAGCTCAAATTTGAAATATCAATTTAAATCACTTTTACTTAAGTAACTTCGATGTTCAAGTAAATGTTCAAACCTTCTAAAACAATTCAATTTCTATAATTCAAGTCATATGTCGATTTTAGCTTCACATTTCAGATTTAATTCTTTAAAACAATTTCTTTTCTAATTTCGATTTCAACGTTTCAAAGCTCGAATTAGAAATAATTAAATTCATATAAATTCGATTCCTTTATTTCTTCAAAAAGACATCATTTAAATAATTTCAAAATCAAGTATTTTAAAATCATTTAATTTAACCAATCTGGTGTCCATATATAATTTTCTATTCTATGGCCAAATGATCGGTTATTTCAATTTTTAGTTGCAAGGATGGATATATATCATTTCATCCAAAATAAATGTCATAGGTATATATCATTTCAACCTATTTCTTAATTTATTCGAAATAATTCAAATAACAGTTGTATATATTGTTAATTAATTTACAAGGTGATAATAGGAATGTATAAAAATAAATAAACATCCAAATCATCTAAAATATCAATCAATAGCATCCATCACAATCAACATCCAAAACAGCCAATAAATCACTACAGTTAACTAGTTATTAATAATTGGGAATTTAACAAGCAGTTTAATTTCAATTTCAAATTTAACTGTCGATTGCAAATTCCTAACAGTTAAATTCATATGTCAATATAATGTCAGTTTAAATTATCAAATAACAGCCAATAAAATTAAATTACTTCATAATCTTAATTAACAAAAATCAGAAATAGTTTAGTACTTCGTGAGCATTTAAAACACTCGCCTTTATTTGAAACTGAAAAATTTTTAGAGTCAAATAAATTCCACTTCAATCCCATGTCGTAGACGACGTCGATAGGAATCCAATGAAACTCGTTTCACTCGAATCGGACCTCGCATGAGAAAGTTAAGAATTTATTAATATAATGATATAAATAAAATTTAATTAACATAATAATAATTAAATTAAAACTTAACCTAATCGCTGCTTCACTGTTCATCGTACCAGGCATGTGCTTCATTCCTTTCCAGATCGCGACTTTTACTCGTTCGCTCTTTTTTTTATTAAATGACGAACGACCGATCGCTAGAGCCTCCATCGCGCACCGTGCCGCCTAGGACCACGCCGCGCCTCATCCTACCACGACCGTCACTTGCAGTGCCACCCACGCGCACACAAATCGATCAAGGAAACCCAAAAATCATAGTCGAACGCAAACGAGCGCCGACCACCACGTGATGATCCAACCGTCCAGATTGTAGAGCTCGTCGAGCTCTTCAGCTTTCCTTTTGGAGTCGTGCGAATTCTTTGAGTGGATTGAGAGAAATCGAGGAAGAAATGAGGGTGATTTTTGGCCATTAATAGGGAAGAGAGCGGCCGGTGTTCTTTTTAGGGTTTGCGTGAATGAAAACGAACGGCCTATTATATAAGTTTCTGACGCGATTGACCCGTGAAATTTCCGAACTCCAAATGAAGCATGCCGCCTAGCGTTCTACATGTTATACCCCTATTACAAACACAATGGAACTAGTTTCAGAAGCTAATTCCATCATATTAAGAAGATACTTTTCAAAATCGAATTATTTTAATTAAATTCCTTAAATTCATTTCTATGCATTTCAAGCTCGCATGGCCAAACGATAAGTCTGATCGCTACGAAACTTGAAATCATATAATAATTCACTATTACGGATCCAATGAAACTGGTTTCGTCAAAATCCGAGACAGTGACCACAATGGCTATTTTCACACGTTAATTAAAACCACAAATTTCCAAAATCAATTTAATCACTTTTAAAAAAGTTAACAATTTTCATTCTTATTTAAATAAAGTTTAAATCAACTTTCGACATCATTTACATTCACATTAAATTCAAGATTCTATTATTTAAATCACTATAATTTAATTATCAAATAAATCACTATAATTTATCATTGAAACAATTAATTATCAAATAAATCACTATAATTGAATTATCAAATAAATCACTATAATTCAATCGTTGAAACAATTTAATTATCAAATAAATCACTATAATTGAAATATAAATTATTTAACTTATAAAATTACTTTTAAAATGAATTCAAATAATAAAACAACCACTGCACTTAGTTCCACTTCTTTATTTAAAGTATTCCAATAATTCAATTTCGATGAATCCCAATATTAGAATTTCAATAAATCCACAATATTAGATTTCAAATGAATTTTTGTTATCAAAAAATTATTTTATTCTTCATCTAAATAATTCAACGTTTATTATTCAATTCGAGCTATTGATTATGAGCACATTCAATACATAGAATTTCATTTCAATACTTGTTATTTCCTAAATCTTCGAAATTGTTTATTTCAAAATTTTATTCAAGTTCATATTCAATAAACTACATTAATAAATCATTAAATTTTTATTTCTAACAATTTTTATTCAATAATTATATTAAATTTAATGATTTAAAATAGTTAAAAATAGGGTCGTTACAAATATTAACCTTCTCTTGTAAATATGTACATATTTTTCTCCGTTTCACTCATTATATCATGTATTGACTGTAGGGACACGGCAAAAATCAAGTGTGGGGGGAGTCTCATGTTTATTTTGATTTTTCATGGATTATTTTTTGCATTCTCTTTTCGAAAGAAAAATCCCAAAACAATTTTTTTTAGCATATTGATTTACTCTTATAGAAACACTATGGGATAAGTATATGTTTTTTGTTATTGAATTGAAATTTTTGAACATTTACTTGTCTCGACAAATATAAAAATAAAAGTTTGATTACAAGTAACTATGGTTTAACTAGTATATAGGAAGGTTTGTAGGTGATAATTATGAAGTATGTCCTAATTGTAATCTTTGTTTAAAAGAGTGGTTGATTTAAAGTAAAGGCGATAACTTTTTTGATCTTCTAAGTTAAGTGGTGCTAAGATGATTATACAAAACTCTCTCTTTTCAGAAAAAAAAGTTTTTATAAAAATATGAAACACCTAGAGTCAGGTGTTCACATGTAAGTGTGTACACTCGCCATGCTCTGTACCCTTCTCACATAAGTCCGAAAGGCAGTGCATGATCGGTATATTTGGCCTCAGTTTATCTGAGTTAAGTGTATGTAAATAAAATTAAATTAATAATAATAACCACCTAGAGTCATGTGTTCCTATGCAAGTGTGTACACTCGCCACGCTATGTACACTTCTCACGTAAGCCCGAAAAGCAATGCCTGATCAGTATATCTGGCCTTTTTATCTGAGTTATGTGTGTAAATAATAATAATGTTAATATTTTTCAAAATAGAGAGAGCAAGCAAGTGAAATCCAAGCATTATCTTCACTTATTTGATTTGAATTGTTATTCAAAAGAAATAAAAATACCACTTTGCAAAACCTTGATAATCAACTAAGGATTCATTTCATAGTTGCATTATGTTTTTAGTCGAAAAAACTAGCCAAACTAGAGTCTAATTGTGATGATAACTTAATTTTTATTGGAAGTTTTGATGAGTAAAAAGACTAAAATTTATTGATATTGACCAAAACTTATATTTAACTTACTCGTGTCAATTTAAAAGTAAATTCTTCATTTGTAGATATCTTTGAAAAACTTGCATCATGTAGTCGCATTAGAATTTGCATATCGAATTTGGATTTTGTGAGTAGTATCCATTGAAAACCCTCAGGCGACAACACTCGTCCTACTAGGGACACCTAGAGTTTTAATGGCTTATTGCATACGCTCAATGCAATTGTGTTTCCTACGAAAACGGATTTATCCTAATTTTAATCTATTCGAGGGCGAACAAAAAAATAAGTGTGGGAGTATTTGATGTGCACGTAAAAGTGTATATTTTTACTTCCACATTTAGACTTCTTTTAATTAAATAAATGAGCATATTAGGGTATTTTACATGTTTAAACAAAAAGTTGAAATTTTCAAATCATTATTTATTCATCTTCATTTAGGGGTAAAATGATAATTTTTTGTATGATTTAACTTGAGAACATTTATTAGCACATTTTTATTTTTATTTTTATTTTTAGGAAATGGAGTACAAATATAAAGAGGTTTCATGGATGTATGCATGCACATATATTGAAAGTAAATGGAGAATGGAAATAAAAGAATTCATGCAACATGGAGGAGCCCAATACCCACTACCATATGGTCCATAATTTAAAGCACATACATGTTAATGGAGGCTTAAGTGAATGTTAGTGGGGATTAATTATTTCCCTAATGATTACTTGAAGGTTACACTTCCTCAAGGGCATTTTAGGTAGTCTCCTAAAATATGATTTAGGGTTTTAAGCATGTATAAATACCCCTTAAGTTTCATGTAATTATCTTCTTCTTTTATGCAATATTGTAGCCACAAATCAATGATAAATAAAATGTTACTTTAATGGCTTCTTAACCTTGCTCTTTACTATGACGACCTGCCTCCTCTACCTCAGAAATCAACACTAATACATCCACGGTATTCACGTGTCGTTAATCCAAGTGCCGGGGAGGCAGGTTTTCAGGGGTGTAAAAGAAAATAAAGATAGAAGATAACACAAAAATAGAATCTCACATCGCATTCAACATTTTAATTATACATAAATGATCGGAGTCAAATACAAATCCAGCGGGATAGTTATAACTGTCTATCCGTACATATGTTGGGAAATACATACTACATAACACAGCGGAAAATGGGTAGATATCTACATAAGGTACTTCAGCTTCATAGCTCCAAAAGACTTCTCCAAAATGCTCCCCAACATGCTCCAAAATGCTCCTAAGGTATCCTAACTACACGGCTGCCCGAAAAATAGGGCACCCAGAGTTTAAAGGGAAAAACAAACTCCGGGTCAGTCATTGGACTGGTGTGAGAACTCAAAGTACGATGTTTTGAAAACAAAAAGGTATCTCATAAGACCATGCCGCACATAAACATGGAATGGGTTTTTACCTTATGATAACCAAAACTCTTTATTACGTAAAATTTATGGATATTACTTTTAATGACTTTCTATGAAAACATTTGCAAATAAACTTATTAATCTTAGCCGAAATTGTTACCATTATTAAATTCCAGCATACTAGGTTCTACAAACAAAACTGCAAGTTCTTATTGGAGAATGGATTTCCATAAAAATGACCAGGTGAAGGGACTACCTTCCGACAGTACATCTCTACAGGAATGTACCGAGGACCATCACAAAGGATCCTCTACCAACACAAGACCGGCCTATCTCTGTAACTAGATAGTACCGAATATATCATCCCCTGGTCGTTACTGACCTTTATCCGAGAGCTCTCTTCGCATACATCCATATTAATTTACATCCCAAACGTCATATCGGGAAGAAATATATCTTGATGGGGATGATCATACCCTAATTGGGAATGACCCACTTAGCCTTGCCGCATCTAATCCTGTTTCGGTCATTTCTGATTGATGAGGCTCGAGGCAACGATTACCTTTTTACATAGCACATCTTCTTTCACTTTGAATGCCACGTTGCCATTGCACATTCACATGACTGATTTCTACAAACCTATAACCTCTGAGCTCGTATGTCTCAGAGAAGGGTGTTAAGCTAAGAGAAGGTGTCTTCTCCACCACCAAACAGATATACATTTATAGAGACCACTCATTGTGATTTAGAATACAAGGTCAGACACTCATCCATACAAGTTCATTCTGGGACTGAACGAAACCGAAGGTACTTTCCTCGGCCATTACTAGGCGAGAAGCCCTTGTGGTTTTGAGGTTTTTCATAACAAGGAGACCACTTCTACAATATAGCGAATCGAGAGTTTATCCCCAATTAATCAACAAGTAGTCCCTCATTATTATTCATCTCAATATCTCCATCTTCAAACATCTTCAATCTTCAAACACGTAAATTGGTTCGAAGTGGTTTTCGGATAGGAGTCATCCAAATCCGAACCCGGTTCCTTCGAAATCCAATCATCGACAAAAATGATGTAATTAGGTGATTGTTTTTCGATTCATTCATTTTCCTTTACCAAAATATCTTCGAGAGATATATATTTAAAAATATTATTTTAGTGAATATGGAATCATTTAAACCTCTTTTTGAATATTTCTCAAATCATTTTTAAAGAGTATCTTTTGAGAAAATAGGATTATAGAAATCATTCTACTTTTATTCAAAATCAACTTCTGTATTCAATGAGTGCTATGGGCGGAATAATGGTGAGATCACCTTTTAAATTCCACGAATATGACAAGTTCCCTCTTCGAATTTTAATAATGATTATAAGAAGATTATTTCTATAAAATCCAAGTTGAGCATCCGGGCTTTCCTTTCGATATGTTCCACCCCTCGCCTAAAAGAGAAAACTGAGACCAGGTAAGTTCAGGGCACTGGTTGCTCCATCCCTAACCTTAGTTACACACCTTGTTTTCACTTTTAGATCTCACAGGTGGGGACAAATGTACTAGTCGTTTCCGCATACTCATTTTCCCTTTTTAAATCACTTAACTATTTATTTAACCATCTTTGAAATAATGTTAAATTGTTCAAATTTCTTTTGAAATGCTTTATTATTTCCTTAAAAATATTTACTAAGGATTTGGGAAAGAATTGTTAAGGTTCAACCTTTATTTCAAAAGTTATTGAAAAGCGTTGCGAAAAGTGTTGCAAATAGTGTTACAAAAAGTGCTTTAAAAACTATATTCTTCAAAACAACTTTTATATCATTTATAGAACCATCTTTTCAAATTAAATCACTTTTAAGACATTTTTAAAGATTTTTAGAATTTATTTCATATTTTTAAAACGATTATTTTATCAATTTCCAACTTTGGTCATTTAGTGCAAAAACTGGATTTTTCTTGAAAATTGATTTTGCCATATTTCAAAATATACGAGATGAAATCTTGATTTTCCTTTTTTATATGAAAGATATTGATATAAGGATTCGGAAAATTCTTACTTCGAAGAATTCCGAACTATATTCCACTTCGTATGTTCATTTGAACTTTTGATGCGCAAACACGAACTACCGTTACGCGACGCGTTAAATTTAAGGCATATTTTGAGATTCATATCCAAACTTTGTCGAGACAAGTTTAAACACTTAGGAATCATTTCTAAAGCATATTCAAACATTTTTCAAAGGTATAAATGATTCCGTAACACATTTCATTTCTTTTGGAAAGTGATTTCCATGTGATTATATGTCGTGTAAATCCGTGACTTGTTTCAACATACATATTCAATATACAACTAATAAATATCTAAAACAATGTTTATAACCATTTTAACATATTCTAACATGTCATATGAACTTGCATGTAAAATTAACAACTTTCTCATTATAATGTCACGTGATTGTCATTTATGTACATATTTG
Source organism: Allium fistulosum (assembly GCA_030737815.1). Classification (NCBI taxonomy): domain Eukaryota; kingdom Viridiplantae; phylum Streptophyta; class Magnoliopsida; order Asparagales; family Amaryllidaceae; genus Allium; species Allium fistulosum. The sequence continues at coordinate 945,326,202 of CM060906.1, read as the reverse complement.
CTAACTAACTTTTGCAAATGACTTAAAGGTGGTTGCTTTCTTTTTCAAATACTTATCAAAGATCATTATTAACATCCAAACAACATTTATAACTTGCAAAACATCATATAAACATTTCCTATTTAACAATTTAAAGTTCTCACCTTAGTTGCAAATTAACTAACTTTAAAGTGATTATAACTTTCCTAACTTCAATCGGGTGCTCACGAATGCTTGTTTTAAGACTTCTAGATGGCTTGACTTGACTTGTGGAGGTCTTTGGAGCTTTGGGCCGTGAGTTCCAAGGAGGGTTTGGGCTCGGCTTGATGGTGAAGGGGTGGGTCGTGTGTTGTGAAGGAAAGAGGAGTTTTGAAGTGGTTCGGATGGAGTTTTGTTGATATTTTTCTTTGTTTTATTTTTGGGAATATTTTGGTATTATTTAATTATGGAAAGAATCCATTAAAGGATGTAATATAGCTTAATAAAGTAGAGAAGAAATGGTGTAAAAGTGAAGAAGAAAATGATGGGTATTTATAGAAAATATTTGAGATTAAAATATAGATTTGTGTTTTTACTTAAATAACCTTCCTTAAGAATTAAGTAAACTTATTTAATTCAACACTTACCATCCACATCACATCAAACTTTTAAAATTCAAACACTTAAGAGTTAAGTAAAGAATAAGAATGATTACTTTACTTTATGTCACATGTGATGTGACATGTGTTTTGTCTTTTTTAGTTTACTTTTGCTAATTACTTTCTAGAATTTTCTAAGTGTGATTATTAAAAGTAACCTTGTTTAGTTAATTTTTAACTACCTTTATAGGTTAACATATATATTAAATTGTGTATATAAAGGTGCAACAACGTTGCAACAACTTTAAATTGACAAAACGTTGATTTTTGATAAAATGTTCTATGGTCATATTTTGACGTTTTAGTTAAACTATTTGTTTATGTAAACCAAATTTAAAAATAAATTTGTATAATGTTATTTAAAAATATAAACACTCATAAACAAATTAAAATAATTTATTAAACCATTTAAACTTACTTTTCTGAAATCAGGATTTTGTCACTTTTGTCGATATAAGCAAATGTTACTATTTTAATGTATATTTCTATTTTCAAATCCTATCGAATATTTTTTAAATCATAAAACCTTTTATATTTTATATTTAAAATCACTTTAAATATTATATTTCGAAGTGGTTAAATTTTGGGTCGTTACATTTACCTTCTTACATTTTTATTTCATGCTTACTTTTATTATGCTCTCTTAATTACTTTGTGCTCCTTTTATTTCATGTTTGTAGCATAGATTTTATTATTGTAATTAGTTTAGTTTTATTTCATGTAAGTAGTTAGCTCTCTTTTCTTGTAAATAGCTCTCATTTTCCTTTTTTCATGATGAAATCATTTTATTTTAACATGTTTTCAAATATGAGTAGCTAAACCCCTTCAATTTAGGGGTAATGAAGCTCTCATGAAACATATTAAATTAACATAATGATTTCATTTGTGATCTCTCTTTTTGCTCAATGGAAACTTTAAATGATGGCTGTGACGCCCCACCTCTATACCCACGCTAACCAAGAACACTACGGTGTAGTGCTGTCAATTAGCGTGGAGAATAAGGCTGTTGAGGAGCGACCATCCATGTAACTTCTTTGTGCGAACACCGCTATGTCAGATAGTATAGAATGCATATCATTTAAGGAGGAAATCCGACATACCGATGCAAACTCAAAGCTATCACACGGTGGCTATATAAAATCTTCGGAAACAAACATAGAAGTAATCATAACATAAATCAGTCACAGACATCCATAACACAAAGGCGGAAGAAGATATGAATAAATGTATAACACATAAAAGTGTACATCAGAGTAGTGGTCGAAAAGATCCATGATAAAACAAAAGGATAGCAACGCGTGCTATACAAAAGAATAAGTACACAACATAGAGTCTATATCTCGAATGTGTACATCCAAAAACTACTAATCTAAGTAGTTAGCCAAAAGTCAGAACAATCCTAAAGAGAAGTCAAGCAGAAGCACCTGTAACGTCTCGGTCTGACCCGAGTATTATTTATAAGAAAATAATAAACGGATCAGTCTAACTATAAATATCAGATGATATGGTAAAAAGTAAAAGTCATGGCATGAACATGTAATAACCATAATGGTGTAGTACTATAAGTATGTAATTGAAAATCATCAAGAGATTAATCAATATCACAAGAATCTTCTCAAAGATAAAATAGGGTATCATACCCTAAACTTGTATTCATAACAAGTAAATAACACATAAATTCACCAATGCACAAAAACTGATATCATATCAATGAAAATCATGAAAATTGGTGAAGCATAAATTCCAGAAATCAACACCAGAAATCCAGAAAACACATAAATAGGGGGAGGCCTAACACATGAATGGGAGCATGAAAACTCACCTACGCGTATAACACATGACGAGAAGCTATCTCATGGAAGCTATCCATTAAATTTCCACACAGAAATGGCCCGAAGACCGTAGGGTGCTACCCTACATATGTGATGGCGAAACATCACACAAACGGGGTATAGTCTCCCTCGCAGACAAAGAGACATCGCTCAATCGCTAGTCTAAATCACAAAAATGATCATCATGATCATAAGGAAGTGTCAATTACACTAAGCCAGTAAATACATGAGTTTAGCTTCATGTCCCATAACCACTAGCTTAACTTAAATATTTACGAACAAACTGTAGATCTTCACTAGAAAATTGTCACAAAAGGGTTCAATCGAACAAGTCTAAGAGCTAACCGACAAAGTGAACGCAAGCGTTTCATACCACTCGTTTTACTAAGTCGTTTAAGTCGATTTCTCATCCGAGTGAAGTAAAGGCTTGTATATATTAGTAGATTGGAAATCGGTTCGAGAAAACGAACTTTTGATATTTAAAATAGTGTTGAAATCGGTTTGATGAAAGAGTTTTGATATTTACTACTAGTCTTGAAACCTTCATATCTTTAAAGTGACAAGTCACAAAACGATTGTTGAAACAAATCGAATCACATAAATTCACATTCGAAGACATGAGAAAAATCCAAAGAAATCAATTCCCAAAACCATCAAAGTAGAAATCCTGATGAATGTTTTTCAGATAAGATCCCCTACGAAAGGGGGTACGGGTTTCGCGACCTAAGGGATATATATAAGGTCTAACGACCTAAGAAAATCGCGACCTAGCGAATGACAGGTCATACGACCTAAGGGTAAGGTCGGAGGCGACCTATGACTTAGTGGGTTGTGGTCGAGCGACCTAACAGAAGTAGGTCTAACGACCTAAATGAAATAAGGTCTAACGACCTAAAGGTACTGGGTCTTGCGACCTACAACCTAATGCTGGAAGACGGAGCGACCTAAGTGAGATGGCCACGCGACCTAACGACCTAACGAAGGAAGCGACTTAACGAAGGAAAAGGGTGCACGACCTATAGGGTTCGCGACCTAAGAGGGTTCGCGACCTAACGAGGTACGCGACCTATAGGGTTCGCGACCTAAGAGGGTTCGCGACCTAACGAGTCAAAGGTCCAACGACCTAACAGATGTAGGCCAAGCGACCTAAAGGGGCGTGACCTAAAAGTGACGTGACCTAAAAGTGACGCGACCTAAAAGTGGCGACCTAAAAGTGTACGCGACCTAAAGTGGTACGCGACCTAAAGAGTGCGCGACCTACTGGGTGAGCGACCTAAGCACGGCCGAGCTAACGACCTAGCGAGGTAAGTAGGCTGAGCGACCTAAGGGGCGCGACCTAATGGCGAACGACCTATGGCCAGAACGAATTAAGGTCGAAAACGACCTAAGCTCTGTGTGACTTTTCAACAGCAAGCGACCTAGCCCAGGCAGAACGACCTAAGTGTAGTTTTTCACCAAAAACACTAAAAATTGGAGTTTTTCGCCAATCCAATCCAAACCAAATGCAAATATTCATACAAATGCATTAGGGGATCATTCCCAATAGCCCAATGACATCTATAGGCAAGATGTGAGATCAAAAATCTCACCTTTTCACGGAATTTGATGAAGATGAAGCTCAGGAGCAAAGCAAAGATCAACCACAAGCTTGAATCAATCTCTTCACTTTGAATTTGGAGTTAGATGATGAATTTGCTAAAGAACTAGAGCTTGGAATTTTAATTTCCCATTCCCTCCACCATTTTTGATAAAGCTTGAAGTGTTTGATGAAGTGGTGAAGAGGAGAGGGGGTTGGGACTGAGTTAACAAATGGTTCAGCCCAAATCAAAGCTCCAAGCAAAAAGTGATGAAAATTTCACTATCTCCAAACATATCGAAGTTTACACTCAAAACCATACTGTAACGCCCAACCCCGAGACCCACCTTAGTAAAGAGAATTAACGAGTAATTCCGTCTACTAAAGCAGAGAATAGAGCTGGTTAAGGGCGACCATCTATAACTTTGTCTTAAACATCTACTGAATACGTCGATAAATGCAATATGATTTTTCTTTTCTATCTCGATGGATCGACATAGACAGTAAATGCTTAATCCAAAACTATAGGTGGCTAACGGATCTATCAGAACAAAATACAATAACATAACCTTATTTCTTTTTCTTTTTTTTTGTTGGACCTTAGCCCAATTAGTGATGTGCTTTACATTTTCGCAAATGTCATTTTGAACTCAATGGAGGTGGTCTCGAGTCCTAATTTGACCGTATGCAAAAAGTAGCTTTTCGGACTAACACCCGACTAACGATAAAATATTTTAAATATAAAATCGATAAATATGCGGGTTGTTACAATGGTGGTTTATGTCTCTTTTTAGTGAATTTTGATAGTCTATGTGACATCTCAAATAGGCTATGCTTATTCCACTTTAAACATAAGCTATTTGATCATTTTCCTAAGTGATTTTGATGATGAAAGTTAAACTAGAATCAAAATTTGATGGTCTATATTACTAATTCATAGTAAATAGATCATACTTAAAATAGATTTTATTTTTTATTTCATGTCATTATCATGAATGTTTATAAGTTGGTTTGAATGGTGTGTTAGAGTTTGATGATCTAAGTTGTGCAAATCAATAGCACAAATAAATCATACATATAATAAGCACAACTACCATTTCCACTTAATATTTTAATAAGAGATTATAAATAAATTTTGTATTGATTTATATGAATGTTTGGAAGTGGATTTACCTCTAAATTGTTCCTTAATCACATAGTTTTATTCACCTTTGCTCTAGTTTATTTTCTACAATTTTTTTTAGTTTAAAACCACTTCAAAAATTTGGGCTGATTAGATTGAGTATTATTAAAATTTAATTCTTTCCCTGCGGATCGACCCATACTCGCATACGTACTACGATTGTACGCCGTGCGCTTGCGGTTTTTATAATGATTATATTGTAACAACAGTATCTAATCGATAGAAATTTCCGTCGTTTCAACAATAATTGTACCATATGATCCCCGTATTTATTCTACATATTTTCAGAGTATATTTTGGTCAAACCCAATAATAATGAGAATAATTACATATGTGAAACTAGTTCCCGTATACTGCCCATAAGCAAGTGGTACACAAAGCACGATCGAAACACACAAGCACGATCAAATCATATAAACGACTTCCAATCCCCTTTTAATTAATCATCCTTTATTAATAAAAAACCTCTTTTATTAGTAAAACTCATTTTTACTTAATAACTCTTTATAAATGAACTCCACTTATTAATTGAATTTCGCTATTTAATTAAAACATCCCTATCCATTTCTTTATGCTTCAATACTCTCAAAACTATTCATATAGTAATCTCAACAGTATAAGTATATTCACAAATCAAGTTCAAAAGGCTTAAGACAAATGTTACTCAAACATCGTCACTATTTAAAATGTCCTTTTCAAAAATCTATTTACATTCATAAGTATAATCAAAACGTGTTAAAGACGAATGTTATTATCACATTGTGTCACAACAACCCAAAACCCATTTCGTACTTGTTATTCACTTTAAAATTCCATTATTAAAGATCTAAATATTTTCAAAACTCATTTAACAATATTTGACCACTTTAAAATATTATTTAAGGGTTTAAAAACAAATGTTACTAAAATATTGTTTACGACAAACCCAAAACACTTCACTATTCCATTATCTTTAAAACTCCATTTTAAAGAATTATTCACTTTTTAAATGTATAGTTATATAGGTTAAAACAAATGTTGCACAAACATCGTTACTATGAACCCAAAATCACTTTTATACTTGACATTAACTTTAGAACATTCATTTATAGCTCTAAGTACATCTTTACTTATTAAACAAGGTTATATATATTTATAATCAATTTTACAAAACTATACATTATAACGTAAGTGTTATAATCTTAAAAACTCCTTTATATTCTTTTACAAATACCACACTTCCTTTTTAAAACATCTAAATATACTAAAGTACCTTTAAAGAGATACACATACACACACATGTGCACTAATTTATTTGTAAAACTAAGATATCTAATAAAATACTATAAACCATTTGCAGATATTACAGTATAAAAGCCTTTTATTTCTTAAATAAAATCTTTAACAAATTTTCTAAAACTATATATACTAAAAAGATATACTTCTAAAATATTTATACTATATTTTAAACATTAATTTAAAAACCATAAAACCTGCTTTATAATTCAAAACCATTACTTTAAAAATCCATAAATGATTATTAGTTATATATTTAAAACGATATTTTCCGATAATAAGTATGCTTATAGTACTTATTAAAAATACGAAGAAGCCCTTGGATATCTTCCAAAGTTAACTTTAAAATCGTCGATCACAGCGATTTCAAAGTGCATACATAGCGACCTTTTCGCTTTTAATACTTACAACTTCTATTCCCAATTTTCACAAATGTAAAAACCAATTCCTCTATGTCAAATACACCAAAACGTGTGTAGCCAAATATATATACATATATATTTCCACATTATATCACAAGTTATCCAATTTAAGATATGTCACATGTCAGGGATTTCAAAGCACGTTTATAATGACTATATCGCTTCAAACATTCACAACATAATTTTCAATTTAATCAAATAGCAATATCAAACATGTAAATAAGTAGTCCGGGCCATGATACATATTATACATGATTACAAGGGAAATTATACTACATAATAATGTTGTCACTTTTTTTACAAACTCGGCGAGGTCCAAAAGTAATAACTTGCATTGTTCGTTATACAATTTATATTTTAATACAACAATAATCATATATACAACAATATACAATCAACTGGTGAGTAAACTCACCTAAGTTCTAGCCAAGACTTATGCGTTCCCGAATTGTCCAAAATCGAAAGCCATTCGATTTTTGCTAAAAATCCCACTAGCTCCAAACTCGACGAATCCAACTTCAATGCGTAAATAATTCCACTAGGAGTGCAAAAGCAAAAAGGCATCTCGATTGGACCTCGTATGAACAAAATATGAAATTTATAAGAATTTTGTTTAATTACTTAATTAATTTACTTAAATCATCAAATCACTAACTTAATTACCTTCGTAAACACTTCCTTGTCTTTCTCTTCTTCCACCTACATGCGAAACTCACAGCCCCAATTCGTGCATGTGCACACAACATACGGAGTATCGCTCGATGAAACTCAACGCTATCTTCTTCGTTGATCTCCGCTTTGCGTGTTAGATGTGATGGTGCCATTAAATTGAGGTCCGAGCCTCCCATCCAAAATGCGATAGCCTTGTCCTAAATCGCCATGCTAGGTCGCGATTTGCTTTAGACCACCAAATATTGCCAAATCACCACCAATCGACTTCACTTTGCAAACCTGAGTTCATTGCCGCTATTAATTTCACCTTCGATGATACCATGCCCAAGCCTTGATTACTCTAAGGCGGACAAAGCACTGTTGCATTTCACTGTGTGCTGTTGCATTACGCCAAACTCAGCCAATCTCCTCTCGTTCGCTCGAGAAACATAACCATACTCACCGCACTGTTAAAATCCAAATACAGCCACAGCAATCCCATACCCTAGCCTTGATTGCTCTAAGACGGACATAGAAAAACTGTGATGCCCCACCTCTATGCTCACGCTAGCCAAGGACACTACTGAGTAATGCCATTAACTAGCGCGAAGAATAAGGCTGTTCAGGAGCGACCATCTGTGTAATTGCCTTGTGCGTACCGATATGTTAGATAGTATAACATGCATTTCATTTCAAGAGGAAATTCGACATACCGATACAAACTCAAAGCTACCACACAGTGGCTAAGTGGACCTTCGAAAACAAATATAGAAATAAGCATAGCACAAATCAGTCATAGACATTCATATCACAAAGGCGGAAACAGATATGAATATATAACACAGAAAGGTGTACATCAGAGTAATGGCCATCAAGATCAACAATATCACAAAAGAATAGATACAAGTGCTAGACAAAAGAATATGTATACATCAAGGAGTCTCTATCTCAAATGTATAACAACAAAAACTACCAATCTAATGTAGTTAGACAAAAGTCAGAAGATGATTCCAGATAAGGAGTCAAGTAGAAGCACCTGTAACATCTCAGTCTGACCCGAGTATTATTTAATAAGAAAATAATAAACGGATCAGTCTAGCTATAATTATCATTAAAGAAATGAGATATAAGTAGAGATATAATAAAAACGTATGATAACAATAATGTCATACTAGGACAAGTATGATTTAAACAACAACAAAATCATACAATATCTCAAGAATCTCAAAGTACCAAAAAGAATGTCATATTCTTTATTTTATTCACCAAACCACAAATATTGATAAACATATCATTGCCAATCACATAAAGAGGTGAAACACAAATTCTAGAAATCATCAATTAGAAATCCAGAAATCACAAAGGGGGGAGGCCTATCACAAATGGGAGCATGAAAACTCACTAACATGTGTATCACAAACGGAATGCTATTCCATGGTCGCTAACCATAAATTTTGGGCCGAAGCTCCACAAACGGCCCGAAGACCACGGGTCGCTACCCCGCCAAATTGAACCGAAGTTACACAAACGAGGATTGTAATCCCCAAACAAACAAATAGACATCGCACATCGCTAGTCTAAATCACAAAATGCTCATCATCGATCAATAAAAAGTGTCGATTACACTAAGCTAGTAAATATATGAGTTTAGCTTCATGTCCCATAACCACTAGCTTAACTTAAATATTTACGAACAAATTGTAGATTCCCACTCGAAAATTTTCACAAGAATTTCAATCGAACAAGTCCAAAAATTAACCGACGAAGTAAACGCAAGCGTTTCATACCACTTGTTTTGCTAAGCCGTTTAATTAGATTTTCTCATACGAATGAGGTAAAGGTTTGTGTATACTAATAGATTAGAAAATAGTTTTATAAACGAGCTTTGTATTAAAAATAGAGTTGAAATTATCTTTGTAAAAGAGTTTGAATATTTACTACTAGTATAGAAACCTTTGTATTTTAAAGTGACAAATCATAGAAATGATTGTAGAAACAATCAATCACCAAAATCCACATACAAAGACGTGAATCAAATCCAAAGAAATCGATACCAAATCCATCAAAATGGATATTCTCAAAAATACCAAAAAAAGAAGTCATCAAATTCAATAATAAATGATAACAATAAATCGGATATTCACGAATCGATAAAAATTGGAACCTCAAGCTAAATAGGCAAAATAGGCAAAAACAAGCAGGTCAGTCGACTGACTGTAGAGGCCAGTCGACTGATCCAGAAACCCGAAAGTTTCATTTCCTACAGTCAGTCTACTGACTGCAATGGCCAGTCGACTGACTGCAATGGCCAGTCGACTGACTGCAGAAAACAGAGACTTCTAGTTTTTTGCATAGTCCCAGATACGCTCGGTTTCTACAGCTAGTCGACTGACTTCAGAGGTCAGTCGACTGACTGGCACTGGGACTGTTTTCCAGCCTATCCAAATGAAGAGAAAACTCTTCCAATTTGCGATCGGACGAGCAATGGGCGCTAGGGGTTTATGCCAATCGACAACCCAGCCCTATAGGCTCTTCGATAAACCACCAAAAGCATGATCAAACATCAAAACTAAGATTTTTAGAGTTTTAGACTTCAAAACACCAAAAATTAGAATGTTCACCAAATCAATCCAAATCAAAATCAAATGAACATGTAAAGATGTTAGGAATTCATACCTAACAATCAAAGATAGTTATAGACATAGATATGAGATAAAAATCTCACCTTTAAACCCAAAAACGATGAAGGAGAAGCTTGAAATCAAAGGAAGATCAACTACTCTTCAACTCTAGAAGCTTGAATCTAAGCTCAAAAGAAGAACATTTCCTAAGTTAGGTTTAGGAAATTTCTGAAATTAAAGAGAGAATGAGTTGGAGAAGATGAAGAGGAGGCTTACCTAAGCTTCTCTTTGATTTTGGAGCTAACACTTGGATTTGTAAAAGAAACTAGGGCTTAGGAATTTCTAATTTCTCATTCCTCTCCCCATTTTTACTTAAGCTTGAATGTATTAGGAAATGAGGATGAATGAAGAGGGAAGGGGCTGAGTTAGGGTATTAAGATGGGTTAGTGGGCTGAAACCCAAACCCAAAGTGAAAAAGTCATAATTTTTACTCAACTCCAAACATATCAATGTTTATACTCAAAAAAGTTGTAAACACCATTTTGGACTCAATGGAGGTGGTCTTGAGTCCCAATTCGACCGTTTACAAAAAGTATCTTTTCAGACTTCAATCCGATTAATGATTCTATATTTAAATAAAATATTTAAATATACAAATCGTAAAATATGCGGGTTGTTACAGACTCCCGTCCTTAAAGAAATTGCGTCCTCACAATCTTCAAGAAATAAATTAAGGAGTAACAACAATAAAAGCATATCAACACAAAAGGAAGAAATTTGAAATAAAAATATTCACCTTAAGGAGCACGAGAGAGCAAGTCCAGATGTGTTCGCTCGATGAATTCTCTGGATTCCCAAGAGCAATCCTTAGGATTTGAGGACCACTGAACTTTCACAAGAGGAACATCTTTATTTAGAAGGCGTTTAACTTCCGAAGAAATGATACGAATAGGATGTTGCTCATAAGTCAAATTAGGCGAAACTTCAATTTCTTCAATAACACCGGGCTCGAGAATAGAATCGAAATCTCGAAGGCATTTCCATAGTTGAGAGACGTGGAATACGTCATGAATAGCAGAAAATTGAGCCGGTACCAAGAGGCGATAAGCCACAGAACCAATGCATTCGGTGATGGGAAATGGGCCAATATATCGAGGTGCTAGTTTTCCCGATCGACTGAAACGCACAACACCCTTCATAGGTGAAACACGAATGAACGCAAAATCTCCCACAGAAAATTCTAATTTCCTTCTTCGATTATCGGCATAGGATTTTTGTCTACTTTGAGCTTCTTTCATCCTATGACGAATAAGGTCAATCTTTTATGTGGCATCACGAATAAAATCTGGACCTAAAACTAGCTTATCACCGGCTTCAAGCCAACACGAAGGAGATCGACATGGCCTTCCGTAAAGTGCCTCGAAAGGTGCCATACCAATACTAGATTGGAAGCTATTGTTATAGGAAAACTCAACAAGAGAAATATGATCTTCCCAACTTCCACCAAAATCAAGAACACATGCACGAAAAAGATCTTCAAGAGTTTGATTCACATGCTCGGTTTGTCCATCGGACTGGGGATGATAAGCGGTGCTAAAATTAAGCTTCGTTCCCAAAGCTTTTTGAAGACCTTTCCAAAATCCACTAGTAAACAATGGATCCCGATCGCTAACAATAGAAGTAGGAACTCCATGCAATTTAACAATTTCTTTAACAAAGAGTTTAGCCAAAATGGGTACGGTCCGACTGGACCGAACGGGAATAAAATGGGCGGATTTTGTAAGTCTATCTACTATCACCCATAGGCTATCATGACCCGAACGAGAATGGGGAAGACCGTCAATAAAGTCCATGGAAATTTGATCCCACTTCCATATTGGAATTCTAATGGTTGCAATAACCCACCGGGCCTTTGATGTTCGACCTTTACGAGTTGGCAAGTCATGCAACGCTTAACAAAGTTAGCAATATCAGATTTCATTCCATCCCAATAATAAAGTTGCTTCATATACATTACGCGTACATTTTACTACTACTGGGATGAATGGTAAATTTAGAACGATGAGAATCTTCTAAAATGTCTTTAAGAAGATCACAAATATTTGGCACGATAAGTCTACCAAATTTTCGAATACCGCCATGAGCATCAATATCAAAGTCTTTCAAACCTTCAATATCAATTTTATCCCTACAACTTTGGCTAAGATGAACCAATTCGAGATCATACTTTTGAGCTTCAAGAATGCGGTCTAAAAAAGAAGGATGAGCCTCAAGGCTACATAAAACAAGAGATGAACATAAATCGGATTCACGATCTCGAATCTCACAAGTGGATAAAGTCTCGAGATCATTCCACTCGAATATCATCATGGAAACAACCGCTTGTTGCTTACGACTAAGGGCATCGGCAACACGATTTCCCTTTCCAGGAGTATAAAGAATATCAAGATCATAAGATGCAAGGAACTCGAGCCAACGTTGTTGACGCAAATTAAGTTCCTTTTGAGAAAATAAATACTTCAAAGATTTGTGATCGGTGTAGAGAACAAATTTCTCTCCTAAAAGATAATGACGCCAAATTCTAAGGGCGAAAACAATAGCCGCGAGCTCCAAATCATGAGTGGCATATCTAGTCTCGGCAGGCTTTAATTGCCTAGAAGCATAAGCGATAACACATTCCCTTTGCATGAGAACGGCTCCCAAACCAACACGACTAGCATCGGTATAAACAATAAAATCTTGGTTCCCATCGGGAATCACAAGAATAGGAGCATCGGAAAGGAGTTCTTTTAGTTTATGAAAAGAAGCTTCACATTTGTTAGACCAAATGTATTTAACTCCCTTCTTTGTCAAATTAGTAAGAGGTACGGAAATTTTAGAAAAGTCTTTTATGAACCGACGGTAATAGCCCGCCAATCCGAGAAAGCTACGAATTTTCGTCACACTCTTCGGTCTCTTCCAATTTTGAATTGCTTCAATCTTTGAAGGATCCACGGAAATTCCGGATTCAGAAATGATATGTCCCAAAAATTTCACACGAGATTGCCAAAAGTGGCATTTAGAAAATTTTGCTTTCAATTGGTTACTCCTAAGAGTTTCCAACACATTCCGAAGATGTTTTTCATGCTCCTCTTCGGTTTTAGAATAAATAAGAATATCATCGATAAAGATGAGAACAAATCGATCGAGGAAGTCTTTGAAAACTCGATTCATAAGGTCAACGAAATAAGCTGGAGCATTCGTCAAACCAAATGGCATAACAAGCCATTCATAAGATCCATAATGAGTATGGAACGATGTCAAAGGAATGCTATCCTTTGCAATACGAAGCTGATGAAAACCGATTGCTAAGTCTAACTGTGAAAAGACTTTAGCACCACTAAGCTGATCGAATAAATCATCAATCCAAGGCAAGGGATATTTATTCTTGATGGTGAAATCGTTAAGCTTGCAATAGTCAACACAAAGCCTAAGTGTACCATCAGATTTCTTTACAAAAATAGTTGAAGCTCCCCATGGAGAGGAAATAGATTGAATAAATTGCTTCGCTTCCAATTCGGATAATTGTTTGCGCGTCTCCTTATTTTCCTTATTGGACATACGTTAAGGAGGACGAGTAATAGGTAGAGCTCCAGGGATTAGATTAATTCTGAACTCAATTGCTCGCTTAGGTGGTAATCCTAGAACGGGCTCAAAGATGTCGGGAAATTCATAAACAATGTGAATGAGAGAAATAACATCTTCCTCATCATCATTATCGTCGTCATGAGGATTTAGAGAATATAAGGATGCTTTCGAATTGGAATCTGAATCTTTCAGAACAAGAGAAATCTGCTTAACAGATTGAGGATGCCGAAGATATATAGTCCATTCAGGACAAAGAATATGGGCTTCATAACGGTTAAGCCAATCCATTCCCAAAATCATTCTGAAACCAAGGTAACGCATAACATGCAAATCAGCTCGGAAAGCATAATCACATAAAATAATTTTGACATCTTTACATAGTAAACTGAGTGTTGCGGATCCACCAACCAGATTCGCAATTCTCAATGAAGTCATCAAGCCAATAACATTCAAAGACAAAGTTTCAACAAGTTCTTTTGATATAAAAGAGTGAGATGCACCCGTATCGAAAAGAACTCGAATAGGAAGATCACGAAATATAATAATGCCATCAAGGATAGAATGAGAAATACCTTGACCACGAGAAGTGTTAGTAGGGGCTTGTACAACATTTAGCTTGCCTTCATTCTTGCTTTGAAGTTTGGGACACAAAGATATAGTGTGACCCGAACTCTTGTAATAGCGGCAAGAAAGAGACTTCGGACTTGTTTGCATAATGGTCCTTAGAAACACAATTGTAACATTCTCCACGTCGAGGGTTAGGAGTATTTGCTATCGAAGTTGTTTGCTTCCCCTTTTTGTTGGGATTAGGCTTGAATTTAAAAGGTCCCTTCTTGTTGATGTTTTGTTTGACTTCAACATCACTTTCTTTATCGGACTCTTCGAGTCGAAGAGCGATATCAACTAGCTGATCAAAAGAAACTTCCAATTTCAGAAGTAAGGGATTTTTGAGGTTCTTGTTCAACCCATAAACATATCTCTGATTTTTCTTCAATGGGGTATTAATATATTCGACCCCATATTTAGATAGAGATTCAAAAGAAGGATGTAATCCGTCACAGAAGATTCACCTTGAACAAGGTCAATGAAGCGTCGAGCTAGAGATACTTTTTCAGCTTCCGGCACAAATTTCAACTCGAAGCTTTCCCGAAATTGCTCCCAAGTAAGGTCCGCTTCAATAATTTCAGAGATCAAAAGCTCATACCAGTCTAATGCTCTTTCTTGGAGCATACTAGAAGCTACTTGGACTCGATGAAGATCAATAAGATTCATGTGAGAAAAGATGCGGTCGCATGTTCGAAGCCAAGCCAGGACTTCTATAACGCTCTCGTAACCTTTGAATGGCTTTCCACCCAAGTTGGTGTAATCACTGCACAAGCGTGCAAACCCAGATTTAGGATGTGTGGGCTCAGGAATAGGTCCGGCAGCTTGAGCATTTCTCATAGATCTAGAAGTTGCTGAGCTGACATAAATACTCCATCCTGAGGAGTAGCACTAGATTGACCGGTGCTGGGACGGCCAGGTCTAACCATTTCACTTCTCTAAGAAAGAAAGAAAGAAGAGGAAAAAGGTTATTCTCAGAATGAATATCAAACAAACTTGATTGATAAAACAAGGCATCATAAAAAGAAATAGGATAGAACGGGTTCAATGACTCGAATTAATCCTAAGGCACGACTCCTAAGAAAGACTTAGAACAATGATCCTTGCTAGATTATTCTACATTGTTTCGAAGTTTGGCTCTGCTGTGATGCCCTACCTCTATGCTCAAGCTAGCCAAGGTGTAACAACCCTAGATTTTTACATATATTTTAATTTTGACTTTATTTTATTTTGAAATTATTTTAAACTTGTTTTATTTCAACCATTTCATTTTTAAATATAAATATTGATTATTATGTGAATTATAAGTTCAAACTGGTATAAATTGGATATTTTCCTAAAAAGTGAATTTGTGGTCAAACTGGTCAAACTTTGACTTTTGAACTTTAAATTTAAATATTTAAATTCTTAAATTTATCTTTTATTATGAAAATAGATTTAATTTCACGAATACTGCTTTTCATTTCGTTGAAAACGGACTTATATTGTGGAAGTTATGTAATTTTCAATTTTGTGTATAAACTGTTATTTAGCAATATTATTTATTTTAAATCATATAAATTATATTTTTATTGTCATATTTTGTTTTAATATGTGTTAATATTTCATTTTATGCCTTTTAATATTTTTAAAAAGATAATATAATTTTTCTAAAGTATACTTGAATTTATTTCAAATTTTAAAGCCTAGTTATGTATATATTGCCATTTTTCCTTATTTAATTGATATTATTTAAATTTTATTTATTTATTTTCTTATTTATTTTTTTTCTGAGATTTTTTTTCTTTGTTTTCTTTCATTTTCATATATATACAAATTAAAAAGAAATTTGAAAAGTTTTAAACTCTTTAAATTCCAAAGTCCTTTTACATTCCGACCTTTCATTTTCTCAACCTCCACCTTAATTGTTTTGGCCGTACCTTTACTCCTTCCTTTCATCTGCATTTCACTTTATTTTTCACGAACAAAATATCATTTCTCAAGCTCTAAAACATACGGCCATTAGTGTTAAAGATTTTTGGTAAATATCTTCTTCCTTTCTTTGTTTTTCCTATGATTTCTATTGATTTTTGCATTGGTTCTCAACCTTCATAGCTCGGCTCCTCCTCCTCCAGGCCTAGGCCAACCTCCACCACCTCCTTCTCTGATCAACCACCCCTATAGTCCACCACCATGGCTAGGCCGAGCCCATCTAGGCAAGCTTCAACACCAAAATCCACTTAAACCATCACTTTATACATAAACCAAGCTATCTCTTGTTCCATCACCTTCTACCACCTCTAGCCGCCACTTCCTCCACCACCACCACCACTGACCTGACCTCCAACCTCTGCCACATCACCCACCACCACCTGGACCCACTGGCCGTGCCACCCAGCCTCTGGCCGAGCCTATATGTAGCAAAGATATGATGTTGTTGCCTTATGTTGTAGTAGCTTGTTGCACCTAGATCTCATCACCCTTAAACCCATGTAGGCCGACCACTTTGGACCCCAAACCAGACCTAATCTCCTGCCTTGGCCGAGCTAAACACATACCTAGCTGAAGCATATGAGGTTGAGAACAAGTGCAATTCATTTGATGTTGTTTTGGGTGTTGTTTCTAATGTTATTTGATGTTAAAGTGTGTTGTAACTTATGTATAAATGTATATTGTTTTATGTAATTGAATTCAAGGCCTATAGCTTTGGCTCTCCACTCTCAAGTCATTTCCGTATTGTCGTGCCTTTGTAGTGTCTGTATTGTTTTCTTTGGTAGCTATCTCCAGCTCTGAATAGGTGAGTTATTCTCACCAGACAATATTTACCTATATAACTGATAAACCGACACCACTTGAATCTGTAAATGTATTTCATCCTGTTATAACTGCTATATTATGATCATATGATGTTTACACCTGTTATTGCACCTTTTATATCATGTTACTATTATATTATACTATTATGTTATTTATATCAGTTATCACCATTGCAAGTTCCCTGTAGACTAGTATCACTATGGGTTGAAATGATACATACCCGAACGGACTTTAGAATAAGGGAAAATAGTTATATGCTGAAATGATAGGCCTGAGTGGTTTTCATTTCATTCTCACTTGGGATTGCGGGTTTGAAATGATCAAACCCGGATTTTTTTTGTAAATTACGGATTGAAATGATATAGTATCTGTATCACTTTACCTAGGCTAAAAAAATGATATACAGACTCGTGGTTAAAATATATTTTTCTAAAAAATTTAAAATATTTTAGAAATGTAAATATTATAATATTTTTGATTTTAACTTAATTAAAAATGATTTTTGTAAAGTATTTTTTTGATTTTCTGAGAATTTATAAGTGAAATAAATAAATGGTAAAGTTGGAAATATGAAATGTAAGTTAGTTTGGAAATTCTAATTTGGTGATGAAATGGAATTTAAATTAAATATGGAATATGATAAATTTATGATATTTTGAATTAAAATGATTTTTAATGATTTTTGAATAAAGTTAAAATGTGAAATGAATGAATATATAAGTTGAATTTTTTAAATATAACTTAAATTGGAAATTATGAATTTTATTTAAAAGTAAAATTTTGAAGGTAAGTAAATATAATGAAAATAATTAATATGGGAGATTAAAACTTAAGTGTTAAGTTAAAATTTAACTATAAAGAATTAAAATTTAATGTTTGAATTTAATATGTAAATTATTATTAAATATTGACTTTTGACTAGAAATTTAACTTTAAAAAAATCATGAATATACGGGCATTTTAAATGATTGTTTTAAAGTGAGAAATTTTGATTTTTAAGTTAAAAATGATTTATATCAAAATATAATTGTTTGTGAACTGTATTGAAAACCCTGAATTTTAATTAACAGCATTTCTAAAATGCTATTATTTCTAAGGTAAAGGATATTACAGCACTTGTAAATGCTGTAGTTGATATAAATGAACCAAATGGCTAAATTTTAATAAAGGGATATTATAGCACATTGTAAGTGCTATAATTGTGGAATTTAACTAAGGTTTTATTTGAACTAATGTAACCCTATTATAGTATTTTTAATGTTGTCCTTTGTTAAATTGAACTGTTTTGAAACTAACTTTCTGTAGCATTTTCCAAATGCTGCGAAAGGTGAATTTTCATTGTTTTGATAAGTTTAAGTAAATAAATGGACTTTGAAAGATATAAATTTTGATAATATAATAACTTCATTTTAATGATTTAAAATGAAGTAATTTGTTTGAAATATAAACTATTTTGAAATGTGTGTTGAAATGGTATTTTAAATAAAAAGAATGTAGTTTTGAAAGATATGATATTGTGACATTTTGAAATGGATTTTTGAATTTTTGAAATGATAATTGATTTCAAAATATGAATTACAAATTTTTAAATCTTAACCATGGGATGTATTTAATTTATGGTTTAACTGATCCTTAGAGGATGGGCGATCCCAAGCATCCTTTAAGTTATTATGCATTACTGCTACAGTTCACTTGAGTTAGTTTACATTATATAAGTATATATTGTCCTGGCTCGAGTGTTTTGTATTTTGCTTTACGCTCGGGTCAGCCTGAGTATTTACAGCTTAGCTTTGGATCTTGTTCTGGAGCTAAGAATCGTTGGAGATTCTGCTTATCTAATTATCTATCCATTTCAGTTTCAGTTGTTCTATTTCAGCTCTGGTATTATAGACTTCTATGTATTTGAGATTTCTATTGTATATGTTTTCAGACTGATATTATGTATTTTGTTTGAGATTTTGTTATAGTAGCTTCATCAACTACTATGGTATTTTAATTTCCGCTGCGAGTTATTCTGATATTCTGTGTCTCTGATTCTGTATTTGATTTTATTTGCTCCAAATTTTATTACAATCTGTTATTTTGAATTATTCAAGTCAGACATGTGTGGATTATTGTCGATTTGAATGGTCCAAAATAGTGGGTCGTTACATTTGGTATCAGAGCTTTGGTTTTAGGCAAACCTTAGCCTACGGAGCAAAAACTCATTAGAGATAGGGTAGAAATACCCTAGAATGAGTGAAATCAATCTCAGAATCATTTCTTTGTGAGAGAACGTATTTTCGAAGTATAAAATGATTTTCAAATGATTTTTAAAGAATTTTCAAAGATTATTTGATATAAATTTTCTTGCTTTGAAAGTAAAATATTTCTTAAGCTTCATTTCTTTCATATCCACCTTGTGAGTAATTTCTTTGATTAGGATCCTCTAAAATTTTGAACTTCTCTCTTGATTGATCTAGATCCATTGTTGATAGGAATCTATTTTGGGTATGGAAAAATCAGTAGTTTGTTAGGTTGCTTTGAGGAAACTCTGTTGTATCTTTTGCTTAGCTGAAGTTGTCCAACTAAGGATATTTATGCTTATGTTTCCATATGTTATGAATTCGAGTCTTTCCAAATTTTGAATGGGAATTCTTTTGTATCGATATAGGTTATATATCTCTAATCTTGGTTTGGATTCTTATCGAATAAGATTCCTTTGAATTTTGGAACGCTCCCACTTGTTCTGAAATCCATTCCTGTCTCCCCTAATTGTATTCTTTTGATTTTTGGAGCATTCCGTAACCCCACTTTGAATGACTTTTATAAGGTGGCGATTCCGCCAATCTTTGAATGATTTATAAAAGGGTGAAATTCCCTTATAATTGGCATTGATTCACCGGAGATTTCTGTATCCTCGGTTTACGATGTTTTCTATCTTCTACTATACCTGGATTCTATCTCTGGCGATCGAAGGTTGATTTGCCTTAGATTTTCGCATCGATTATTCCTGAAGTCACGGTTGACCGGTTAAGGTCGCCCGCGATTTATATGAGCTTATCCATCTTCTATTTGGTAATTTAATTATCTTATCTTCGTTTGAGCTTATCTTTGAATCAGAATTCTATTTGATTAGAGTTCCTTTAAATTTGAATCTCTGTTTTGTTTTGAAATCCATCCTTGAATCATCCATTGGAAAATTTGTGGTTGATTGTCTTTTGAAATTTTTGTATTCATCATAATTGTTATTTTGATAAGGATGACCATATTTTATATATTAAGTGAAATGTTTTCGATAAGGATTATATACCATTTTAAAATTGAGAATTTAAAGTTTTGAATGGATTTGAAATATTAAAATTTATATAAGAAATGGTTTCATATAGAATGATTTATAACTGAAGGTTTTGAATCTGAATTTGAGTGATTGAACTCCGGCATTTTGGAACTGGTTTTAAGATTTTTAAATAATTAATAATATGATTTGAAAGTATTTTCCGAATATGAAATGTTTCAAATGATTTTAATGAGCTTCAAATGATTTCGAAGAAATTTCAAAAGAAGTTGAGAAAATAGAAGTCCAGAACCAACTTATGTCGTTGGAAAATAATTTCGGTGATGAATGCATGCATCATCGACATTGATTTTCGAGTTTCAGAGTGGGGGAGAGGCCACTTCGGTAACTTTGCTATGCGATTGATTTGTGAAACTAATTTTGATTTCAAATTCCGAAGTGTGATGTGATATTCGAAAGATATATGTATATATATTTGAACAATTTGAAATGAGCCGGTGTTCAGTCCTTGAGTTTTGGATTTGACTTGATATAACCCTATCTTTTGGAATTGATTTACTGATTTGTTGGTAATTTCCAACTCTGGGATTGAAATATGATTTCTTCAACTATTTTCAAGGTTCGAGCACTTCCAAATCAAGGTTAACATTTTCAAAGCTAAGAAATTTTGAAAAGTATAAAGTATATAAGTTTGGTATGTAGGTTTAAAGTATGTAGTAATATGATTTAAATAAGTTGAAAATGTTTTGTTAAGTAAATGTCTAAGGCTAATTTGAATTTTTTCTAATATGAAATTTAGATTTGAAATGTTTTGACAAGAATTTGGTCTTCAATATATTCTGAATAAAATTTAGTTAAATGATTTAACTGGGTATCATCTTTATAAAACTATACATTGAACAAGTTGGAATAGATACATAAGTTGTACGTATGCTGTTTTATTCACATAATTAAATTGATCCAAGTTGAGTACACAAGTTCGAGGTGAATTACACCATTTTGTGTTAGGATTTTTCATTTGATTCTTGATGGCGAATATTTGATATGGATTTTGGGCTTGATTCTAGAATTCTCTATCATAGTATATGGCTATGCAAGGAGACTGATGGTTTCTAGTCGAGAAACCATATCGAAATCCACATTAGGGAAGTCGAATGGACAATACTAGTTCAAAAGCGAACTTGTGTGATTGAGCGAGTGATCGAATGTGATTTTGTGAAATGATGACATACTACATCTTATATTCTAATATCATTGATATACTTGCCGCTGAAATTGGAAGTTGTTGGGTTGGATATCTTTGTAATTTAATTGGAATTCTTTCTTTTATGAAAAACTACTATCAATTTAAAACCATTTTTCAAAACTATTTTTCTTTTATTCTTCTCAAACAAACTGTTTTATTCTATTTCACATACAAACTATTTTATATACAAAACTATTCTAAAAAAAATCTTTTAGTAAGCAAAGATGTTCAATCCCATATGACTCTTCATGCAGTGAAATTTATTTATTTTTAAATTTTGATCCTTATGTAAGATGGACTTTATGTAAATATAAGATGATGTTGAAAACCATTGATGTTGGAAATAAATTGTTTGACTTAAATTATATTGATTTGGAAATTAGGATTTATTTTCTAAATTTATTATTTTGGAAACTTTGGAACTGAAGATATTTAATTTGAGAAGAAATAATTTGGTGGAATTGTATATGATTTTGAAACTGAACTGATATTGAAACAAATTGAAATTTGAGAACCTTGTGTTACTAAATACTTGATTTGGGAGTTATCGAACTTATATAAAATTTGGTTTGTATAAGTATGATGTTGATTCGAAAACTATGGATTTGAAATGGTACTTAATTTGAAAAGTAAAATCTTATATAATTGAAGTCTATATAAGTGTGATTTGATATACTATTGATTTTGGAAAG
Source organism: Allium fistulosum (assembly GCA_030737815.1). NCBI lineage: Eukaryota > Viridiplantae > Streptophyta > Magnoliopsida > Asparagales > Amaryllidaceae > Allium > Allium fistulosum. Next base: position 945,303,784 of record CM060906.1, on the reverse strand, counting down.
TATTTGATTTGAAAATGAAATCTTATATATAATGGACTTTATATAAGTATGATATTTGAAAGTGATTTGAAAAGGTACTATATGATACATATTTTCGAAGTAAAGATATGGAAAGTGCCTTCTGCTTGATATCCGCTTTGTGGCCACATTGTGAATTCATTCTATCGATATTTCTCTGATTTTTGGTTTTCCGGATATGATACTCGAGTTTCCATCGAATTCCATGAAAATCTCCATGGTCTTACGAGCGCGACTTCATGGCGTAATTGCAGGGTTGGGGGGCGGCCTACGGGTATGGATGTTTCCTGGGAGATCCAGGCGTAACCATTGTGTATCTGCGATCTATTGGATCGCTTGGTAGTGTAATCAGCAGGGGCTGCGAGAGCCTAGGGTATGGATGTTTCCTGGGAGATCCAGGTGTAACCATTGTGTATCTGCAGTACTACCAGTCTTCATGGCGTAATTGCAAGGTTGGGGGGCGGCCTACGGGTACAGATGTTTCTTGGGGGATCCAGGCGTAACCATTGTGTATCCGCGATCCATGATCGACATGTTTTGTTTTTTTGGATTGTACTTTCCATATCCGTTTTTAAAAGTTTTTCCAGTATTTTCACTGGGTGTTGAAACAAGTCTACTAAGTACCTGAGGAATTCTAGCTTTGCCCCTGATCAACGCACTGCCAGAGTCTGCAGGAACGAGGATAAACTTGTTAAGACATCGAGTTATAAAAGTATTTTGATAAAATATTATATAAAGTATACTTTGATCAGTTATTTCCTTTCTAAAGGATTTTAAAGTGTTTTAAATATTTTTACCTCTTTAACCAACAATTTTAATTAATGGCTCATCCTTGTCTTTCGTCCTATATTCCCTTCTAGCTCTTCCTATTCTCCACCTTGTTAAACTTACCTATAACAACAGTTATCAGGTATAATTTTAATCTTCTTGTCATCTTGCCTTAATCCTATTCCATTCTATCTTTTCTGTGTTTTCCGTACCTCATTCCTTTTCGAGGACGAAAAGATTTGAGTGGGGGAGAGTGTAACAACCCTAGATTTTTACATATATTTTAATTTTGACTTTATTTTATTTTGAAATTATTTTAAACTTGTTTTATTTCAAACATTTCATTTTTAAATATAAATATTGATTATTATGTGAATTATAAGTTCAAACTGGTATAAATTGGATATTTTCCTAAAAAGTGAATTTGTGGTCAAATTGGTCAAACTTTGACTTTTGAACTTTAAATTTAAATTTTTAAATTCTTAAATTTTATCTTTTAGTATGAAAATATATTTAATTTCATGAATACTGCTTTTCGTTTCGTTGAAAACGGACTTATATTGTGGAAGTTATGTAATTTTCAATTTTGTGTATAAACTGTTATTTAGCAATATTATTTATTTCAAATCATATCAATTATATTTTTATTGTCATATTTTTTTTAATATGTGTTAATATTTCATTTTATGCCTTTTAATATTTTTAAAAAGATAATACAATATTTCTAAAGTATACTGGAATTTATTTCAAATTTTAAAGCCTAGTTATGTATATATTGTCATTTTTCCTTATTTAATTGATATTATTTAAATTTTATTTATTTATTTTCTTATTTATTTTTTTTCTGAGATTTTTAATCTTTGTTTTCTATCATTTTCATATATATACAAATTAAAAAGAAAATAGAAGAAATTTGAAAATTTTTAAACTCTTTAAATTCCAAAGTCCTTTTACATTCCAACCTTTCATTTTCTCAACCTCCACCTTAATTGTTTTGGCCGTACCTTTACTCCTTCCTTTCAGCTGCATTTCACTTTACTTTTCACGAACAAAATATCATTTCTCAAGCTCTAAAACATACGGCCATTGGTGTTAAAGATTTTTGGTAAATATCTTCTTCCTTTCTTTGTTTTTCCTATGATTTCTATTGATTTTTGCATTGGTTCTCAACCTTCATAGCTCGGCTCCTCCTCCTCCAGGCCTAGGCCGACCTCCACCACCTCCTTCTCTGATCAACCACCCCTCTAGTCCACCACCATGGCCAGGCCGAGCCCATCTAGGCAAGCTTCAACACCAAAATCCACTTAAACCATCACATTATACATAAACCAAGCTATCTCTTGTTCCATCACCTTCTACCACCTCTAGCCGCCACTTCCTCCACCACCACCACCTCTGACCTGACCTCCAACCTCTGCCACGTCACCCACCACCACCTGGACCCACTGGCCGAGCCTATATGTAGCAAAGATATGATGTTGTTGCCTTATGTTGTAGTAGCTTGTTGCACCTAGATCTCATCACCCTTAAACCCATGTAGGCCGACCACTTTGGACCCCAAACCATACCTAATCTCCTGCCTTGGCCGAGCTAAACACATACCTAGCTGAAGCATATGAGGTTGAGAACAAGTGCAATTCATTTGATGTTGTTTTGGGTGTTGTTTCTAATGTTATTTGATGTTAAAGTGTGTTGTAACTTATGTATATATGTATATTGTTTTATGTAATTGAATTCAAGGCCTATAGCTTTGGCTCTCCACTCTCAAGTCATTTCTGTATTGTCGTGCCTTCGTAGTGTCTGTATTGTTTGCTTTGGTAGCTATCTCCAGCTCTGAATAGGTGAGTTATTCTCACCAGACAATATTTACCTATATAACTAATAAACCGACACCACTTGAATCTGTAAATGTATTTCATCCTATTATAACTACTATATTATGATCATATGATGTTTACACCTGTTATTGCACCTGTTATATCATTTTACTGTTATATTATACTATTATGTTATTTATATCAGTTATCACCATTGCAAGTTCCCTGTAGACTAGTATCACTATGGGTTGAAATGATACATATCCGAACGGACTTTAGAATAAGGGAAAATCGTTATAGGCTGAAATGATAGGCCTGAGTGGTTTTCATTTCATTCTCACTTGGGATTGCGGGTTTGAAATGATTAAACCCGGATTTTTTTGTAAATTACGGATTGAAATGATATAGTATCCGTATCACTTTACCTAGGCTAAAAAAAATGGTATACAGACTCGTGGTTAAAATATGTTTTTCTAAAAATTTTAAAATATTTTAGAAATGTAAATATTATAATATTTTTGATTTAAACTAATTTAAAAATGATTTTTGTAAAGTATTTTTTTGATTTTCTGAGAATTTATAAGTGAAATAAATAAATGGTAAAGTTGTAAATTTGAAATGTAAGTTATTTTGGAAATTCTAATTTGGTGATGAAATGGAATTTAAATTAAATATGGAATATGATAAATTTATGATATTTTGAGTTAAAATGAATTTAAAATGATTTTTATTGATTTTTGAATAAATTTAAAATGTGAAATGAATGAATATATAAGTTGAATTTTTGAAATATAACTTAAATTGGAAATTATGAATTTTGTTTAAAAGTAAAATTTTGAAGGTAAGTAAATATAATGAAAATAAGTTATATGGGAGATTTAAACTTAAGTGTTAGGTTAAAATTTAACTATAAAGAATTGAAATTTAATGTTTGAATTTAATATGTAAATTATTATTAAATATTGACTTTTGACTTGAAATTTAACTTTAAAAAAATCATGAATATACGGGCATTTTAAATGATTGTTTTAAAGTGAGAAATTTTGACTTTTAAGTTAAAAATGATTTATATCAAAATATAATTGTTTGTGAACTGTATTGAAAACCCTGAATTTTAATTAACAGCATTTCTAAAATGCTATTATTTCTAAGGTAAAGGATATTACAGCAATTGTAAATGTTGTAGTTGATATAAATGAACCAAATGGCTAAATTTTAATAAAGGGATATTATAGCACTTTGTAAGTGCTATAATTGTGGAATTTAACTAAGGTTTTATTTGAACTAATGTAACCCTATTATAGTATTTTTAATGTTGTCCTTTGTTAAATTGAACTGTTTTGAAAGTAAATTTCTGTAGCATTTTCCAAATGCTGTGAAAGGTGAATTTTCATTGCTTTGATAAGTTTAAGTAAATAAACTGACTTTGAAAGATATAAATTTTGAAAATATAATAACTTCATTTTAATGATTTAAAATAAAGTAATTTTTTTGAAATATAAACTATTTTGAAATGTGTGTTGAAATGGTATTTTAAATAAAAGGAATGTAGTTTTGAAAGATATGATATTGTGACATTTTGAAATGGATTTTTGAATTTTTGAAATGATAATTGATTTCAAAATATAAATTACCAATTTTGAAATCTTAACCACGGGATGTATTTAATTTATGGTTTAACTGATCCTTAGAGGATGGGCGATCCCAAGCATCCTTTAAGTTATTATGCATTACTGCTACAGTTCACTTGAGTTGGTTTACATTATATAAGTATATATTGTCCTGACTCGAGTGTTTTGTATTTTGCTTTACGCTCGGGTCAGCCTGAGTATTTACAGCTTAGTTTTGGATCTCGTTCTGGAGCTAGGAATCGTTGGAGATTCTGCTTATCTAGTTATCTATCCATTTCAGTTTCAGTTGTTCTATTTCAGCTCTGGTATTATAAACTTCTATGTATTTGAGATTTCTATTGTATATGTTTTCAGACTGATATTATGTATTTTGTTTGAGATTTTGTTGTAGTAGCTTCATGAACTACTATGGTATTTTAATTTCCGCTGCGAGTTATTCTGATATTCTGTGTCTTCATGAACTACTATAGTATCGCTCGATGAAACTCAACGCTATCTTCTTCGTTGATCTCCTCTTTGCGTGTTAGATGTGATGGTTCCATCAAATTGAGGTCCGAGCCTCCCATCCAAAATGCGACAGCCTTGTCCTAAATCGCCATGCTAGGTCGTGATTTGCTTTAGACCACCAAATATTGCCAAATCACCACCAATCGACTTCACTTCGCAAACCTGAGTTCATTGCCACTATTAATTTCACCTCCGATGATACCATGCCCTAGCCTCGATTACTCTAAGGCGGACAAAGCACTGTTGCATTTCACTGTGTGCTGTCGCATTATGCCAAACTCGGCCAATCTCCTCTCGTTCGCTCGAGAAACATAACCATACTCACCGCACTGTTAAAATCCAAATACAGCCACAGCAATCCCATACCCTAGCCTTGATTGCTCTAAGACGGACACAGGAAAACTGTGACGCCCCACCTCTATGCTCACGCTAGCCTAGGACACTACTGAGTAATGCCGTCAACTAGCGCGAAGAATAAGGCTGTCGAGGAGCGACCATCTGTGTAATTGCCTTGTGCGAGTACCGATATGTTAGATAGTATAACATGCATTTCATTTCAAGAGGAAATTCGACATACCGATACAAACTCAAAGCTACCACACAGTGGCTAAGTGGACCTTCGAAAACAAATATAGAAATAAGCATAGCACAAATCAGTCATAGACATTCATATCACAAAGGCGGAAACAGATATGAATATATAACACAGAAAGGTGTACATCAGAGTAGTGGCCAATCAAGATCAACAATATCACAAAAGAATAGATACAAGTGCTAGACAAAAGAATATGTATACATCAAGGAGTCTCTATCTCAAATGTATAACAACAAAAACTACCAATCTAATGTAGTTAGACAAAAGTCAGAAGATGATTCTAGATAAGGAGTCAAGCAGAATCATAGATTATAATAATGGTGGCTATAATAAGAATCAGATGATTCAGGCTTAAAACAAAACTATGGTGGCTATAATAATAATCCAGAACAATATACGAAAAATACAAATCACAGAATCACAGATTATCGATTGTACATAGAGAAATACAAATAGATACAGACTGATCAAATTGAATAGATACATAACACCAAATACAAAACTGTGGTCAAAACGATCCTTATAATGCATCTATACTACATCTCATGAACGAAAATGTACATAAAAGAGTTTAAACTCAATATAAAATATAACACTATATGAATATCTATACATATACAAGATGAAAGTAAGATGAACGATAACTATATAACTGGAGTGAATCTTCTCTAGAACTACCAAATTGGAGCACCTGAAATATCTCGGTCTAACCCGAGTATTATAAAATAATAAATGGGTCAGTCTAGAATATAATGAATGTGTTAGCAAGATAAACGATAGATAAAGTGAACTAGAATTCAATTATAGTCATCAAGTCATGTACTGAAAAATATCAAGCATTCTTCAAAACTTCATAAATGAAATCACCAAATACCAAAATTCAACACAGCTTCTACAAGCAAAATCCTCGAAACTATTTGGTGATAATACAAATAACATCAAATCCAGAAATCACAAATAAAAATCCAAAAATCTCATAAAAGGGGAAAAAGGCGCCAAACTCCAAGATTGGTGAGTTAATTCACCTACATGCATGTAACTCCAAGATAGACATATAAGTCTATAAACATCAAGATAGGTACGAGACCTATAAACATCAAGATAGGAATGAGTCCTATAATCTCCGAAATAAGTACGAGACCCATAAACATCAAGATAGTTATTGTTGGGCGTGTTCTCACCTAGAAGACCTCGAGACTAAGAAGCCTGATTCATTCGGCATTCTCGTTTTCCAGGGCCCATTCGGCATACCCCATTCGGCAGACCTCATTCGAACCCATTCGGCAGACCAACCTCTCCTAACTCCATAACCGGACCAACCTTCCTAACTCCCACCGAACCACCTCCTGCCGAACCAACCGGACCAACCCTCCTGCCAAACCAACTGGACCAGCCCATGCCGAACCATCTCCACACCGGATCAACCTCACCATCCCACCACCGGTCCAAACAACTACCGGTCCATTCTACACTCCAACCACCTCCGAACCAAGCAATGACGAACCAAGACGTACCAGGCCAGATCACATCAACCCAGGCCCATCAGCAACTATACACATCCTAGACCCCTACCCCCAGCCTCAGTCTATAAATAGAGGGGCAGGGGTACAACAATGGGGGACAAGTTTGAGAGCTCAAGCACGGAAGGAACTTTCAAACAACTTTCTTTTACTTGTATCAAAGCTTTGTACTTGTAATCAGAATAAGAGAAGAGAAATAACATATAAAGTGGACGTAGGCACATTCTGGCTGAACCACTATAAATCTGCGTGTCTTTTTACAGTTTAGCCCCTGTTTTTTATATATTTGCATAAATCACTCAAATCACTAAGAATAACATAAGATCTACTAAATCATACAACTTCGAGGTGTTTGTCCATTTTTTGTGCAAACATTTTTGGTGCTTTCACTGAGAACTAGAAGCTCGAAGCTTCAGCTTCATCCGCTTAACAAGTTTTCCTAACAGCATCGTCCGCCACTTGGAAAACATGCCTTCCAAACAGAGAAAAGATGTTAGCAAAGGAAAAAACATCGCATCCAGCAGTCTTCCAGATCCAGCTATCGCGAATCAAGAAAATCGTCCTCCTCCAGCAACAGTAACAAATGAAGAACAGGCTAACCCAACTACTCCTGCCACAGAACAGCCTGCAGCAATTACTAGAGCAGATCTGGACAGAGTTGTGGTTGAAGTAACTAACCGCTTCACATCCCAGCAGGAAGCCTTGGTGGACCATCTCATGTCACGCTTAAGGGACGCTGAAGAATCCAACCGCAACACTGAATCATGGGGCGAGTCCCAGTCTGGAGGATCTCAGAGACAACAAAGATCTTCCTTCTTCGAAGGAGCTAACGGCAGAAGTAGCCGTGGTAGGAGACGAGACCGAGCACAGCCCGAAGTTAGGCCTGAGGAAGCGTTTGGTACCGAATCCAACGGGGAAGGTACCGGGCGAAGGTCAACTGTAGCTGAGCCTGTCATGCTGCCTAACCACAGAAACGCCAGTGAACGGGGCCGAGCTAGAGTCCAGCCCGAAGTTGGACCCGAGGAAGTGCTTAGATCAGAACCCAATAGGGGGAGATCAAGGCAAGGGCCAACTGTAGCTAACCCAAGCATGCTCCCAGAAGATCAAAGGCAGCCACTGGAAAATATGAGGAATGATAGACGATACCATCCCTACAGGTCATCTGGACGGAATCAATCCCACAGAACAGAACCAAAACTCATTTCTATCTGCTCCAAGTTCTGATGAAAGGATGGAACACTTATTCAGAGAGTGTGTCCAATGGGAGCAAAGAGATCGAGGGATAGGCGCTAGGGTAACCAGCCCTTTCGCCCGCAATATCGAAATTGTTATCACCCCCCGAGAATGGAAGATGCCAACAATGGAACCCTACAAAGGAACCTCTGATCCCGTTGTACACTTACAGAGGTACACGCAGCATATGCTCATGAGTGGAGCAACAGAGGGAGTACTGTGCAAATGCTTTCCGCTCTTCTTAGCAGATCTTGCTACCTCCTGGTTCTGTCATCTACCCCAAGGATCCATCAGCTCGTGGGAAATATTGAAAGAAAAATTTATCAGTCAGTTCCGCATTCATGTGGAGCAACCTAAGGACGCTTATTCCTTATCCAGCGTCAAACAGAAACCTGGAGAAAAGCTGCAGCAATACCTAACCAGATTCAACGCCGCAGCAGCCGCAGTTCAAGATGCCGATGAGAAGCTTATCCTAATGGCCCTCTGCAGTGGTGTGCATCCGGACACTAAATTTGCTAGAAGATTGACAAAAGAAAAACCAGCTACTTTACCCGATTTCTTCCATGAAGCCGGGAAATACATGAGGCTTGAGGATGCTGCCGTTGAGGGGCAGTCAGGACAGCAAAATAAGACGACCCATGGCAACGCCCCTGCTGTGGCGCGGGACGTTCGAAGAAATGATTCCAGAGACAATGCTGGGGGCAAGAAGGGAGAAAAGCGCCTATATCGGCCAGGACCAAGATTCGACACTTACACCCCTTTGAACGAGACCATCGAAAATATCTTCCTTGCCACCCAAGGCGAAGTTAGATACAAACGCCCACCATACAAGAAAGAATCAGATAACGCACAAAAGTCTGGAAAATTCTGCCGCTTCCACGAATCTCACGGACATGATACCAACGAATGCCATCATCTCCGAGATCTGATTGAGGAACACATCAGAAGAAAGAAATTGGAACGTTATGTAAAAGGTCGGGACAGGACCCCAGCTCCTGCCAATGAAAACCCAAGGCTACCCTCACCGGGGGCCGACAGAGGAAACCGCAACGCTAGCAGCTCTAGCCAAGAAAAGATAGTGGTCCATACCATCTCAGGAGGGCCACACATCGCAAACAGAAGCTGGAAAGAGATGGAAAGATATGGAAAGTCGCTTAGAGACAATAAAGACTATGTCAATTCAGTTATAGAAGAGCGCCACCCGAAGCGGAAAGAAAGTGATGACATCACATTCGGTAAGCGTGACCTAGAAGGAAGGCAGTACCCTCACATGGATCCCATGGTCATCTCTGCCCGACTTGGTCCTGCCGAAGTATACCGAATCCTGGTAGACACTGGAAGCTCGGTAAACATCCTGTTCAAACACGCATTCGACAAAATGAAGCTATCAATGAAGGATGTATCCCCCTGCGATAAACCACTACACGGCTTCACTGGAGATGCGAAGATGCCCCTCGGGCAACTGGACCTTTTTGTTGAAATTGGAAGCCATCCCCGCTCTGCTGTCCGGAAACAAACGTTTGTGCTAATAGAAAACCAGTCGGCCTACAACGCCTTCTTAGGAAGGCCATCCTTGTCTGACTTCCAAATTGTATTAGCCTCATGGTGCCTAAAGATGAAATTCCCAACAGACAATGGAGTGGGGGAAGTGGAAGGAGACCAGGACGTTGCTCGAGACTGCTATGTAACTGAACTTCGCAACAACCACAGGAAGGATAAAGGGAAGGGTGTAGAGATTGCCCTCTGCACAAAAAGCCTAGAAGCATAGCAATTAAAGAAAGCCCCTCCTCTTCGATATACCAGCGACCCTTTCAATGAATTAGACCCTAGGGACAAAGAGGAGGAGGCCACCGCCGAGCCTGCAGAGGCTATGGAGTTTATATCTATAGACAAGCACGACTCGAGTAGACTATTGAAAATTGGGTCCCAACTAAAAGCCGAATTGAAGGAACAACTCATCGATTTTCTCCACCATAACTTGGATGTATTCGCTTGGTCACACGCTGACATGACTGGAATCTCCCCCGACATAGCCTGCCACGTATTAAACATTGATCCTACCAAGGCGCCTGTAAAACAAAAAAAGAGAAGTATGGGGGCAGAGCGATCAACAGCACTCGATGAAGAAGTAAAGAATCTACTCGCCAATGACTTCATATGAGAAGCTATCAACCCGGAATGGATCGCCAACCCGGTGCTGGTAAAAAAGGCTAATGGGAAGTGGCGAACCTGCATTGACTTTTCCAACCTAAACGACGCCTGCCCAAAGGATTGCTTCCCACTTCCCAGAATCGACCAACTTGTAGATAGCACAGCCGGGCACGAACTCCTATCTTTTATGGATGCATACTCAGGATATAACCAAATTCCTATGCATGCTCCCGACCAAGACCACACTAGTTTCATCGCCGATCGAGGTTTATACTGCTACAAAGTAATGCCTTTCGGACTTAAAAATGCAGGAGCCACCTACCAGCGCCTCGTCAACAAGATGTTTGCAGGGCTAATAGGGCAAACTATGGAAGTATATGTGGATGACATGCTGGTAAAGTCAAGGAAGGCCAAAGATCACGTAAACCACCTAGGCAAGATGTTTCAGGTACTTCGGCAATATGGAATGAAGTTGAATCCACTAAAATGCTCCTTCGGTGTGTCGTCAGGGAAGTTCTTAGGATTCATCGTTCATGCCAGAGGGATAGAAGCAAACCCTGAACAAGTCCGAGCGCTAAGGGATATCAAGATACCTTCCACCCGAAAGGAAATGCAAAGCCTAAATGGAAAAGTGGCCGCCCTAAGCCGATTCATCTCCAAGGCAACGGACAAGTGCGTCCCCTTTTTCGAAGCTCTAAAGAAAGATAAAGGAAAGTTCGAATGGACGGACGAATGCTTAACCGCTTTCCATAACCTAATCGAACACCTCCAGAAACCACTGGTACTCTCGACTCGAAGCGAAGGCGAAGGATTATACCTATACCTTGCTGTGTCATCTCACGCTCTAAGCGCTGCCTTGGTAAGGGAAGACAACCGCATGCAACGACCAGTTTACTTCGTCAGCAAAAGGTTTACTGGGGCAGAAGTTAGATATCCTAAACTTGAGAAGTTAGCATACTGTTTACTAATCACATCACGAAAGCTGCGTCACTACTTCCAGTCCCATTCCATCAAAGTTCTGACCGATCAACCACTGAGGCAGGTACTCCATCGTCCTAACACTTCTGGGCGACTACTTAAATGGTGCATTGAACTGAGTCAATATGATATCACCTATCACCCTCGCACAACCATCAAGGGACAAGCCATGGCTGATTTCATTGCAGAATTCACTACCAACGAGGATAAGGAGCAATTGGAAATAACAGAAGATATCAAGTGGAATCTCTTTGTGGACGGTGCATCTAACGAACAAGGCTCGGGGGCAGGTGTGGTAATAATCACTCCCAGGGGAAATAAACCGCACTATGCTATAAGATTGGAATTCGCTGCCACCAATAACGATGCAGAATATGAAGCAGTGATAGCTGGACTAGAAATTGCCATAGAAATCGGAGCCAATTCTTTGTGTCTTCACAGCGATTCTCAGCTTATTGTTAATCAAATACTAGGAGAATTCCAAGCTCGAGAAGAACGACTCATAGCATATCTAAAGAAGACCAAGTTACTTCTCAACCGATTGGACCACTACTTAGTCAAACACATCCCTCGGGAGGAGAACCGAGAGGCCGACGAATTAGCAAAGCAAGCAAGTGTGAGAGACATCACCGTCTTCGGGGCAGTAACCATCTCAAAGCAACTGGCCCCAAGTTTTGAGCAAGTGAATCTGATAGCTGCAACCGAAGAAGCAACTTGGATGACTCCCATCCGAGACTACCTACAAAGTGGCACTCTACCCAACGGGCGTAACGAAGTCAAGAAAATCTTGAGGAGAGCATCCCGCTACACAATACAAGAAGACATCCTCTATCGGCGTGGATTCTCTAACCCGTTATTAAGGTGTGTCGCTGGGAGAGAAGCCAAGGAAATTTTATCCAACATCCATCAGGGGAGCTGTGGAGATCACACCGGAGGGCAAACATTAGCAAAAAAGATACTCCGATACGGATATTTCTGGCCCACCTTAAGCAAGGACGCCTTAGATTTCGTTAAGAAGTGTGACAGATGCAAAAAATTTGCTAAGATTCCACGGCTACCAACAACTGAGATTACTCAAATGACAAGCCCTTGGCCCTTCGCAATATGGGGAATTGACTTAATCGGCGAGCTACCGATGGGTCGAGGCGGGGCCAAATATGCTATAGTGGCAGTTGATTATTTCACCAAATGGGTGGAAGCAGAACCTTTGAATAAATTATCTTCAGCAAAAGTTATTAACTTCTTGATCAAAAATGTTCTGTGCAGGTACGGAGTCCCACTCAAAATCATATCAGACAATGGACTTCAGTTTGACAGCGAGGAATTCGCCAACTGGTGCCGAGAGCACGGAATTCATAAAAGCTTCTCATCCGTAGCGTATCCCCAGGCAAACGGACAAGTCGAAGCAGTCAACAAAATTCTGAAGACTCTGATCAAAAAGAAGCTCGAAAAGTCAAAGGGCGCTTGGGTGGATGAACTCCCTACGGCACTGTGGGCCTACCGCACATCTTTCAGAACATCAACGGGGCACACTCCTTTCTCTTTGGCATACGGATCGGAGGCTATGCTCCCAGTTGAAACCATTGTGCCTTCCCACCGTAGGATCCACTATAACCCGGAAGAGAATGAAGAGCTCCTCCACATGTCTTTGGATCTAGTTGAGGAGAGAAGAAATGATGCAGTCCTTAAAACAGCAGCCCACAAGCAGAAAGTGGCAGCGCAATACAACTCCAAAGTCAAGCATCGTACCTTACAAGAAGGGGATCTTGTCCTCAAGCGAATCTTCCCTCGTCCCGGAGCACTGGACCCAATCTGGGACGGACCATATGTAATTCATAAAGACCTCCGCAACGGAGCCTATATTTTGTCAACAGTGGACGGAGAGGTGTTCCAGAGGGCATGGAACATCCAACACCTCTGTCGATACTTTTCTTAACTTGTATTGCCCATATGAAGTGAATTAACAAAGAGAATCAGTGGACGTAGGCCTTTTCGTGCCGAACCACTTTAAAAAACTTTGTCTCTTTTTTAACTTGTTCCTTTATATCTTGGCTACTTGTTAACTTTATCCTTTTCTGTTGAGCAAAATCCTACGCGTATAGCATCTCCACTCAAAGCACCTCACGGCGCAACTTCACCTGGGCAAAACCCAACAGGTACTATGCGAATCTATGCCCTCGCCGATGAGACACTTTTGCTCCAGCATCCCTCTGCTGCGGGTTAACTCATTGCTCGCGACGGCCCTTAAAGCCAACTGTAATGAGCCGATTATAAGCCACCGAGAAGGCCGACTATAGCCGAGGCAGCTCATTACGGCGTTATGCTCGCCGGCAACTGTGAACCGACTATAAGCCCCAACATAAGGTGTGGCCAGCCAGGGGCAGTTCACAGTTGACGATCGGCACCCACGCTAGCCGGCCACAGTAAATCGAATAATACCCATGATTACGGGCCATAATGGCCCGGGTAGTTACTGTGCGCGATCTCGGCTCCAATGTGTCTTAAGTGCGGCTGTGGTAAAAAATAATTAACTCCCCGCGGAGGCGTAAGATGGGTGACAAATGTCTCCAAGACCCACAGCTAGGGAAAGTGACTACAAAACCCGTTTGCCACGAACTTAAGCACATCGAAGGCCTTCCGTGATTGGAAGTTTTACTATTTCACGTATTTCAATTTTACTTAAAAAAACTATCCTCCTATCCTCTATAACAATCCATAAAGTACAGGATACAGAGTAGGAGATACTCGCCAATGGATGCAGAGATTTACAATCGAATGGCAGGGCATTCGACTACATTCCATGTTCGGTCATACAAGATATTCAAGACTGCCATCTACGATTGAAACATGAAAGGCGGTATTTTCTTCTTTTGTGTACAAATACATGACTATAATTTGTTCACACCACACACAAACATTGCAAGTCATGGAATTATGTCTTAAACCAGAACCCGACATCAAACACAATTTAATTACAAGAATATACATAGCTATATTTCTCATATGACATGCCAAAATAACAGCAAACATTCAAAAGACGACAAAATCAGCTTAAGTTAAAGAATTACACGTCAAAAATAAGACTATTTATTACAAGTGGCAAAATATTACAACCTAAAGGCTACGTTACTATTTTTCGACTAACATATACAACACTGTCAAATCCACAAAAAGAGTTTTTCCAGGTATAATCAAGGGGCCGGCTGCAGTGGAGCTTTATCCTTGCCCTGTTGACCCCCTGTCCAGTCAGAAAAAGGACTCATTAGCAATAAGCAACCAAGTTGATGGAGAAACTAAAAAGGGAGACTTACCAGCGCCTGCTTCCTGACTATCATGATCGTCATCCTCTACCTGCACGCCTACCTCCTCAGCGGCAAGCAACCGCATACCTTCCTTCACCGACACTTTCTCCTCCTTGGCAAACTGAGCAGTGACCGCATCCATGCTAAAGGCCACACCACCCTCTTTATCTGCATCCGCCTTAGCTTCCTCCAAAGCCCGAAGATAAATCTTAGCCATGACCCTAGGATAATCATCCATCCAGGATAGGTTGCCCTGCTTCCAAGTTCGGAAGTACATGTCCTGAAGCATTTCATCCATCATCTCCTCATTCTCCTCAAACTCCCTCATCCGGGCCTCGGAAGCCGACAACCTTCCAACAGCAGCTTCTCTCTCCAAACGGTATCTCGAGCAGTCAGCCTGAAGGGATTTCCGCATCGCCTCCATCTCCTCCTTCAGCCTAACCTAAGCGAGCTCTGCGGCTTCAAGCTTTCCCGACAGCTCCTCTACCCGCTCAAGATCCGCCCTCCGAACCTCATCCACTGTCGAGATGGCCATATTTATTTGTTCCTTGCAGGTGGCCTCCATCTTCCGCAGTTCCGCCTTACTAGCCTCCTCCATAGCCTTCCTCAATCGCCCGGAGGCAGCCTCATGCTGAGAAATCTGAATGGCTTGGTCAGCGAGCTGTTTGGCCTGGTCCGAAACCATCAATCTTAGTCGGATGTTGGCACTCCCAATCTCCTCTCCAGCCTTAACCAGCCGGGCATGATGCCCCATCAGCTTCCTAGTCTCCTCCGCCACCCGATCAATACTAGCCTTGGCCTCGTCTCCCATGGTAACTATCCGAGTGGTAAGTAGATCAAGATCTAAGGACTTAGCCTCATCAAGCACCCGTACCATGGGATTGCGGGGAAGAAGGTGCTCACCAGTAACCTCGTCAAAGGTAATGTCATGGGAACTTGGATCCAGATCAGGATGACCCGCAAATGGATTACGAGCCAAGTCAGGACGGTCGATATGAGTAACATAAGGGTTTCCAGACGGGTGCGGAGAAGGTGCAAACTCACTGTCCTCCTCTGTGATATCATGAAGAGGCTGAGCCGGGAGCTGAGGACCGGGCGAAGGTTCGGATAAAGGGCGACTCCTCTTTCTCTGCTGAATACCCTCTTCAATAACCCTGAGAAGAGGACGGTAGCCGACTACATCCCCGGAACGGTGAGTCGGAGTCTTTGGCTTGGAGGAAGCTTTAGAGAGCTTGTACTGTTCAAGCCTGTGCCGAAGATCTGAGGCCTTGGCCGTTTTACCTGCTCCTGATATGAAGAAAAAGTGTCACAAGCTTACATCACTATATGATTCGAGAAACGCGGTAAAGTACAAGTTAAAAGAAGAAAGAAAGCACGTCTGTTATACAAACCCTGGGGAGAAGTAGGATACTGCAATAAGTCCTGGATTTCATTCCAGGACGGGAGCGGATCATAAAATATTCCTAAGTCTCTATCATTAATGAAGCATGCAGGAGTCAAGAGTTCACCTTGAGTCGTCGGAGCCACCTTGGCTGGAATGGTCTGAAAAGACTCACTTGCACCGGTCCCGGCCTTGTCCGCTGTCCCGGTTTTCTCTACCAAAGCCGGATCTTCGTCCAGCCCCTCGAAAGCCTGGTGGAACGCATCATCCGTCCACTCCTGAATCTCACCCGCCTGCCCAGGGAGCAAGGCCCCGATGCCATCGCCACCTTTATCACCTTCCCGACCATCTCCACCCTCACCTCTTTCCTCCTCTATGTCTTCCTCCTCCTGGGTAAGTGGACAATTGCTGGGGGAGGGACCGTCCGACTTCTTGAGTTTCTTACCACCGACGGCTGGAGGTTTTGTGAAAGGTTTCCTTTTGCTACTCTCTACCGTAACACCTCCCTTAGTCTGAACAGCCGCCTTCTCCTCCGCTGTTTCCCTCAGCTTGACTACTGACTGCTGTGGAAGGATTAAGTTATACTCCAGAAGGATCGCATTTCTGATCAGGAAGGCAGATGATCTATATTTCCCGAGAATAGCTTCTATCTCAGCCGCCGTCTGAACCAGGCGGTCAGTCTCCACAACCGCAAAGCCACCTGTCGCTAGCAAAAATGAGGAAGTATGAGAAGAAGCATCGCAATCGTAATGGAAATTATAAGTAAAAGCATCAACTTACATCCAGAAGTAAAGCGCCGAATTGAAACAGAGTCGTCCCTAACAAAGAACCATTCCTTCTTGAACATGCTGAATTTGGAATACAGATCCAAGACCGGCTTGAAGGTCACAGCTGACTCCAAGCTAATGTATGGGGACCCCTTCTTATAGCCCCTCAGGTTATATAGATACCGGATCTCTCGGTTGGAAGGAGCACGACCATACTTCCTCCGGAAAATGACGAAGAGGCTCACCAGTATAGCATAGGAGTTGGGTTGAAGCTGGAACGGGGCCACCTTAAGATATGTGAGGAAGCTGGCTATCCAAGCGTTCAGAGGAGGGATGGCACCACACATGCAGTGGTATCTGCTGTAGGCGAAGTACCCTTCAGGAGGATCATACGGCATAACGTCTCTCCCAGGCAATA